>JANRMT010062815.1:32696994-32716622 GCA_026402145.1 Polypterus bichir lapradei
AGATAGATAGATAGATAGATAGATAGATAGATAGATAGATAGATAGATAGATAGATAGATAGATATGGCACAATATAACAGATAGATAACAGATATAACAGATAGATAACAGACTTGGCAGTCACAGTGACAGTGAAGTGTCATACATGTGTATCGTCATTGATATACAGGAGCCCCAATAACGTTTTCTGACACAATTCTGTGTCATTAGGGCCAAAGCTAAATTCAGCAGCATCAGCAATTTTCAATTGGAGTCTTCATATATACAAAAGACACTCATTTTCCATCCAATTTCTCCCTTTCCTAGTAAGTCAAGCTGCTGTCCATCCAGGTCCATCCATAGGTCTGATTTTATTAAATTCATTTTACTTGTGCTTCTGTTTTAAGCACATTTGGAATCTTAAGTTAGAGAATGATAATCTATAATGTTTGAATAATTGTGTAAACCTTCACTCCTGCTTGTTTTGGTGTTCTGTTTTCTTGCCTGTTGTCAAAGATATAAGAGATGAGAGTAATGCTTATCCACAGCAGTAGTCAAGCCTGATGGTGACAGGTTGGTAAGTTGGCTATAGTGAAGACTTGGGAAGCTCTGTTCAGGTCTACGTAGTAAAGAGTCTGTAAGAACAAGATCAACATTGGCCTGTCCACAATAAAACACCTGTTGTTCAGTTTACTTTAAATTGTATTTTATGATTTGAAGTACACTAATATTGCTTCACTATCTTTTTATTTATAGGTTTTAAAAAATTTTCTGTACATTTTTTCTCTGTATTTTTTTTTCTGTAAACAATTCTTGATCTTCTAGCAGCAACTGCAATTTTCAGTTGAAGTCTTATTAAGTTTAACATGAATGATGCTCAACCAAACACATTTTCCTTCCTCTTTGTCCATTACTGAGACTCCACTTAATAAGATATTGCTTTGGCTCAGTAAAAAAAAATGTAACTTTTTGTTTGCCTTTAAATGAAAAAGAAAAAAACAAATCATCCTTCATTTAAAAAAAAAACCTTTCATTTATTAATGTGTGGTGATCTGGTAGCATGTAGTAAGATATTTTCATGCTAAGTTTCAGCCGCAGACCTTACTTTGAAGCCACAGAAGGAGTTCTACAATTATTACTTTCCGCTGTTTTCCATGTCTGGCTAGTCTCTATTTCAAACATCAAAAGTTCCACACTGACCTCTGGATCCAACCTATTTAGACCATGGAGTCACTAAAAGCATTACATCACATCTCATGCTTTAGGGATGCACGGGTCCATTCAGCTCTCAAATTCAGTCCATCAGCTAGCAACATGATGGATGGAATCAAGCTTACAAAATGTGTAACTCAGTCAAGCAAAGTCAACCAGCTAAGGAAGGGTATTGGAGAGAGCAAATTTTGATTTTTTCATTTATGAGGTATTTCGGTTTAATGCAGTGCCTCCAAAAAAGGGTTGTTTAAGGTTATGTCACAGCCCATTGGCTTAGACAATGAAAATACAGGAAATTTGGCAGAAGGAAATAATAATAGATTCCTATTATAAAACTTTTTGCAAATACAGTGCCATTTTACCAGGACATATTGAGAAATTTGTGCAGCCCTGACACCAATGCCGCCATTCTCCTGCCCTCTTTCTTTCTAGAAGTGTCCATCCTCTGTCCCATTCAGGTCACATACTCTTCTGCCTTTCTTATAATGTTATTGGTGCCATAAGGCATGTGGGTAGGGCTTATATATTAACCTATTAGGACTCTTTAGCTGAGGGTCAGACATCTTTCCTGAAGGTGTAGTATTAAACACTATTTATGCATGTGTTTTGTCTGTTTTGTTTTTTTATTTTATTTAACTCTCTTTTTTGTTTTGATAAAGTTTATTTTGATTACCATCTTGTGTTTACAACATGGTTGGGATGTGTCATGTGACCCTGATCGTTACACCATTGTCATCATTTATTTTGCCTGTACAAACAGAAATGACTTTAAGTGCATTATTCCTCTGTGGATATTCTACCCTACACTTTGAAAGGTTTGCTTACCTCGGCAGTAACATTCATGTCACTGGGGACTCTTTCTGTGAAGTCAGTAGACGGAATGGGAGAGCATAGGCGGGTCATGAGGTCACTGGAAAGGGGTGTGTGGCACTCCTGATATCTATACAAAAGGAATAAAGTCCAAGTCTTTAGAGTCCTGGTGTTTCCTGTCTTTGTTATATGGTTGCAAGACATGGACACTATCCACCGACCTGAGACGAAGACTGGACTCCTTCGTTACTTTGTCTCTTTGGAGAATCCTTGGATACCGCTGGTTTGACTTTGTGTTGAATGAGCAGTTGCTTACTGTGTGCCGAATGAGGCACATTCCCTGTATTGTGAGGGACCGTCAGTTATGGCACAACGGCCATGTGGCACAATTTCCTGAGGATGATCTGGCTTGCAGGGTCCTCATTGCTAAAGACCTGAGTGGCTGGACCAGGCCAGCAGGATGCCCATGTAACACCTGGCTACGGCAGATAGATAGTCATTTCCAGAGGGTGGGACTGGACCCTGTCTGACTGGGAGTTGCCAACCAGGGTTCTGAGCTGTTTCGTCATGTGATAAGTGCAGAAATGTGCTGTACCAGTGCATGCTCCCCAACCTGACCTGACCTGACCTGACTTTGATTCTCGTTAGTAGTAGTTGCTTTATTATATCAAGTAGCCCTAAGCTAGGTTTGTTTTCTGGTTTCTGAATCCTTTTTGTCTTCAACTCCTGATTCATGTTTTGCTGTTTAAAATTTTTAGTTGCCTGCTTAATTTTGATCATCCAGTTTAGGCACATTGCTATTCCTAACTGACTTTGTTCGAGTGCTGGGGTCTAATTTATGAAGTGGATTTGAGTGTGAAAATATGCATATGCCAAAAATCAGGAAGACCCGTATGTCAAAAATATCTGATTTATAAATCCTTGCGTACACACATTTGTAATTATATTTATCTTGTAAACTAGGGGGCTTTGCCCCCTGCTTGCTTAGCTCGCCAACCCTAAAGCCTGCGCTACGCACCAGCAACTTCACATCTCTGCTACTCACGTATGTGGATTTCACTTTCACCAAACAACAAATCTTTTAATTCTCGCGGATAGGCCTCTTCATTAGGAAGAAACACTACATTCCCTGATGGCAACATGAATTAGATGATCGACAAGTTTCCAACTTAAACTTTAAAGCCGAACAATATATTTGATCTCTTTTCGCTGTTTTGTTATTTCACCGAGTAATAATTTCTGTTTGTTAGCGCTAATGCAATCTTTACTATAATTTTTTTGAGACTTTCGAATTTTACTACTGTCATTATCTCTAACCTGCTCTGCATGTGTATCGCGCCAAATTTTTTGAATTCTTTATGACGTTCTACTTTGTCATCTACTCTTTGTCTTTTATTTCCTGCCCCAAGCATGGTTAAATCTCTTGGCACAAAGTCACGTCTCGTGAAGCTTAAAAGTATCTCTCTGAAAAAGTCTCATCTCGTCCCAGAATTTTTTATATAATAGAGAGATGTATATACATGAACGTGAACCCCGTCCTGAAACAACCCTATATGGAGCATGCTAATCAACTTCGTACAGTACATATACAATGAACAGGTTTATCTGTAAGGTGAGACAATGGCCACAAGAGGAGAGAAGCAAATAGCAAAAAAATGGAAGAGAGATAGATAAAAGTTCTTGTCTCTGAAGTAGAGAAACACAGAAAACTTATTTGGTGACCTAAGCATGGCTGCCACAAACAAGCACAAATATGCTGAATGGCAGCATGTAAGTACTTCTATGTATGCTTGTGTTCTGGCCGCACCATGCCTGAAATAGAAAATAATAATAATAATAATAATAAGGAATAACTTCAAAGTACAGCAGAAGCGAAAAAGTGATTGCTTGTCACTGGCAGAGTATGAGTGCAATGGGAGAGGAAAAATCACATCTACGCTCCCTGATTTCAATCTGTGAATGGCATCTGTAATTGGAGATGCCTTATTATTCAGCATTATGACAGAGCATGCAGATGTGGCAGATGAGAGAGTTGAAGAAGAATCAGATAAAGAAGAATCATGCTTAACGTATGTCTAAAAGTGAAACAAGCACAGTAGCGCAATATATACAGTTGCCAATAGTTTGGTAGAGTCTTGGGAGCAGGGTCATCTACTGTAGCTCCATATCAAAGGGGTTTGGAGTTGTAAGACTTTTATGCTGTGCCACATTATGTAGCACAGTGAATGTAATCACAAGGCTGGTAGAGCAGCCTCCTACCTACCACATCCAGACACTGCCACCTGTATTTAGGAAGTCCTACACTGTACCCCACAACTGAGTGCACAAGAAAAAATGAATAGGTACAGTTGGATTTTGAGAAGTCTGTCTCTCTAATGCCAGATCCACCTCAGCATATTGTCCAAGAGGATGGGTTTTTGAAGTCTAAATCAGCTCATAAGCCAGTCATCATAATGGGCAAAAAAAAAATAATAATAATATTGCCAGTCCGAAAAGCTTGTTCCCTTCATAGATGGCCATTTGCAGTCTAGTCTTCAAGCAATGCCAAACTAGCCATGTTGTGGCAAACTGTTAGGCTAAGAATAGGATGTAAGGCATGAAATTTAGAGCTTTCTGTACTCACCTGAGTTTTTCTATTTTTGGCAGTTTTTGAAAATAAGGGATTGAATTGGTTTCTGATCCTGAGTAGTTGATAAATGGTAACCAATATTAACTGAATAAAAAAATAAGAATAAGAAGTTCTTCAGTGCAATATCCACTATTGGACCTCCTAAAAGTCTACACATCATAATCATTGCTTTTGTTATAACAATGGTTCAGCGATATGAGTTATTATGCACAAGAGTCACCATTTAGGTGGTTGATCAAGGATGTCGTCATTCCCGACTTTCTTGAACAATCTCCTGGACAATCTGAGGTGCAACCTGGCAGCGGCGAATGGACTGAAACATAATGTCCCAGAGGTGTTCTATTGGATTAAGGTCAGGCAAGTGTGGGAGCCAGTTGATGGTGTCAATTTCCTTCATCCTCCAGGAACTGCCCGCATACTCTCGCCACATGAGGCCGGGCATTGTCGTGCACCAGGACGAACCCATGACCCACTGCACCAGCATAGGGTCTAACAATGGGTCCAAGGATTTCATCCCAATACCTTATGGGGAAAAATATCAGTGGCCTCCACCTGTTAAACCATTCCTGTTTTGGGGATTGTCTCATTGTTGCCCCCCTAGTGCACCCGTTGTTAATTTCATTAACACCAAAGCAGCTGAAACTGATTAGCAACCCCCTCTGCTACTTAACTGACCAGAACTTTCATTGATTAAAAAGTGTTCCGTCAATTTTTTTTGAGCAGTATGTATATATATATATATATATGACCAACACCTTCCAAACCCCTCCTTATTAATACCCCACCCCTTACAACCACCCCTCACTCGCTATATATTGCCTTTGATTCCTGTATGTCTAATCATTTTCCTCTGATGATGACACCTGGTAGGTCGTCGAAAGTTAGGGAATTAAAAAAAAAAAATGTGACTTATTTTCTCCCTTTGTGGATCTGCAAGTATAAATATGCAACTTGTATCACAGACCTTTGTCTCCATGTACATATAGAGTACATATATATATATTTGTAGTTGGAAATCCACAAAGGGAGAGAATGAATCACGTATCATAAAGTAGTTTTTATTCCTGAGCTTTCAGCTCCTGCCAGGAGCTATCATCAGAGGAAACTGATTTATATGCACACAAATTCAACCGGACACACATTTAACTGGGACAATGTACAAGTAAGATTTAAGGTCAGCACTAAAAGTGCCAGAGAGCTGGGTGAATCTTGGCTATCAGATGAAAACGCCATCAACGGACATTTGGACATGAACCCAGCATATGCAAACTAAAGAAGAAGAACATCTTCATAATAAATAAAACTTTACGACCAACACCCGCCTAACCCCACCTCATTATTCCCCCCCACCACCACCTAATTTTGCTATATATTGCCTTTGATTCTTGTATGTCTAATCATTATCCTCAGTTGACGGCTCCTGGCAGGAGCTGAAAGCTGAGGAATAAAAACTACTTTATGATATGTGATCCATTCTCTCCCTCTGTGGATCTCCAACTACAAATATGCAAACTGTATCAAAGACCTTCACTTCCACATACAATAGAAACTTGAGATACAAGTGCCCCAACGTACGAGTTTTTTGAGATACGAGCCGTCACTAAGTTGATTTTTTGCCTTGAGTTACGAGCCAAAATTCGAAATACGAGCCATCAAAGAGCTTGTCGCTGAACATTGAGAGGAACTGACGACGGAGGAGTTGACGGAACTACAGACGCGGCAACATACGCATGCAGGAGATCGGTATCGCGGAGAAGGCAGAGGCGGAGGAGGTTACCTCATAAAGTGAGATAAAGGAAGTGTTTGCAATTTGGGAAAAAAGTTTCGAATTTTAAAGAAAAGAAACACCCTGAAAAAATTACAACTGATCGTGCAGCGGCTCTGTTTAATGACATTTGCCTAACAATTGACTTTATTGAACAGAAACATCCTGAAAAAGTTACAACTGATCGCACAGTGGCTCTATTTAATGACACTTGCCTAACGCTTGAGTTTATTTAAAAGATAACCCTGAAAAAAACTGCAACAAATAGTGCAGCCATGCTATTTACTGACACTTGCCTAACAATTGACTTTATTGAAAAGAAACATCCTGAAAAAGTTACAACTGATCGCGCAGCAGCTGTATTTAATGACACTTGCCTAATGCATTTTAGAAACATTCTGAAAGAGAGGATGAAACAGACTTCATTGGACAGGTTTTTATCGAAAACCCCTTCAGATGAAAGTGAGGAAGGTGTGGCGAAAAAGGCAAAAATCAGTGAATAACATTCAGTTATTCAGTTCAGCCTTTCTCGACCACCTCCGTCAGCATCTTCAACTCGTCTGATCTCCAAGGTAAATGCTGTACATTATACTGTACTTAATAAAACCAGTTTATTGAAGTACATTCTATTGTATTGTGTTTTCATACATTATTCGTTATTTATAAGTACATTTTTCTTATTTAAAAACATGTAACAAAAAAATTGCAGTGCTTTTTGGGGGTCCGGAACAGATTAATGGCATTTCAATTCATTCAATGGGGAAAACTGATTTGAGATAAGAGCATTTTGACTTAAGAGCTTGGTCACGGAATGAATTAAGCTCGTATCTCAAGGTATCACTGTATATATATATATATATATATATATATTGTGAACCCAGCCCGGACACAGACAGGTGGACATGTTGTTCATCACCACCGCACGTTTTATTTACAATACTATTTACAATTATTACGTCACTAAGACTCAGTCCGTGCACAATCCAACCCCAACACACAGTCCTGGCCACTCAATGCCTTTTCTTCGGGCCGCATCCACAATCTCTGCTCCTGCCTCGTCCTTCTTCCACCCGACTCCAGCCTTGAATGAAGGGAGACGGCCCCTTTTATATGCTCCCGGATGAGCTCCAGGTGGTTTCCGGCACGCCCCCGTTGGCCACGCCCCAGCGTGGCAGAAGTGCCGACTGTTCTCCCGGCAGCTCACCGGGTGTCCTCCTTAATCTTTCCCCCAGCACTTCCTGGTGTGGCAGAAGTGCTGAGGTAACAGGTCCCCAAGGCATTGGGGCGCTCCTGGCGGTGACCATGGGCCCCTACAGGGTGGGGCTTCATGCCCTCAACCTGTGGCCCCCAATGCAACCAGGATGGCGGCCCCCACGTGATCCAGGGTGGGCACAGACCCACATCCGGTCCCTCACGGCGTCCCGGCCGGGTCGTTGCCCCTGGCATCCCTGACTATATATATATATATATATATATATATATGTGTGTGTGTGTGTGTGTGTTATTTATTTATTTTTTTAAATATGCACAAACAAAAGCATAAAGGGTTTGGACACCAGCTGATGGAAAATAAACAAACACCAGTTAACAACAGATCATGGTAATGGTTTTCCAGATGCAAGTCCAATATGAGACATACTTGAGATGGCAATTGAGCCGATTATATGTAAGGTGGCAGAGGTGGAAGGGGTGGGTTCAGGTGGTGATGTCAAATGTCATCAAGCCTTCAATCTTTGGATCTGCAGACAGATGAAGAGGAGAGGCACAACTCTATATTTAAGGACTCTTTTCCTGTTAATTATATATCTGTTATATGTCATATGTACACAAACATTACAGCTCTGGAAGGGAATGCAAAACATGTAGGCCTGAACATTAATACTGAAAAGAACAAAGAAATGAGGATATGAACACATGGAAATGCCCATGAAAAAGTTTTAAGAGATATAAAAATCAAAAAACTTTAAAAATATATGTACTAGTAGAAGCAACAAGGACATCATATCCAGGAGCAGGAAGGCACAGCAATTTTTTGCAGTGCTGAAACCTGTCTAGGGGACTGGGAGGCTTCTCCCACAAGACTAAGCAAAGACACAAACATTAAGTCAGTACTGTTGTATGGATGCGACACTTGGATGATGACCAAGATACTAGAAGATAAACTCCATTTTTTATCAGAAATTGCCTACAGAACGTACTTGGCATTTTCTGGCCTAAGAAGAAGAATACGACAGGAACCCTTCACAATAACCACCTTACAATGACATCTCAAGAACAGCATTTGATATCTTCTTACAATGATATCACAACAACTACACTTGAATGGAATCCACAAGGTCTTGAATGGAACTTGAATGAAATCCTCAAGGTATGCAAAAATGAAGAAGACCAAAGATGTCATGGAAACGATTGTCCTCAAATAAGCTGGGCAAAATGAGAACAACATGGGGAATAGCCAAAGCCACTGTTTAAAATCCAGCAGCCTGGAGGGAACTTTTTGTTCCCCTATGCTTCCATAGGAAGGAGTGAAGATGATTAAGTAAGTAAGAGTGTTGTTCAGCATGGTTCATTTATTCTCAAACAGAACACAACAATTCAAAGATTAGAGGAGATATGTAGGCCAGAGGATATTACTAGGCGTGGGTCTGCATATTTGTGTCAGGATCAAGTGTTCACCAATGTTGAATGACCCCATGAGGGACTCCAAACTATTAGATATTCCTAATACCCAATCTTTGTAACTTGTTTTCGATTTGGCATTGCTAATAGCAGATGATGGTTGTAATAATAAGGATGTGGTCCTGCTGTGTGTGATTAGATATCCTCTAGACTGGACTTTCCTTAGCTTATGCCCAGAGATGCCCTTTTTATGCAATGCAATTCATCGTGTACTCCGAAACTTCCAGATTTAGGACATGAGTGCCTAAGAAGAGGCACAATGGACAGGCTTCTGGAGAGCCTCCTCTTCTGTTTAAAACTCCCAGGGGTGGGTATTTGCAAGAAAGAAAATGAAAGAAAAGTAACAGGATGTAGTCTAATAATTAGAAAGAGAACGGCAGGGTGTGCAGCAGTGCCTACCTGTCAGAGCTTTGCTATTTCATCTACCCCTGCTCTTAGTGCTCTACTCACAAGGTTCTGCAAATCCTCTGTGCTCCAAGAGAGCCTGCCAGGCTATTTCCACACTCTCATTAGAAAAGTTAATGCTGAGTGATGAGCTGCAATATTTCACGTTGTCCAGCTGCCTGTTGTGCGCTATTATCAGAATTTGTCTCTCAGCAGGTCTCCTTCCTCTCAGCTTTGTAAGAGACACTGAAGTAAGGAAACGCTCACCTGACTTGCACAGGCCTAATACATCAAAAGCCCGCACTGAAACACCAGAGCCGCATGCTGCATTACCTTCTAGCCGCCCTGAGCAATCAGTCTTCCAAATCACTCTCATATTCTCCGGGCTGCACGAACAGAGCAGAATGCAAAATGTTTGTTTGCCGGGGCCTCTGGGGTTATCCATAATCAGCTTGGATGTGAGCCGAGATCACGGCATCCGTGTTCTTCAATCTGTAGCAAAGTTTATCTGTTGTAAGACTTGTTGGGACACAGTGTGGCAGGACAGTGGCCTTCAGACACAGGCTTTGTCCTGGCTCTTGTGAAGGCCTTGCTTTAATTAGGCGATAATCATTATGTTAGGCTCTACATAAAAGAAAAATGAAATCTGTGATAGGCAGCTTCACTGTGAGAGGTGCTACAAAAAACAAAGTCTCTGACTTAATCTTCTCTTCCTATAGTGTCTTTCACCCTTGGGTGTGCCATGCTTATACAGTAATGTGAAATATGCTGCCAAGTCTTAGTCTTATTCGATAAGTGTTTATTTTAAATTGTCTGATTGTGTAATTCATGTAATGTGGTCTGATATTCTGTTAAGGCCATAAGCATCACTAAAGATTGTGCAAGGAGCAGCTGGCATGTGCTCTGCAGTGTGTGTGTTCACCTGCTTTTGCAAACTACCAGTGACCCTTAGGGATTAGAAGTGTTAATAATTTGAGCACTAAAAAAGTACAGGTAAGTACTTATCGTCACATGTAGGCTTCATTTTATTCCATCTCTTGTTTCCATTTGGCTGCTTGCAAGTCGTCGTGTTGTTCGAGTCGAGAATATCTTGCCACTTTGAATACACCACACCGAGCTGACAAATACGCGCTTGTGCAGGAACATAGAATGATGAGCACAGTGGGTGCAAAGTTATATTTGTTTATTTTTCCCACCAGGACGGCAACAATGTGGTTCATTTTGCGGTTTTGTTTGTATGAGTTTATTTATAGTTTTAATTTAGATTAGATGATTTCAACGTTTCCTTTTGATTAAAGGTGTGTCTTGTTTTAGGTGGCATTAATCCCCCTCCTGAAACATTCATTGGTGTTGCCCTATTGGGGAGACTTGGAGAGTTGGAAAGTTCTCCTTTATTTAAGTCCCAAGAGGAGGAGGGGAGGGGGTCGATGGACAGCACTCTGGAGTGGTGCACAAGTGTTTTAGCAAGAGAGCAGGAAGTAGCTGTGTGACTCAGCAATTGGCTGCTAGTAGGGGTCAATTAGCCTTCATTAAGTTCAAGTGGACTACTGATTTTTTTTTTCTTTATTTCCAGAGCAGCTTTATTTGTATGGGGTGGAGTGGTGGCTCTGAGGCCAGGGATTTGCACTGGCAATCGGAAAGGTTGCCAGTTCGAATCCCGTAAATGCCAAAAGTGACTCTACTTTGTTGGGGCCTTGAGCAAGGCCCTTAACCTGCAATTGCTCCGTCCTGGGTATGATGTTAATCTGCACCCAGCCCTGTATGTAGGCCATCCAACTTGCTGAAAAAAAAACCTGGGGGTTGGTGGCAGAATTGGCACTCCAGCCACTATAAAAAACCTCACACTGGTTCCATTCCATCTAAACGAGTCTGGTGCTGAGGTGTCACTCACCGCATGGCTGCTCTCGGGTCCTAATCTGGGATCCTGAGTTGGTTTGTCATATGGTGGTTGTGGCAATGTGCTGTATCAGCGTGTGCTCCTAACCTTTATTTGTAAGATGTACCAGAGCCTGCACTGCTTTTTGATCTTTGTAAACACTTTCCAGGCAGTTAGTACCCTTGGGCTTTACAGTTAGAGTAGCCTTGTTATTTTATGGAAGTTTCACAACCGATTTTTGTTTGTGGTTTTGGATTTATTTTTATTTTCAGACACAAGTTTAGTGTTTCTGGGTCTCCTTTCGTTAATTATTTCGTTAATATTGTCACACACGTGCACATAGGAGGCAGTCAAAGGGCTTAACTGGAAAAGAGATGCCGAGCCAGGGGTTGATCAAGTGCACTTTCTTCCTCTTCTACAGATCATCGAAGGGAATCCCAGCTAAACCAATAGCAGCTTCCGCATCCCTGTCCAGACCACACCCTCCTACTGACCTCACTTCCACAATTTCCCTCATGGACCCACCTCTTCCTGCCCAACATTTA
Organism: Polypterus bichir lapradei; assembly: GCA_026402145.1. Classification (NCBI taxonomy): domain Eukaryota; kingdom Metazoa; phylum Chordata; class Cladistia; order Polypteriformes; family Polypteridae; genus Polypterus; species Polypterus bichir. The sequence continues at coordinate 32,708,875 of JANRMT010062815.1, forward strand.
TAAAAGCCAAGCACCTCACCTCTCTAGTTTTCTTCCGCTCAGACTCAGTTCTTTGTGATTACTCTGGTGAACTTCGATTTGCAATATTGTTTCTCAATATACGGGGTGAATCTGCAAACCTTATCTGCTTGTCTTTTCCCTTATTACACTGTATATATTTTTGCTCCTTGTCCATGGATTGTTAATAATAAAATCTGTCTCTTTTTACAACACCTTGACATCTCTGCCTGCTTTCTGTGGCCATCAGCAGTCCCAGTCAGTCCCAACTACAAGCTGCACACCTGCTCCCACAGGTGAAGTGAAGAAAATGCACTGATTTTCCCTGAAACATTCATTATTTTTCTAGCCATAGCCTGCATGTTCTGTTTTTCACTCAAGTTCAATGTTTTGAGACTGCCATCTCTGGGTCGTGAGTGGTCATTTCAGCTGATACCGATCAACAGCAATGTGTAATTTTTCACAAAGTGGCATCCTACCCATAGTCATTTCAACCCATTGCTCTTGTAATTGCGCTCATTTCACCCAGAGCAACACCATCAACAGCTTCATGTAAGGCATAAGAGAACATAAAAAGTTAATTCTGAGTCCCGAGACTAGAAAGGTTGAGAATCACTACTCTAGCTGCTATGCTGCTGTGTTCCGATGGTGGGCGTGGCTATGTGAGTGTGATGTCATCACCATCAACTTGACAGCATGCACTCCACTGTTTGCAGTGCACTATATGGCTTTTGAAGGTTAGCTCCTCTTGTAATTTCTTCCTGAAATTTTTTACTGTGGTGCTGATTTGTTATTGCACCTTTGGCTTTTAATCGTTAATCTCTTGTCCCTTAACATTTTGTTTTGGCTAAGTCATAACTGATTTTTATGTATCTGATCTCTCTCTGGATGAAAAAGCCTCACCTGACAAGACAAAAAGCAAGACTGCATCTTGATGTTGTTTAGCACCCATAAGAGAATTTCCTGTAATGAATATCCTTTATTATAACAGATCTGATGGAGCACCTGCCATACAAACTCTCTGAGTTCATTAAATTACATACTAACAAATATGGATTTGCTTGAGCTTATGAAAGTTAGAATAATGTGTATAACATTAGTGTAAAATATATGAGTTGGCACCAGCCATGATAAACAGAATCTAACTAATCTTACACCCTATCTTTTGTATAGTGTGGCACGCGGCTGGGGGTGGTAACCAGCCGGGATGCCCAGGAGGACCGTAGGAGGTCTTGTGCCTCCTCCAGACCATGAAAGGGCAATCGCCCTGGTGGCTTTGGGGACCACGGGTACAGAGATTTGAAGCTAAGCCCTGTAGGGGCCTGTGGTCATCACCAAGGGGCACCCCAAAGCCTTTGGAGCCCTGGACCTCAGCACTTCCGCCACACCCGGAAGTGCTGGGAGAAAGAGGAGCAGGGACACTCGGAGTGCTTCCGGGTGCGGAGCCGGTACTTCCACCACCCTGGGGAGTGCCGGTGGAAGTTCATCAGAAGACACCTGGAGCACATCCGGGTGTGTATAAAAGGGACTGCCTCCATTCAATGGCTGGAGTCAGGTGGAAGAGGACGGAGTCTTGGTGGAGAGGAGTAGAGGCAGCCTGGAGAGAGAGAAAGGCATTGTGTTGAGGGCCTGGACTTGAGGGTGATTGGTGCTGCGGCACTGGGTTGTGTGTGTTCATTGTAAATAGGACTTGTAAATACTGTAAACGTGTGTGGTGATATAAAATCATGTCTACCTGTCTGTGTCCTGGCTGTTCCCCACAATAGATAGAAAGACGCTAAAATATCTGGATGGATTAAAAGTCTTTGGCAGCATTGTATCATTTAATAGAAACATCTTATATATAGATACGGTGGTTAATGAAACAGTTACAAGATTTCACCAACTCTGTGGTAAACTTGTTGGAGGTGATGGACACACAAAACTTCCTTTCACACCCTTCATAGTTTTATTGTGTTGTCAATGTAATGGCTTTTGGGATGATGTTCATTCTGAAAGGTGCTGTGCAGAACAAAGTCTCACTCAATCAATCTTTATTTTATATACAGTAAGGCCTTTCCCTATTGTATTACATTTGACATGATTTAAATTATTCTTAAATATGAAATATGCTGTAAAGAACAATGCACCCTTAATTTCATTCAATAGGTCTTCATTTTATAGAGCACCCCTCATATTCAGTGTATTTCATGCTGTGTTGATCCTGATCACATCCTCACTACTCCTTTTGCTCTTGCCCTAAAATTTCTAATTAATATTAGTTGCATTGAGTTTTCTCTCTCTCTGCTCATTCATCCTGCATTTTATATGGTGCTCTTCACTGTGGTGTTATATACCATGTGTAAGGTCAATTCAAGGCATACAGATGAGGACAAATTAGTTGGTTCTCTTACAGCTCATTGGAAAAGTACAGAGTGCCCCCTGAAAGGTGATGAAATGAGGAGCAATTGTCCCATGTATTCCTGCATGCCTTTGATGTTTCATCATGTGAAGCAAAGCAAGTGTGAATTGAGATAAATTATTGCTTATTCTACAAAGATATTCTAAAATATCCTGGACACATTTGTTGTACCCCTAGAAAAGATCCTAAATAATTAGATTCGAGAAATTTTTCAAGGTAGCTGTTTTCTTTAATTAGTATCACACAAATCAGTCGTGCAGTCGGTCATTCAGCCTTTTTAAATGTAGCGAAGTCGTCACTCTGCTGTTTGGTATCATCGTGTATCCCACACTGAAAATGGACAAGAAAGCAAAGGAGAGAGTTGTCTAAGGAGATCAGAAAGAAAATTATAGACAGGCATGTTAAAGGCAAAAGTTGGTAGACCATCACCAATCAGCCTGATGTTCCTGTCACAACAGTTGGAAATACTTTTAAGAAGTTTAAAGGTCCATGTGACTGTAGCCACAAGAGGAAAATCGATCCCATAATGAGCAGAAGGATAGTGAGAATCTTAGAGAAGACGCCAAGGGCAACTTCATAAGAGATACAATCTGAATTCCAAGGTTAAGGTTCATCAGTGTTTGATGGTGCCATTTGTCATGTTTTAAGTGACAGTGGGCTCAGTGGAAGGAGACCCAGGACGACTCCACTATTAAACCTAAAAATTGAATTTGTTAAAAACAAAATGCCAGCAATGCTTCTGCAATAATTTTCTTTGGACAGATGGGAGAAAACTGATAATTTTGGATCTATGTCCAGAGACATAAAAAATGAAACTTTCAAAAAAAAAAAAAAGAGCACTGTACCTGCTGTGAAACATGGATAAGGTTAAGTTATGTTTTGGGGTGCTTTGCTACATGTGGTGCCTTGAGTCTGTGCCGAGAACAATGAAATTTCAAGACTACTGAGATATTATGGAGCAAAACGTTCTGCTGAGTGACAGTAAGCTTGGTCTCAATCACGGGTCATGGATCCTCCAACAGGATTATGACCCAAAACACACTCCTGAAAGCCCCCAAGAATGGCTAAGAACAAAACACTGGACTATTTCTGTGAGCTCTTTTTGAATCCTATCAATCATCTGTGGAAAGAACTGAAACATGCAGTCTGGAGAAGACCCCCTTCAAACCTGACAGAACCGTAGCAGTTTGATCTGGAATTTGGGCCAAAGTACCTGTTGTAGAACTCTTGTGGAGAGCTCCAGGAATCGCTTTTTTGTTGTGATTATTTCTAAAGGTTGTTCAACATTTTTGTCGATGCCATTTTTATTTGTGTTATTATTTGAAATATTCTGTTGAATCAAAACTCTAAAGCAAAGTCTGATTTTTGTTAAATATAGAATAAACAATGATGGTTGCTAATCAGTTTCAAGTTACCATATATACTCGCGTATAAGTCAGTTCTTGAAACCCGAAAAATCGATCATAAAATCAGACACCAACTTAAATACGACACTTACATTTAAATTTAAACATCTTCTTGCTTCCTCCAATCTCGTACCAGTTTCTCAGATGCATTGAATTTTATTGTAGCAGTGCAGTTACCAATTTCTTTCACCACTTCAATGACTTTTAATTATAAACCAGCTTCAAATTTTCTTCTGATCGAATGCTCCTTCATAGATAAGGAATGCTCTTATGATAAAGGTGTATGAGGGTGTGAGATACAAAAAAATACAAAACAGTGCAAACGTTGCTTCGGAATAGTTTGGGTATTACCATGTGGTCACGTGGCACAATACATAGAAAAAAAAGGCAGTGTGATCTGTGGTTACTCTCTCAGGTGGGTGTTAGCATATCATAATCTCTTGGCCCAATAGCGTGAGTTTTCCGCATTCGACTTATACGGCCAACATAATAAAATACCAGAAATTATATGGTAAAATCAATCCATGGGAGAACTTAAACTCGAGTATATACAGTACAGTGGAACCGTGGTTCACAAATGTCTCGGAACACGTACAAATCAGTTTACAACCAAAAAGTTCACCAAACTTTTGCATCTGTTCACGACCACAGACTAAGTATACGAACAAGCCTATACGAACAAGCCAGTTTCCCTTTCGGTTTGTGCGCGCCGATGATTTCCGCACGTGTCTCTCCATGTGCATTCCCTGTGCAGCGAGAGAGAGAGAGACACACACACACACATACAAACACGCACACAGACACGCACGCTAGAAAGACACACACAGAAGCGCGGGAGACAGAGAGACACACACACGCATGCACGCGCAAGAGAGACACACACGCGCGTATGAGAGAGAGAGAAATGGCTGGACGCATAAGGCTTGTTTTTAAAGAGACAGATCCGAGCATTGTTTTAACCTTGTTGTATTTAGTGAAGACTTTTTTCTATGGGATTTTAACTTCCACTTTTACAGCGATCGGTTCGTAGCGTGCATTGTTGCAATGTTACTTTTCTTGGTGGTTTATTATGTTAAGGATTTTTCAAATGTTCATTTTTTTCCCTGTGCTTAAAACTCATAAAAAAAATGTTTTTAGCGAGCGGTTAGTAGTGCTATAGCGCAAACTCTTGCAGCGTTAGTTTTCTCTGTTGTTCAAGGTTTTCTCAGTGTTATTCAATTTTTTTACATTTAGTTTACTATTACGCTGTGCATTCTATGGTATAATTAACTATATTTGTGCTTAAAAATCTTTAAAAAAAATATTTACCTACAGTTCATATGGTCTGGAACGGATTAATTGTATTTACATACAATCCTATGGGGGAAATTACTTTGGTTTATGACCAAATCGGTTTACGACCAGAGTTTAAGAACGAATTATGGTCGTGAACCGAGGTTCCACTGTATTTGCGAAAAACCTTTGGGTTAATATTTTATTTGCAGAAGGTTTCCAACAAATTTGTCCACATCTGTAAGTAAGCTAAGCAAATCCTTAAGGCATAATAATCATTGGGACCCAACAATCTACACAGAGAGTATTGTGTTCTTGCATTTCGTTCCTAAAATGTTATATGTATACTACCAAGGGACTAAAACTGTCTAGAAGCAGCCCTGAATATATGCAGTGTGTTTTTTTATTTTGAGGTATTCGCTTTGAAAGGTGCTATGCCAACAAAATCTCAAGATCAGTCAATCTTTATTTTATATGGCTTGCTTTCACATGATGGACTTAGCAGGTTCACAAAATGAGTGGATGGATGGAGAGTTTGCACGTATTCAGGCAGACTGTGTTGTACACTGAAAACTGTGTGAGGTGCTCTTCAGTCATCCCGAATCCAAAAAATATCAGGCTTCCCTGTAGATCCAGTTTCTGCAATGGTTCATATTCAAGTGACAAAGCATCTTGCAAAAGAGGTTAACATAATCAAGTAAATGTCAGTCTGGGGGACTGGTTGGGAACAAGTGTTACAGGACAAGGTTACAAAGTTGATCATCACAAGTGTGGAGCTCAGAACCAAACACAAGCAGGTTACAATTTCTAGGTTACAAAATTTCAGTTAGACAGAAATTCACCAAACAAGAGAGTCTTCAAATGCTTCTTAAACACATTGAGGGAGTCAGTATTTTGAAGGAAGTGGTCAGTTCACTCCACAAGCTATAGGAATCTGGATTGAGATTTGATGCCATACAGTGGTGGTAGGAGCTGCAAAAAAGGTGGGACTCAAACCACAGGAGGGCAGTCCCAGCGTTGCCAAGGCCATAGAAGTGTGTCAAGGAGGATGGAGTTGACTATGTTGAAGGCAGAAGATGAGGTTAGATGACATGTTGGTAGCTCTAGCCAGTGTTGTCAACAGTAAGTAGGGCCGTCTTGCAGCCTGACTGATTAGGGTCAAACAGACTGTTGGTTAGAGACAGCACATTTTAGTATCTTGGATAGAATGAAGAAACTGGTCTGTAATAACCTACTTGAGATGGGTCAAGTGTTGGCTTCTTGAGAAGGGTAGTTATTATTGCTTGTTTGAACAATGTAGGAAAAGTGCTTGTGTCGAGTGAAGTGTTCATGACCTGTATAATTCTAAAAATGACTGAGGAAGAGATGGCCTGGAGGAGATGTGAGGAGGTCTTAAATTTCCTATGAGAGTGTGTAGGAAGATGGCAACCTTACATTACAAAGCAACTTGGCGAACACTCATGCAAGACTCTTGGGGCACTTGATATAAAATCAAAACACTTTTCATACTATATCTCACTTTGAAATTTAGGTAAAATATACTTGTGTGTACCTTAGGTATGGAGTGAATGGACAGCACAATGCAGCTAAGATGCCAATGGTACAACAAGCAGAAATATTAATAAAATCACAGAAATCACAGGGAAAAAAAAGATATGTAATGTGGGCAAGTTATAGAAACCCAAGGATATTTGTGAGCTTAAATATGGAAGATCAAGAAATGAGTACCAGAAGGAAAGGACAAGAGAACCATCTGTCCTGCTGCGATCCAGACATGTGATTCATTTACTGAGCTAAACCAGGGGAAGTGCGTAAAAATGAAACCAAAACAAATAAAAATAAGCCAAATCCTCACAAGAAACAAAAGTCAAAGTCGAAAAAACAGGCAAAATGGTCAAACCAAATGAAACTCAAGAGAAGCACATCAAAAAGTTTTCTTATTTAGGAGGTTTGTACTCACAATCGGAAAACAAGGAAAAAAAGGAACCCCCAGTCTTTAATCCCGTCATCCTGATTATCCACAGGTCATGACCCTAGAAGCCATACCCTAGCAACATTGGAAGCTGCACCATTAACTGTTCTCAAAATGGTGGTGATAGAAGGACCTAAAAAATAACATTTGTGACATAGAAAATACCACATGAATTAACATGAAACTTAATCATGACAGAGTCAGAGGAAAGCAGAGTCTGAATCCAAAAAATCCATAAACATCATAAAATCTTAGATTGAAAGGGCAAAAGATAACCAGGAAGTAGAGAGCAAAGCAAGGGTTCAATCCAACGTGAAACATACTGATAACCTCCTTGAAGCTAATCTATACTAGATTTTATCCACCAAGAAATACTGAACCAGTCAACCTGCACCATATTTACATTGGAAAGAAAATGACGTAACTGATGTCTGCAATCACAATCACGTGAAAATGTTTTAATGCCAAGAAAATAGTGGCAAACAAAATGGGAGAAAAATGAGACATTAAAAAATCTAAATAAATCCAAAAACAATAGTAAAATATTCCTACCCCACAGTGGACCTGAAACATCAGCAAATTAATTCATTAGGTGGGGATCAAATGGGGATACTTAAATAAACTCTGGATACTTTCTGTTGGTCATGCTAGTGAAGAAAGAAAGAAAGAAAGAAAGAAAGAAAGAAAGAAAGAAAGAAAG
>JANRMT010062815.1:32716632-32846837 GCA_026402145.1 Polypterus bichir lapradei
AAGAAAGAAAGAAAGAAAGAAAGAAAGAAAGAAAGAAAGAAAGAAAGAAAGAAAATGACCAGAAGATGAGATCTACTCAAGTAACAAAATCATAACCTTCAAAATGTCAAAGCCAGAATGTCAACCATAAATCAAAAGTCGAAAGTACAATGCAAGAGATCAAAATTAGAGAGTCATTTTTAGGAGGCAATTCATTTACAAAGGCCTGTGTTATCGATAATCTTGGATGAGGAAGCAACATTAATATCCAATCTTTTAACCTATCGTATTACAATGTCAAGTTCAAAATCTCTGAGGACACGCCCCTTAGAACCCAGAAGCCAGGTCCTTACAACAAGTACACAAAATAGCAGTGCCAAATACCAAAACAAATGGGAATCAGAAATGGTACAAAATAAAATAACAAAATTCTAAAAGCTTTAATCAAATGATAAAAAGAACAAACAATATTATACAAAAACACGAACTTCAAAGCCTCTCCAGAACCTCAAAAGTGATAATAACTTACAACACTACACAGCAAACTATAAACACTAACAACAATGTCCAACACTGTCCAGCAAAAAAGAAGCAAGTGACAATGAATGAGTGAAATGAAATCCCTGTGAACAGCTCTCTGAAAGTAATGTAAAGTTTTGTCCTACCAGGTTCCAGTTGTGGCATGAAGATTTCTCGTGATTGGGAGTGCTCCCCAGACGAAAACACAACACTCCATTATTAGCGCTAACCATAGTGTGACCAGGGGCCTCATGTATAAACGGTCCGTACCCACAAAAATGTTGCACAAGCCCTTTTATTCACTCAAATCACAATGTATATAATCTAAACTTGACGTAAAGCCACGCACATTTTCACGTTAGCTAAAACCCTGGCAAACTGGTGGCACCCAGCGTTAAAGCAGTGCTTTTGTTCCAGTGTGGTTTCCCTTTCTTTTTTAGATGCACATCCATGACGCGGCTTTATAAATACATTGAAATTAACTGCATATTGTTTATTATTTTACAGCAGCTGATTGTAATTAACCTGTAACAATATAATGGTCCATGAAATGGCCAAACTATTTCAAATACCATAACTGCTTTAGCGTTGTTACTCTCACTGCCCCTTGTTCTTCTTCTTTCAGCTGCTCCCGTTAGGGGTTGCCACAGCGGATCATCTTTTTCTATATTACTCTCACTGCACCACTCGGAGTATTTAGATAGATAGATAGATAGATAGATAGATAGATAGATAGATAGATAGATAGATAGATAGATAGATAGATACTTTATTAATCCCAAGGGGAAATTCACATAATCTAGCAGCAGTATACTGATACAAAAAAACAATATTAAATTAAATAGTAATAAAAATGAAAAATGAAAAAAAATAAAAATAAAAAAAGCAGACAATAACTTTGAGTAATGTTAGCATTTACTCCCCCGGGTGGAATTTAAGAGTCGCATAGTGTGGGGGAGGAACGATCTCCTCAGTCTGTCAGTGGAGCAAGACAGTGACAAAAGTCTGTCACTGAAGCTACTCCTCTGCCTGGAAATGACACTGTTCAGTGGATGCAGTGGATTCTTCATGATTGACAGGAGTTTGCTTAATGCCCGTCGCTCTGCCACAGATGTTAAACTGTCCAACTTTACTCCTACAATAGAGCCTGCTTTCTTAACAAGTTTGTCCAGATGTGAGGCGTCTTTCATCTTTATGCTGCCTCCCCAGCACACCACTGCGTAGAAGAGGGCACTCGCCACAACCGTCTGGTAGAACATCTGCAGCATCCTATTGCAGATGTTGAAGGATGCCAACCTTCTCAGAAAGTATAGTCGGCTCTGACCTTTCTTACATAGAGCATCAGTATTGGCAGTCCAGTCCAATTTGTCATCCTGCTGCACTCCCAGATATTTATAGGTTTGCACCCTCTGATGATCACGGGGTCCATGAGGGGCCTGGGCCTCCTAAAATCCACCACCAGCTCCTTGGTTTTGCTGGTGTTAAGATGTAAGTGGTTTGAGTACACCATTTAACAAAGTCTTTGATTAGCTTCCTGTACTCCTCCTCCTGCCCACTCCTGATGCAGCCCACAATAGCAGTGTCACCAGCGAACTTTTGCACGTGGCAGGACTCCGAGTCATATTGGAAGTCTGATGTATATAGATTGAACAGGAGAAAGTACAGTCCCCTGTGGCACCCCTGTGTTGCTGAACACAATGTCAGCAACTTTAAATTTATATCACTGTATCTGAGTGGGGAATCACAGCTCAGCAGCTGATTGGAAAGAGAACCCATCAGTTAATACATACTCTCAGCTTAATACATTACCGTAAAAAAAAATAATGTAAAGGTAAACCCGTATACTGTACAGTACTGCACTGCTATGTCTCCCGCAGTGCTAGAATGTAAAATACCGATGTTACCCCTATATGTACTGTAATTCATGCAAGCGCGTTTTCTTTGGTATGTACTATCGTTTTCTTTGGTATAAGTAGGGTAAATATGCAATAATTTAATTTAATTTAATAAAAATACAGTAAAATGTATGGGTACTCACCAATAATGAATAATATTGATTGAAGATGATGATGATGATGAATTAGCTGTGCAGTATGAGGAAGGTATGTAATGAAGATAGTGACTGCACAGCAAAGCAAAGGATTTACAGCTCCTCAGATGGCACCTCTTCTTCAGGCGCTTCAGGAGGAGTCGTATCTTCTGGCGCTTAGGTTCATTGCCAGAAGCCTTAGAAGGTGCAGGGCATTTGGGCGGCATTTTAGGGCTTTAAGAAGAACAAAATGAAAAACACAAGAACACTCAGTGAAACACTCGAGATAGCTAGCTACACGCGGTAAACTGTTATGATGCGGGAATGCTGGGCTGCATCTGCCGGAGATGCACCACAGGGCAGCAGCCAATCAGCAGCAAGGAGAAATGAATAACTCTATCGGATTGGCTACATTCACCATCCCAAGCTGCGTTTTCCTCTACGGTTGCTTTGTGTTCTCTCTACAGTACAGTATTGCCACGAAAAAAGCCATAAAAATATTGCAGAGGATATTTGTGGTTTCCGCTGACAATTATTAGTTAGGTTCTAAAAAAAAATCAGTAACGACTGATGCCGCAAACTCTGAACTTCAACTTTGCGGGGCTCTATGTATAGTACTTCCAGGTAAGCACCAGTGGTTCTCAGCTCCCACTTACAGAGAGCCTACTGCTTGATTATGACGGGGTGAGATGCAGACTGGTGGGACGGAGTCACCGAGAATGTCAGACTACGTAACTAGTGTTTACAGGAGCCCCATGACTGGATCAGAATGGATCATAAGATTGTGCAATTGAAATCTGGGACTGAAAATCTCTGGAAAATGTATGTAATGTGACAGGGTTTTTAAGTCAACTGGAGTTTATATAGCCCTTTACACATTGTTCACACATTACCTTTATACATTACCTTAGTAATTATCTTAAACTAGCCATCCCCGTGGCTCCGTCCGAGTAGTAGTGAAACAGGATAGTGGGGAGGGCCCTGCCCGGCTCCCTATGATTCCCCTCCCCTCAGATTAGTGCAAATATCAACCAGAATTTTCAAGCAAATTATAGAAAAAAAACGATCTAAATCCGTTAAGTAGTTCTCTCATGGACAGCGGACAGACATACAGACAGACAGACGTTGGATTTTATATATAAAGAGATGTCATTAGGAGTGACCAATAACATTTCATGAACTTAGTTTTTATGTAATAAGTTGTATGTCCTAAGTGGTCTAGTCACAATAACCTAACAAAGTTAACCAGTTAATTCATATCAGTGTTATGTAGCACCTTTCATGTCAATCACCTCACACCGTACAGTACAAATGGCATTAATTAATCAATTGTAAAAAGTCAGCGTTGAGCCAGGAGGATAAATGGAAAATCAAATATAAGCGGCATTAGAGTGCATGTTAATAAAGGGCACCAAATTAGGAACAGGGTGATGGGCAACTTTTTATAGTAGTTTCCCAGTGTCCAATGTGGCATCAAGGGGGATTGTCACATTATGTGGAGCCCCCTTTGCTATAACACAGTAGACAGGTTGCCTGGCTCTTTAAGTCTGTGCCGAGGCTGAGGATTGCAGGGTCACATGGAGGTCTGGCAGCACAGCTCCAGCAGTTGCAGAGGGCATTCCTGAGCTCAGGGGTGGTCCTTCGCTGGGGGCTTAAAAGCTCCTTCTAGTTAGACTTCCACTGAGCTTAGAGTCAGGAGGTAAGTAAAGATAAAGGCTCTACTAGTGAGAGGCTACAGAGAAAAGAGCTTATTTGTGGTGCGCAAAGGCAGGTGAGGAGGCAAGCCACTCCACCAGTCAGGCAGGGGTTCAAGGTCTACTGAGATTGAAAAGGGAGTCAGCAGGGCTTGGATTTCTGTTTATTTTGCACTTTATTACTTCTTGCGTCCTTGTCTCTCTTTTTTTTTTTTTTTTTTGCAATTTTTGACTTCTGAGTGTTTATTCTGCATTCAGAGATGGTTCGAGAGCGCCCCCTAATGTCCACACAATATTTTTACTATATAGTGCCATTTGGAAGGGAGACTAAAATTTTATTATTTAGTGTTTCAGCAATGCGACACATTCCAGAATTGGTCTAATCAAAAGTCACCTTCCAAAATGAAACCATTAATGTATGGCTGTCTTACTTCACTCCCTTACACATATCAGTGAATCAATTTGTGTTATAATACAGTGGTCTATGCCTGCATTCATATAAAAATAAACTGAATTGAAATGAATATAGAGCGTGCACTGTTAATTCAAAATTCAATGTTTCTGCAGTTTGCCTTACTTCATTGGTTGCCTAATTGCAAATTACCCTTGCAAAATTAATTCATTTATGAATATTTCATATAGCACCTTATAGGTGATTACAACATTTTTCATAGACTGTAAGTTAATGTTTATTTATACGTAATCTTATTAGTGACTACAGCTCATTTTATACAATCAGTCAAAGTGTGTCCTTCACAGACAGCATGATCTGTGGATGCTTCCCACAGTCCATTTTCGTTTCTGCTGTATAGTGCCTTTCATAGAAGACCATATTGCAAAGCCAATATTTACATTATAGATTATGAAGATTATAAATTATTGTATACTGGGGACCCGAACTCCACTTCAACCTCTTACCCACTGAGCCACGCTGCCTGAGGAGTTCGCTGTCCTTTAGTCTTTGTCACACAGCCTCTTTAACAAAAATGGTCCCCTCCATTACTGCCAGCTGGCAATTTCATTTTATTGACTCCAGTCCTCAACAGTCAAAGAGAAACCTGATGGAAATAGATATATAAAACAAAAAATAACTTTATACAGTATAGTACCTTTGATGATTAATAAAATGGAGCATTCATGTAAGGAACCTCAATGTCATACCTTAAGGAAAGATGGTAGAGATTTTTAAAGTTTGGAGATCAGGAGATAACATGCAAGTGTGAATCCATGCAAAGTTTATAACCAAAAGTCTTATTTTTTGCCAAAGCCTAAATCAGTAACCAAAACATTTATAGTGAAAAGGCAGAAATCAATGCATGAATATCGCATTTAGTTTTATCCAATGCTCAGATGATTCAGGAATGTCCTCGGCAGCTTTAATGTGTTTGCTCAGATGACGTCACACACCGCACCTTCCTGGAACATACTAGATCCAACTGCCATGCCAACAGACTATGCTAATGCTAGAAAATGGAGGCACCCATAGGAAAATAAAATGGTGTGTCAGATTAACATGAAATAATATTCAGTAGTAGTAGTAGTAGGTTGGCAGCATGCGCTGACAGTGTGATGCTGCACCCACCACACGGCAAATCACCTGCATTGAGATCTGAGTGCAGCTGTGCAACGAGTGACGGTGCCAGTGCCAGTCCCCCCAAGACTCCCTCTTCACATATGGGAGTCTGTACAACCCAACACCGTTGAGAGTTATGCCCGAGCTGAGCTGACAAATGGGGACAAATCTCAGATGAAGCATGGGAATGGTGGAAAAAGTGCTCAGGTGCTTTTAGTCAAAAACAAAACCAAAAAGTGTCCACAATGCAGTGTTCTAAAAAACAAGACATAAATAAATCTATAAAAGCAGGTGAAAAGTGTGTGGGGGGGGGGGTAAAAACCATAATAAATCCATTAAAATCAGAGGTTAAAATGCAGTCTAACTCCTCACGATCTCAGCCCACCTCTTTCTTCATCTCCCCGGCTTACCCATTACTCGCGTAGCCAGCGGAGACTCAGCAGCCACAAACTCCTTTCTGCCGACCCCCATCTTGGCTACCTCCAAACTGCACTGCCAGACCGTCTGAGGTCTCTCTCCTCCCATCTTCCTTTGCGCTCACTCAGTCACACCTGCCTTGCTCGCCCCATTCCACCCAAATATTCAGTGGGGCAAACTAGCCCCTAGAGTGTCACAGCCAATGCTCCTTAACGGAGCCCCAGCTTGTACTTCCTTCTCCTTCCAGGTGGAAGGATCATCCTCCCAAGACTGCCTTTCACGTCCATTAACCTCCTTCTCTTTATTTCAATCTTTTTTATTCTTTTTTTCTTCCCGATCCCCCTGTGCCAACCCATACTTACACGGCTCCATGGGCTCAGCTCCTTAATGACATGCCACAGGAAGCCGATGAAGCAATTGTGAATGATCATACCCGCACGTGCAGGTGCGACTCGCCCCAACTACCTCATTAACTCCCCGCTGTCATACAATCGCGCCCACAAAGACTGACACGGCTATCTGCATTTAAAACTAGCCATATTTTTGAAGCCGTGGACCCGCTATACCATAGTAACACCTCAGCACCACACTAAACAGTGTGACGTTTTTTACAATGCCAATCCTGCCACGAACCCTCAAGTTTTCCCTGCAAGCAGGTCTTCCAACCTGGATGCAGATTAACATCATACTCAGGACAAAGCAATTGTGGGTTAACGGCCTTGCTCAACTTCCCCAAATATTTTTGAGAGGGAAATGGACCTTAATATCATAATCCTCTGGACAAAACAAACACAAAATAGATGAATATGTTGCCTAAATAAAATAACAGAAATCCAAAAAAATGTTAAAGAAAAATACCATACATAACACTTGGGATGTTACTATGTAAAAACAATGTATGAAACTGTGCTCCCATCAGGGTATGGGGGTCCAATAGGACAGGGCAAGCCATGACAATAAGGAGAGAGTGAGATTCAGCGGATGTTGCCTGTCACTGTGCCAACACAAAGGATGGAATACTGCCTGAGTACTGCTGTGTGACTCAAGAGCACCACTGAACAGCCAATCAGATTATATGTTTAGGTCACATGATTTACACAATCAAAACTTTGAGAAGGTCTGGTTGCTCCAACAGCAAATGTTTAATCTCAGAAAAATGTCAATGGTAAAGGAGAAAATGGACTAGTTCTGAGTGGATTATGATGGTGCAGTGGTCTGCAGGAGAGGGAAGTGTCTGCTAACTTTGCTGGACCTGAACAGTGAGGCAGCAGTGCTAACCACTGCAGCTCCATGCCTAGTCGTGAGCATTAGAATTAATAGAATTAAATATCAGAACAGTGCAATTTCTTTAAAACAGTGGCAGACAAGAACCATGAATTTACTAAGATTTGCCCCCCACCCCAGATTTCATAGCACTGATTTCCTCAGATTTCTTGAACTGAAACGTACAGCTTGTTTGTTTGAGTCACGTTCCCCCCCATCACTTTTGTTTTTTCACTGCCGCTGCTACCAAATAAGCACAATCTTCACTCCTTCCTGTTCGTATGAGCTGCACAGCACTCTGGAATATTATTAAAGGGGTAGGCTCAGATAATACACAAAGACCACATACAAGTCCATACAACAAGACATTACCTTCAAGACATGAATACACCAACATATATCCAGTTTCCTTCTAAGTGCATAATTTGTATTTAAATGTATTTGCAAGTTTTTAATTTTTGAAATCACCATGTGACAGTGCGGGTCCTGCTCCATGCTCCCTCTTCCAGATTTGGGAGTCTCTTGAACCCGACACCGCCCATAATGTAACCAAATGAGCTGGCAGATGAGGACAAATCATACTGGGAACAAGGGAAAAGTGTAAAGTGTGCAAGTACTTTTATTAAAACAAAAACTAAACCTAAACACTGTCCACAGTGCAGTGCTTCAAAGTTAATAAATAAATAAATAACCCATAAAAAACAATGAAAATCCAAGAGTTTAAAACCAGGCTAAAACGGGAATAAAAACCACCAACAGTCATTGGACCAAACAAGCCAAGCAGAATTCCTTCCAGGTCTCCCCAGCTCACCCATTACTCGCTTAGCTGGCGGAGACTTCAGCAGCAGCGATCTTCTCAGTCCCGACCCCCATCTTGGCTGCCTCCATCGGCATCTGCCGGACCGCTCGAGTCGGTTGTCCTCTAGCCCTCCTTCTCACACTCACAGTCGTCCCTCAGATTCCAGCAGAGGACACCACCTTGATCATACCCACTCCTCAGCACAATCAGTGGCTACAATCTGTCCCTAGAGCGCCGATCCTTTGCTCCACCATGACTCCTCTGACTCCACTGCCTCCTCTCTCTTTCACTAGCTAGCTGCCTCGTTCTCTCTTTCTCTTTGCCCCAATGATTTTCTTTCCTCTTTTGTATCTTTCCTTTTGATTTTCTCCGTGGGTGCGGCCTCACAATCACGCACCGCAGGAAGCCAATGAAGCAATTGAGAAAAATTGCACCCTCACGTGCAGGTACGACTCGCCCCAATTACCTCATCAACTCCCCACAGCTGTGCGAGCGTGCCCACGGAGACTGACATGACCAATGGATTATTTAAAAACCCAGCCATTCTTTTGGAGCTGTGGACCCGCTATACCACTCAGCACCAGGGTCATGCAAGGATGAATCTTGTCCCTGGTTCTCTTCCTTTTGGTCCTCAATTATGTCATACAATGAGCTAGAATATGCATTGGGGCAGGTATACATTGGTCTGACCAAGATCACCTTGGTGACCTGGACTTTGCCTGCAACATCACCCTTCTTGAGGAAGACGAGATGAAATTGCAACACACAACAACTGACCTGAATAGAGAAGCATGCAAAATTGACCTCCAAATAACACAGAGAAGTCAAACATTATTTATGTGGGCCCCACGGCCTAATATCTGGGAATCATAGTTGGACCACGGCAGATGGAGGAAGTGGAGAGATTCATGTTCCTCGGCAGTGCAATCTCCCATAATGGAGATGTAGCGGCAAATGTCAAACACAGCATCAGGAAGGCAGTAGCCATGTTCTGGAGGATGAACAAGATCTGGTCCTTGCCGTCCATATCACTTAACATCAAGCTCCATTAGATCACCTCCATCATGGTCCCTACAGCTATCTACAAAACCTGGAAGATGTCAGCAAACATCAACAAGAAGTTGATGGAGGTGCCTTTGCCAAATCCTAAAGATCCAATATTTTGACTGCATCACCAATGAAGCTGTGCTTTGAAGCAGTGGCTCATACAAACTCCATAACATTGTCGCATGCCAAAGACTCCAACTGGCCGGCCACATCCTTCACATGGAGAAAAATCAGATCCCTAAGGTGGCAATGAGGTGGACACCTCCTGGCACTAAACGACCATGAGGATGCCTCTGAATTAGATGCAGAAGAACTTTTGTGCAAGACCTGAAGACACAGAGCACTGCTTGGGATGACGCTGAAGCACTAGCCCAAGATCAGAACTGCTGAAGAACCCTTGCTGCCCGATAATCCACATAGCATGGGAGGATCTAAGTAAGTAAATAAGTAAGTAAGTAAGTTGGGATCAGCATTATATTCTTGGGATCTGTCCCACACAACATTTGCTTCTACAGCTCTGTTAGATCACGCTAGCCTCGCAAAGCATCATGTGGTGCTGGGAAAGAAAAGTTTGTCCAAGTCAGCCACATGGCAAATTTCTAGAAAAATATTTGGTGAACAAGGTCACCAGTGAACACAAACACTTTGGCAAATTTCACAAATCATTACTAATTGTTGCTTTCTTATGTTCTTTATAATTTATTACATGTCCATTAATGTGTCGTTCCAGTATCTGCTTTAATAAAGACTAGCCAACCCCCATGGCCTTGCCCACGTAGTAGTGAAACAGAACAGTGAGGAGGACCCTGCCCGGCTCCCCACTCCTCACGTCACAGTTCCCCCTTCCCTCAGCCCGCAGCCACTTTCTCAGATTAAACCAAATATATCGCTACTGCAAGTGACTCTTAACACAATGAGAGAAGTCGTAAAATCAACTGGAATGTTCCAGTAAATTATAGAAAAAATCCAGATCTAAAGCAGTTCTCTCATTCTCTAGCTAAGCAGATGGCTGGCGCGTGAGTGAGAAGGCCCCACCTCGTTCCCCTTAACCTGCTGTGTCTCTCTCGGATTTGTGCAGATAAATCAGTATCGGAAGTGAACTATGATAGTTAGCATGATGAGAGAGGTCACAAAATAAACCGGAATGTTCAAGCAAATTATAGAAAAAAAAACGATCTAAATCCGTTAAGTAGTACTCTTATGAAAGGCAAACAAACATACAGACAGACAGACGTTGGATGTTATATATATAGAGACATGGTGATTATTTTGGGATCAGGGAGGGCTCAAGATCGCCTTTAAAGCCAAGGCTGGTGCATAGTTGTCACAAGCCTGTGTATGTTTCTGTTTCTCTTTTGCATTTGTACATCGGTTTAAGCTTTTGAAGCCTTCCTTCAGTGAAGAGCACCATATGTATAGGATGGTGAAGAAGTTTTCATCCTGCATATTAAATGTGCCAATTTTGTGAGTGGCCAAACAATAGTTTCTGTGTACTAAATGTGTGAATTACAGCTTTCTCCCTTTGTGGTAATGTCAAAGTCCAGTAAGTGCATTGTTGACACTGGAATATTTTAAGCCTTTCAAGATTTCTTCTCACCCAGTCACACTGTACACACCAATCAGCCACAGTCAGGAATGAACAGCAGAATTATATGGCGTCACTGCGTCTCTCCAAGATGAACCATGGCCTGGCCAGACTTCTTCATTGAAAACAAAAGAAAACATTGCCATCATAGAATAAATTATAATGGAGAACTGAACAAAGACGGCGACACTCTGATTCAGTCCTTTATATTCTGTGAAACATGAGTAAGCCTATGCACACCAGTCATCCACAATGTGGAAATGAAGAATCACAGCATCCGATATCCTTCAAAAGATCTGAAGCTAATTAAGTCATAATGGGAGAGGAGAAGCATCTGATAACTGGCGATGAAGCTCAGATATGTCACTAACGACCTATCACATAATTGTTAAAGCCATGTTTGTATGGTGATTCTTAATGCCAAAGAAAGTGAAAGTTCACTGACAGCAAGATGTTGAGGGTGCAGACCAGATGGATCGCTCACTCATTTCAAAACACTCACATTTCATTGAATTGCTTTAAGGTTTGCAGTAAATAAAGTTTTTGAACATCCTCTTATGCTTCATAACAAGGACCCAGATGACATATCATGCTTTGCAAAGGCTGTTTTACGGAACTGTGGATTCTTGAAGACATCACACCCACATTATCCTCCAGACATGGCCCCCAGTGAATACCACCTGTTCCCAAATCTGAAGAGCTACCTCCATGGGACACATTATGCCAATAATGAAGATATCACATCAGCTACAGAAGAGTTGGGAAATAACAACAATTTTTAAGTAATTACATTACATTTATATAGCACTTTCCCAACCCACTCAAAGTGCTCTAGTTAGACTTCAACTACTACCAATGTGCATCAGTTACCTAGATGACGTGACATTGGCCATTCTTGCACCAATATGCTCTCCACACATTAGCTATTGGTGGTGAATGGGTAAGAATCATAGTTAGTCAGTAAGGGACAGGGGATAATTAGGGGGGGGCAGAATGACCAGACCTTGGTGGATACTTTAGTCAGGACATCTGGAAACACCCCACAAATATCGAAAGAAGCCCAAGGATCTTTTGGGACCACAGAGGCTCAAGACCTCGGGTTTATGTCTCATTTCAAGGATAATAATTGTATTTCTTTACATTTATATAGCACTTTTCCCTAGTACCCAAAGCACTACCATGCAGGGAGTACCCAGGACGTGAACCCAGGCAGCAGCACTACCATAGCACCACCTTGTACAGCAGTGTCCCTGTCAATGCAATTGGGTTTGGGATCCACACACAGACCACAGGAGAAGCACCCCCTTATGATTTCACCAACACCTCATCCAGCGGCAACCTAACCCAAGCTTTTTCCCAGATAGTCTAACACCCAAGTAGTGGCAGGGCCTGTGATGAGAGATGTTTCTGGCTTTGCACATTTTAAATAAATAATTCCATGTCCTGGAGCATGCAGGCACATGCACATGGGAACGTGTACAAACCGCTCTGAGGTTGACTGGGGTGCTTGGCTGATCATTCATTTAAGTGCAAATGCCAGCAAATCGGTCAAGTGATTTGGTCACACCTCAGAGCTGGTGACTGCAGTATCTGCACTTGATCGACGCATAAAAAGAAGCCTGCATGGTGAAATGGAGAGAGAAGAAGAAGATAATGAACAGAAGTTAAGGAAAAAGAGAGAGAGAGAGAGAGAGAGAGAGGCAGGACTGAAAAAGCCTGTGCTGTTTGGGATGGAGGCAGGCAAGCCTGGTGAGAGGAGCCTGTGGCTAATGCTTGACGGGGCTGAAGAGCAGGAGTGAGTAATGTGCTCGATGAAGGCTTCTGCAGTTGCTGAGCAATGGCAGCGTATAAGCAGGGCTCACATAGTCCCCTGTGTAAGGCTGGGGTATGTCAGTGAGGGACACAAGCTGGACTTTAATGGTTGATGGCACCTGTGCACGGGTGTCTCCTCATGCTGCAAGGCCATTATGGGGTAAGCAGAGAAGACGTCATTTTCAAAAGAGGCTTTGTTTTTTATGGATATTTACTATTACTTATTTGGACATTTAATCTCCACGGCCACTTTGATTTTATGGGTTATTTATTTATAGAAGGACACTTCACTATATGGCACCTTGTTGGTTTAAATAAAAGCACTTAATCACTTTTACACCTACCCTGGCTGACTGTGTGTCTCCTCTCTTGCCTGGCTCATCCTCAGTTTCTTTATCGATGGTTCCAGGTTCGAGCTGCCAGGGATCGTGGAGCCAAAATGGACCACCACAGGGGCCCAAATTTGCTTAGCTTCTGGTTGATTACCTGTTCTGAAGTGCAGGTAGTACGGCTTGAAACAAAATGCTTTAACTGAGAAGCAGAGGAAATGTTTTTGAACGTCATAACAAGGGTAAGATGCAAGATACTTTTGACATTGTACAATACAATCAGAGTATCAGTGTTCACGAGCACCATGTTCAAAAATAAAACGTGTTTTGGCCCATAACTGTTCAATCAGCCCTCATAAGAAGAAGTTGAATTGATAGAATCCACCACCTTGCGTCACTCAGCCACTTCCCGCCGACATATGTCCAAACAATGTCCCTTCCTGAGCTGACTGTGAGAAGCAATGCGATGAGCTACATTCAAACTGGCCACTTTAATAAGCCTCCATCATGAAATTCAGCGAAGCAACTCGCTGGGATAAAAAAAGGGTCTCCTCTAAAGTTTTCTGAAATGACAGCAATCACAACCAAAGGGAATAAAAAGCTCTGATGATGTGCTAGTATGCCTGTCAGCTACACCACCGCTGCACTGGCTGACAAGCTGACGGCAGAAGAAAGCAATCTCCAGATTCTCTCAAATAAAGCAAGTGTGTAATTCTAATCAGAAAGAGGCCTGAGGCTTCACACCTTGTGATACTGGAAGACGCAGAGCATATTGATGGCTGCTTTTCTGAAAGCTGAACTTTTTACCCCAGCAGAGAGAATACAGTTTTACTAGTTTATAGCTACTTCGCCTAAGCTGCCCTGGGGTGTCAAAGTGCAAGTAAGCAACCAGGAATACTGCGAGTGAGCAGAGTCTGCAGTCATTCTTTGGGAATGATCAGAGCTCCCTCTTGTGGTCATATGTTGCACTGTTAATACTGAAGTTGAGAATGTCAGAAAATACTGAGCCAACTAATCATTTAATATTCATGCACTGGGCAATAAAGGTGAAGCTAAGAATTTTTTACTGTAATAATTATACATGCATAATAGATCTGGATCAAAACGAGAGCATAATGTGCACCCAAATATTTAACAATTAATAAATGCTGTGGAATGAGAGCAGCTGGAACCAAGCATCTTCACCGTTAGATATCAGAGTTGGTGCATCTAATAGTCCACTTCTTCAATCACAGGGTTGTGTGTTTAAACTTTATCTCAGTAGCATCAAGAACAACTGGGAAACAACCGTGGATGAAGCTGGTCCTGTAGAGCCATATTCACCCATACTGCCAGACCTGGAGACCCGGCGGCTTAAATGAACTGATACCATGGCTTGAAACTCACAAAGACACACTTGGAAAAAAAAAAACAGGTCCTGCAGAGCTGACTGGAGACCACAATACATTTTAATAAATTAATGTAATAATAAAAGTCTGAATTAGCATAAGCCTGCCTAATTCAAGGAGTTTAAAAGAAACGTTATGAGGCTGAAATACATAATAAACCAAAATAGTTTGAAATTTTTAAAATGTGTGCTTCAATTTAAAGGTTTAAAGTCAAGTTATTCTTGATTGTACTAGAAACGTGTCATTGTTCTCCGTCTGATGGAGGTCTATAGTGGGCTAAATCCATAGTAATGGCTCATAAAATCAAAACTTACATCTGACCAAGCTGTAATCTCTGACCTTGAAATAATCTAAAACGACACTGCATATGTTTATGCTTGAAGTTTGTCATTTTTAACCTTGGTTTGGCTCTTAGAGGGTCAGGACCACCGGTAAAAAATCAAATATCAAGAATATTAACATATTTGTGATCATTCATCCATCCATCAATTATCCAACCCGCTATATCCTAAATACAGGGTCACAGGGGTCTGCTGGAGCCAATCCCAACCAACACAGGGCACAAGGCAGGAAACAAACCCTGGGCAGGGTGCCAGACCACCGCAGGGCGCACACACACCCACACACTAGGGACAATTTAGGATTGCCAATGCACCAACCTGCATGTGTTTGGACTGTGGGAGGAAACCGGAGCACCCGGAGGAAACCCACCCAGACACGGGGAGAACATTTTAAACTCCACGCAGGGAGGACCCAGGAAGCGAACCCGGGTCTCCTAACTGTGAGGCAGCAGCACTTATTCATGATCATCAAATTCAAAAAGCATAAACCATCACTCCTCCTCCACATGTCTGTATTACTCATCCCTGCTTTTTCAAACTGAAAATGTGTCATTTATACCCTTCATATCCTATTAGGGGGAGAACACCTGGTGTTGGCTGCACAACCTCAAGTCCTTCTGATCATTTTAGTTGAAGACACCAATTCCTTTACTGTTTGTCATAAAGGAGCTGTCCACAAGACCCACTGCGTCGAATTCTCTGGGATAAAGCCTGAAAACAATGAGGAAAATACTTAAGGACATTTATGTTAGGTAGAATGCCCAGTGGGGACTGGGTGGTCTTTTGGCCTTGCCCTGAGGATTTTTTTCTTTATCTTATCTGTAGTTTTCTTTTTTCTTTTTTTTTTTCCTGTCCTCCTGGCCATTATAAGACTTACCTTTAGAGACTTACAATGCTATATTTTATATAAACTGCTCAAAAAAAATTAAAGGAACACATCAGATCTCAATGGGAAAAAAAATCCTGCTGGATATCGATACTGATATGGACTGGGTAATGTGTTAGAAACGAAAGGATGCCACATCGTTTGATGGAAATGAAAACTATCAACCTACAGAGGGCTGAATTCAAAGACACCCCGAAAATCAAAGTGAAAACATAATGTGGCAGGCCAGTCCATTTTGCCAAAATTTCATTGCAGCAACTCAAAATCGTACTCAGTAATTTGTATTGCCACGTGCTTGTATGCATGCCTGACAACGTCTGGGCATGCTCCTAATGAGACGACGCATGGTGTCCTGGGAGATCTCCTCCCAGACCTGGACTAGGGCATCACTGAGCTCTTGGACAGTCTAACGTGCAACCTGGCGGCATCAGATGGACCGAAATATAATGTCCCAGGGGTGTTCTATTGGATCTATGTCAGGCGAGTGAGTGTGGGGGCCGTCAATGGTATCAATTCCTTCATCCTCCAGGAACTGCCTGCATACTCTCGCCACATGAAGCCGGGCATTGATGTGCACCAGGTGGAACCCAGGACACACTGCACCAGTATAGGGTCTGACAAGGGGTCCAAGGATTTCATCCCAATACCTAATGGCAGTCAAGGTGCAACTGTCTATCCTGTAGAGGTCTGCGTGTCCCTCCATGAATATGCCTCCCCAAACCATCACTGACCCACCACCAAACCAGTCATTGTAAACGATGTCATGGGCAGCATAACATTCTACACTGCTTCTCCACACCCTTTCACGTCTGTCACATGTGTTCAGAGTGAACCTGCTCTCATCTGTGAAAAGCACAGAGCACCAGTGATGGACTTGCCAATTCTGGTATTCTATGGCAAATGCCAATCAAGTTCCACGGTGCCAGGCAGTGAGTACATGGCCCACTAGAGGATGCCGGGCCCTCAGGCCACCCTCATGAAGTCTGTTTCTGATTGTTTGGTCAGAGACCTTCACACCAGTGGCCTTCCTGCTGGATGTCATTTTGTAGGCTCTGTCAGTGCTCATCTTGTTCCTCCTTTCCCAAAGGAGCAGATGCCAGTCCTGCTGATGGGTTAAGGACCTTCTACGGCCCTGTCCAGTTGTCCTAGAGTAACTGCCTGTCTCCTGGAATTTCTTCCATGCCCTTGAGACTGTGCTGGGAGACACAGCAAACCTTCTGGCAATGGCACGTATTGATGTGCCATCCTGGAGAAGTTGGACTACCTGTGCAGCCTCTGTAGGGTCCAGATATCGTCTTGTGCTACCAGTAGTGACACTGACCGTATACTCTGATTCAAAAGTGTTCCTTTAATTTTTTGAGCAGTATACATAAGGACTCTGTTTTCCCACTAATTATATATTTGTGTTTTGCAAGCTCATTTTGATTTTTCTTTATTACCTTTTCATTATTATATCATTTTTTTTTCTGTTCTTGCAACTATTTCTTTGACATCCTGTAAAGCAATTTGAGCTACATTCTCTCTAAGAAAATGTGCAATAGAAATAAATGTTGTGAATGTGTATAATTTCCGACTCAAAATATTGTCCAAAAATGTACTAAAAATGAGCGTTTTCTGGGTGTAAAGGGCAAAAATTAGGTCGGGAGCCCCAAAAATCTCAATGTCTTGCATAACTAGACATCAGGACAAATCAAATGGTATATCATATGTGAGGGTCTTTTCGTATTGGTGAGTCAGAAGGCACCAAACAAAAAAACTAAAGTATTCAAAAGTAACTCCTGTACTCACAGTGCTGAGTTTTATTTATTTAGCGCCTTTCTGAAGCTCAGAGGGCTTCACAGATTTTCACCCGAGTGCTCCAGATTCCTTCCACTGTCGAAAGACATGCAGCCTAGGAGGTTGGTGTTACTAACTGTATTATTATTGGCCCCTGTGTGTGTGTGCGTGTGTTCACCCTGAGAAGGACTGGCGCTCTGTCCAGTTGTTCTTCCTGCTTTGAACCCAGTGATTGCTAAGTTAGAGTTCTGTTGATATGCATCCCTGCATTGGATAAGCAGGTTTAGAAAATGGATGGATGGATAGAAAAATAATATCAAATATTAAACACCAAATAATAAGTAATAAATTGATGAATACATTAAAAATAAGGTTCTGAATTTGAATAAGAAAAAATATGCAGTGATAAAATATACAAAAACACAAATTGCTAAATGGAAGTCATGAACTAATAACATCATTTGTGTTAGCTAAAATATTATATTAATGTAGGTATTAAATCACCCATAACAAACTTAAGAGAACTTATCCGAGTTAGTCATTCAGTCACACCACTTTAAATTACATCACTTTGTATCTTGGAGGACAATAAAGAAAGATATTCTCATTTCAAGATATGCCTTCTATTGGGATGCATCATCAATGATGTCCCAGGGTGACTGGTGACCCAGTCAGGTTTGATCATATCCCAGCTCAGATCCCAGAAGCAACTTCCTATGGATTGGCTCAATTGATCCATTGACACCTAGTTGCTTTTTCCATAGCTGTCACAGTCTTCCTCTTTGAAGCCCCCATTATTCCCAGTTGAGATGACGCCCTGAAGAGTGACAGCCCTGCAAAGCCCTGACAGCCCACCTCAATCAGCTCACAGAAAGTCCACCAAGCATTAATCTAGCATTTATCCATAAGCTCCTGATAATTTGCTTTCTTTCCTTTATTCACTTCTTCCATGCATTCTTCCCAGGGCTCTGTGATCAACTGTTTGGTTTGGTTGCAACCAGAGTGTTGTTTGCATGATTTGGTCAGCTTGACTAGATCTACTCTGATCTACCAATCAGATGTTGCAGTGAGCAAACCAGTCTTGGATTGTGACTCAGTATAGGACTTCTCTCCTGCCTTGTGTGAAAGATAGCGGCCCGGACACACACAGGCGGACACCATTTGCTCCATCACCCACGTTTATTTACACAATTACAAAGTCAAGTGCACCGCCACCAAACCCCCAGTTCCCCAAAGTCTAGGCTCTCACTAGCCACTGTCTTCACACACAAACACACAGGCCTCTCCTCGTCTCCTCTGCCACAACCTTGTCTTCCTCCTCACCCGACTCCAGCCTTGATTGCAGGGTGGCGGCTCCTTAAGTAGGTGGCTGATTGCTGACCACACCCAGCCACCTGCGACACTTGATAAAGGAGATGATCTTCTTCAGTGGACGATGGTGTCTGCTGGTGTTTGACTGCAGTGGTTACACGGTCAGTGATTGCTTTCAGCAATAGTAATGGCTGATTTCAAGTGCCTTAGGGAGGCTACTAAGGAAGTGTTCCATTCACCCATTCCCAGTGGAATGAGGATAAGCAACTGAAATGTTGGTTCGTAGAACTTGGGAGGGTGTTGTAGGCAGCTCTGACAAGGAACTGAATACAATGGCAGTCTGCCTACCAGATGTTGTCCCAAATTAATCCGTTTTGTAGTGCACCTTCTCACCTTGTCTATGCTACCTGTTGTCTAAGTCCCACCATCCTACTTGCTCGTTCTTCCTCCACAACTGTATGGAACAGATTTTGGTAACTGTTTTACAGTGAAACACTCAAAGGACAATGGCCAGTTAAAGGTACTTCTTTTGATGTTCAGTTCAGATTTAACAATTGCATCTTGGCTGCCACCCTGACTCTTCTGTGACCCACTGAAAAGTGAAAAGAACAGATGGAGTCGCCTCATTTGCAGATGCATACTCTTTAGTGTTTGCTGTTTTTTCTTTTGTTTTGTTTGCCATCTTACATCTCGCCTGAAGAAAGGGCTTGAATTGCCTCGAAAGCTTGCATATTGTAATCTTTTTAGTTAGCCAATAAAAGGTGTCATTTTGCTTGACCTCTCATTACATCCATAATGGTGAACATGGTACAACACCCTAGTACTACAGATAAGCCTAATATACAAAGATCATAGGAGTAATGAATTCAGACAGTACAGGGGGTCCTCGGGTTATGACACAGTTCCGTTCCTACAACAGTGATGTAACCCGAATTTTGATGTAAGTTGAAACACACTCTAGCCTAAGTCACTTACCTATCTTAACACATTTGCAAAATCATAATCTAGAACATAAAAACACAAAATCTAAGCCTGAGAAAAAAGAAAAGGACATAAATATATTTACTGTAGTAACAGAAAAAATGAGTGTAAAAAAAATCCTTACCTTCATTCCTTCTCATGTCTCAATGTTTTTAAGTTTTTATGGGAACGAGCGTTCTAAACTCGAAACGTTGTATGTCGAAACGTTGTAACCCGAGGATCCCCTGTACTAGCGATTTACCGGTGTGTTAAGCAAAGTGTTAGTGAAAACATAAACAGAAATTATTTTAGTAAAGTGTACATTGGGAAAAATTGACACACTTGTGATCAGAACCCCGTGCAGCATGGCGCATATTAGAACAATCAGTGCTGCAATATGCCAGACCTTTTGTCAGTGTTCCTGGCTGGCATTTGCTCTTAACAGAGAACATGTATCATCACAAGGGTATATGGGAAGGTGAGTAATGGGTCCGTGGCAGTGCACTAGCTTTTAAGTAAAACAGTACAGCTCTGGCTCTGTGGGTGTGTGCGGTCATGTGGGGAGACTGGGAGCTAATCGTAGTTGCACTAGAATGCACAATTGCTTCCAACTTCCTCATTGACACTCTATGGGTCATAATTAGGACACACACGCATGGGAGTATAAAGAAGGCCAAGTAGGCTAGAAAGGAGATAAGAGTGAAACAAATCAAGAGTCTGGAAGGGCAGAATCAGAAGTGTGAGCCAGCGCAGTGGTGAGAAGACAGGTGGCCAGTGGTCCCACCATGGAATGAGAGGAATGGTGCTGGACAGTTGAGAGGAACGGAGGTGATTGTGAAAACTCCCCGGGGTCCTGTAGACAGCAATCAGAGTGTAGAGAAGATGGAGATCCAGCTCTGAATGTTGCGGTGGATGCTGAAGGCTTGTGGTAGGGACGAGAGCCAGAGAGAGGAACCGCGGCTGCATGAACCGACAAGTGCACTCGGCTGGCAGGAAAAAAAAGAAAAAGCAACTCCATGTCTGCATCATTTTATACTTGAATTTTGATTTATTTAATGTTGGATTTTATTTTCACCAATGCAATGATTCTATTAATTATTTATTTGAAAGAAGCACCAACATTTTTTATTTGATTTTTTTAATATTTTATTGATGACTAAAAAGCACATATCACCTTTGCACCCCTCTTGTTGCTCTGTGTTATTCACTTATGTCCACCTTGGTTTCATGACTATCCAGAGTATTGTGCCATCTACAGTCAACCCAGGCATCCCAGGGTACCCCAGTATAGTGTAAAAGCAACACTTTGCTGAAAAAAAGCAAGGTGGAAAAAGTACAGAGCAGCACCTGGAAAAGGATGTCAGACTTGCATATGCAGCAAGGAAAGTAGGGTGAGGCTGCTGTAGAGCAGCAAGTCTCCACAGAGTTTTTAATCCAATAAAATCTGTGGGATAGTAATGTAAGATGCATGGAAAAGTAATTCTTGGGAAACATCAGGCTTCACTATAAAGCTGGGTGTAATCCACAGGTGGTGGTATTAGTGCCATTGGGGTAGCAATCTAGTCAAATGTCCAGCCAAATAGCGTGAGGTACACAAAATGGAGACAAAATAGTCAACAGGGCTAACACGTAACTGAGAGAATCCACAGCAGGCATTAATGCAGCATGACTTCAGATTTTAGTTTGAGTTAGTAATCAAAGCAATATCCACATCCAAAATGAGAAAGTATTAAAATGTAGTGTTGAAAAAACGATTAAACAAAATGAAATGAACTGAATGAAAGCGAGAAAGAGTGCAAAAAGTGTAAAGAAATTCTACACAGAGAGTATTGACTGCAAGTGTGCACGTGTGTACCCTCTCGGCATATACACTACAAGTGAAACGTTTTAGAACACCTCAGATTTTCAAGTTTTTTTCAAATTTAATCAGTTAAAATGCAGTGAATGTCCTAAAATGGTGAAAAGGTAAGCAGTAAACTGCCAGAGGTTTACGTATAAAGTTTAGGTTACTGAAACTGAAAAAAAGGAAAACTCAAAACATTATAAATGAAACCTCTTCTCGGAAAAACTAATAGGTTACAACCTAAAGATGTTCTGCAGCAATTAAATTAAATAAAGCCTTGCAAGTTGAAGCAAACAGTTTGCACAAGTGTCCCAACTTCTGCTGATTACTTTAAAATCCTCTGTCTGTCTTATAGAAGAGTTGGAACAGACTTTGTTACTATACCCTCTGAAGTGCTACTTGGACAAGGTTCCAGTGACATGGCAAGAAAATGGCAATTAACAAATGAAATGAAACAGAGCATTATTATCCTTGGAAGTGTAGGCCTTTCATTTAGGGAAATTGGAAAAAAAATCAAAGTGTCACTGAGTACAGTGGTGTCCTACACAATCCAAAAGCAATTGGAAACTGCAAGAAACTTTGATAGGAAGATATCTGGCAGACCCAAAGTCACAAGCCAATTATGGCACTGCCACATAAACGCTATCTGATTTGCTTTTGTCTCTTCAGCATCCTCAATGCAAACCTGGTTGCTGCCCAAACACCCTTAATATGGTGGTGGGGAGGGAAAAAAGTCAGGCACATTGGGAAAACAGTCGTGAAGAAGACCTTTGGGGGGTGTGGTCTGTTGCTGTAGTTATCAGGGGTTGTCATTGAGAAAGAACGCCAGGATAGAGTTAAAAACTTTTACATGTTCCTAAGACACCAAGCAAACTTAGAGGTGATCGGGCTTTTTCAGTTGTAGCTCCAAAACTCTGAAACAATTTGTCATTGCACGTTAAGCAGGCTCCTTCACTTGCTGTCTTTAAATCTTATTTAAAAACACACTTTTGCTCCCTGGCCTTTGACCCAGTGTGAGATGTTGACTATCTGTGTACTTTTTTATTATGAATTTCTTCGGCTCTTATGTGTTTCTGTGTCTTTTACCCTTTGGTTATTGTGTGTCTTAAATGTTGGATTTTATTGTATAGCATTTTAGTCAGCCTTGATGTTGTTTTGAAAGTGCATTATAAATAAATTATTTATTTATTTATTTAAGACTTTGCCAGCTGTCCCATTCTAAAGTAGAAATTGATGGGACAGTCAGGAGAAATTAATGTGGGTGAGCTAAGAGCGATCCTTGCTTATATGGTGTGATGGACGGCCAGCAGCTCATCCCGGCCAACACATCCAAGACGCTAGATGGCATCTTCCCTGCAGCATGTAGGTGCCCCGGATTCCCACCGGGCACCATGGGAGATGGAGTTCAGCTTCACAACCTTGCTGGGTGCCGTGGGTGCCATTGTATGATGCCGCAGGGAGACGCGGGGATTTTTATTTTCCCGGTAGCCCGGAAGTACTCCCAAGTCACAAGGACGGAGAAACAGAAGTACTTCCGGGCTGAAGAAAAATATAAGTCTTTATCTGACCGGAAGTGCTATGGAATCACATGGACAGAAAGACAGGAGCACTTCTGGGTCAAGGACTATATAAAGGACTATGAGAAACCCAGCAAGCTGAGCCGGAGTTGGGAGGGAATGTGACGGAGCTACTGGGAGTGGAGGATTGGTTTACGAGGGGGGACCCAAAAATAACCGAAATTTTGTTGTTGTTAGGTTGGTACTTGTAGTACGTGGTGATAAGTGTATTTCCGCCAATGGAGAGTACTTTGAAGGAGAATAATTGTAGTTTGTACAGAAAATTAAATTAAACACGTTTTAAAAATATTTCCGGTTATTTTTGGGTCCCCCCTCGTATTGTAGTGGATTGAATTGTATTATTGATTATTTGTATATTGTGGGGGATGTGGTGCTTTAGAGGCACTATATTGAAGAAAATTAAAATACTTCTTGGTGCTTTTAAACCAGTGCCTGCCTCTGTCCATTGGGTTTCACGGGGCAACAGCGACCCCTAGTGTTCACTCATTGACAATGGGGTTATGCGTTTGGAAAACAGAACAAGGAAAATGGACTAATATTATCATAAGTGTCTGAAAACTGCCGGGACTTTGGGTTTCTGTTTGTCAAAGGGTTTTCTTTCTTTTAAGTTATTCACAAACTGTATTTGATGTGGTATAGGGAAGGGAAGTGCATTCATGAAATTGGTTGCTGTCATTTATGTTTGTGTAGTAAGTTATATTATTTAACCTATCAATACAGCAGGAAGGGGTCCAAGGGCGATTTGAGGTTGACCTGTGTTACACACGTGGGCATGGAAGGCAGCTTAAGGGTCTAAATGAGAGTAATTCCATGCTAGACCAGTGGCTGGTGGAGTGCGCTGACCTTTTTTCTCACTTTCCTGAAGACCATTTATAGGAAATTCTACCTAGCCCTGATGACATCACTTCTGGTTCTGACCTCGATGACATCACTTCCTGTTCCAGACAGAATGATGTCACTTCCGGTTCTGGACCCTTGGATGATGTCACTTCCAGTGGAGAACCCATGAACGAAGAGACTTTCAGTTCCGGCCCTTTTGATGATGTCACATCCGGGTCCGAGTCTATGGAAGAGGACCCTTCCATTTCCACTCTTGATGACTTCACTTACTTTTCTGGCCTTTAAAGCCGCCATATTCAACTAACCTGATCAGTTCTGCTTTGGACTCCAATCTGTGCAGATCCGTGCTATTAATTTACACTTTTACAGCCTGGGAACATTATACAGGTGGCTGCCCCAAACCTTTTATGACTCCTGTCTCTGGTTTTTGCGACACCTGCTATCCGACCCACATACCCCACCAAAGGTGGTGACGTATAGTGAAATCGGCCAGGAAAGGCTAAAACATTATACAATCAGAAGACAAGTTTCTGAGGGTCACCAGCTTGTGTGATCATAGGCACCTCACAGCACAACAGCTTCAAGCACAGCTTAACAGTGCAGGTTGAAAAAAGCAAGTCTCAGTTTCTACTGTGAAGAGGAGACTTTGTGCTGCATCTTTCACAGGGAGAGCAGAAGTAAGAAAGCCATTCCTTAAAGGACAAAATAGGGTCTTGAAATACTGGCAGTAGACTACTGCAGACTGGACAAGGTCTTCTTACACTTAGACCTGAACACCAGCAAAACCAAGGAGCTGGTGGTGGATTTGAGGAGACCCAGGCACCTCCTGGACCCTGTGATCATCAGAGGTGACTGTGTGCAGAGGGTGCAGACCTATAAATACCTGGGTGTGCAGCTGGATGATAAACTGGACTGGACTGCCAATACTGATGCTCTGTGCAAGAGAGGACAGAGCCAACTATACTTCCTTAGAAGGCTGGCATCCTTCAACATTAGCAATAAGATGCTGCAGACGTTCTATCAGACGGTTGTGGTGAGCGCCCTCTTCTATGCGGTGGTGTGCTGGGGAGGCAGCATAAAGAAGAAGGACGCCTCACGCCTGGACAAACTGGTGAGGAAGGCAGGCTCTATTGTAGGCAAGGAACTGAACAGTTCGACATCCTTGGCAGAGAGATGGGCGCTGAGCAGGCTTCTGTCAATCATGGAGAATCCACTGCATCCACTGAACAGGATCATCTCCAGACAGAGGAGCAGCTTCAGTGACAGACTGCTGTCACTGTCCTGCTCCACTGACAGACTGAGAAGATCGTTCCTCCCCTACACTATGCGACTCTTCAATTCCACCCAGGAGGGTAAACGTTAACATTATACAAAGTTATTGTCTGTTTTACCTGCATTTTTATCACTATTTAATTTAATATTTTTTTTATCAGTATGTTGCTGGAGTATGTGAATTTCCCCTGGGGATTAATAAAGTATCTATCTATCTATCTATCTATCTATCTATCTATCTATCTATCTATCTATCTATCTTTTCACAATAGAAACTAAGACGTGCTTGTTTTGACCACTGTTAAGCTGTGCTTGAAACTGTTATGTTGTGAGGCCCAAATGGAGCTGAAATCTCAATCAGGCAATGCACATATGCCTGCTCATACCTGCACCTGTTTTTGTTACTGAAAGTTTCAGATCGCTCTGTGCTTTCCCCCACTAAGTGACCACTTTTACGGTACCTAAATCATGATGCTGAATCATTCAATACCTGCAATCGAGTATTACATACAGTGCAGCTGCCTGGTAAACCACTGACAGAAAGATACGCTGCTTATGAACCCTTGAACTGTGTCATCCATTTCTCCATTCTCCTGCATTCCTCAGCACATGCAACATTGCTGTCAAGCACCAGCTACAGACGTATTACCAAGAGATTATGCCCAGCAAGTAATCCATTCATCCACCCATCCATCCATCTTCCAAACCTGCTTATCCAGACCTGAGTTGCGGGGCAGCTGGAGTCAATCCCAGATGTCTGTGCTTCCCACCCTATCTCTAAGCGAGAGCCCAGCCACCCTGCGTAAAAATCTAATTTTGGTCTTTTGTACCTGCAAGCTCATTCTTTGGTCATTACCCAAACCTCATGACCATAGGTAAGGGTAGCGACATAGATCAACTGGTAAATCAAAAGCTTCGTCTTCTGACTCAGTTCTTTCTTTACCACTACAGTTCAGTATGGCGACCACATAACTGTGCTCCCCTATCTGTCTGTCAGTCTCACCATCCATATTCACCTCACTTGTGAACAAGACCCCAAGGCACTTAAACTCCTTCTCTTGAGACAGTAACCTACCTTCCACTCGGAGAGGACAGTCCACCTTTTTCCTATTGAGGACCATGCCCTCAATAGGAAGAAGAAGAAACTGATCATCATCCCAGCAACTTCATGCTCTGTCGCAAATCATCACTATGCGTGCTGGAGTTCACAGCCTGATAAAGCCAACAAGACCACACAGTCTGCAAAAACCAGTGACACGAATGTAAGGTCACTAAACTGGACCCACTCCCCTCCCTGGCTGCGTCTTGATATTCTGTCCCTGAAAAATACAAACAAGAGAGGAAACAATTAGCAAAAAACAATACAACGAAAGGAAGGATGTGAGTGTAATGGGGATTTTAAAAAGTGTGTATTTTACAATTTGTTAACATAACTCATAATAATAAAATTGTGCATGCTTTTATTTTAGGATTATTTTGATAAGATGTAGCTTTTAAGCAAATAAACTGGGAAAGCTAGCATTAGTTTTGATTGTACAAATTTAAATGGGGGCCTTTTGAATGGAAGGTTTGGTCAGCATGAAAGTGACTCAATGCGTTTTTCAAAAGACAAAGAATCCTGGGAGGTACACAGATAAGATGGATAACACCAGGGCATTATGCAAAAATGGAAGTGAATACATAAAGGGCGTTATTGTCTTACCCATGTGTTTGAGCGCAGATAAACTGACCAGTGTGTATATGATTATACGAAGATATGCAATAAAGGTTTTGGGACTTTGTAGTCAACATGTTTCTTATAGTTAGCTAAAAGTAACTTAACTGACAAGTAACCAGGCTTTTGGGAAATTATGAGTTGTCTGATTTAGGCTGATGCTACAAAATCTTTCATAATCAGCTAACAAGATTCTCAATTAAAGAAAGGGTTTTGAAAGTGAGAGAAAGAAGACACACAGTTTTTGATATAAAAGGCGTGACAAGGTGTTTGGTGTAAGTGATATGCAAGATAAACGGTTCTGAAGATGCAATGAAACATTGTGTTGTCAGACGGCAAAAGTACAGCATCACCTACAAAATGAAAATGCACCTCAATAGAAACAAGTATTAGGAAGAAAAAGACTGAGCAATGGTCATTTCATGTCATGTAATTTCCTAACCTGCTTAATTTAGAGCAGGAGGCAGCTATCATAACTGAGGTGAAGCTTGCTATTCAGATATTGATTTTAATTGTTTGGGTTTTTTTCTGATTGACTTCTAGTACTTTATATGCCCAGTTTCTCTTTAAGTTATCATAAGTTTAAAATGAAAGAATGTTTGGGTATTATCTCACTGAAAAGGACTTGTATATTGACATCAGCAGTTCTACCTCAGGCGATGAGTGTTGATATAGAGAGCTGTGCTATTTCAGGTTAAACTCCTTCAAAAGGTATCAACCCAGAAGGATACAGGTGACCTGGCAGGAGCTGAAGAACATAGGCTTTGGCCTCTGATGAGGTAAATCAGAGGTTAAATGTGGATTTCAGAAGTACTAATTGTAGGGTGTCCAATGTAAAGCAAGGCTCATAATTTGGGTCTTTCCGGGATTAACTTGTCCACCAATATACAGTAAAATAACCTTTTGGAGGTTAGAATGCCTTTACTGGACTCCACAATAAAACAGTGAGCAAAGAGGAAGAAGTCCCAATAAAATCTTAATTTCCAGTGTCCATTACAACTTGGGGGGAACCAATGCTTATTGAATCAGCTTTAGACAGGGCTGTTTAGATATTGTGATGCTTCTCAGTCTCATGTCACTTACTGTTTCGAAACTAGAAATCGCTGCAGACATAAAATGGCCAATACAGAATCTCACAGCAGTGCATGTTCTTGTGTACCAATACGTCAGAAGACCAAAAGCGGACAATACAATACTACTGTCTTGAGCCACTAAATGCAGCAGACCAAATATATCCTACACAATACAACAGAGTGCCCTCTAGTATTATAGAATAAAACCCAGACCAAACGATACCTCACCTCCTTGAGTCATCTGCTGCCATGGAGTGCGAAATTCAGCCCAGTAAATACTTGGCGACTTTCCTCTTTCGGATGCATTGAAAATAGCATGGGGGGGGTGCGGTAATGAGTTGTATTGCAAACTGTTAAAAGCAGCCAATCATACTTGACAGTTTTGCTCTATCGGTTGTATTGAACTGCTAAATTCAGCAGACCAAAACCAGAAAATAAGACACTTCACAGCTTCACCCCATCAGTCGTATTGAACCACTAAATGGATGAGGCTAAAAGCTGCCAGTGACACTCATCGAACAGACAAGCATCACCTCCTGAGTTTAACAGGCAAATGGGAAACTATGCAACACAACAGAGAGATAGAGCAAAAATTAAGCAAAGCATGCAGTTTATAAAACCTCTGATCTAACGGACAATATGGCACTAAGGGAGCAAAACTGAGAAAAAAATAAGCCAAAAAAAGAATAGGAGTGATGGATGTCCACACGTTAGACATTGGAGACTAAAAAATATGCAAAGTTAACAATTTCAGCCGGTGTAAAATGCGCAAAGTGCCCGAGGCTTTAAAAAACAAACAAGGCTATTAGCTGATAAACTTACAGATTTTTAATTGCAAGATCTTCTTGGTATTTTTCTCTTAACAGAAAAAAGGTCTTCATTAATTTCAGAATTTTCATAAACAAGAAAATTACATTATTATAGAAAACCATACATAATTATCTGTTCTACATACAGTAGCATATTTATAAGCAAACATTATGTTAGCTTTTGTTTAATTTTTGTTATTTTGTAATTAAGATTTTTTTTCTTCTCTTTTGCCGAGTATTCAAAACTATCTACTGATGCTATAGGACAAATCACCAGCGATGTTTCTGGAATCAGATCTATCAACATCATATACCCTCATCCAGGGGATGCAGCTGGGGCTGATCAGACTCCAAGATTATGCCCAGTTGGCACGCTTTCTACTTAGACCCCAACTATCTCCTCTCTTGAGCTACATCCATCGAGAGGCTTTCTCTACTACTTGGTCTTGTGGATGGCTCTCCTTCTCCGATCTCCTACCATGCCCATAATACTGAGGGTCTTGATTAGGGAGCACATTGCAAGGCCCTTGTAGATAGCCTCCACTGGGAGGCACCTGGCTCTCCATCCCGCTTGCCAACATTGCCAGACCAGTTCTGCATATTTTGAGAACGTCCTCTCAGAAGCCTCCTCCAGATGTTTTACCCAGACGACTGTCAGCTCCAGCATCACCATGTGCTTGATGGCCTCAGCCAAGATGGCAAGGTCTGATTGCAAGGTAGTAACAGCAATGTTAACTGAGGACCTTCAGCTGTCATTCGAGGTTCACCAGCAACTGCCAATCCCTTGCTAAAGCCAAGATGCCTGCAAATGTTTTTCCTGTGCTTTTTGGTGATTATCTACTCTAACAAAAGCAATCATCTGGGGCAGGAATGCTTGACTGCAGTAATCCCTGCATTAATAGTCATATTGATGGACTTTCAGACTTGGTTGTGCTACCAATTGTAACAGCTGCTCAGGATGTCTTCCACGATGACTCGGTTAAAGGACAGTGGGCAGACTGGAAACTCTTCTGTATCCCATATATGCAGGTTTGATGAAGAGGACAATACATCATACACTGCTTGGACAAAGAATTTTATACGTTGTGGTTCAGATTTCTATAATTTCGCCCAGGTTGCCTTCCACTTGACCACATTCTCCCATCCAGATTATCACTAAAGATGCAATGAGCACATAGAAAGTAATCTGATTTTACAATTGCACCTTTGTTGAAGGAGTTGCCTGAGGAGGCAGTTGAAATGAGTGCATGGGCATGACAAGCTGGAGTGTTGGAGCATAGGGGGCACAGTTGGTACCACAGTTACCCTAAGATGGATATTGAAAAGCCTTGAAGCTTGAGGTTCGTGTACCACTCAGTCAGGCCTGTGAGGAAATACAGAAAAAGAAAATGAGTGGATAACAAGTAGGAAGCATTTAGGTGTGTTTGATGATCAAGTTTGCTGATTTGAAAGTTGACACATTTAGTTACTTCATTAAAGAGCTGAATTTCACATTTATGTTAATTAAATATTTTTTTAACACTGGGTCATATTCAGAAAGAAAAAAAAAGGCTTGTGGTAGCTCAATAGCTTTTATACTGTAGACAGCAGATTCCAGTTCAAGGGTTGAAAGAAAAGCCATGACTGATGTCCTTTTGTTAGTTGTGGATTGTGGAACGTCAATGACTTCTAGTTTACATTTATTTAACATACATTTTTGAAATACATAACCAATAGAGAGTTAAAATCTCTGTTGTGTTTTGATTAGGCACAGAACCACAGTTAAAAGGGTGTGAGGCCTTCAAATAAAGTCACCATGATATCTGCCTGCTAGTCTAAATAGCCTCAACCCAAACTAGCCAGCCCCCAACACTACTACCTGCAGGCTGCGGCCTAACCAGAGGAAACTGGCTTTTAAAGTTCAAAATGCTGTTAATGTTCCAAAATATTAAGAGGAAAGCATTTTGTAAAAAAGAAAGAGACAATCCTCACCAAGGAATCTTTATGAGTAAAAAATATTTATGCAAATGTAGGAAAGAATGCTCAAAAGAGCAAAAAGGAGTACAGGTAAGCCATGGAGGACAAGTCCCAAAACTCAATCCATAATCAGAATCCAAAAACCAGGACCATTTGTATCAGACATCTCAGAATTACTCCTAGGAACTGAACTAAAAGTCCCCCTAGGATAAGAATTTGTCCTGCCTCAGAGTAGGACATATGAAGTATTTACGAAGTGGCTTAGTCCCAACAAGGAGTAAGAATTCATCTCAGAATGAATGACGTCACGAATTTACAGCAGCACTTGCCATAAATTGCTAGTCATTATGACATTTTGCAGTTTTCGGATCTTCACCACAAAGATTATTATTATTATTGATATTATTATTAATAATAATAATAATCACAGAAGAAGAAATAGGAAAATGTAATAAAGGGGATAATGTGCTAAACTTCATGTACTGTATATACTCGTGTTTAAGTTTTCCCGTGGATAAGTCGGTGCTTGATTTTACCGAATAATTTCTGGTATTTTATAATGTCTGTCGTATAAGTCGAATGTGGAATACTCACGTTATTGGTCCAAGAGATTATGATATGCTAACACCCACCTGAGAGAGTAACCACGGAGCACACTGCCTTTTCTTTCTATGTACAGGGTGGTCCAGATCTAATTATGCAGATCCAGATCGTCTGAATGACTTTGATTTATGCGGGGACGATTCCAGTTCGGCGCAAAGACGATTCTTCATATCGTCAGTTCACATACTTCTCGATGGTCCGGGATTTTTCAGGTGATTTTCTATGTAATAAACTTAATAAGTTACAGTGTAATGAAAATTGCATAATTAGATCTGGACCACCCTATATTGTGCCTACGTGACCACACGGTAATACCCGAACTATTCCGAAGCAACGTTTGCACTGTTTTGTGTTTTTGTATCTCACACCCTCATACACCTTTATCGTAAGAGCATCCCTTATCTACAATTGAGCGTTCAATCAGAAGAAAATATGAAGCTGGTTTTAAATTAAACGTCGTTGAAGTAGCAAAAGAGATTGGTAAGTGCGCTGCTGCAACAAAATTCAATGTGTCTGAGAAATTGGTGCGAGATTGGAGGAGGCAAGAAGATGTAAAAAAAAAAAAAATTAAGTGTCGCATTTTTGAACGGGCGTGTAAGTCGGGGTCTGATCTTATGATTGATTTTTTCGGGTTTCAAGACACAACTTATACGTGAGTATATACGAACATCATGACTAATGTCGTAACAAACACTGAGATGGAAAGACCGAGTCACACACACCAAATGTGAGTAAAGCCTAATAACGGGTACATTTAATTAACAATAAATTCTCCAGGGATACATCACATGCTTGCTGGTATAGGCTGCAGCTTCCTCTTGACCCTGCTCAGGGTAAAGCAAATTTAGAAAATGGATGGATGAATAATTCACAGCCTTACTTTCAGACGAATCACCTTCCTGCTGTTATGCCAATAGAAAATACTTTGTAAAGTAGCAGTTACTGAAACCAGCCACAGCCATTCTTGCACTGTTCCTGAAGTCATGTTCACTCTTCAGTGTCCTGATCATCTTCCACTGTGCTGTGCCTCTCTCCATGATCCCCAATGACCTCCCCTTATTTTCTGCAAGTGTCTATGTATTCAGTGCCACCAGCCTTTTTTTTTCCAGCTCCATTTATCTTCATGGTAATATCCTTCACGACAATAAGACTGCATCTTGGAGGTCATGGTGACATTTTGTAGTTTCTTACACTGAGGCTTCACTGCAAAGAATAACAAAGAATAATAGTAATAGTGATAATAATACTAAAAGTAGTCAATGTAGATGAAAGAAAACTAGGCTATCGCATTAAGCTGCATGTAATTGGTACTAATTTGTGTCATTTTGAATAACACTGCAACAAACACCAAGATGCAAAGGCCGACACACACACACCAAATGAGAGTAAAGCCATTTAACATCGAATTCTCCATGGATTTTTCTTGCCTTACGGGCTATGCTTGTTGGGATGGGCTCCAGTTTCCCTGTGACCACTGTCACAAACGTGCAATCGCGAGACAGCTGAAGGGCCTAAATGATAGTAATTCCATTCCAGACCAGGGGGTGGCAGGGTGCACTGACTGTCTCTCTCAATCTCTTGCAGACCATCCATGGGAAATCTTGCAGGGTACCGGCGCCACTGATGATGTCACTTCCAGTCCCGATGACATCACTTCCATTTTTTTTTCCAACACCAACGATGAAATCAGTTCCAGTTCTGATGACGCCACTTCCAGTTCTGGCACCAATGATGACGCCATTTCTGGTCCCAATGATGTCATTTCCGGTTCTGGTACAAATTATGATGTCATTTCCTTTACTGTCCTTTAAAAGTGCCATCTTACCTCAATAACATCAGTTCAGTTTTGGACTCGAATATGTGAACATCTCTGTTCAAATGAACTCATTTTTGCAGACTTGGAACAATATACACGTGGCTGCCCCAAACCTTCATGATGTCTGTGACTCATTCTTGTGATATCATGTTTAGGATAAGGCTGGTGTAGAAAGTGGACAGAAGGATGGTTGACCCGCAGCCATACTGTTAGATGAATCTCCTTCCCACCTAATAAGTAACAGTTTTACTGGAACTAGCCCCAGCTATTCTTGAATTTTTTTCAGTCAATTCACATTTACTATTCCAGTGTCCCTATAGTCTTCCACTGTGCTGTGCCCGTGTCTTTCTCCATGAGTTCCCCTTATCTTCTACGAGACTCTATTAATGCAATGCCTCAAGAGTCTCAACCAGCCTTCTTGAACTTTCCCAAGCTTATAAAATGTAATGGTAATGTTCCAAGGGTTCATGGAATGTAAATCTTATTGTACCTGCGTAATATGGAGTTGCAAATCACCCATCCAGCCTCATTTATCTTCAGGGTGATATACCCGCTACAACAGTACAGTTTGCATCCATGGCCAGCTGTGTGCTGATACTGTGATGTCACTTGTGATTCATTCATCCACACTTGAGTAGATGATCTTCATGACCATGCCAATTTACTTTAACATTACCTCATGTGAAGTTGTGGAGAAATGTATAGGCCAGCGCATTACCTCATGCGTTGTAAGGATGTTTAAAGTTTGGTGTAAAATTTGAGAAATGGTTGGATTTGATAAACACAAATCATCGCTACCAACACTTTCATTTTGGCTGACAGCACTTAGTTTATCTTTTGTGACAGATAGGGGACGCTGTCGTCCCCTTGAACCCTCAGACCAGATACCAGACACCAGATAAAAGTCCAATAATTTAATTTATTAGGACAATAAAGTGCACAAAGCACCCTCCACTCCACTATACTCATAATTCAATACTCAATAATTACAATAACCAATCCTCCAACTCCCTGACGCGTTGCCACCCTTCTTCCTGACTCAACTCAACTCTGGGATCTCCCACAGTCCTTTATATAGTCCTTGACCCAGAAGTGCCTCTGAACCCTCAGTCCATGTGACTTCCTAGCACTTCCAGATCAGATCAAAACTCTTCTTTTCATCCCGGAAGTACGTCATTTTTACCGGGTTAGAGGTAAAATAGAAGTCTCTGAGCCTTCCTGCAGCGTCCCCTGGAGGCCCCGACGTTATCCAGCGGGGCTGTACAGAGAAACTACAATGTCCATGATG
The DNA here is from genome assembly GCA_026402145.1 of Polypterus bichir lapradei. Classification (NCBI taxonomy): domain Eukaryota; kingdom Metazoa; phylum Chordata; class Cladistia; order Polypteriformes; family Polypteridae; genus Polypterus; species Polypterus bichir. The sequence continues at coordinate 32,751,132 of JANRMT010062815.1, forward strand.
CCCTGCTGGAATTTGGGGCATCTCCATGTTGCAGGGATGGCTCTCTCTGGTGGCCTGGGGGTATTGGCCGGGATGAACGTCCGGCCATAGTCCACACTTTGTAGATGGAGCTATCACGTTATGTGCAGACTTTGTACGAATATTATTCCATCTCTGTCAAATCAATATGATTTTAAGATCTCATCGCTAAGACGTTCCACCTTTCCCAGAATCTGCCTAAATGCCACATTCTGGCAAGTCTTGGTGAGTCAGGACAGGTCACCAGCACTCCACAATCCAGGAGAAGTTAAGAGTAGTTTCCTAACTACTAATTCCTAAATGCAGTTCTCAAATAACTAATCTCATTCTGTAACATAACTTCAAAACTACACGACATTAAGGCCACTAGCCACAGCACTGCTACATTTCTAAATGTGTATGCGCTACACGGCAATTAGTAAAGCACTTTTTGCAAATCACTAAGTACATGCATCACTGCATAGACACAACTTGCATTGTATAGATACAATTCTCAATTGACTCTGATAAGCCAATCAGAACAGATTGTTCTTTTATTATTTAGGAATAAACATTTCCCTTCATTGTATGAATCATTGCATGCTAAATTTAATGCACAATGAGCAGTGTATTCATTTGGCAATTTGTTAGAAGGTACAGTATATAAGATGTGCAAGTCATGGCTAATTGTAACCAATTACTAATTACAATCCTTTATAAGCTCTACATCAGGAAAACACTGGAGCAAGCAGGTAGAGGTGTCAGAATGCATGTTGGAGTAGGGCTACCAGCTCTCTTTCTCTGGAAATGATGGCATTTGGGTTCAAAAATGAGGACTTTTGAGGATGCCTTTCCCTATGATGCCATAATACACCTATATACTGTCTTATGGTTTTTTAAAATGATATAAACCTTTAGTAACAGTTTATCACTATAATTGTGATATGATGGCCACAATCACAGTCACTGGCAAACTAATAACCCATTAAATATTGTGAATATGTCAAGCCTCTTAAATTAACAGACTTCATTCCTTCCATTCTTATTTGGATAGCTTAACTGTCATAAACCTGTAAAGAAAATGATACACATGGTAAATTCGCTTCTACTAAAATAAAAATAATTTTACTCTTTTCAAGTTAGTTTATTTGCATTTATCTGCATTCTTTTAAATTTTTCCACTGAAGCTATTTTTCTCAGTAAATCTGGGTTCTGAATTTGAATTTGGCTACTGAAATTGAATCTTGTGAGCATTAGCCCCTTAATTGGTTCACAATCCAGGGTGTAAATGATATTCCGGAGCAGTTATTTTAGACGAGACAAACGGGTGGACAGAAACACAGACAACCTTCCCTTGCTGCTTACCCAGCTCCTTTTCAAGATTCCAGCTGACCGCTCTTGTTCCCAGCAGCCCCTGCGTTCGTTTCAGATGTCCAATGAGGGCAATACCCTCAGGGCAGCTGGGAAATGGAGTCCATTAATTTGTAGCACTGCTACAGGGTGAAGGAGCAAAGGGTCCTGTATGTGCAGGTGCAGTAATGTTTTACCCTTCAATATATCAATGTAATTTGAGACCATGCTTTAAACATACAGTTACACTGTTACACTATTGGATGTTCATTTGCAATTTGATCTGATATGCTGATTTTTGCTTTGCAGAAAGTAACGGAGTTAGAATTGAGTGGCACCGCAAAAACGTTTGTGTATGTGGATGAAGCAGGATTCAATCTGAACAAAGTCAGACGACATGGCAGAAACATAACAGGCCATCGAGCTACAGGAGATATGCCAGGTCATCGTGGTGGTAACATAGCCATGTGTGCTGAAGTATCAGAGGATGGTGTAATCCACCACGTTCTCACCATCGGACCCTATAACACAGCTGATCTCCTTGATTTCTTAAGTGGGCTTTACAATGCTGTCATTCCTGAGAATGAGAAGGGAGTGGTGAGACATGATATGCCACAATTTGTAGCTATTGGGGACAATGTCAGTTTTCATCACTCCAATCTTGTCAGGGAATGGTTTACTGCCCATGAATACACGTCAATGGAGTTCTTACCACACTATTCATCCTTCCTCCACCCAATAGAAGAATTCTTCTACAAATGACCATCGCTCCCACAACCAGATGCCTCTACTGGGGGCAATGGATGCTGCTTGTGAAGACATTGCTGGGGAAGCATGCCGAGGGTGGATGCAGCATTAGAGATAATTCTTCCCCCTCTCCCTGGAAGACAAGACATCAGATGTGATGTTGAAGTGTTGTGGCCAAAACATGAAGACAGGCTGGAAACTGAGATGGTGTGAAGTTAGAGTTGCATTGTATTTACAATATAGGACTTTATATCACGGTATGTTTCATGATGTACTTTTTTCTATTGTAAAAAATTTGGACATGAGCGTCAGTAGGCTTTGTGCCCTAAGAACCAAGTTACCCAAACTATTCTATAACATTTCAGCAATTATTGACCACTATGATGCTGATCTTTCTGATCATAAAATAGGTCATTACTGTAGCAATTGACGAGAAGAACTCATAATTAATTGCAGAATTACGGTATTTGAGGGTTCCTTTAGAGGGGCTTTTTAATTAGCACACCATTTATTTTGCCTTCAATCCTCCCCCATAGACGACAGGTGGTGGAGGGGGAAGGCTCAAAGCAAAAAAAAGATTTTGTTTTCGTGTCATCATTTGGAAGATATATTTGAATGTGTACTGGATTAGTGTTGCATATATCTGTGTATACGGGCGGCACGGTGGCACAGTGGGGAGCACTGCTGCCTCACAGTTAGGAGACCTGGGTTCGCATCCCAAGTCATCCTTGCATGGAGTTTGCATATTCTCCCGGTGTCTGCGTGGGTTTCCTCCGGGTGCTCCGGTTTCCTCCTACAGTCCAAAGACATGCAGGTTAGGTGCATTGGTGATTCTAAATTGTCCCTAGTGTGTGCCCTGCGGTGGGCTGGCGCCCTGCCCGGGGTTTGTTTCCTGCCTTGCGCCCTGTGTTGGCTGGGATTGGCTCCAGCAGACCCCTGTGACCCTGTAAGTAGGATATAGCGGGTTGGATAATGGATGGATGGATATCTGTGCATATTTTACATTGACAGCAAAATAAATGGTGTGCCTGGTTTGGGGGTTTACCTATGTATTGGTCAAGTGTGCTTTCTTTATGGAGACAATATTTTACTGATGACTGATGTTGATTTGTTTAGAACCTTTTTTTTTTTTTAAACTTGAGTTATATGTATGGAATGTTATTTGATTTTAATAAAATCAATAAAATTTAAAAAATATATATTTTACTGATGACTTATTTTGTGTGTTTTGGTACATGTTGTCAATGTATTGAGCAGTTTTGATAATTTTGCACTTGCTGTACATTGATGTGATAACTACCTTTACAGACTTGGGAAATGCACTTAGAGTTTTGAGACAGACATCAACATTTTGGAAAATTAATCTTTGCAATCAAGAAAAACTGTAAGAAAATTGATAAAATGCTTTTACTCCTTCTCATAAGAGAAGGACCAAAATTGCGTCAGTCTGCAATTTTTGTGTTTGTTAGGACTATTTTCCTATTCTGAGATGCTTGATAAACATGGGCACAGGTCTGGAGCGCTGCTGGTAAGTGATAGTGTGTGAGAAATCCTGAATCATTAGAATGTGAAGTTGTTTTTAGTGTAACATAAATACTGTGGATGTAATTGTGCTTAAAAAGTGACCCTTACACAATCCCTTGTCCTCTTATGTTCATTTCCAGATAAGTGACGTTTTTACTGGTGTGGAGGACTTTTCTAAAGTTCTCTGTTGTTTTTAAACTTTTACAATAAGCTTACCTCAAGTTTTCTGTAATAATGCAGATTATAAAAACTGCTGCAAGATTCAGAGAGGACAGCAGGAATGGAACTTATTAAGCTAGTATTCTGCGCATTAAATCTTTACAAGTCAGAAGGTGCATTTGGAGACTTGGTTAGCTGGTTTGGAGCATTTTTTAATTTTGTAGTAACTTCATAAAAGAGTTTGTAATCACACTTTTCTTTCTTAGTTATGTTTGTAACAGAGAGGCATCATTTAAAAATAACAGTATTAATAGACTGTAATTATATGTATTATAGAGGAAAGAAATGTTTCTAAATACCATTTTACAATATCATGAGGCTGAAATAAGCAGCAGATTCCTTAAGTGCTGAAAAGTTTCATGTGTCATTGTTTGTTAAATCTAGGGGTACAGCTGCTAATTGTAGTTCAAAATTTTTAAACAGAAACATTTTTCAAAGAAGTACCCAATGGAGATTTAAAATCTGTGCTTATGTCTCGAGCTAAAATTGCTGGTTGAATCTGAACATGATAGATAGAGGAAAATCACATATCAAAGACATCAAGGTGAGGTGAACATATACTAATCAAAAAAATAACGGGACACTTTTTAATCCGAGTATAGCATCAAGTCAGTGACACCTCTGGGCTATTGATCTGGTCAGTTAAGTAGCAGAGGGGGTTGTTAATCGGTTTCATCTGCTTTGGTGTTAATTAAATGAACAACAGGTACACTAGAGGGGCAACAATGAGATGACCCCCAAAACAGAAATGAATGGTTTAACAGGTGGAGGCCACTGACATTTTTCCCTACTCACAGGTAGTCCAACTTCTCCAGGATGGCACATCAATATGTGCCATTTCCAGGAGGTTTGCTGTGTTTCCCAGCACAGTCTCAAGGGCATGGATGAGATTCCAGGTGACAGGCAGTTACTCTAGAAGGTCCGTAGAAGGACCTTAACCCATCAGCAGGACCCACCGGTATTTGCTCCTTTGGGCAAGGAGGAACAGGATGAGCACTGCCAGAGCCCTACACAATGACCTCCAGCAGGCCACTGGCGTGAATGTCTCTGACCAAACAATCAGAAACAGACTTCATGAGGGTGGTCTGAGGGCCCGACGTCCTCTAGTGGGCCCTGTGCTCACTGTGGAGCTCGACTGGCATTTACCATAGAATACCAGAATTGGCAGGTCTACCACTGCTGCCCTGTGCTTTTCACAGATGAGAGCAGGTTCACCCTGAGCACATGTGACAGACTTGAAAGGGTCTGGAGAAGCCGTGGAGAACGTTATACTGTCTGTAACATCGTTCAACATGACCGGTTTGGTGGTGGGTCAGTGATGGTCTGGGGAGGCATACCCAAGCAGGGACACACAGACCTCTACGGGCTAGACTACGGCACCTTGACTGCCATTAGGTATTGGGATGAAATCCTTGGACCCATTGTCAGACCCTGTGCTGGTGCAGTGGGTCCTGGGTTCCTCCTGGTGCATGACAATGCCCGGCCTCATGTGGCAAGAGTATGCAGGCAGTTCCCGGAGGATGAAGGAATTGACACCATTGACGGGCCCCCATGCTCGCCTGACCTAAATCCGATACAACACCTCTGGGACATTATGTTTCGGTCCATCCAACACCGCCAGGTTGCATCTCAGACTGTCCAAAACTCAGTGATGTCCTGTTCCAGATCTGGGAGGAGATCCCCCAGGACACATCTGTCATCTTATTAGGCGTATGCCTTCAACCCCGACGTTATCAGGCATACATACAAGCATGTTGGGGCCATCCAAACTACTGAGTACAAGTTGGAGTTGCTGCAATGAAATTTCGGCAAAATGGACTAGCCTGCTGCATCATTTTTTCACTTTGATTTTTGGGGTGTCTTTAAATTCAGCGCACTGGTTGATCATTTTCATTTCCATCAAACGATGTGGCATCCTTTTCTTCCTAACACATTACCCAGTCCATATCAGTTTAGATATCCAGCCTGATTTTTTTCCCATTGAGACCTGATGTGTTTTCAAAGTTTTCCTTTAATTTTTTTGAGCAGTTTATTTTACATTTGCCATTGACTGTTTTTAGTCATATGCTTCACTTCATGTTTTTGCTTTCTGGGTAGCACATGCAGTAAGAAACTGGTGAAGAGGGGGTACAGGCAACACTGTACTGCTGCTTCAATATTAAGAAAAACCTTGTAATGTCGTGGGCATGCAAATCTATTGATTCAACTGTAACTTTCTAAAAAGTTACCACCTTCTGGAGATGTCCATGGCACATCAGTTAGAGTTGATATCCTGGGCTCAATTCTGACTTGGCCTGTCATGTATATCTGGTTTTCTGCACAGATTCAGACTGATTATGAAACTACAGTCCAACCGACATTTCTGGAAAGAGCAAATAACATACAGTAAATGGGTTTGGACTGCGGTGGACTGGCGCCCTGCCCGGGGTTTGTTTCCTGCCTTGCGCCCTGTGTTGGCTGGGATTGGCTCCGGCAGACCCCCGTGACCCTGTAGTCAGGATATAGCGGGTTGGATGATGGATGGATGGAAATGGGTTTGGAAGATGTATCCATGCCACAGCCAGGTTCAGAGTGGCATAAAGTTACTGTAACTTGTGGTGCTTGTGCCCTTGGGACATCCTATGCTGCTCTCCTATAACTTTACTGTCTCCTTTGATGTAGATGCAGTTTTCTGCTTTACACCATAATTTGCTTTGTTAAGTGATGATGTTTACCATTAAACATGCTATATAATATCAAACCAGATTCATTGAAATGGTGACCGGTGCTGTCTCTGATTGCTCCAGTTACACTAAATCACTTTCTAGGGTGAAGCAATACTCAGTCCGGTCTGCCCATGACATCCCAGTGCCGAACACAACAACGAAAAAGCACACAGTAGCTGTCCGCAGGCCCCCGGAAACAAGTGCTTCAAAGCTCCATCTGCTTCATTGCGTTCAAAAGACATCCCCTGGCATCAGTTCCTCGGAAAAAGAATCAGTTAAAAGGAACGGCACAGGGGACGGCTGTAAAAAGAAGAGATACTAAAGAGAGATATCTTTAATTACAGATGTGATTCAAATTCAGCCACCATATGGGCACCGTCTCCAGCTGCCCACCTTCTGCATAAATGCATGGATTTCTATTTTTTCAATAATTCATAATCAGCGAGTCAAAAGTTCAGCTGCACTCACTTGACGATTCCTGGAGTGAAATCAAGGCAAAAAGCCTTCTCATGGGTTTTATTTTTTTTCTGCGTCACACCAGGAAGAGTTGAAAATGTCGACAGCATCCCACATATTTATCGAATTTAGAGAAATTATTTGTATTTGATGGCTCACATCACAGAGGGTGGCTACACCCTGTCACATTCGGTCATTCTGCTGCTTATTTCATGCTCTCGTAACCCAAAAAGAAGGTGAATATTGGCACCACCAAAGCCACATGTTAATCAGTAAGGGCTCAGAGCTGCATTAACGGATAAAAAATGTTGTAGCAGATTATTTTCAGAATTAAATTTTCACACTCTTTCGTATTTCTAAAGTGACAGGTTATTTATCTGGCCGCATGGTAGCACAGAGTTCAATGCTGTTGCCTCTCAGTTCCAGGGTCCTTGATTGGACTCATAACTTCTGAGTGGAGTTTGTTTGAGAATCCGTGTGCCAAAATGTCAGTACTCTGAGTGAGTGTGCCATGGGAGTCAGCAGGGAATGAAGCCTCACTTCTAATAGGCAAAACACAATTACAGAAATGCCTACTTTGTCTAAAATGCAATGGCAGAGGACATTAAGTGTTAAACCTGACTATGTCCGGACTGCAAAATCTTCAGAGTTAGGATTTGACGGAGACTTCATCCCCATGCCTGCAATTTACCCTTGGGACCCCCAATCAGCATCTGCTGCCGTGCAACATTAAACCGGTGTATATGATATACAGAATAATATAAAATGCACTTTGACCTAGGGTCACGTGATCTAGATGCACTTTATGACATGACCCTACTGAAAGTTGGCATCAAGGGACTGTGCCGTATCCAATCCCACCTCTGCATCTAGTTAGTGAGTGGTCAGTTAGTGAGTCTCAAAAATATCACCGTTACATTATTTCAAAACTCCTAACTAACCCTACAAGAGTGGAGTCCCTTGAGATGTTCCAGCCAAATGACCCTAAGCTTGAATAACCCGGGTAAATCTCCAATGGACAAATCTATGGAAGCATTTTAATTCATCAAGTTCCTCTTCCTTTACTGAACATGCCCATTGAAGGTCTGGGCTCTTGGAAGGCTTGCGCCTAATTCTGTCTTGTGAGCTGGAGTTTCAATCAAAATACTTCACAAAGCATACCAGTAGCTTGTTGGCCTGTCTTGACATAGCCTCACCTCTAGGCAGCCAGTTCCCAACTACTACCTGCAGGCTTTGGCCTATACAAGTCTAAAAATAGGCAGATAGTTTTAAAATTTCAAAGTCCCAAAATATATCAGAATGTCTTGTAAGGGTTTTCCTTATCAGCACCTGTCATTCCCTTTAGAGGACCACATGGTCTCAGCAAGAAACTCTGCATGTCAAACTGACCGGTTGAAGGAACACCATCTCCAGCTCAACCTTGTTAGCCCTTGTTGCCCGTCTATTCAACACCTCATCTTTGCTCAACTTGGCTCTCTATCATTAACACCCACCAAGTCAGTATGCAACCGTGGGGTGATGATCAATGACCAGCTGTCCTTCAGGGATCAAATCACTATGGTCTCTCAGTCTTGCAGATTTACTCGTTACAACATCCTCAAGATCGGAGCTTATCTGACAGAGTATGCAGCTCAACTCCTGGTCCAGGCTTTGGGCTTGTCACATCTTGACTACTGCAACTCTTTGCTGGCTGGAGCATAGGCATATGTTACTAAGACGCTGCAGATGATTCAAAAAGCAGTGGCACATCTAGAGTTTAATCCATTGGGTGGGAACCTGTCACTCCTCTATTCAGATCACTACACCGGCTTCTTGTCGCAGCACATTTAAGTTCAAATCCTTGCCTAGAGAGTTGTCAATGGATCAGTACCAACATATATGGAGAGGTCCTCTGCTCCTTCTCAACCTCTCAGGTCTGCTGTTGAATGGCTCTGGTGTTGCCATTTCTGTTATCAAATATCAATCCAGATTCTTTTCTTATGTAAGTTCTGGCTGGTGAAATGAGCTGCCCTCCACCATTTGAAATGCTGACTCCCACAGTATGTTTAAGAAGCAACTGGAGATTCTCTTGTTTGGTGAATTTCTTTCTAATTGATGTATCAGGTTTTGTAATCTAGGGATTGTAACTTGCTTGCATTTTGTTCTCAGTTCTTCATTTGTGATAAACAATTTTGTCACCTTGTCCTGTCACGCTTATTCTCTAACTGTCCCCCAGCCAGACATTTATCACATTTAATTAGGATGCAAGATGCTATTGTTAAAGATAACCCATTTCCCCCAAATTATCACAGTTTGGTTTACTGTCCTTAAAGTTTAAGAGGGTGATGAAATGCCAGAAGCACAATGGAGTTTGCAGTCAGCCAATGACAATAGCATTAACGTTCTGTCCTACCGGTCCATAAGCTGATTGTTCCAGAACAACTACAAAAAAGGTCATCTTCAGAGACGCGTCTCAGTTGTAACCCTGGACAAAAGAAACCTTCCAGCAGGTGGCTCCCGTAGTGGATTTTCAGCGCTAACACACTGTTGCTCATTGCTTCACCTCTTGATGTCTCTCTCTTTTCCTTCCTTTCCAGGTTAAATTCTCATTAGGTCAACATCCTGTGTCTTCTCCTTAAACGTGCAGTTCCCTATTTTGGGCTAAACACTCAACAACCCGTTTCCAGATGTACACACTATGGAGACGCAAACCAACAAATGGCCAATAGTACATGTGGCACATGCTACTCACTTACTTTCTTTCTTTCTTTCTTTCTTTCTTTCTTTCTTTCTTGTCATGATTAATTTATGCAGCTGGGGTAACCAAGGCATGAGCTGATCTTCATTTTAGAGGGGTCACAAATATATGTAGGACCAGCATGAGGCATTACTAATGTATAAATAAGTCAGAAAGGTATATATGGGATGACACTTAGGCGCTTTCATGGACTTGGTTAAGTGCTGTTAAAGTTGGCGTATTTTTAATTGTGTTTAGTCATCAAAGGGTTAACACCATACACCCGTCTGGTCTCTTACATTACTCAGAAAAGGGACTAGATGAAAATAAACAGGCTGCTGTTGTCACCCCTTATTTTTCTCTACTCATTTATCTGTGATGATTGTCCGAAGTGCAGATATTTCTGCACCCTTAAGGAAGGAGATGAACTTTGGAGTGGCCGACTGCAAGGACAGAAAGAACTTTAAAAGAGACAGGAAGTTCCCGAGCAGAGGAGAGATTTTCAAATGCAGAGGACTTTAGCAACTGCAGGGAAAGTGAAACTTATTCTGGCCAGAAGAAATACAACCAACCAGGAGGGAGGCCTATTCTGCACCATCCAGAGGTGGGTTGTTTGTGTGTCGTGGTGAGACAAGTTAGAAAGGTTTATCCTGGTGGAGTTGTCAGTTTGCAGGCTGTGGAGGAGTCAGTAGGAATAAACTGTGTTTTTATCTGGGAATCGTCTCTGTTTTCCTTATGGCATTTAATGGAGTGTTATCTGATTAGGGATGGGACGTTCCAATTGTTGGAGTTAATATTTGTTGAACTGGTAACTGTCATTTGCATTGTTTACATTGTTTCTTGCTCGTTTTGGGTTTGTGAATTGTGTGCGCACATATCGACCTTGAATTTTTTGTCTTGGTTTGATTTCAATAAAATCACAGCGTTTACCAGGCATATTATAAGAGTGGTATCTTGTTAATTCGAGGAAATAGAAGCCAGGGTAGTGGTTAAGATTCTATTATCATAAGAAATAGCAGCGAGTAGCTGCCAACCTAATCTGACTGATAGGATAGGTATGAGGCAAAAACTGTCTTTTACAAATTCAACATTGCTAAACACTACCCACCGTGAGACAAAATGAGTTAATTTTAGAACAAAGACTGTAATCCACGGAAAAAAATGAAACTTAAGCAAGTGAAAAGTTTTATATCAAGCCATTAAAATTATTTAGCTAATTTTAAGGAATCTTGTCGTGTAAATTTATCATACCCCATTGGCATATTTTTTAGATAAATAAAAGCAAAACAACTCCAGTTTATTTTTTTTGGTTTTTGCATATGTATTTTTTGCAATGTAGCAAGACAATTGAATAGTAGATAAGATAAGATAATAGATAAGATCCCGTACTGGTGGGTACAAAACTTTGTGCACACTCACTCTCCTGCTGCCTGATGGGAATTGTAGTCCTATAGTTCAATGCTGGTTTTTGGGTCCCATCCTCCATTGCAAATCCTTTCCCATATACACGTAGTCTATATATAAGTCAGGCAAATACAACAACAACGCTTTATTTTTTGTATAGCCCAAAAATCACACAATGACTACTTCAATAGGCTTTAACAGGTCCTATTTTTTGACATCCCTCCAGCCTTGACTCCCTAAGAAGAGAAAAAAAAAATCACAAAAAACATTTTAGGGAAAAAATGGAAGAAATCTTAGGACAGGTAGTCCTTCCAGGTAGACTGAGCGTTAATGGGTGTCAAATATACAACACATAACACAGAACACAAGTAATCTTCTTCACAGAACTAGATGGCCAATCTATCATTGCTACCTCAGAAATACAATATAATAGTACAGTAGAAATTTGTTTTACCATGTTGTGTCTGATGGTGACCCTATTTTCTCTATATTGTGTAGACCTTAATAAAATGTCTAAAATCCCATACACTTACCACTCTGTGATCAGGTACTTTAGCACTTCTGTAACATCAGGCAATTAGACAGAGTAAAGAAACAGGCAGGAGTTAAGCTACAGATGTCATTATGTATTATTGATAGAAATACCCAAAATATTGAGGAAGCAGAACACTGTATGAATATTGGCAAACATTATCCCTATAGCTTACATAGCAGTGCGTCTTGCGTCCATCGGCTTGCTTTACTACCACATGGCCTTTGAATGGAGTATTGAAGCAAGCCACATGTCTGCAGGGCCGGATTAAGACCCTTAGATGCCCTAAGCACTAAGTAATTTTGGTGCCCCCTTACACTAGTAATTCAAAATATTAAAACAATAACAAACTAGAAAATAAAATTTTATTTTATTATCGAAAATTCAAAATTAAACAAAACATGAAAACCGTAGATTTACCATTTTGATTATTTAATTTATTTATGGTTTTTGTGTCAATTTAGCAGATCTATGTATACATATTCTTAGTACAAGATTTGAAGAATATTTTGTGAAAATTTTGTTAATAAAACTTTATTAGTAAAAAAAGTTATAAACAATTTTATCCAATAGTAATCAGCTGTACGATTTTCACTTTTACATAATGTAAATAAATTTAAAAATATCCAAAAACAGAATTAAATATACTTACCAGAATATTCTTTCCTCAAACTGGGACGATTTTTTGTTTTTGCTTAAAACAGAAAATAACGCTTTCTACGCACTAGAAATTTATTTTAAGTTAAATAACAGATAATTCACGAAACACAATTATGTGATAATAATTTTTAATCAACTATTAACTATTATTTAAAAATATAAAAACATATTGTTTTGAATTGAATTATTTTCACAATATTTTGATATAACACGGCGTTTAAGGGAAGCACCATGAAATGGGAATTCCCCATCGTAGAGGGCACCAGTATGCAGAACACACTGTGTAAGGCGCCATCTACGAACAGTGGTGGCATAGGGAGGTACAGGGAGGCATTATTCATTTTTCATTAAATTTTGAAAATGGCTATAAATGTAATTAATTTAATAATTTATGTGATATATTCGGCCATGAAAGATTTTGTGGTGCCCCCTTTACCCTTGATGCCCTAAGCAAGTGCTTAATTTGCTTATATGGTTGATCCAGCACAGCATGTTTGTCTCAGTATGGCTGCCAAGATAGAGTTGTCCTCATCATGGTCTCCTCTTCATGGACAGATAGTGAGAGAGAAAGAGGTAAAGTCAAGGTGACCAATTTCTTACCACAAACCACAAACCAATGGGGCATCGTAGTACAGAATGGCCTAAGATTCAAAAGCAATCATAAACAGCCATACTTTAGCCCAACAGAATTAGTTTATCTGTGCCTTTCTGGGCCAGTTACCAGTGAAAGTGCTCGGGTACAACTCATCCCCGTGTTTAGTCAGTTTATGGCCTTTCTGCGGTGGATGGCTTATTGGCTCATGTAAGTCCAAACACAGCCACCCTTGCCAAGCTGGTCTGATGCTCCATCCCCTCACCATAAATTTCTCATCCTGAGTAAATCCTAAAGACTCGGGGGGTGTTGGTTAGATAAACATCAAAGCACCGCCGTTCTCATCAATGAAATAAAACATGCCTCCTGAAACACCGGGTGGTGCAGGGAAATGGGAAATTTTCAATTGATGTTCGATGCATGAATAAACACATTACAAAATATATTTAATGATGAAATGTTTTGTAAAGGATATGCAATTAATGATGGTAATCAATATGTATTCAATATTCATTTTTTGTTTTTAAGAAAATATCATGAAGGTGTTGTCCATTTCTCCTTACACATTCTGACAGCCTGTTGTGGAAATTCTGCATTGCTCGATGTAACATGTCAAGAGGAATGCCAGCGATTTCCTCATCAATCCTCCTTTTTAGTACAGCAGTGGTTGCAGGACGTGTGCAGCACACTTGGCTTTTAAGATGTCCCCACAATAAAAAATCACAATGAGATCTGGGGATCTCGGAGGCCATGGAATATCACAGTTGCATGAAATGATGTGCCTTCCAAGCAATCATCGAATAGCTGCCATCGATTGTCGGGCATTATGCGAAGTGGCTCCACCTGGGGACTTCTTTTTTATGGATGAACCCGTTTCTTCGAAATTCGCACCCATGTTGTAATCGCATGAGAAGACGGGACACGATTGGGGTGTCCTAACTGGTAAAGATGCCAAAATTCCCTTTGCGCAGCAGTCACACTATCACCATTCTTATAAAAGGCTTTCACAGCGAACACTCAATGTGCACCGCTGCACTGCTCCATTATAACTAATGGTAAGGGGTTCTAAATTAAGTCATATTGGGCCCAAACAACTGCTGACGCCACAGAGTCACCAACACCTAATTCCAAAATGTTTTGTTTCCCTGTACCACCCTGTATTACATCTGCTTTGTGAAGACATACAAAATATTTATCAATTTATATGCTAGAAATCGGCCCATCTCAAAACTATTTTGTTCTTGCACGGCACTCCACACCACTAGCAACTCACATGAAAACATTTCGTGAAAATTGGTGAAGTCATATTTGCGTATTGGCAAATGAACAAACAGACAAATAAGTTCCGATTTTATTTATGTACAGTTTATATACCAAACACCTGGCACCAGAACTCTTTGGAGCCTCCCAAACTGATTATTTAGGGTTTGCAGAGGTGTGGACCCTTTGCAGGACCTTCCTTCTTACCGGTGCAGTTTGATAGATGTTACCGTCTTCTTTTGCTGGTATTTGCAATATCTCCTTCACCTGGGTCATATGACACACTCCATTTTGATGGGTAGCTTATCCGCTTGGACTCACAATGGCATACTTAGTGGTAACCACCTGAGCTAATTAGGGTCAAGTAAAATAATAAGGTACCCATCCTGCTGGAAAGCTCCCCACCGACATGGTATTAGGTAGATACAGAGGATAAGCAAAAGCTTTATTTGCTCAAGCAGGCTCCGCTGTTGACTTACTGAATGACAGAATTAATTCACAGACCGATGAAAGGCACAATTAGCAAAGAGAGCTCCTGCAGAGTTGAGGGTGAGCTTCTCTCCTCTATTGGCTCTTAAGGGAAACTCAACCTCCCCTCATCTTCCTCAAACACTCTCCCCAGGGCCTGATTAACCGCCTCATGGCACCGGCAGCAGACTCCGCGTCCTCGATTTCAACCCGTAAAACTCCACGACAGCATCTCCCATCTCCTCCTCCTCCTCCTTCTACACTTTTTTTTTCCCTCTTTAGGCAAAGCTTGAACAACATGAAAGGCTCTCAAGTATAAGAGGAGTTTATCTGATGCCTGAAACTCGCCCACCCCCACTCTGCCAACAGTAGTGTGAATCTGAGGGCAGCGTTCTAATTTTGTGCACACTGAGACTTATTCAATGAACAGAAAGGGGAAAATGAGGCCATTTTGAAAAGGAAGTTTTATAAAGAAAAACAGTGGGGATGCACAGTAAGAAAGAACTGTGCTGTAAGCTACTCTGAGTTATCTTGGGAAATGTCAGTACAAGCCGGGTGCCAGTACTGCTGAGCAGTCAAGTGGGCTGAAAGGACAAGGGGATGGAAAATCAGGCCCATTGCCAGTGCCAGGCCAATGCCCCTACACCTTGCTCACTGAACCACCCTGTTTTGTAGCTTAGATTTTTTTATTTAATTATTTACTTTCCTCTTTTTTAAATAATAAATGAAGATTAGCCTGTATGTGGTGGCGGAGCACGTCTTTTGAACTGGGGGGAAGCACAAGAATTTAGCATTTGATCTATAAGAGCTGTTATGACATCGGGGTGAGTGACTGATTTTAGAACCCGTGCGGATCAATGGGTTGCTAAGCATTACCACCGGCATTGTCAGCAGTGGTAAACTGTGATGGAACACAGGCACTGAGTAAGTTTACATGCTGTGAGTAGGATTGCAAGATAGCCAGCAAAATAGCCGGGGCACCAACTGGGCAATCCTTAGTGTTTGCCAAAGGAAAAAATAAACAGAAAACACGTTTGAGCACTTCTGTGCTCACAAGCATTATCAAATTCAAAGCCAAATCAGCCAGTTTCCAGAAAATACATAATATGGTGTGTTAAAGGGAGCTCCGTCTCTTTTGCCATTTGGTTCCAGAATGAGCCAGCATGCTCTGGGGGTGGTTTGTTTTTATAGAGTTCAGACCAGAAGGGGCGGAGCCATCTCTGGCAGAAGGCGGGCATTAGGCATCCGTCCTGGGGCTGCCTGTCGGAACAACGGAAAGGAAAGAAGACAGTGTTAGTGACAGCGCCCCCTTGCTTTGAGAGGTGGATGACCCCTACCAGGTGCACATGTGTGACAATGTGCACACAAAATCAAGATAAGGTGAATAACCTGGAGAAGGCAGAAAACTGGTTCCTTAAGAACCTTTATTTACATGCACAAATCTACTTATGGAGTTCTCCTTTGGCAAAGCCCCCCAATGTCATTAAATTGTGCAAAAAAAGAGTTAAACGTCAGCATTGGCCACCGTGAATGCAAAGATAAGCATGGAGCCTGTGATCACTTTCTTGTTTTGTAAATACATTTAGCTGTTCACACGCTGTGAAGTAAATAACATCCATCCCCTTTTCACTTCCCTGATCGGAGCCTCCGAAGGTAGGAACAATGGCTGCTAGGCCACCGGATCGCACTGCTTCAAAATTTCTATAGCAAATACAGTGGTGCCTTGGTTTGCAAGCATAATTCGTTCCGGAAATGTGCTTGTTATCCAAAGCACTTGTGCAGTATATCAAAGCGAATTTCCCCATAAGAAATAATGGAAACTCAGATGATTCATTCTAAAACCCAAAAATATTCATATAAAAATGATTAATACAAAATATAACGGCACGGTGGCGCAGTGGGTAGCGCTGCTGCCTCGCAGTTAGGCAACCCGGGTTCACTTCCTGGGTCCTCCCTGTGTGGAGTTTGCATGTTCTTCCTCCCACGGTCCAAAAACATGCAGGTTAGGTGCATTGGCAATTCTAAATTGTCCCTTGTGTGTGTGTGTGCCCTGCGGTGGGCTGGCACCCTACCCGGGGTTAGTTTACTGCATTGAGCCTTGTGGGATTGGCTCCAGCAGACCCCCGTGACCCTGTAGTTAGGATATAGTGGGTTGGATAATGGATGGATGGATAAAGTAAAAATACATCAAACAAATTAACCTGCACTTTACCTTTGAAAAGAATCGTGGCTGGTGTGAGGGAGACGAGAGGAGGTTTTATCGTGTAGAACGACTTTCACTTTAACTCAGCGTTTCTCAACCTTTAAGTATCTGCGACCCGAGTTTTCATAACAGTTTTAATCGTGCCCCCTTAACATTTTTTTTAAAGGAGCCCACTAATACCAATTTGTTCTTTTTTAATTAATGATATATCATAGATGCATATTTTATTATACCTACTTAACTTTTATCGACATTTATCTAACTCTATATTTCTTTTTCTAGTATCAGAATGTAGTTTAAGTTCATTTGTTTTGGTTTCAACAGATGTATTTTTCCTATTTTCGATTCTTGTTTTCATTTTTTCACATCTTCGCACCCCCCTTTTTGTTACTTTGCGCCCCCCTAGGGGGGCCCGCCCCACAGGTTGAGAACCACTGCTCTAATTAATGGAATTCCTGGAATCTTTTTCTTTTTTTGCGACTTTAACAAGGAAACCTATCCAATGACAGCTGCTTTTGTCTGAAGAGTCACTACACTTGGACACAAAATAAAAAAATACGTTACGCACTGTAAGGATTCTAAACTCTTTTGGGATTTCACCCAACGGGACGACATGCGGAAGAGCGTCCCAAAGCAACTGCAGGCTCACAGCGCTATAACAGTTCACCACAAAAGCAAATCCGAAAAGTTCCCAGTCATGCTATAAGCGCCTACCATCGACGGGTGATGCAAGAAACATTATAAATGCAAGGGCACAGTATTACTTGGCCATAAACCTGGCCATGACCCTGCCTGATTGCTGTGTCAGTGTATAGGAGAGCGGCAGATCCCGCCCCAATAAATAGCCACGCTGTTTCTGTTTCAAGCTGAATAAAAGCTGGTTTTGCTAAAGTACTGACACTCAGCTTCATGTTTTGGGGTGCAAGACAGGCACCCTCACGTTACAACACACACACGTGGTCACCATGCTATAGTAAATGGTATACGCTCGTACGGATGTTCACTATATGAGTGAGGCACGGTGACTGAGACCGAGCATGGGAGACGATTACCCACAATCCTGTGGAGAAAGAAGAACCATCGGTACTACTAATATTGCAAGACCTCGCTCGTTTATCAAGTTAAAATGTATTAAACATTTTAGGTCATCTTGTAAAACACTACAGACTAAGTAACTTGCAATCCAAGGTTTTACTGTAGCTCGAATACAACTAAACAGACATTTTATTTATAGATTTCGTGATTGCATGCAGCACACTATTCTCTGTTTGGTTGTGTGGTTGAAACTGGTATGTGTGCTTCTTGCCTTAAACCCAGTGCTGCTGGCATAATAAATAAAGCAGGTCTTTTTACTTCATTTGGTTACTTGTTATTTTAAAGAGTAAGCGGACTACTTAACGCACCTTACTTTTAACATGTTAACCCCAGCACAGTTACTGAGATTGTGCTGCTGTGCTTAGCACTGTCCATTCAGTTAGTCAACATAAATGGAGCAATTTCTGGAATATCGAGACAGATTATTTCAGGAAGAAAAAGGAATAATGGCATCGCCAAAGCATTTGCCTCACTTTTACCATTTTCTACCTGCCCAAGCAAAGACAGGTGGCCACAGAAAACAGCAGACTTCAAAATCCTTAACTGTAACACAGTTAAAAGTTTAACTGGCCACATAACAGGCTTCCTCAGAGACTAATGTCCCAGTTTCTCAATTCAGAATATGGGTTTAAATGGCATTTTACAAAGTGAGTTTCTGCGAATGACCGGGTTAATAAGGCCCAGGTAAACACGTCACGGACATTTTCATCACTCGCTGCATGCTCGTCTCTCACTCTTACAGATTTCATCTGACTCTGTGTTATTTGCCTGTTCACTTTCTTCACTGGATGATCTGCTCCTTCACTCTTCGTGATTCACTTTGCCGTTAAGGCTTTGAGCAGGACTAGTTGTTGGTTGGCTTGAAGTAAAGTGCGTGTGTGTGGAATTAAACCTAAAATAAAGAAAGCTTTTTCTTGCTGTTTTGTGTGTTTCAACGTGCCTGACATGCGCTTACCCATTTTCTACAAGGAGACCATGTGGGAGAACAGTCTTGTGTTGATGTTATGTGGTTACGCAATCAACATGTGGCTTTTCAAAACGGCATTCAGTAATATATACATTATTAATATGCAGCTTCATAGGAGGATTTAACAAAAGGAAACATCACTTCAGGAGAGGCCCACCGAAGTAAGCTAATTAAAAGGGGAAGCTTGGTTATAGGAAACACTCTGGACCCCCTGGTGGCCGTAGTGAAGGAGAGAATGAAAATAAAACTGAGTGCAATTATGAACAATGCTACACATCCCCTCTCTGACACACTAATACTGAGGACACCAAGCCAACAAATCATTCAGCAGAAGTGTGTCAAGAAACACTACGGGGGCTCCTTCATACCAACAGCAATACACTTGCATAATGACCCAGTGGGACTGGAACTGCCAGAAGTCAGAACGTTTCTTTCTTTTGAATTTTCTTGCTTAATACTCCTTCTGGCGTGTGTGCTCATACTAGACTGTATGTGTATATTTATTCACTTATCTAGCTATTTATGTATGTTGTGGAACGGGACCCGGACACAGACAGGCGGACACCATTTGTTCACCCAGCACACGCGTTTATTTACACCACACAATATACAATATTTACAGTTTTTTGTGCACGTCCCAGTGCCTCCAGCACCGATCCCCCAAAGTCTGGGCCTTTCACAATCCCTTTTAGGCCGCCTCCAGTCCTCTCTCCAGCTCCGTCTTTCTTCCACCCGACTTCCGCTCTCGACTGTTGGGAGGCAGCCCCTTTTATCACACCCCAGATGGGCTCCAGCTGTGTGGCGGAAGTGCCGGCTGCGCACCCGGAAGCCCTCCGGACGTCCCCTGTCTTCTTCCCCCCCAGCACTTCCTGGTGTGGCAGAAGTGCTGGGCTCCAGGGTTCTTCAGGCACCGGGGCGCCGCCTGGCGGTGGCCACGGGCCCCTACAGGATTGGGCTTCCAAGCACCCTACCCGAGGCCACCAACAAAACCAGGGCGGTCGCCCCCTCTTTGTCGGGAGGAGGCACCAGCCCTCCTCCGGTCCTCTCGTCCCGGCTGGGCTCCACCCCCAGCCGCCTGTGACAATGTATTTATTTTAAGAGCTTCTGTAAAAAGCCAAATTCCCCAGGTCTGGTAAATCTGGGAAGCATGTACTGGTACAGCACATTGCTGCATCCACCACACAACGAAAGCTCGGGATCCGGGTTGGCAGCCCCCCAGGCAGACACGTGGTCCATTCCCCCCATGGAAATGACCCTCTCTCTGCCACAGCCAGGTGTTACGTGGGTTTCCCCTTGGTCTGGTCCAGCCACTCGGGTCCCCAACAATGAGGATCCTACGAGCCGGATCACCCTCGGGGAAATGCGCCACATGGCTGAAGTGCCGTAACTGACGCTTTCTCACAATGCAGGTAATGTGCCTCATTCGGGACTCCATGAGCAACCCCTAATTCAACAAAAAGTCAAACCAGCAGTACCCAAGGACTCTCCAAAGAGACACAGTACCAAAGGAGTCCAGTCTTCGTCTCAGGTCACTGGATAACGTCCATGTCTCGCAACCATATAGCAAGACAGGAAACACCAGGACTCTAAAGACTTGGACCTTTTTCAGAGCTATCGGGAGTGCCACACACCTCTTTCCAGTGACTTTGTGACCCCCGTGCTCTCCCAATCCGTCTACTGACTTCATAGGAAGAGTCACCAGAATGTTGAATAAACTACTTACCTCAGCAAATTTCCCCCTAGAGACAAAACAAAGTTCTATCTATCTAAGGTTGTTAAATAAAGTGTTTTTTTCTTTCATTTGTGAGCCCATTAGGAATGATGTTTGGACAAACAATCCTTGAAGTTTTATTTATCAGAGCCTGATGTTGGCACTGAAAATTTCGGTGATGTCCCAATAGCACATGAAAAGAACCACCCTACCACTATCTGTGCTAAAGTAGGTAATGGGATTGCTACCAATACCACTACTAAGTGTGCTGGGAAAACTACAACCACACCGCCACCAAATGTAGAAGAATCGGTTAAGGTCAGGGCTTGTCTGAAATTCACAGAAGATCAAGTAAATCAGTAGTGAAGTTTCTATTTTCCATTAAAGCTGATAATGCGAACATCTTCATGGCAGGTAACAGCATGTGGCTGGAAATACAGGTTATTAAAAGAATCTTTTTTTTATTTTTGGCAAAATGTGCAAGCATTTTGGTGATAACCTACTGAAGACAGATGAAACGCACGCATCAGACATGTCAAGCAAGTGCTTCGTAAATACACAGATTATAAGGCATATCATTAAGCACTGCCCAAAAGAGGGATGTGTCTGCTTGCTGTTATATAATGTCAGTCAGTCATTTTCTAACTTGCTTTGTCCTGGAAAGGGGGGCAGAGGTCTGCTGGAGCCTACCACTGGCTGGCATAGGGCACAAGGCAGGAACAGACCCTAGACAGGGCGCCAGTTCATCACAGGGTGAAATACACATACACCCAACCAATTTAGGATCACTAATTCACCTAAATGTCATTGGACTATGGGAGGAAACCCACGTAGACAGAGGGAGAACATGCAAACTCTGTGTAGGAAGGACCCGGGACGTGAACTCTGGCCTCCTTACTGCGCCATTGTGCCACCCTCTTATATAATGTAACCGGTCAAAATTATAACGGAGATTATTTGGGTGTGTATGTTTTGCACGGGTCATCAAAAAGTCAGCTTTCAGTTTTTAAAAAAATAACCTGATTCTCCAGTTTATGTTGGTATGACTAGACTTCTAACATTATACTTTTCTAAATTAATGTATATGAATAATAAAATGAATAATATGAATGTATATGAATGATAAAAGTAAAAGTAAATCAACTCGTGGCAAATTTAGACAGGGGTGAGATGAGACAGTGCTTATGCTCAGCTGTGCTGATGTCCTTCTGTTTTTGTGGTAAACATATATCTACTTGGTAACTACTAAAGGAGATTCATAATAAAGCCGGGGGTCACTCCATGGTTGCTAACCAATCATAATGTTCAATCTTATAATGCTACTTCATATTCATTGTAAGTATGAAGTGCTTCCCTTCAGCAGAGTTAAAGAACTGACTGACCTGACCTGAGCTCCTGTCTCATTCTTCACTCGCACCTCCACAACGGGACGCTAACAGCACCTAATGAGCAGAAGACTGACATGACATGACGGAGGTGAATTGTCACAGTGCCAGGCTCGTCTACTAGCTGGAGCCAGTCAAACAATACTGTAGATGACTAAATGTTTATTGAAAGTTGATGTTTCCTGGTCTAACACAGTAAGCGCAGTCATTCACTAAAGGTGCTTCTGTGACAACATGTCTGCAAACTATCACACCAGTGACATTTGGGAATTCCATCTTCTGTGGTGGGCTGGCGCCTTGCCTGGGGTTTGTTTCCCGCCTTGCATCCTGTGTTGGCTGGGACTGGCTCCAGCCGACCCCCGTGATGCTTTAATTAGGATATAACGGGTTGGATAATGGATGGATGGATGGATGGATCTTCTCCTCAGATCTCCTCTGAAACAGACCTTGAGCTCTTTCATCATAAACAAAACTGATGAGTTGTGGAGAAATAAGATACATCCTTACCCCTCTGCTACACATTTTAAAATGAAATATCAAACAATTCAGATGTCATTAAAGTGCACATTGCAGATTTCCATTTAAGGGTATTTGAAAACATATCTGTCCCACCTTTTAGAAATGTCAACACTTTTTATATATGGTCCCCCATTTCTGGGCACAGTAATGTTTGGGACAATTGGCTTCTCAGGAGTTTGTTATTCCTCAGGTGGGTTTCATTGCTTCATAAGATACCATTTGGAGTCTGTAGTTGCTATTTTTGAACATGAGATCAAGAGCTGGTCCCGGCCAGGATGCACCACTGATGGAAGGACCAGGGGAGACAGCATTTGCAAGGCACTACCTCCCCTGGGACGTTAGAGGGTAGCTCTCCTGTGTAGCTGCTGGCACCACGGACTCCCACAGGGCACACTGGAAGTTGGAGTTTGGTGTAGCCCTGTTGGGTTTGTGGGGTCCACCATGAGGAGCTGTTGAGCCCTTTTTTGAACTTCCATCACACTTGGGAGTGATTCCTGGTAACTCTAATAATCCACCTGGAGCACTCCCAGGAGCAACATAAAAGGGGACACCTCGCTCGATTCGGGGAGGATGAAGACGAAGCTTCCTGGGGAGGAGGAGGAGGAGGAAAAGGAAGAGGAGAGGGAGAGGGCAAGAAAAAGACAGAGAGAGAAGAAAGGACTGTATTGTGCTTTGTGGTATGGAGCCAAAAGAAAGCGCTGCCCCACTTAAAATAAAGGTTTGTACTGGACTTGAACTTGTGTCTGCCTGTCTGTGTCAGGTAAGATGGTTGATACGCCCCCTGGTATTCCGCAAGCTGTGCCAATTAAAGTCAAAAAAGCCATTATGTGCCTGAAAAACAGTAAAACCTTAGGATTACCTAAGTCAACTGCCTGTAAAATCATTAAGAAGAAAGAACGCACTGGTGAGCTTGGTAATCACAAAGGCAGGCCAAGGAAGACCTCCATTGCTGATAACAGAAGAATCCACACTATGGTAAAGAAAAAGCCCCAACACCTGTTCATCAGGTCTTCAGGGTAAAGATGTGTGTGTGTGTGTGTCAGAGATGACTATTAACAGAAGACCTCATGAACAGAAGCACAGAGGCCACACTGCAAGATGCAAACCACTAGTTAGCCACAAAAACAGGATGGCCTGATTACAGTTTGTGAAAAAAGGACTTAAAAAGAGTCTGCAAAATTCTTGGACAAATGAGACAAAGATAAATCTGCATCAGAGTGATGGCAAGGGCAAAGTGTGGAGGTGACAAGGAACTGCCCAAGATCCAAACACGGTGCTCGGGGTGTTATGGCTTGGGCATGTATGGCTGCCACAGGTGCTGGCACACTTCTCTTCACTGATGATGGAACTGCTGATGGCAGTGGCACAGTGAATTCTGAGGTGTATAGAAACGTTCCATTAGATGCCTCCAAACTCATTGGACGGCACGTCCTCCTACAACAAGATAATGACGCAACGTATGCTAAGGCAACAAAGGAGTTTTTCAAAGCTAAAAAATGGCTATGCCAGACACCTGATTTAAATCCAATTGAGCATGTCTTTCATATGTTGATGAGAAAATTGAAGGGGACAAGCCCCCAAAACAAGCAGGAGCTGAAGCCGGCTGCATTAGAGTTTTGGCAGAGCATCACCAGAGAAGATCCTCAGTACCTGGTGATGTCTGTGAATTGCAAACTTCAGACCGTCATTGCATGCAAAGGGATATGCGACAAAGTCCTGACTAGGACAGCTTTAATAGACCTGCCATTGCTGTGTCCCAAACATTATGGTGCCCTGAAATGGGAGGTCCAGGCAGAAAAACTGTTGTGACCAAAATTTATGCCAATACCATTAAATGAAAGTCTGTTAAGTGCTCTCTGATTTGTAATTTTAAACTGTGGAGCAGAGGGGTAAATCAAGAGAAAATGTGTCTTTGTCCCAAACATTATGGAGGACACTGCATTTAGTAGTTTTAAGGGACTGTCACTGTCACATCGATGTCAGATTGCGACAGACTTTACAAGTCCACTCTGTATTTTTTTCAGAAAACCAATGCTGGCCCTGCGATTGAAAGGACAACACAAACACAGCACTTTAAATGAGTCTTCTATTACTTAACTAGTGATGAGTGAATCCTGCACTAATGTTTGGGAATTTTGACAAACTCAGAGAAATGTAATCAAGTTAACTAGGAATGAGCAACTGCACTAGTTTGGAATGGATTATAGTAATGCAAAGGCCTTTAAAGTGGGGGATAGGGAAAAAACTGTCACCTGAGCTGTGCGGCAGCAATGCCAACCACTGAACCACCGTGCTTCCCTGAGACGAAATTCTACTTTAAATCCTTTATTTCTCCGCATCTCATGAGCTCCTATTACCCCAACTGAAGGCTATGTCACATTACATGACTTTTCCAGTGATTTTCAGTGGTACCCTTCATTTTTCGTAATCTTAGCAACAAAGCCCCCTCTCCCCTCAGCCCCTGGCTTTTCAAAAACTATCTCTATACCAGAAGGCAAGATAACAAGAGAGGGCAACTGCAGGAAAAGGTTCAAGCCTGCTGGGTATAGTCCAGGACTGGAAGATGAAGGTCGATCTGGACCAGAAGCTCACCATCCCACAGGAGATCATTATAACCAGGCTTAGGCCGGATCTGATCCTGTGGTCAGCCTTCATTATAGCACTAACGGTGCCATGGGAGGATGCTGTTGGTGAAGTGCACTGTGACCGTGGCCCAGCTCCAGGCACCTCAGTTCCAGTGCTAAAGAAACAAACCCTCAAGACTGCCAAACTCTAATTTTAGACATTAGTCCAATGCTAAAGAAGCACACTCTCAGGATGGCACTCGTCAGTTCTGCAGCTGCTTTACTGCTTAAAGCACTCATGACGTGTTCTTTGAAGCCTTGAATGACAAAATACTGTTAACATCATTTAACTAGTAGTAGTGTACATAACAAACATCCGGATACAGGCTGCAATCAAAAATTCTGTTCATTTTAAAGACAATTTAATTTGATGTAGATTATACATTGTAAAATAATCACCGGGTCAGACCCTACATAAACAGTCGAGGTGCCAGCTGGACGCCCGTTTATTGTAGCAGCAGATGATTGAAAAGGCGGACGAGTACTCATGAGTTTCCATTTCTCACTCCTAGGTTAGTCTGCTCTTAAAACATCATGGCTCACCAAACTGAGACTGGGGCTTTACAAACAGCTGAGTCCCAGATAGAGGAGTGCCAGCTTCTCCTTTTGAGACACATTCGATTTATATATGCCCTCTTATTTCGATCCTTGGAAACCTTACCCATAACAGAAAATGTAAGGTCTTACCCTGATACTATTCAGATTTTCAGATGTGCCAATGGGTAGAAGATTAGAAGATTCTCTTTTGGAACTGCCACATCAGACACCCACAAGGAAGGTTTCAGGTGGTATCTAATGCTTTGCCAGTTTTAGAGTTAGATGGGTGCCGACTTCTCGTTAAATTCTTTCTAACATTGGCGGAACAAAAAAAAAAAAATCATTGGCTACAACATACTGAATAATTCACTGGCCTGCAAAATTCAAATCAATTGTCTTCAGTATTTCAATTGTTCCTTGTGTTTTTTAGGGCGCTGAATTAAAAAATAACCTTCATTTTTTTCCCATCACATAATGTCTTCCCACAAAACGCAAGGAAAAAAAATCTAGAAAAAAAAAATACTCTGATCACCGGTAAGAATTTATTCAATCTTCATTTACGTGACTTATTCCTTTCAAATTTTATAAAATAATTTCCATTGTAAATTATTTTCAAGACAAACATCCAAAATAGAACCAGCAAAAATGGAAAAATAAAATAAAACAGCATTAAAAAACAGGTTTCTCCACATGCACTCAATGGCGTTTTTTTCTGTCCATCAAAACTTCTCGTGAGGCTTCTCCTTTTATGTTTTTTGTCCACAATTTCTCGTGACAGCCCCCTAAATAGTTCAGCAATCATGCTAACGTTCTATTGCACCTGGTACCTCCTTTCCATTTCTTTGATATACTGATGGGACCGCTCACCATGCTCTTCGCTCACCGCACCCAAGTTTTCCAGGAAGTAGTCCAAATGAGAGAGGAGGAAAGGCAGCTTGAGGTTCATTGAACAACTCAGTTCTTCTAATTCTGTCAATATATTTTCAACATTCACTTCCCGGGTCCTCCCTGCGTGGAGTTTGCATGTTCTCCCCGTGTCTTCGTGGGTTTCCTCCCACAGTCCAAAGACATGCAGGTTAGGTGGATTGGCGATTCTAAATTGGCCCTAGTGTGTGATGGGTGTGTGGGTGTGTCCTGCGGTGGGTTGGCACCCTGCCCGGGATTGGTTCCTGCCTTGTGCCCTGTGTTGGCTGGGGTTGGCTCCAGCAGACCCCCGTGACCCTGTGTTCGGATTCAGCGGGTTGGAAAATGGATGGATGGATATTTTCAACAATGGCCTCAAAGTTTGGGTCTTTATGGTTAACACGGCCAAGTTGAATACGGCAATTTGTGGGAAAACCTTACGTGATGGAAAGAAATGGATGTCATTTTTGGATTCAGTGCCCCAAAAAACATAAATGTCAGTGAAAACTTTGGAAAACATTTTTCCATTGTAGGCCTGTGAATTATATACTGCTCAAAAAACTAAAGGAACACTTATTAATCAGAGAATAGCATCAAGTCAATGACACTTTGGGGCTATTGATCTGGTCAGTTAAGTAGTAGATGTGCTTGTTAATCAGTTTCAGCTGCTTTGGTGTTAATGAAATTATCAATAGGTACACTAGAGGGGCAACAATAAGACGACCCCCAAAACAGGAATGAATGGTTTCACAGCTGGAGGCCACTGACATTTTCCCACCTCATCTTTTCTGACTGTTTTGTTGCTAGTTTTTCATTTGGCTATGGTCCGTGTCACTACTGGTTGCATGAGGTGATACCTGGACCCTACAGAGGTTGCACAGGTAGTCCAACTTCTCCAGGATGGCACATCAATAAGTGCCATTGCCAGAAGGTTTGCTGTGTCTCCCAGCACAGTCTTAAGGGCATGGAGGAGATTCCAGGAGACAGGCAGTTAATCTTGGAGAGCTGGACAGGGCCGTAGATGGTCCTTAACCCATCAGCAGGACCAGCATCTGCTCCTTTGGGAGAGGAGAAACAGGATGAGCACTGACAGAGCCCTACACAATGACCCTCAGTAGGCCACTGGTGTGAATGTCTCTGACCAAACAATCAGAAACACACTTCATGAGGGTGGCCTGATGGCCTCATGTCCTCTAGTGGGCTCTGTGCTCACTGTCCGGCACTGTGGAGCTCGATTGGCATTTACCATAGAATACCAGAATTGGCAGGACCACCTCTGGTGCTCTGTGCTTTTCACAGATGAGATCAGGTTCACCCTGAGCACATGTGACAGACATGAAAGGGTCTGGAGAAGCCGTGGAGAACGTCATGCTGCCCGTAACATCGTTCAGCATGACCGGTTTGGTGGTGGGTCAGTGATGGTTTGGGGAGGCATATCTAAGGAGGAACGCACAGACCTCTACAGGCTAGACAACGCCTCCTTGACTGCCATTAGGTGTCAGGATGAAATCCTTGGACCCATTGTCATACCCTATGCTGGTGCAGTAGGTGCTGGGTTCCTCCTGGTGCATGACAATGCCCGGCTTCATGTGGCGAGAGTATGCAGGCAGTTCCTGGAGGCTGAAGGAATTGACACCATTGACTGGCCCCCACGCTCACTCGCCTGACCTCAATCCAATAGAACACCTCTGGGACATTATGTTTTAGTCCATCCGACACCGCCAGGTTGTACCTCAGACTGTCCAGGAGCTCAGTGATGCTCTGGTTCAGATCTGGGAGGAGATCCCCCAGGACACCATCCGACGTCTCATTAAGAGCATGCCCCCCCAACATTGTCAGGCATCCATACAAGCACATGGGGGCCATGCAAACTACTACGATTTTGAGTTGCTGCAATGAAATTTCGGCAAAACGGACTCGGCTGCTGCATCAGATTTTCACTTTGATTTTCAGGGTGTCTTTGAATTCAGCCCTCTGTAGGTTGATAATTTTCATTTTCATCAAATGATGTGTAATCCTTTTTATTCCTAACACATTTCCCAGTCCATATCAATAGAGATATTCAGCAGGACTATTTTTGTCATTGAGATTTAATGTGTTTTCAAAGTGTGACTTTAATTTTTTTTGAACAGTTTATAATAATAAAGCAGCAAACTGCTGGAAATGTTCTGTCGGTCCATAGTAGTGTTGTTCTACGCGGTGGTCTTCAAAAAACTCAAAAGAGCTCAAAAGATGCACAACACCTTAATAAGCTTATCAGGATGGGTCTGCTCCATCACAGGACAAATCTTGGACACACTGAGAGCTGCTGTGGAAAAGAGGATGGAGGCAAAATTGGATGCCATCATGAAAATCCCCTCCATGAGGCGTTCTCTCGGAGCACTTTTAGCCACAGGCTCATCCCACCATGGTGTGTTAAGTAACGCCTCTGGGGGTCTTTTCTGCCTGCTGTTATATCAAGCAGTTCAATGCTTCCTTCAGAACTTCTCATTAAATTCATTTTAAAATTTCTGCAAAATATAATGTACATATACTTATTGATTTATTTACTTATTGAATAATTGATTGATTGGCTGTATTATTTGTCCTGTGAGTCTGTATCTTTGTTTTTTATGTTTCTGCTGCTGTATGGGTTTAATAGTCTGTCTAATCTAATAATAATTTAGGTTCATTCAACAGCCTTTGGCAACACTTATTACTTGAGTTTAAAGATTTGTCATTGGTATCAGAGAGTTAGTAACAGAAGAGAGCTGAAATGCTGTTATTAAAATAAAGCATTAAAAAGTGAGATGCGACTGAACAGAATCTCTGATGCTTCATTGGCTACTTTAGATTTTTTTTTTTTGATTAGAAGCATTTGTGAGAATTGGACTAAATGACTAAACAACTAGAGTGATGTAAATTCTTTGCTTTGTGGAAGCCGGACCGGACACAGACAGGCGGACATCGTTGGTTCACCCACAACACGTTTATTATACACTCACCTAAAGGATTATTAGGAACACCATACTAATACGGTGTTTGACCCCCTTTCGCCTTCAGAACTGCCTTAATTCTACGTGGCATTGATTCAACAAGGTGCTGAAAGCATTCTTTAGAAATGTTGGCCCATATTGATACGATAGCATCTTGCAGTTGATGGAGATTTGTGGGATGCACATCCAGGGCACGAAGCTCCCGTTCCACCACATCCCAAAGATGCTCTATTGGGTTGAGATCTGGTGACTGTGGGGGCCATTTTACTACAGTGAACTCATTGTCATGTTCAAGAAACCAATTTGAAATGATTCGAGCTTTGTGACATGGTGCATTATCCTGCTGGAAGTAGCCATCAGAGGATGGGTACATGGTGGTCATGAAGGGATGGACATGGTCAGAAACAATGCTCAGGTAGCCCGTGGCATTTAAACTATGCCCAATTGGCACTAAGGGGCCTAAAGTGCGCCAAAAAAACATCCCCCACACCATTACACAACCACCACCAGCCTGCAAAGTGGTAACAAGGCATGATGGATCCATGTTCTCATTCTGTTTATGCCAAATTCTGACTCTACCATTTGAATGTCTCAACAGAAATCGAGACTCATTAGACCAGGCAACATTTTTCCAGTCTTCAACTGTCCAATTTTGGTGAGCTCGTGCAAATTGTAGCCTCTTTTTCCTATTTGTAGAGGAGATGAGTGGTACCCGATGGGGTCTTCTGCTGTTGTAGCCCATCCGCCTCAAGGTTGTGCGTGTTGTGGCTTCACAAATGCTTTGCTGCATACCTCAGTTGTAACGAGTGGTTATTTCAGTCAAAGTTGCTCTTCTATCAGCTTGAATCAGTCGGTCCATTCTCCTCTGATCTCTAGCATCAACAAGGCATTTTCTCCCACAGGACTGCCGCATACTGGATGTTTTTCCCTTTTCACACCATTCTTTGTAAACCCTAGAAATGGTTGTGTGTGAAAATCCCAGTAACTGAGCAGATTGTGAAATACTCAGACCGGCCTGTCTGGCACCAACAACCATGCCACGCTCAAAATTGCTTAAATCACCTTTCTTTCCCATTCTGACATTCAGTTTGGAGTTCAGGAGATTGTCTTGACCAGGACCACACCCCTAAATGCATTGAAGCAACTGCCATGTGATTGGTTGATTAGATAATTGCATTAATGAGAAATTGAACAGGTGTTCCTAATAATCCTTTAGGTGAGTGTACATTCAAGCTATTTACAAAAGTACATACAAACCCCAAAAGTCCCCACAAGTCCAGGCCAACTACACAAATGCCTTTCCTTCTTCAGGCCGCCACCTAGCCTCCTCCAAGACCTCGTCTCCTTCTCTCCCAACTCCAGCCATCGTATGGAGGGAGGCGGCCCCTTTTAGAATCACCCGGATGTGCTCCAGGTGCATTCCGACAATCTTCCTCCGGCACTCCCCGGTGTGGCAGAAGTGCCAGCTGCGTACCCGGAAGCACTCCGGGTGTCCCCGGTCCTCTTCCCTCCAGCACTTCCGGGTGTGGCGGAAGTGCTGAGGTCCAGGGCTCCAAAGGCACTGGGGCGCCCCCTGGCGGTGACCATGGACCCCTACAGGCTGAACTTCAAAGCTCTGTACCCATGTTCCCCAAAGCCATCAGGGCAGTCGCCCCCTCGTGGTCTGGAGGAGGCGCAAGTCCTCCTCCGGTCCTCCTGGGCGTCCCGGCTGGGTAGCAGCCCCAGCCACTCGCCACAGCTTCAAACTTGTATCTGGGTTTCATTTTTAATAAAACAATATCCACAATAATAGCATTAACAATAATAAGAAAACAGCAGCTGGAGAAGCATAGAGGACAAAGATGCATCAAAATAAAATTAAGTGGTCAACATGGCAACCGGACTGCACCCCATTACTAAATGCTGATTTAGTTTAAAGAATAAGCACTTCTCAAATCAGCTTACATTAAAGTTCGGCAAATATCACCTCCCTCCGTTCATCACTTTGACTGATGACACGCTTCATATTTGCTCCTGGCTCATTAAAAAGTCCTGGCTATCGTTGGAGAGGGTCATCATCATCAGTGTATATGACGGGTGATCAAAGGTGTTCATCACAACCTACTAAGAGAAACACCAGTAAAGCTAAACACGTTTTGTTTTTCAATATTAGCCACATGCACAATACATTTGTTAAATGCCAACAATAGTTTTTCTTTGCCATTCAAGTAAAATATTGTCTTGCTTGTGTAGCCACTCTTCAGTGGCGGGCTTACTGTTTTCCTCTTGGCATAGCATGCCCCACAGTATTAACCCTTTATACTGGAGAACAGGTTGTGTCATATGGGACCATGTCTGGAGAACGGGATAGAATTCAGTTTCATGGTGCAGCCTTAGCAACTCATCTTACATGAAGGGGATACTATCGAGAAGCATAAGAGGACGGTCGATAGCTTTCTTTCCTACTTTTCCCTTGTGCTGGAGAGCTAAGATTGGTATTTTGGGAATGCAAACATTTCGCTTTGAAGGCCACAGCAGACTTCTTTTTTTTTTTTTTTTTTTTTTGCTGCGAGATTTGCTCAGATAAGCTAGGATGAACTATCACTACACTTTAGTAGTTTACTCACAGATAGTTTTATACAGAGCAGTACCATGATGCCCTGTGAGCAGGGCCATTCTAAGGCATGGGCGAGAAGGGCAGTCACCCGGGGCCCTATTATTTGAGTTTTTTTTTTGTTTTTTTTAAGATCGACGCAAGCTATGTATCTGTACTACTAAGTTTAATGCTAAGCTTACTGCCCTTTCCCGGGGCAGGGATGCTGCAACAGGGAACTGGGGCTTGGGGTGTTCGCTATGGCCAGGGCCCTGCACAGGCGCAGGCGGAGCCCTGTTATGACACGCCCCAACAAAAGTCAATAAATACAGTGCTCTCGTCGAAGGAGACCATTCTGTTCCAGACCACGGTTGCATCGTGATCGCGGGTGCAGACTTCTTCGATGGTTTTTGTGTCGCGTATAACACTTTCTTCCCTTTTTCACCTTGGCATTGGCCTTATCGTACTCTACTCGTAAACTGCGTCTTACTCACGTTAGCAGTTTCGCATGCACCATATTAATGTGAAACGCAGTTATCCATCCGGTGCTGCTAAACGAAAGAAAAAGGCAGACGATGTAGCCTTTATTGAGACACAAAAAGGAGTTTTGCTGAAATTTGTCGTGGCCAAAAAGTATGGAGGAATATTTCGGACAAAATTAAATAAATAAATAATGTGTAAATAAATAAAAGTACTGTGAAATGTGAGCATAAATAAATATGTCATGAAATGAGAGCATGTATAAATAAATAAATGTGTCACGAAATATGTTTTTTGTTGCTTATTTATTTATTTCATTTTGTCCGTAACATTCCTGCAAACCGTCATGAAATACGACTCGAAATAAAACTGTCACTTTCACTCGTCAAAGTTGAGAGGGTGGGCTCTAACACGCCCTCTAGTTACTGATTGGTGAATCGATAGCACAAGAATTAATTAGAAAAATGCTTACTACTGCCGATGAAATGGATTCTGTCGAAGATATTACGTATTTCAGAGAGAGAGTTGAAGATTTATCGGAAGAAATTACAATGTTGGCGGCCCTTTTAGACTCCGATATAGATGAAACTATTTTTGAAATTATCGAAAACAGGTGGAACAGACTCTAGTACACTCCAGTTCAGGTGACACAGTTCCCTGCTCTGGACGTCCATCCTTTGACATTCGAGCCTGTTATGCGGTTTAAAAGTACGACAGTTTGCAGATCTATATGGTGTATCGGAGAAGACGATCACAAGGCGAATGAGCCAGTTTGATATACGGTAAGCTGCAACGGCTGTAATAGTTTAGGTACTTTGACATTGAATGCTCAAAGCAGCTCCAACTAATATTTTGAACTGAGTATTTGACCCTTGTTTTACGAGTATAAAGTCAGGTGCATATTCGCAGCTACTTTTTCAAACAACTTTGCGTTGTTATTGTAATTTCTTCCGATAAATATTCGATTCTCTCTCTGAAATACGTAATATCTTCGGCAGAATCCATTTCATCGGCAGTAGTAAGCATTTTTCTAATTAATTCTTGTCGATTTCGATTCACCAATCAGTAACTAGAGGGCGTGTTAGAGCCCACCCTGTCAACTTTGAAGAGTGAAAGTGACAGTTTTATTTCGAGTCGTATTTCATAACGGTTTGCAGGAATGTTATGGACAAAATGAAATAAATAAATAAACAAAAAACATATTTCGTGACACATTTATTTATTTATGCTCTCATTTCATGACATATTTATTTATTTATGCTCACATTTCACAGTAGGCCTACTTTTATTTATTTATGCATTTATTTATTTATTTATTTATTTATTTATTTAATTTTGTCCGAAATATTCCTCCATAAAAAAGGTGCATTCTCCTACTGATTCCTTTCAAAACCGATCAGCAGTAAGCAACGAGCAACATACCAGTTACTGTCGCTGCAGGGGAACGCAGCTTTACTAAGCTAAAGTTAATCAAGAATTACCTCAGGACAATCGTGTTATAAGAACGATTGAACGCTTTAGCATTAATGTCCATTGAGCGAGACGTTGTCCAATCGCTTGATTACTCGGCATTAATTAAAGATTTCGCAAGCGTTAAAGCGCGAAAAGTTGATTTCTTTTCTTGAGCTTTATTCTGGAATGTTCTTTAGCCCAAGTTTTAATTTGGAAGAAAAAACTGGAAAACGGTATAAAAACCACACTTTTTAATTGTGACAAAAAATAAATAAAATGCTCTAAAATGTATAAAAATATGCACCACTGCACTGCACATTTTGCACATGCTGGACTTAGCTACATACCTCCACGCAGTGCCCAGTGGAAACAGGTCAAATCTGGCTGAACTGTAGCTAATACTACACGCATTAGGACCCCCAGAGTCTAATTATATCCAGGGCCCCCAGTGTCCTAAGAACGGCCCTGCTGTGAGTGGTACTACGAGCTACTGTTCTGGTCGTATGCATTTTGTCAATTTTTCCTTTATGTTACCTTAGGGCAGGGGTGTCGAATTCTGGGTCTGGTGGGCCGCAGTGGCTGCAGGTTTTCATTCTAACCCTTTTCCTAATCATTGTCCAGTATTCACTGCGAATTAAATTCTTTTTCCTTTCATTTTAATAGCCCTGTTTTTAAGGATTCAGTGCCCTGAATTGATTCTTACTTCATTAAATGACAACCAAACAGAAATGAGACATGAAACGAGCCAACAGATAACCAGTTAAATCGGAGCTTCAAACTCCAACCAGGTTCTTAATGAGAAGCCAATTCTTGCTGTTAATTAAGCCCGTTATTTAAGTCCATGGCCTGTTGCTGCTCTCATTCTGCCACAGCAGACTTTTCCAAAACTGTTGATTTTCTGTTTTTTCTAAGAACACCATCAAAATGTTTAGGTGACCTGAGAGATCAACCTTACTGAGACCTTCATCTTTCCTTATTTTCAGATATTGTGTGATGGGCACAGGTGAGCTACTCATATGGTGCCTTGTTTTGTGTCTCATTATTATTTGGCTGCTAATTAAGGAAAAAGAATAACAAAGGGGCCTGAATCAAGTTGATTAAAATGAAGACAAAAGAAGTTAATAAGCAGCAAAAACTGGTCACTAATTAAGAAGATGGTTAAAATGAAAACCTGCAGCCACTGTGTGACTTTGATACCCGTGCCTTAGGGTTTAACTCAAATTAAACATGAGAGGCAACTGAAGCTAAAGTTAGAAAATGGAACGAAACTTAACAAAACTGATCATGTCATTTCTCAATGCCTGGAAGTGCCTGGATTCCAGCAGAATAAAAAGTTTTGTCCTGTCCTCACCAACCACTCGTGCACCGCTTCCTTCACGTAGTCATCTGTCTTGAATCGACAACCACCCAGATGTTTTGTTAGCGTCCCAAAAAGGTGGAAATCACACGGTGCCAAATCAGGCGAATACAGAGGATGTGGCAATACCTCAAACTTCAGTTTCTCCAGATAAGCCTTGGTGCTCTTAGCAGTGTGTGGGTGGGAGGGCAGTCATTGTCTTGCAGCAAAGAGACTCCTTGAGACAGCAGTCCCTGCCGCTTGGATCGAATAGCAGGCTTCACATTGGTCTCCAGCAAGTCACAGTAACTTGCACTAGTGACTGTAGTACCCCTGGCCATGTAGTGTTCAACAATAACTTGGGTGCACGAGTGGTTTTGAGGACAAGACAAAACTTTTTATTTTGCTGGAATCCAGGCACTTCCAGGCATTGAGAAGGGTGGAGACTACATTGATAAATGACATGATCAGTTTTATTAAGATTCGTTCCATTTTCTAATAAATCCCATTTTCTGACTTTAGCTTGACTCCTCCTCGTACATATTAGAATTACTGGTAAATTTATATTTTAAACACTAGATGAAAGTACTTATTCCCAAGAGTACTAGTTACCATAGATAAACACCACTGACAAGATAAAGTGTTTAATGCATAATTTCTCGATCAAGGTTTTTGGAACAGACTCTCCATCACCAGCATAGTCAACCAACTGTCCGTATGTAACATCACAGGGTCCGTCCAGAACCCCACATGGGCCATTTAGCATAAAGGATTGTTTGTCCTGCGGTGGGCTGGCACCTTGCCCGGGATTTGTTTCCTGCCTTGCGCCCTGTGTTGGCTGGGATTGGCTCCAGCAGACCCCCCGTGACCCTGTAGTTAGGATATAGCGGGTTGGATAATGGATGGATGGATGAATTGTCTGTCTGAGGGTGAGAAACAGAGACTACATCCCATCAGAGAGACTCCATTGAGCTGGATACAAGACACACCATCCATGCATCACCTCAACTTCTAAATCAAGATAAGTCACCATCAAGACAAGTCTTCTCCCTCACTTCTCTTCTGACACTGTTGTTTGCTTTGGTGCTAAGCTTCACCTTTCATATCCTAACATAAAGTGCTGTTTAAGCTTTGTGACTTTGAAAGAAGGTTGCTTTTGGAATAGGACTTCAAATACAGTCATTGATACTTTCTACCATTTTTTTTTTCACTTACATTTTTTTCTGCTACTGTTATTCTATTTTAACAAATATTTCTTTGCTTTAAATTTCGATACTTTGTACATCTCTAGTGATTGAAATAATGAAGTAGATACAGGGTACCTGATGTGGGGAGACAGCCACTTCTTTCTCACACGGTTACCAGGTCTTGGGAGGATGCATCTAATAGCAAGCACTACACTATTTGGGTAAATGGTCTAACCCTAAGGTGTTACACCCTCCAGTGTCTAGGGGACCGAGGTGTGCCAGCCTTTAGTGTCTAGATTATATTGAGGGCCACCTGTCTGATCTGCTCAAGCCAAAGCTAACGAGTCCCTTTGTAGTGTACTGAGGAGTGATAGGCTGTGCAGGCCTCATCATCAGTGGT
Source organism: Polypterus bichir lapradei (assembly GCA_026402145.1). NCBI lineage: Eukaryota > Metazoa > Chordata > Cladistia > Polypteriformes > Polypteridae > Polypterus > Polypterus bichir. Next base: position 32,788,108 of record JANRMT010062815.1, read on the forward strand.
TAAGTGCAGTGTCAGTGAGTTGAGTGTGTGAGTGAGACTAGGCAAATCCATAACAAACTTGGTAAGTCCAACTTGCCACAAGGCAATACACCGTAATTGGCTGCTGCCAGTGCCAAAGCAAATATTGACTGGTTATGTGCACCAGACTACAACCTCTACATCATTAAAAAACTGCACTGAAGATCTCGTCAGCACTGGCTTGGACCTTGAACCGCTTTAGTGTTGAAGAATAACCATGCTTCCATTGTTTTGATTCTTGATCAGACTTTATTCATAACGATGTATCCAAATTTCATCCCCAGTTACAAAACACTTCTTAAATTTCTTCCAATTCAAGTAAAATAGCTTGGGATTCTCCTTTACAACACTGGATTCTGTGCTACCTTCAGGAGTCAACATTTTGGGCACCCAATGTCCACTGGGCTTGTTCATACTAATTTAGGACTGCATTCATCTGACCCTTGGCTAATCCCTGTACTGTATGGTTTTTTTATGCAATATCCTTTTTAATTTTCCTATACAACTCATTCCAAAGTAGCAACACTTTCTTCTTTCTGTTGCAGATGTTAAGGCCTGTCAAATCTTAGGCCTTCTTTGAAATACATCCTGCCATGATAGAACTCTGTAGCCCATTTCTTGACTGTGGTACATTAGAAAATGTTTGCCAAGAACGGGCCATTGAATCCAACAAAGCTCACCAATCCTAACCACCTAATTTCTCCAAAAGACCATCAAGTTGAGTTTAGAAGGTCCCTAAAGTACGACTCTCCATCACATTACTTGGCCATGTATTCCATGCGTCTATAGCTCCGTGGTTCTCTGTGTGACATTAAAGTAACACTTCCTGAAACATTTTGACGAGATCAGTTCTTCCCAAACTCAGTTCTGGGGACCCACTGTGACTGCAGGTTTTTGTTTCCAAGCAGATTAAACACTTGAAAACACTGATCTCCTTTAATTAGCTGGTATTTTTTTGTCTTCTCTCATTCTACATTCAGAACAGCACAGCAGCATGATTTGTACATTTATAAGACATTTAGAAATATTTCTATTTTTGCTATCTCTTTTTTTGATTTCATTATATTTTGCCCTTTCTCTGTGCAGGTTTCCCCCTTCATTGTATCTTATTAATGACAATTAAAAATGAGCAGAGCAGACACGCTGGCAAACAACACTAAATAATCAAAGGCTGCTTTAGCGTCAGACCCACTAATTAGTAAATAAAGGATTAATTAAACATTTAGAACATCTGGAAAAGTAGAATGTAAATCAAGATAACAATATTGTTAAAAATAAAAAAATACATTATTCCCATATAACTGCTTGGTACTTTTTTTTTTTTTTTTTTTTTAAAGCAAAATTTTTAATTCCTATATTGTTCACAAAACACAGAACTTAGGAAATAACCTTTCACTTAATTAGCCCAAGAGTCCAATTAAAAGCAGAAGCTGGTTGGAACAAAAACCTGCAGCCACAGTGGGTCCCCAGGACCGAGTTTGCAAAGCACTGGATTAGGTGTATTGATAAACAAAGGTGTACTGTTCTCTAGTGTCACAAATCCAAAAACATGATACTTGATTTTGTAGTTTTCGGCATTCATGTTTACTTGGCTGTGACACAAGAACCATACAAGTCTCTAGCATTTTTGGTTTACATTATAATTCATAGGCCTCCGTGTCTCCCAGCATCCAGAACGGCCCGTGATGTGTAGCATTGCACCACTGAAGCCTCAATGAAACACTAGTGAAAGCTTTGTCTTACTTCCTTTTCTGCTCTACCTGTACATGAGAGGTAAATGCTATTTATTTTCTGTTCTTCCCACCTGTTTTATCTTGGTAGAGTAATGTATATATTGCTCTACATTCTCCTACTGTATTATTAATATGTAACCTTAGAATGCATAATCTCAAAGACTTACCACTGTTTATAAGGTATTATTGTATATAACTTATCCCCACCTACCTCAGGCAATTAGATGTAGTAAAAAGACAAGCAGGGGTTAAGTTACACATAAAATAATGTATTATTGATAATATTCATAAATAATAACAAAATGCAAAGTACATTTGAATATTGGCAACCATACAACCTGATTAAATGGTGATGTGTAATTCAGGTGGCACACAGACTTGTAGTTACTTAAAATGTCTTTAGTTAAGGCATCATTGGTGCTCAGCTTTCAGCCACATGTCTATTCAGTGTGTCTGCTGAGCTGTGCTCTTCATTGTGTTGTCTTCATCATCACAGGATAGCAAGAGATGCTTCTTTCAGATGTTAATAAGAGAGAGAGTGAGATAAAGCAAGCAAATTTATGGGTTTTCTGTCCAACCCCTACAGCCAATAGGACATCATGGTACTTAAAGGCCTCTGAGACAAGCTAATTCCAAACAGCCATACCTCAGACCAATGGGGGAAATAGAACACCCACCCAAACCATATGTTAAAGTACACCTTAGCCTACTTGCAGGGGTAGAAAGACTTTAGCGAAGGAACACTCGCCAAACTGGTTTAAGACACAACCCCAAATCCTGTCGTAAAATTACAAATAGACTCAGTCGTAAAAGGGGGAGCAAACACGAATGCCTCTCACCAAAGTAACACTAAATTATATTGCTTTGCCTAAATTATAAATAAAGACATACAAAACATTTATCAAGTTATATGCAAAATCTCACATCACAACACTCCCCTTTAAATGATGCAAATACTTAAAAAGTAAGTTTTTTTTCTCTCATTTGGTAATGCCTGGACAGGCAGATTACCATAGAGGAAGTCTGCCTATCTGCAACTGCATGCTGGCAAATGGAAGCTTGAGCTAGGACATGGATGGCAGCAACAGTCTGCTGATTTTGATATTAACGAGGAGGTGGTAGAAATGGTACCCAGTCATTATCCTCCTCGAAGTGTAATTAATGTTGGAATTGAAGGAGCATTAGGAATTTGATGGTAAAGTGAATTTTGGAACTGCCAAAGAATTTGTATTGGGGAGCAGCCCTGATTGCTTATGCTCCTGTTCCCATACATTTTCTTTCATCTTTTGTATTTTTCTTTTTATTTTCCTGTTTTCTAGCCATAATTCAGTTTTCATGTCTGTCACCCAGGTCACCTTTCAAAGCTTTTATACGCGCTTTCTTTAGTCCAATATTTTGCATCTTTGGACTATAAATCATGCAAATTAGTCCATCTGTCCCAGTTCAAATGATTGCACATTCCACTGGCCACCTCATCAGTCCTGCAGGCTTTGTGAGCCATTTCTTATTAAATCTGTTAACATCTGGCCCATATTTCTTCTTCTTTTCTTCTTAGGTGACGCAGTGGTAGCGCTGCTGCCTCGCAGTAAGGACACCTGAGTTCGCTTCCCGGGTCCTCCCTGCGTGGAGTTTGCATGTTCTCCCCGTGTCTGCGTGAGTTTCTTCCGGGTACTCTGGTTTCCTCCCACAGTCCAAAGACATGCAGGTTACAGTCATGGCCGAAATTATCGGCACCATTTCTCCCAGAAAATTGTTGCAATTACAAATGTTTTGGTATACACATGTCTATTTCCTTTATGTGCATTGGAACAACACAAAAAACAGAGAAAAAAAAGCCAAATCTGACATCATGTCACACAGAACTCCAAAACTGGGCCGGACAAAATTATTGGCACCTTTTCAAAATTGTGGGTAAATCATTTTATTTCAAGCATATGATGCCCGTTTGAGCTCACCTGTGGCAAGAAACAGGTGCTGGCAATATAGCAATCACACCTGAAGCCAGTTAAAATGGAGAAAAGTTGACTCAACCTTTCTGTTGTGTGTCTGAGTGTGCCACACTAAGCATGGACAACAGAAAGAAGAGCCGAGAATTGTCTGAGGACCTGAGAACAAAAATTGTGGAAAAATATCAACAATATCAAGGCTACAAGTCCATCTCCAGAGATCTTCATGTTCCTTTGTCCACTGTGCGCAACATAATCAAGAAGTTCACAACACATGGCACTGTAGCTAATCTCCCTGGATGTGGACGGCAGAGAAAAATTGATAAAAGACTGCAACAAAAGATAGTCTGAATGGTGGATAAACAGCCCCAATCAACTTCAAAACATATTCAATCTGTTCTGCAGACTCAGGGTGCAACAGTGTCAGCTCAAACTATCTGTCGATATCTGGACAAAATGAAACGCTATGGCAGGAGAGCCAGGAGGACCCCACTGCTGACAAAGAAATATAAAAAAGCCAGACTGGAGTTTGCCAAAATGTACTTGAGGAAGCCAAAATCTTTCTGGGCGAATGTCTTGTGGACAGATGAGACCAAGGTAGTGCTTTTTGGTAAAGCTCATCATTCTACTGTTTATAGAAAACAGAATGAGGCCTACGAAGAAAAGAACAACACAGTACCTACAGTCAAACATGGTGGAGGTTCTAAGATGTTTTGGGGATGTTTTGCTGCCTCTGGCACTGGATGCCTTGACTGTGTGCAAGGCATCATGAAATCTGAAGACTACCAAAAGATATTGGGGCGCAATGTAGGGCCCAGTGTCAGAAATATGGGTCTGCGTCACAGGTCATGGGTGTTCCAGCAGGACAATGACCCCAAACATACCTCTAAAAGCACCCAGAAATGGTTGAAGACAAAGCGCTGGAGAGTTTTGAAGTGGCCAGCAATGAGTCCGGATCTAAAACCGATTGAACACTTATGGAGAGATCTCAGTATTGCCCTTCAAATCTGAGAGACCTTGAACAGTTTGCAAAAGAACAGTGGTCGGAAATTCCAGTTGAGAGGCGTAACAAGCTTGTTGATGGTTATAGGAAGTGCTTGATTTCAGTTATTTTTTCCAAAGGGCGTGCAACCAAATATTAAGTTGAGCGTGCCAATAATTTTGTCCAGCCCGGTTTTTGAGTTTTGTGTGAAATTATGTCAGATTTGGCTTTTTTTCTGTTTTTTTGTGTTGTTCCAATGCACATAAAGGAAATAAATGTGAGTATACCAAAACATTTGTAATTGCAACAATTTTTTGGGAGAAATGGTGCATTTTGTGGGAAAATTCCAGGGGTGCCGATAATTTCGGCCATGACTGTAGGTGCATTGGCGATCCAAAATTGTCCCTAGTGTGTGTGTGCGTCCTGCCCAGGGTTTGTTTCCTGCCTTACGCCCTGTGTTGGCTGGGATTGGCTCCAGCCGACCCCCGTGACCCTGTAGTTAGGATATATAGCGGGATGGATAATGGATGGATGGATGTATACAGAGTAGCCAATTACAGAACCAATATAGTAAAATGCTCTTCCCAGAAACCTTTAATCACCTCCATATCTACATGACCGGAAAACAGATAAAGGTATTATGCTGATAAATGGAAAAAAAAAAGACAGAGCCACAATGTTTCAGCTGTTTAAAAAGAACGACGTGATAAGCATTACTGTTTAATTCTGTTGAACCTTCATCTGAAATACTGCAGCGTGGAAATAACCTTTGCATATTTTAACTAAATTTACAAGCAACATGTACACAGATGAGGGAAAGAAGATATTTACACATATCCACACAGCTAATCACTTTTTAAGAGATATCTCTTTCTGAGCTAGTCGCTCTGTTGGCTTCATCATTGTGTTTGACAAAGTGACATGTCCAGAAAGATTTTTTTTTTCTAGAATTATGTCTGCAGAAAGCTGTGAATGCCTCCATTCTGCACTTGCAAGTTCCATCAATGAAGTGACATTTCTGACGGTTGTGAAGATTCAGTATCAGTAGTAGTTCATAAAGCAGTTCTCTGAAGCTACAGGGTTGTTCACAGTGCTAGGAGGCAGATTGTCCAGCAGTCTGAAAAGCAGCAGTCAGTCAAAAACAGCTAAAAACTCCATCAAACAGGAGCACCCATCTTTCTTATTTATTTAATTTTCAGCCCCATGTAAGAAACAAGACTCTCAGATAATATTTCACAATTGATTGGAGTCATTTATTTATACATAACTTGAATTTATTGGCTGTGGTGGGTTGGCACCCTGCCCAGGATTGGTTCCTGCCTTGTGCCCTGTGTTGGCTGGGATTGGCTCTAGCAGACCCCTGTGACCCTGTGTTCGGATTCAACGGGTTGGAAAATGGATGGATGGATGGATGGATGAATTTATTGGAGTGAATTTTCCTTAAAATCTAAATGACTATTGGTGGTGAAGATGCATGGCTGCAGGTCTATTTTACACTTGCCAGAGTCCACTTGCCTTTAACTGGTATCATTGAGTGTCACTGCATATTAGGGTAACTGTTCCTTCCAGAAGATCCTCCATCGCCACGGCCACAATCTCAGATCTGGGCGAATGGCCCTGTGTGTCTGCCAGTGCAACGTAGACTTGTGAGGCTGCCACCTGAGACTTATCAACTGCGATGACCTGCTCCGATGATCCAGTTTGAATCACCTTAAAGAAAGTACAAAAAATATTTGAAAGCAGATAATTGTGCTGACACTGTCTGCATACATTAAGGCAATATCCAGCTGCATTGGCAGCAACAGCAAGTTTATTTAAATGATAAATAAAAAATAGAAGCTACTTGGGCTTACACATTAGGATCATTAAATTCATCAGTGCAAAACTCTGTGCTGTTTTGGCAAGAATAGGCCAGATGTATCTGACAGAAATTGCATCAAGTGAGAATCCTAGGTATGGAGCAGGGACCATCACACATTTACATTCAGCACACTGGGATTAACGGTGCCTATAAAAATTATTCACCCCTTTGGAAATTTTCACATTTTATTCTTATGCAACACTCAATCACAGTAGATTTAATTTGTCTTTTTTGATACTAATCAGCCTCAAGTAAACTTTTTTCATGTTGTCATTGTGAGGTGTTGTGTGTAGAATTCTGAGGAAAAAAATTAATTTAATCCATTTTGGAATAAGGCTGTAACATAACAAAATGTGGAAAAAGTGATGTGCTCTGAATACTTTCCGGATGCACTGTAGATCGATAGATACTTTATTAATCCTAAGGAGAAATTCACATACTCCAGCAGCAGCATACTGATAAAAATAAACAATATTAAATTAAAGAGTGATAAAAATGCAGGTAAAACAGACAATAACTTTGTATAATGTTAACGTTTACCCCCCCAGGTGGAAATGAAGAGTCGCATAGTGTGGGGGAGGTACGATCTCCTCAGTCTGTCAGTGGAGCAGGACGGTGACAGCAGTCCGTCGCTGAAGCTGCTCCTCTGTCTGGAGATAATACTGTTCAGTGGATGCAGTGGATTCTCCATGATTGACAGGAGCCTGCTCAGCGCCCGTCGCTCTGCCACGGATGTCAAACTGTCCAGCTCCATGCCTACAATACAGCCTGCCTTCCTCACCAGTTTGTCCAGGCGTGAGGCATCCTTCTTCTTTATGCTGCCTCCTCAGCACATCACCACATAGAAGAGGGCGCTCGCCACAACCGTCTGATAGAACGTCTGCAGCATCTCATTGCAGATGTTGAAGGACGCCAGCCTTCTAAGGAAGTTTAGTCAGCTCTGTCCTCTCTTGCACAGAGCATCAGTATTGGCACTCCAGTCCTGTTTATCATCCAGCTGCACCCCCAGGTATTTATAGGTCTGTACACTCTGCACACAGTCACCTCTGATGAATACAGGGTCCAGGAGGTATGCAATGTAATGTGATGTGTACAGTAATATCTAATTTAGTCCGATAACCAAAAAGCTGTTTTTTTGGTCTCAACAGACCACAGAACCTTCTTTCATCTGACTTCAGTCTCCCAGAAGCCTTCTGGCAAACCTCTGTGTGTGTTTTTTTTAACAGTTGCTTTCTCTTCGCCACTGTCCCATAAAGCCGTGACTGGTGAAGCACCCAGGCAACAACAGCAGTTGTTGTCTGCTCAGTTTCTCCTAACTCACCCACTGTAGTTTGTAACAAGTCTCTTGGAGGTCTCCCTCAAATAGTCTTCCTCTTCTTGCACAATAACTGGGCAGCCTTGTCTAGGCAGATTTCCAGGTGTGCCTTGCTCTTTCTATGTCTTAATGACTGATTTAACTGGACTCCAAATGATATTTAGTACCTGGGATATTTTATTGTCCCCATTTTTTAACTTATGTTTTTCAATCACCCTTTTCACAGAGGTGTTTGGTGTGTTCATTTGTCTTCCTTGTGTAGATTAGGCCTCCATACTGTCTCACCACAAGTTGAACCTTCAAGATACAGAAGTATTCATACTGCAAGCAACTGAAACCCCAGACAGGTGATATCTATTAAACAGATTATGTGACTTCTAAAACCAACTGGCTGCAGTAGGTGTATTATAATGTTTTGTTTTGTATTTGTAATTCACCTTGACCTTAATTTTTTTTTTCTGTTGATCAGTAACAAAAATCCCAAAAAAATCCACTGAGATTGAGTGTTGTATAGTAATAAAGTGTTAAACCTTCCAAGTGCAGAATATTTTTATAGGAACTGTAGAAGTGGAAGTGAGCTTTTTAAATCTAAACTTAAATTTGATCAGTTTAAATTAACATTCACAAGCACAATTAAACCATTTCATGTTTGTAGAGAGTCAGGGCCTGTCACAACAGAATTGGGCACAAGGTAGGAAGCAACTATGGACAAGGTGCTACAACATTGCAGGGCTTGCTCACAAACTCACTGACACTCATACTAGTAAAGTATAGAATTACCAGTTAATTTAACAAACACATCTTGGGCATGCTGGATGGAAAACCAAAGGCCCTAGAAGAAAATCTACCCAGACATTTAGAGAATGTCCGAACTCCACACTGACAGCTACTAGGTGCAGAATTCAAACCCAATGATAATAGATTAATGAGGCAATAGGCCAACCTCTGCACCACCATGCCTCACTCTTTTAAGAATATAATAATTTTGCCCATAACTTGCCATACAGTCTAAAATACCTCATTAATCTGGGTTATAAAACTTTAAATCTCAGCTTGGCATTATCATGCTAAAGATCCAACAAGTACCACCATCTCTATGAAGAAAAACTTTATAATGATTGTACAACATTTACTTTTAATCAGTTTCTACCTGTGCCACTGAATTCTAGTAACAGCTGGCATCCACCCTACTAACTAACTTCTTGATTTCTGTTTGCTTAAACTATATCTTTAATGACGCAACTCGAAAAGCTGGAAAAAGGAGGGAAATAGCAAAATAATACTTGAGAAGAACAGCACGGCGGTGAAGTGCACTGGAAGGATTTGTTTGTCCTGTTCAGGTGTTGATATGGACACTTCCCACATGCCATGCCAAAATGCCATTCAAGAATTGAACTGAATTATTATGTAGATAGAATGACGAGGGATTAGTGGAGGCCAGAAAGGGTATTGAAGGCTGTCTGAGGAAGTCACAAAGCCAAGGGTTATTCCACCGGAAGCAACAGAAAGCTACAGCTGTGCTCCAGACACATTTATGGTCACCTAGCCTTTAACTGGACAGCGGCAGGCCTCCCATAACAATGCAGAAGTACTACAAGGCATACAGATGTGCTATGCTCCCCTCCACAACAATGTGTGTGGAATCTTATCTCTCACTTTCCAGCTTTATCACAATTTCAGGAACTTTTTAACTGCCCTTTGTACTTTGCAGCATGGCCAGTGCTTTGGAAGTCTTCAAAGAGTCAAAATTTAAAAGGATCTCTGATTCCTCAGTCTGGGTGAGTGTTATATTGAAAGAGATGAGCAGACAAGAGCTCACCTGCCAAAGAGGAGAAAGGACCGGGCAGAGGTCTGGAATGAGGTAGAGGAAGGAAAGTAACTCTCTGTATAGGTAGGCCCAAGAGGGGTATGGTTTTTGCTGTTTTTGGTTGTATATTACTCTGTATCCTATCTTTCTGTTAAATAGCCTCTAATTGGAACCCTCATCTCATGTCAATAAGCCCCTATTCTGGTTGAAAGCCAACATATATGGGCATCATTCTGAGTTTTCACAACTATCACCATACAAATCTACTCTAATTATTGAAAGCTGACTTACCATTTCTGGAGTATGTGCTGAAGTTTCAGGCTGTGCTGCCCCCACGTGTTGACTTTGGTAGTGTTCCTCCAGTGCTTGCTGGGTAGGGTACAGCATATCACAGTGGCAACAAGCAAAGGCTGTCCCATCCTGGCTGCAGTGCTGCGTGCTGACATGCTGCTGCAGGGCAACAGGGTATAGGAATGTGTCTCCACAGTAAAGACATTTAATTGGTTTCAAACCTGCAAAAAATAGAAAAAAACCTCAGCATACGCCTGGAAAAGACTCGCTCAACTCCTTTGTCTTTCCATTGTTATCAGAAACTATGCCATCTGATTTTTTTTCCTTTATTCAAGATACTGAGCTTCTTATGTGTGACATTGTGTGAGAGCTAATTTTTTTTTTTTTTACCAGAGAACAGTTACTACAAATACTACTTACTTTACCACTTTATCAGTTAATATTTGCAACATAATTAAGAATGATATCCAGATGAAAAATTAAAGTTTTTAGCAAAAAAAAAAAAAAAAAAAAACATGCACCCTCAGGCTGCAAGATGTCTGCTGTATTAAAAACTTACGCCCAGTAGGTTACATTTGTTTCACAAGAGGCAGTTTTTCTCTTTACTTTATAATGCAATGGGAGTGCAATGTCTGACCTAATGTTGCTACTTGTACAGGCTTTGTGTCCCTATATGCTCCCTCAGGAAATGGGGTTAGGAAAAAAAAATTAAAAATGGATGAAGAGTGAAATGATTGTGAAAGTTTGGTATCCCAGTTTTAAAGATTTTACTTAATTTGAATTGAAACCCTTAATCTGGGCCTGTAATAACAGGGCTCAAGTCAAAAGGGCTCCTTAATATTATCAACTGGCAAGCTACTATTGGATTTGTTTTTATTGTAAAAGACTCTGTAAACTTATTTAATTAATCTGGGGTGCTAATTCAACTTTTCCAGTTAACATTTTACTTCATTAAGGTCTAAAGGGTCCATAAACATATGATGATGTTCTTTTGAACTTACATACAGTTTAAGGCTGTAAGTGTAACATGTGTTTGATATCACTTGTACTACCAGTTCGTTTGAAATGAATCCTTGTAAAGTGCCCTGTGATCATGCATTCTATGGATAGGGTTATATAAAATAAAGATTGATTGGCTGATATTAAATTTGATATTATATAGTTCTTGGGTGCACTGCTATAGCTTGGATAGCACTGCTGCCTCGCAGTTAGGAGACCCGGGTTCACTTCCCAGGTCCTCTTTGCGTGGCGTTTGCATGTTTTCCCTGTGTCCGCGTGGGGGTACTCCAGTTTCCTCCCACAGTCCAAGGACATGCAGGTTAGGTGCATTGCTGATTCTAAATTGTCCCTGGAGTGAGAGTGTGTGTGTGTGTGTGTGTGTGTGTGTGTGTGTGTGTGTGTGCACACGCCCTGCGGTGGGCTGGCGCCCTGCCTAGGGTTTGTTTCCTACCTTGTGCCTTGTTGGCTGGGATTGGCTCCAGCAGACCCCCGTGACACTGTAGTTAGGATATAGCGGGTTGGATGATGGATGGATGGATAGTTCTTTGACATCACTGTAGGCTACCAGGGGTCTCATTTATAAAGCATAGCATGGATTTGAGCGTGAAAATAACCATACAACGGAAACATGAAACTGATTTATAAAACCTGGCATACAAACATTTCTAGGCAATTTACTTTTAAAAATAACAATCATCTTGTAAATGTGCGTACATGAACATGTCTTGAACCCTGACCAATGGCCACCATGAAACAACCATGTATGGACTATGCTAATCAGCCTCGTAAATATGCAATGATGATGCAGTAGACTTTTATTGGCTGGCTGACCAGCCTCCCATTAGATGCATCCAGCCATCACCAATTGTGTTTGAAGAGTCCTATGGTGCCATTCACATGGAAATGAAGTGCCTGTCCTGTGTGCTCTGGAGTCAGAGAAAAGAGTGAGGTGATACGAGTCTGAGCAGGTAGCCACCATCACTTGGTTAATGTAATGGCATGACTGCTGTTACAATGAATAGTATATGCTATAAGATAAACTATGAACTGAGCCAGTTACTTTACCAACAAGCCAGCCATCATATACAGCACCTTCAGCAAGTCGCCTAATCAATGCTACTTTGCCTCAAAATAAATGGATCATGGGTTAACCCAGGCCACCATGCCACAATGTTTGTCTGTCTCATCTTCGCATCACAGATGACTTTATGTGCTAATGAAATGTCACTGCTCACAGCTAACAAAAGCAGCAACATTCTCGCTAGGTACAGTATCTTAATTTCAATATGAGTGCTGTTAATTGTCATGATTATGTTAGGAAAACCAGACACTGCTGCAAAGTTCCTTTTTATGTTGGCGTGTACAACCAAACCATACATACACTGAATGTGGTACCTCATCTGTCATTTACAGTGCATCCGGAAAGTATTCACAGCGCATCACTTTTTCCACATCTGCACAAATCTGGGGAAGGTTACAGAAAAATTTCTGCTGCTTTGAAGGTCCCAATGAGCACAGTGGTCTCCATCATCCGTAAGTGGAAGAAGTTCGAAACCACCAGGACTCTTCCTAGAGCTGCCCAGCCATCTAAACTGAGCGATCGGGGGAGAAGGGCCTTAGTCAGGGAGATGACCAAGAACCCGATGGTCACTCTGTCAGAGCTCCAGAAGTCTTGTGGAGAGAGGAGAACCTTCCAGAAGGACAACCATCTCTGCAGCAATCCACCAATCAGGCCTGTATGGTAGAGTGGCCAGACGGAAGCCACTCCTTAGTAAAAGGCACATGGCAGCCCGCCTGGAGTTTGCCAAAAGGCACCTGAAGGACTCTCAGACCATGCGAAACAAAATTCTCTGGTCTGATGAGACAAAGATTGAACTCTTTGGTGTGAATGCCAGGCGTCACGTTTGGAGGAAACAAGGCACCGCTCATCACCAGGCCAATACCATCATGCTGTGGGGATCTTTTTCAGCGGCAGGAACTGGAAGACTAGTCAGGATAAAAGGAAAGATGACTGCAGCAATGTACAGTGACATCCTGGATGAAAACCTGCTCCAGAGAGTTCTTGACCTGAGACTGGGGCAACGGTTCATCTTTCAGCAGGACAACGACCCTAAGCACACAGCCAAGATATCAAAGGAGTGGCTTCAGGACAACTCTGTGAATGTCCTTGAGTGACCCAGCCAGAGCCCAGACTTGAATCCGATTGAACATCTCTGGAGAGATCTTAAAATGGCTGTGCACCGACGCTTCCCATCCAACCTGATGGAACTTGAGAGGTGCTGCAAAGAGGAATGGGCGAAACTGGCCAAGGATAGGTGTGCCAAGCTTGTGGCATCATATTCAAAAAGACTTGAGGCTGTAATTGCTGCCAAAGGTACATTGACAAAGTATTGAGCAAAGGCTGTGAATAATTATTTACATGTGATTTCTCAGTTTTTTTATTTTTAATAAATTTGCAAAAAACTCAAGTAAACATTTTTCACATTGTCATTATGGGGTGTTGTGTGTAGAATTCTGAGGAAAAAAATTAATCCATTTTGGAATAAGGCTGTAACATAACAAAATGTGGAAAAAGTGATGTGCTGTGAATACTTTCCAGTTGCACTGTATGGCTTCCAGTACAGCAGGCATGACGGTGCTGAAGCTTGGCTTTGATATTCGTGACCTATCAGCCAGTTAGCTTTAGAATTGTACATTGCCGAAAGCCAACTGTTATTAAAACCTGGATTTAAACAGGTAGAGCCTAATTTTGGGCAGTCTGTCTTTCTAATACCACACTCAACTCAGGACATAATTTCAAGAGAATGACTCTTGAAAGTCTAAGTTGGCTCATAAGACAGTCATCATCATATGCAAAAAATCCAAACAGTCCCTAAAACTTGTTCTCTTCATTTATGATCACTTACATAATCTTCAAGCACTGTCAAACAAGACATGTTGCACCAAGCATTAGACCACGGGGTCATCAATCACAGTCCTGGAGGGTCGCAATGGCTATAGATTTTAATTCCAGTTAGTTTCCTCTTCTGTATTTATATGCTTTGTTTTGGCCATATTATTTGTAGCTTTGGACTGGGTTATCATTTTTATGCAGACGATACTCAACTCTATTTCAATGTTAAAAGTGCAACTTCGTCAGAGTTTTCTCAGCTCACAACTTGTCTCAGAGAAATTAAAACCTAGATGGAGCAGAACTCTTTAAAATTAAATTGCAACAAAACTGGACTCCTGCAAATTGGGAATAAAGTGCAGCTTAATAAAATGAGCTCCTTCCCAGTCAATCTTGGCGGTGATCTCATCAGACCTGCCTCTACTGCAAAGAATCTTGGTGTCATTTTTGATTCCTCCCTTTCTTATTCCACCCACATAAATCACATTTAGAAACTTTCTTACTTTCACCTCCGTAACATATAACATGTTCACTCCTTCCACTCCTTTTCTAATGTGGAGAAACTTGTCCATGCTTTTATCACATCCCGCATCGATTATTGTACTGTAATCCCTACTGGCAGGTGCCCCTTCTAATCTTATATCACAGCTCAAGCTTATTCAAAACTCAGCTGCAAGAGTCCTTACTCAAACCAGCAGCAGCAAGCACATCACACCCATCCTGCTTCGCCTTCACTGGCTCCCTGTGTCTTATAGAATCGAATATAAAATTCTACTAATAACCTACAAAGCCTTAAACGACCTTATGCCAAACTACATCAGTGACCTGCTCCATCACTACGTGCCTGTCCGCCCACTAAGGTCCTCAGATTGTGGCAATCTTGTTGTGCCCCACATTAATCTACACTCCATGGGTGACAGGGCCTTCAGATGTATAGCACCCAGACTCTGGAATGACCTACCGAAATTAATTAGATCAGCTGACTCCATGAATTCTTTTAAAGAACAACTAAAAACTCATCTGTTCAGGAAGGCTTTTAGCTCTACCTGACTTTATTACCCTTCTCTCAGTTTACTTCTCTGTCAGGATGCTCATGTAACCTGTGTGTGTGTGCTAGATCATCAATTATGTTGTCTGTTAGGCTTTTCTCTGAATTTACTATCTTACTCTTCTTTATTTATTTATCTGGTTTAGGATAATGCTGTATACCCTGCCATTCTTCCTAAACTCTGTGAAGTGCCTTGAAGCATGGGAAAGGCGCTATATAAATAAAATGTATTATTATTATTATTATTATTAAACTATAAACAGGTTATACAGCATGAGATTAAGAGCTTTCTGTATACAGGTAGTGGATTACATTTGTGTTTTTACTGCACACTGTTTATAATCCTTAGAAGTGACAACAGGTAGCTGATATAAACTGGTAAAAATGTGTAAATATACAATAGGGAACTCAAATAGTCACTTTTTGAAGTTTAACAAGGTTTTTTTTTATGTCAATGAACATTTCTAATAACAACTCAGTGATATGAATTATTATAGTGTAATGTTGAGGCTTAATTTAGTTGGTTTAGCTGCCATCCATTTCCCAGTTTCCCCAAGTTTTCTGCATACAGATGGGTCACTTTGCCATAAATATATCCAAGTTCTCCCACCAGATTTTCTTTTATAAATCATGACTTTTGCATGGATAGCTGTGTACACACATTTCAAGACTCTTTTTGTGTATGCACAAGTTTTATAAATCCGACCCCAAGTGATTATGCATGCTATTAATAGTGCTATAGAAACTAATAATTGACTGGCTGACTGATTGAAATGCTGCTCATTTGTATTATCTGTCAAGCAGAATATCATATTTCAGTCCATTATGCCTCAGCATTTATACTGCTTAACACAGACTTGATAAGAATACTCTCTCCTCTATTGCTGGTAATTCTGACAAACCTAACATGTGAAGTTTTGCTTCTGCTCACTTTTCAAATTACAGTCTCACCAGAGATAGTGATGTATAATTAAGTAAAAATATGAAAAAGTTAACAGAAAAGCATACAGGGAAAACATTAGTTTGTTCAATAAATAATCTACTAATCCAGTTCAACCTCTTCCTAAAGATGCAAACAAGATAACCATACATCTGCCTTAATTTATATCATCAGAGAGTGAAGCAAAAGACTTCCTGTGTGCAATTCCTACTGAATATGGAAATGAAATATGAGTCAAGTGTCCATCGGAAAAGGGAGATGACTTTTACAAAGACTAAAATGTTTGTAAGCCACAACATATAAACCTAAACTGCACTTTCATGGAAAGTTAAACCTGAATTCCACAAAAATGCCACACTGCATACTCTTCTTGTATATTCAGCAGCATGACATTCAGTGTTTCCACCTCAGGCTTCTACTACACCTAGGTTGTAGGGCGTCAATGATTCAATGACTAGCATCTCTCAATCACACAGGAGAACCAACTACACCACATTGCTTGTCTGTGCTTTCAGCTTTAGTAGTTTTGTGACGGTGAGATATTTGCATATCAGCAACTACAAAAGGCAGCATGAACAACATTTATAAAATGTGACATTACATTTAGATGTGTATCTTGTAAAGATAATGTAACCAATTTGTTAGAGAGACAGCTTCTTCAAATAAAAGCAATACCTACAGAAATTTCAGCGAGTTGTAAATTAAATATAAACTTATCTGTAAATTGAAGTCTTAGGTTTAACATTTATTTATTTAGCCAATGCGTTTTTTCAGAGTCCTGTAATGCCTTATGTACCTAGTATCTTTGTAGGTTTTCCTCCCATATGTCAAAGATATGCATATAAATTCATTGCTAACTCTAAATTGGAGTGTGTAAGAGTAGGTATGTGTCTGGGTAGACCCTGCTGCAGACTGGCAATGCATCCAAGGTTAGTTTCTGCCTTATGCCCAATTCTGCCAGGATAGTCTTCAATGCCTTGAAACCCTGAATTGTATTAAAGGAATATGACACTTTTGTAATATGTCACTTGATCTATGTAGCTTGTAGTGCTGGCTAAGAAAAACATTGAATTTCATGTTTTCATTTATGGTGACGAGCGCTTGACAACAGCAAACAATAGCAAAACATCCATGAGAAATCTCTCATTACTCATGTTGCATAATGCACATGTTAAGCTATCAACTCATATGCTCACAAAGTGCACATTTCATATGTTTTTAGGAACACACTTTTGAATTGAATATCCACCTCTCCTCTTATTCATTGGTCAAGAGTTGTGTCACACTACTGATCACAGATATAAAAATGTTAACATTGAACATTTAAAGTCATTAACTACAGACAAAATGTAACTAAACCAGTAAGGTGACAATAGAATTAACTTTGTACAACAAAAGCACAGGTTCATGTGCCTTTACTTTCTTGACTTTGTTATGCTCAATTTATAACACCCTCACATTCCCAGCTTCTTGTCCATTTTGTACTTTTATAAATTGCTTTACTGGAGTGCTTCACTTGGGATGGGGTCAAGAAATTGACAGGTCTGAAATTGCTTCAAAGCACTGCACTGCTTACAGCTTTATGACAATGTGTTAAAGCTGACAAGTCCAGATTAATAACAGAGCAAATTTAGCCTGCATGGATACACACATATAACCAGAGGACAGAAGACCAGGAACACCACCGCATGTAACAAAGTTAGCTCAGAAAATGTAATAAGAAATATTTTGATATTGTATTTCAGCATCTCTAATTTTCCTTTTAAAAATCACTCATCAATTGTTTATTATAGAAGCGGGAAACACACTTGGGGCATCATGAAAAAGCTAAATATTTTTGCTGTCTTTTCTTTTCTTTGCTGTTTTTGTAGTTCCTGTCTATAGTGATATAAATGTACAATATATCTATATATTGTCCTTTTTCAGTGGCAATCTGAACAATTCACTTGGATGTAGGAGAAAATCTTACTTGCACTTCAGGAATCATCCTGGTTATGTGTGTCCAAATCCAGGAAATAAGAAAATATAGTATACCTCTTAATAACAGGTTATTTGAATTTGTGAGGATGCAGAGGTCTTCTGAATGCAGTCTTTTCATAACTATAAAGCTGGCCATGCTCCACTCACTGCATGCATTTAGCTTTGTCGCACCTAAAGTATTTAACTCCACACAGTATGCCTATTCATCAGCCTCCCATTTTAAATTCAAGCTGTAGAACCTCCTGTTACATTGATATGCAGCTTTACTATGAGCCATTCAGCTCTTGGTTTTGTGTTACTTCTTTCTATTATCTTCCAATTCCACCCCAAATAGATGTTTTATTACCTTTATTGCACTTTATTTTTTTATTCTGCATATTGCAGTAAATTGTGTATTTTTTTTTTACCAAAAACTGTGGCTATTTTCATAGATGATCAGTCTAACATTATCTTATGCAGAATTGTAACATTCACTGAGCACACCATTACAAAGCAATTCACAAAGCACGCAAGAATATTTTACATAGCACCAAGATAAAACACATACAATACTTGTAATAATTATTCAAGTAAGAATATGACAAGAACAAGTTTGTAATTTTCAACCCCCACCCCCCCAGGTCAAATACATAGAAATATGACAAGAACAGTCTGGTAATTGTTGAAGACCTTATTTTAAAGTAAAAACTGCAATCAAACTTATAAATAAGTGACAACAGAATTGGAGAAGTTATGTGCTGTGAATTATCTTATCAATAGAACGATCGCACAATAAGATATTTGGTGAATGGCAGAGAAAGAAAAGCATGTGGCCCAAGTTGAGTCAAACATAAAAGCACAGTTAGTACATGGATATTTACAATCGGAAATGTTTTAACTTCTAAAGCTGTGCAAATATGTAATTACTATCAGACACAGGAGCTTCTCTTTAAGATTTAATTGATCACATTTTTTCCCTTTAAATGAGTTTATTGGGAACAAAATGCTCACTCTTAAATAATCATGACGTCATACATTGACACACTCATCTAGAGACAACATACCATAAGAACTGTTGATGTAATCGCCACACAACCATCAAAAAAATAAAACGCAGATAAAAATACATTTCTTAATGACACTCCGTGTTCATAACAGATCTTCCGAAATAAATTATAATGTATAGACTACCTAAATATTGTTTAGATTCTGAAGAGAAAGGCCCATCACCGTAGATATTTAAAAAATAATAATTATAAAATAAATGCTGACTATAGGCATGCATGTGAGTATGCCTTGAGATGTGTTGTTTCCTGCCTTGGTCTTTATACTGGTGGAACAGGCTCCAGGATCTCTGAAATTTGGCAGAATTATACAATTGGGGTAATAGGTATCCTCTAAGAAAGGAAATTTTGATATTTTCGTATTTTCAGGTTAAAAAAAAAAACAGCAGAAAAACTAAATTCCTCAAATTTTCCAAAATGCATGGACAGATTTGATTAAAGTTTGGTGACATTATAGAAAAAAGAAAATTATTCGACACATATATGCTCTGTGCTGAGAATGGGCTTAATGAAAACAAAGGCAGAGCAGATGTGATTAACAGACCATGTGAATAGCACTGCTAGCCAATAGGTCGAACAGATAAATGAAGATGGGAAGTTTTCCTGAATAGGTTAAAAAGAAATATGATCATGTTGTAAAATGGAAAGAGAAAGTTCAGAGAAGCTCAAGGGAAAAATGCTGCACTTGAGTGATTGCGGTAAACAAATGAAAATTGTAAACGTCTAATAATGATAATAGTTAGGTCTGCACTGGATGAGAGGCAATGTTGAGAGAGATGATCTGATGGATCTGAAATATGCAAATATTGGCATCCAAAAACTTCCAGGGGTGAAAACCTTCAGGGAAGACTGCAGAGAAAAGAGGTAAGCAGCACAGAGCGGGCAGGCACTGGGAAGAAAGTATTGAAGCTGTGTAGAATGCACTGTTAGAGGAGGATCATTGTGCAGTAGGATTCTCAAGTATAACTTTCTCTGGTAAGCAGGCAAGCTCCAAGACCAGAACATTGGAACACACTTGAGGGATTTATGATATTGTGCTCCAAGATTGGAACACAAGAGTGGGGTGCAGAGACATTTATGGCATGCTCTAAACCTGAAACTTCGGAGCTTCTAAGTTGTAACCTTCTTTTCCCTAATGGAAGGTAACAATTTGATGTAAATAGTTCTCAGCTCATTACAGTTTTTTTCATTTTTTTGATTTATAATGAATGGGCTATTGACTCAAACTCCAATAAATCTTTATGCTTTGTTCATTTCCTTCACAAAAAATACAGTGGTTCATTACACTATATATACAAATTTCACATTATCCCTAATGATTACCTGCTTCAACTGAAAAGAATATACTTTCCTATAAAATTGTGCTTTGCAATAATCAACAACAAGTCACTAAGAAAAGTAGAAAAAAGCAGGAATTGGCCTAATGCAGGACATTTTTTCCAAATGAACAGCTGTTTATAGCATGCTCAAGACTAAGCAACTTCAGTGACCTATTAATACTATTATTACTTATTATTTGTCTGATGCCTTTATCCAAGGTGTCTAACAACATTTCAGGTATAACTGGTAATATTTCTTTTGTTTCTGCATTTCAAGCCAAGGCAGGTGAAATGATTTGCTTATGGTCGAACAGTGTCAGTAGTGACAGTGGGACAGTAGTAATTAGGGATCTTATGGTATACACTGTTATCACCACACACATCAGTAAGTGCCATCCTCTACGACAGTGGTTCTCAAACATGGGCTGCCACCAGTGAGTCGCAAGTTGCTATTCTTAATAAAGTCAGATGGTCAAAAAGTGAGTCGCCACTCCAAAGATCTTGCTCGTTCAACCTCTCTGATGATCCTTCTTAACTACAGTGATCCCTCGCTATATCACGCTTCGACTTTCGCGGCTTCACTCCATCACGGATTTTAAATGTAAGCATATCTAAATATATATCACGGATTTTTCGCTGGTTTGCGGATTTCTGCGGACAATGGGTCTTTAATTTATGGTACATGCTTCCTCAGTTTGTTTGCCCAGTTGATTTCATACAAGGGACGCTATTGGCTGATGGCTGAGAAGCTACCCAATCAGAGCACGTATTACGTATTAAATAAAACTCCTCAATGATATACGATATGCTTCCTGCACGTTTCGCACACTTCAAAGCTCTAACAGCCTGTATTGATTTTTGATTGTTTGCTTTTCTCTGTCTCTCTCACTCTCTCTGACATTCTCTGCTCCTGACAGAGGGGGTGTGAGCAGAGGGGCTGTTTGCACAGAGGCTGTTTGCTTAGAAGATACGGACGCTCCTGTAAAAAATGCTGAAAGACAACCTTCACATTGATCCCTTCATTGTGGCCGCTTTATCGCGGGTGCCTCGTATACTTAAAAGCCAAACAGAACTATTGATTTTTGATTGTTTACATTTCTCTCTCTCTCTCTGACATTCTCTGCTCCTGACGGCACTCCTTTGAAGAGGAAGATATGTTTGCATTTTTTTAATTTTGAGAAAGAACTGTCATCTCTGTCTTGTCATGAAGCACAGTTTAAATTTTTGACTAAAGGGTGTTATTTCATGTCTAGAGGGCTCTAATAATGTTAAAAAACGTAAACAGGTTTTCTATGCTCTAACTGCGAAAATATTAGATTTATAAATAAAGGATACTACTTCGTGGAAATTCATTTATCTGTCTGGAGCGGATTAACCACTATAAACGAGGGTTTACTGTATAACTGTGCGGAGAATATTTATAAACAGTGTGGGAGAGTTTCTAAGGGCTTAAAATATATAAAAATAACCATACAAATATATGGTTTCTACTTTGCGGATTTTCACCTATCGCGGGGGGTTCTGGAACACAACCCCCGCGATCGAGGAGGGATTACTGTATAACATCCCCTCCCACCGCTCTGACAATCACACTCAGGTGTTCAGTGGGGAATACCCCCACACTGACAACTGTGTTAAATTCATCAAGGGGGCCCAAAGACACTTACCTGGGAAAAAGTGAGTCACATCATCAGAAAGGTTAAGAAAAACTGCTCTAGGATGCACCATTGTGAGTGCTGTGCGGAGCTGCCAATAGTGTGGAAAGCTAGCTAAACAATTAAAGGTTCACGACTTAAGTCTATACTCTATAGCCAACTGTTGTATTTTTATATTACTGCTTCACTAATTGATACTTAAATCCTCCTTTTGATTATTTGTCTCATTTATTGTAACCTGCCTTTCTTTAAATTTTATAAAAGATACTGAAATGCACTCATAAAACTTTTAAGATATTCATTATTAAAAATTTAATATAAAACAAAGTTTAACTGAAAATTGCTGCAATGGAAGAAGGTACAGCTGGGAATGAAGAAGACAGCTACACAGTTGGAAGTTGTCAGGCATGGGCACGGCATGTAATCATATTAAAGACTCTGTAATGACAACACTGAAATAGAAATGAACACCTATATTTCATGGATCATTTATTTTGAAAAGGAGAACTTCTCTGTTTAATAATAAAAGTATTGTGTGTACTTTTTGTGTGACTTCTGTAGCTTTGACTTTTTTTCCCTTTCAGAACTCCTAATTTTCCATAAACATACTGTTTTGCTTTGAATTGCCAAATATAGTTTTAATAATGTGTGACAGCGATGGACTGACAACCCTTCTAGAGTTGGTTTCTGACTTGCACTCGTTGCTGCAGGAATAGGCTCCAACCCCCATAAGCCTAAAACTAGATTAAATAGGTTTCAGAATGTTAAGCTGTCTTTGATAATGCGTCTTGACAGTTGTCTGATATATCAACTAATAGATTATATCACAGGCAATGACAGTCTAAAAAATATAATTACAAAATCTTATCAAAACTAACATCTCATTTAAAGCCTCATCCACTACTATTTTACCTGCTTACAGGACTATCAGTGCTAAAGTCTTTTACCAATATCTGAAATGATTTTGATAAATGAGGAGGGTAATTTTGAAAAAATGCTGCAAACACAAATTGTTTTAGATAAATTTACCTTTCAGAATAAACTGTAAATTACAAAGTTTTACACTTTAATTTTATTTATCCATTTTCTATTCAATTCTAGGAAAAGATTGTGGGAAACTGGAGCCCCATCCAGAATTAATTCCTGCATTGTTCCTCATACAGTCAGGATAAGATCGGGTTCTCACAATCCTGAAATAGATTAGGCAGTTAACAAATGCATTGCAGAGTTGTGTGGAGGCAGAGCCTATGATAATACAAATGGGTAAATGAGCAAATACCAAACCTGGATAAGGACCCATTTCTATCAGAGGCCACACTCAAGCACACAGCAAAATCTTTTTTTTTTTTTGTATCAGTATGCTGCTGCTGGATTATGTGAATTTCCCCTTGGGATTAATAAAGTATCTATCTATCTATCTATCTATCTATCTAATCATACCAGGACTATTTACCATTATTAAGCACCTTAACAGCATGTCTCTTGGCTGAGAGAAGAGACTGGAGTCACATTAACACTGGGAGAACAAACAAAGCAAATTAGACTGAATCAAACCAGGTTCTAAGTACAGCGAGATGAAGGTGTTGCTCACTGCCATCTGCCAAACTCCCTGCTACAAGCACATGCAGTTTAGAGTTTAATATTAAACCTCCCACACCTAACCACAAAAGCCATTAAGACAGGCAATAATTTTCCTAAAATAATTGACAACACAACATCTGTAAACTAAATATTGAGAAATTTTAGCACAAGGGAAGGACATTCAACTTTTGTAAGCTAGCCAACATTTGTTGTAAGAAAATCCTCATTAACACACAGAGCTCTTATGCTCAGCCATTACACCATACAATCACTGGGAGCCACCAGGACTTGGTCTTGGAGCAACCAGCTCAGACGCTGGCACCTTACGCTTTTCCCCGACTCCCCCGAAATGCAAAGGAGAGGTACTTTAATACCACACGTGATTGGGGAACATATCCAGGTGCTCTTGAATACAGGTGATGGTGTCTTGATGCGTCAAATGTGAGGCTGCTCTCCCAGCAAATGAAGTTCTGCAGCATAGTGATTGCATATGTACGAGGGTGATTAACATGCTCCATTATATGGATGTTTCAGGGCAACATTCAAGGAGGTTCACATACACACATTTACAAGGTGATTGTGATTTACAAAGGCTGAATTGCATAGCAATGTGTGCACTCCAGGATTTATAAACCGGTTTTCTTTTTGAAAAACATGGTTTCCTGCTTTTTTTGGCATGTGATTAATTTTCATGCTCAAATCCACGAAACGTTTTAAAATAAGGTCACTGGTCTGAAAGGTGACCCTGACTGCAGACATAATGAATGCACTTGCAGCTGGAACTGTGGATCAGCTTCACCCAGAATTGACTACTACTGTGCTACACTTCACCTATTAAAGAACATCTCCTCTTTCTCTATACCCCTGGTAGCAGGTCAGTGACACACTCATATTTTTAGGAATTGTGTCTCTTAAGGTCAAATTTCTGTGTGGCTGTGTTCTTTCTGCTTCTCCTCATTCCTGGTTCTTCTTTTTAATTCAATAGACATTAAAATGATAGAAACTTTCACTTTAAGCTGATGATTTTTTAAACCTTGTGAGGGGCCAAGGTAAAACACAATCCTGTTTTGACAGATTATATCAGCACATGTTCACAAGGTGTACATGCATGAAGATAACCATTGGTATAAGACCTTTACTTTTACGCATATGGGAAGTACAGAAAACTAGCAGTTTACCATAGCAAATTCAACTTGCTAGACTACCCTTTTAACACTAGTGAGCTTCGTTTTTGCTAGTTTAGCCTTCTGTCTGCTGTCTCAGCTAGCAAATCTGCTTTCAAGTCAAAGAAAACACAGAGTTAAATAATGCAGCTATAATTGTCCTTTAAACAAACTAAAGAATGTGAAATATTATAATCATCTTACTATACATATACATATGTTATAGCTGAATCTTTTTCAGGTTCCCAAAATCGAGCAAGTACTGACTTGGCAAGGTAGCATCCAGTATGAGTCAAACATGTAACAAATAAAATTTGTTTTAAAAGAGTTTAATGAAATTTTTAAAAAAGAACAAATTGCATGCAGAATAAAAGGCAAAAAAGAAAAAAATGGTTTATTCTCTGCTTCTCTTAATTTTCCTGTGTTAAACTTTAGATACTTTCTATACTTAAAAGTTGTGATACTTTTTCTAAAGAATTTCACTGTGCTTGATAAACATAATACTAACAACCACTACCAGTAGTATTACTACTTAAAATAGAAAGGCAAGGATTATGGACTAACCTGTGTGACTTGTCTTCATGTGCTTATTGAGAACAGTTATGCTGGGAAATGATTTGTCACAGGAGTTACACTGAACGGAGGGGAACTTCAAAGAACGATGGTTTTGAGCTGCAAATATGGCAGGGTGATGGGTGCGGTTGTGGTACCAGAGTCCTGACAGTTGCTGTAAAAAAAAAAAAAAAATCCAAAATTTCACTATTTAAAAATGTGAAAACAACAAATAAGACATAAATGACACATACAGATTTGTACTGATTTGTCTTACTTTATACATAATTGTAGCTGAAAAGCAATCAGCAGTTGGTACCTGGTAAGCTTTGTTGCAGATCTCACAGTTGTATGGCTTCCCTCCAACATGAATGACCATGTGCCTTTCTAACAGAAAAGCAGCACTGAAGATCTTGCCACACAGTTCACATGGATGATACTCTCGAGGATGGACCTCCTGAATGTGTATTTTGTGCTCTTCCAAGGTTGGGAAACTCATGCGGCATTTCTGGCAGTCATAAGGATCCTCGATATCTAGCCAAAGAAATATAAGCATTGCATAATTAAAATGTTATACGCAGAAGACTGGGAATGACAAAATTGCATATAAGTGCATTTTACTGTAGCGCACAAAGATCCAACTCCATCAATCCATGATATTCTCCATAAGACTACATTGATACAAATACTTTATAGTGATGAAAACTGACACCTTTGAATTATTGCATTGGCAAGGAATTATGTGTAAAACTATGGGTTACCTAAAAAAGAAATGCATTAGCATAAGAGGAGATCAAACTCAAGCTGTTCTGGGGAGGTCAATGAACAAGGCTTCACCTTTCATATTTCAAACACATCATGAGAGAAGAAAGAGGAAGACATCAGGCTTGACAAAGTCTAAGGTCAAAGCAAGAGAGGAAGACTTGAAATGCGATGAACTGATACAATAACTGCAGCTATGGATGCCCCTCTATCCAAGATTAGCTAGTTGGCTCAAGTTTGAATAAAATCCATAGAAAGCAGCAGTTTATATTGACTAGATGGCACTTAATTAACTACACCTGACTTTGGTTGTGAACAAAGTCATGGATATGGTTAGTTTATGTAACTATTTTATGTATGGCAGGCACACGTTTTAAATTAAATTGTGTATTTTTCAAAAATGGGAATGGTGCTGGGGTTAGCACCTCTGTTTCACAGTTCCAGAAGACTGGGTTGGAATTCTAGACCGATCACTGTCTATGTAGAGGTTGAGGGTTTCCTTAAGATATTGTGGTCTTCCACTGTAGAGTACAGCAAATATAATCAATAATGTGTATGCCACCATAATTTATACTTTAAATATTCACACAGGTATGAGTGTCATTTTTGCTATATGTAAATATTGATAAATAGACTTAGCCTCATATGCAAAAGTATTTTAATGTGTATCAGCCATAAAACACAGAGTATGTTAGACAAAGCTCTTAAGAAACAAGCTACAAAACGAGACACAGCTGGAGGTCAAGCATAAAATCTTTCATATACCTAAGAAACTGTACATATACGCTGGCTATAGAGTAAAAGAGAAAGCAGGAGAGTCATATACAGAACTGTATCACTGCCTGGAACAAGGTGTATAAATACTATTTGAATACAGGTTCCTGTATAGATGGCAACATCAGAAGTAGTGGAGGGGAATGAGAAAGAAGGAGCACAGGTTTGCCATCCATCAACTCCATTACATGAACAGATCCAAATGACATTCATCAGCCAGTTCTGCTAGGGCTATATCACAATTACAACTAAAAGCATCTAATTATGCCTGTGATGAAATTGATATGCAGAGAATCTGCAGGAAGTATGTTCTTAAAATACTTTGCTTTTCAAATTTAGAATGTTTTAATTACTGTTTGAGCACTGCACCCTGTGGCTACATTCTTGCCTGTTTTATTTTGAAATACGTATAATTAATAATGTACAGTGGAAATCAAAATTCTACACACCCTTATTGAGGCTTCAGGTTTTCTTTTTTCTTAAGAGAAAAATCACAAACTCTTCTCAAAGATACAATCAATGAATATTACAAACATTATGATCCAAAAATAATTCCATCAAAGTGAACACTCCACGCTCCATTCTCGAAGAGCTGCTTGAAAAGACAGTCCAGCATAGGTGCCACCAATGGGGAGGCATGCAGGCAACTGCCCATATTCCTAAAGCTGGGGGGATGCCACAGCAAAGCTAGAGAAAAGTCACAAAATGGTAAAAATTGAGTTGAAAAATTTAAATCAACTACATTTAAGTCTATATGTTATGACCAGCTACTAAGGATACAGTCAGACTCCAGTTAAAAGTGAAGTTTGTCTCATATCCAATTTTGATTTAGAAAACAAACTGCTTAAATAGAAGTTGTAGTTTTGATACCCATGGGAAAATGACCCTGAGCTGGTGATAATGATTTACTAACATTTTTGTGTGTTTTGAGAAACTGTAAAAAGTGTCACAGCACACTCTACCAAAAGAGATGAAAACAAGTAAGCCATGTGTTTTGTGTGTGTGCATGTGTGTTGATTTTTTGGCAAGAAGGAAAGGAGGGCGGCTGTCTTTTTCAAAAAGAGCTTTCTTTCTCAGTTGCTGCTTGTTGCAAAATTGGAGTTTTCTCTCATTTTAGTTGCTGCCTTTCTGAGACTTCTGTAAAGAGCTCAAACCCGAAGTTGTTTGATAAAAAAATGGGAATTTGCAAGGAGAATTTCTCTAACGGAAACGGACACTTAAAAGGAGTTTTCTACCCACTGCTGCTTAGCTAGATATTTTCATGGAGCTCTTTCTGTGGCAAGCAATCTTTTTCTTTTCATTTTCAATTAAGAGTATATAATTTGCAGCTAAAGTAAAGAAGACGAGCTGTGAATTGTCATATGAATGAATGAACAATGAAATGACCCCACAAGAGTGATATAATTCTTTGTATTGCTTATTATTATTATTATTATGGAAAAAGATTATCCGCTGTGGCAACCCCTAACGGGAGCAGCCAAAAGAACAAAGAGGAGTATTGCTTATATTTGTTACTATTGGTTTTGATGCAAAAACATATAATTTTTAAATGAAGTCTTAAATCAATATATTGTACTGATTCTTATGCCCATTCCTTCTCTAGCTGTAGTCCCTTAAGGGCAAAAGAGGATGTTCCTGTGAAGTCCTGTACTGACGGTAAACTGGGCTAATGTAAAAATTTGCAGACTGCTATTAAGAGATCCCTAGGGTTGAATACATAGAGTACATAATCTATGTTACCTTACTCAAAAGGCATACGTAACTGTTCAATGTTATACTGATTTGCTTTACATAGTCAATATGGGAAAAATGGCATGGAAAGCTGTCAACCCTTTACAGCAATGCCCCCGCTCACATTGCGCAGGTTGGAATGCTGCTCTGCAAAAATCTGGATTTAAAAAAGTGTAACACTCCAGATCTTGAATTGCACAATTACCACTTTCCCAATCTGAAGGGCTACCTCCACTAAAAGTTGTGCCAATGATGAGGACATCAAATCAGCTACAAAAGAGTGGTTGTACAAACCACTAAATGCTCTTTTGAGTGGTCTAGAAAAGCTTAATGAACATTCATAACACAAAATGAAATTTAGTGTCCACAGGGATTAATTTGAAAAATAACTTTTTGTTGGTGTTTCGGATGTTTCTCTTAATAGGTTGTGATCAAAACATGTTGATTATACCTTGCAAGTATCTGCTTATATAAAGATGAGTAAGTTGATACAACAAAATAGCATTTGGTAATAATTTGTTTTAGGTGAAATGAATGATAAAAGACTCATAGCTCCTTTAAACTACTCACTGTGGAATGTGCGTAGATGGACAGAGAGGCCATTTGCTTGGCTGAATCCTTTGCCACACTCCCTGCAAACATAAGGCTTGTCTCCAGTGTGCGTCCTGACATGGCGAGTAAGTTCGATAGACTGGGCAAACACAGCATCACAGTACTGGCACGCATACATTTTGCCTAAGGAATTAAAACAGAGTGGAGTTAAAACTTGCACTCCTCACTTCTTTGCTTTACCCCCAAAACCAAATCATGTATTGTCATGGAGAAAACATCTTCAGAAAAAAAAAAACGCAGAGTTTCTGAGTAGGCAGTCAGAACAGACTTTATTGCAGAGCATATAAAACTGTTGTACAGCATATAAAGCCGTCTCAGTTCAGTGAAATGAGCCCCTTGCTCTGGGTGAGTCTCATATTTACTAAAATTCTTATTTCAAAACATCCCTGCTGCACATATTTTACTATCACCTGCTTTACACATTTTGTCATGACAATGAACTCGCTCAATGCCCCTTCTCATAACAATCAGCTGGTCTTGTAGACTTTCTCATAACAGTCTTCTTCCCAGTAGACCTACTCATAACAATCTCCTTCCCAGTAGACCTTCTCATAACAATCTCCTTCCCAATAGATCTTATAACAATCACTTTGGCGCAAATGATGTACTTGCCACCTGGAGGTGACCATCACCCAATCACTCACCATTAAATTCTCACATTCCTAATCCTGAGCTGTTAAAAAAGTGGTGGCTTTCAGTTAATCACTTCTCACCATTAAGTTGGAATCAGGACGACCCACATGTGAAAACTGGACCACTCAATTAATAATTATTTGTTGTGCACCAGCATCCTTAACGCTAAAGTCATAGGCAGCTGCGATGTTAGGCAATTGCATGCAGACTCACACTATGTTTGACTTGCCAGCACAAAAACCGAGCTGCTAGGAATGGAAGCAGGTGGACAGGAGCTAACAGGCGTCCACTCAAAAGATGGAAAAACACAAGCCTTTAATAACCAACTCTTAAACTCTTATATAGCTCAAGCAAGCTAGTACAATGCATTTTGGTTTAACATGATTGCCTAAGGTATTGGTAAGCCTTGATATATAAATTTAAATATACATATAAACATTTTAGATTGTAAGTGCTAACATGAAAGCTTGCTTAGTTTTCTTAAAATTAAATGCCTGTGAAAGCTTTTTTAGTCTTCTTTCAGTAAGATGCCTTAGCATCTGTGTTTCCCTCAAAGAGCACAACATCCTGAACTGACTGAAGTGTAAAACATAACAATTGAAGGGACAGGCAGGCTGCAAATAGTGGCCCTTATGCTAATGAATGGTGACCTACAAGCATAAGCTTTTAATAGGTAATAGTTCTGAAACAGCATTTAGTAAAATAAGCAGCTTACTATGTGGCATACTGTATGTTGTGTCAGCATGAAGCAGTGGCTAGTGCTGCTGCCTCACAGTTCCAGTATCCTTGGTGCTAATTTCACACCTAGTCATTGTCCATGTAGAACTTGTCAATTGAATGGAAAAACACATTAAGATGGTTTATACTGTGAAAGTAACCATAAAAAAACAACAGAAAACATGTTCTGGACATTTGTTAAGATATCAAGTATTGAAATATTATTAGGGTGGCATGATGGCAGAGTGGTTTGTACTGTGGCTTCATAGATGCAGCGTTCAGGGTTGCAATCATATACCTTTGTCTGTGTGGACATTGCATGTTCCTCACTTGTCCACATTAGGTTTTCACAAGGTACATCATTTATTTCCACACATCTCAGAAAAAAGGCTTGCTAGGGTAACTGGTGATTCTAAACTGACCCACCATTAGGCTGCACATGTTCATAACTAGGTCCTGCGATAGACGGGCCTCCTTTTCCCAACTGGTTTCTGCCTTGTGCTAAATGCTATTGGGATAGACAATAACTCCATATCACTAAACCGAGAATGGTTTTGCTACTACATTTAATCAAAAACAGCTTCCATAACACAACCTCATATTGAACACCTTTAGTGTTTTGGAAATGGCTTAACAAGAATTAAGTGGTTAAGCACAAACAAAAAGTGCCAAATTAAATTATAAACTAAATGAATCACTTAAAAATGTTTTTTCAAATGTACTTATCTTTTTTTCTAATTTCCTGCTCTTTATACAGTCACAATAAGATTTAAATTGTCCTGAGCACAATTACAATTGCTGTAATATTTTATTTTCTGTATTTCTTGTTGGGCAGTGCAGTGACACAGTGGTTAGCATTGCTGTATCACAGCTCCATGAATATTTCTGTGTGAAGTTTCAATCATGTCTGATTGGAATTTTCTCCAAGTATACAATTTTCTTCTCCTATAACTCACAGATCTATGATATTTATTTTATTGGTGACTTTAAAGTGTCCCAGTGTCGGTATGCAAAGGTACATAGTGTGACTGTACCCTGCAATGGACTTGTACCTCACACCCAGTGTTGGTTCCTGTTATGGACCCAGTGATCATATTTCTTCAGAACACCAAGCTGGTAATCCAAATCCAAACATAGATGAATGGGTATTTATTACTTCTAATATAAAAAAACAATAATTTAACAATTATGGACCAGAACATATACGCATAAATTTAACATATTTTTATTAATTTATTTATTTTATTAATATGAGGCTTTGCAAGTCAATATTAAATGCCACTAAATTAAAGTTCTTCTATAGTGCCTAAGGAATTGAAAGCATTAGTGCAAATGGTAGCAGCACTAACTTGCACAAGAAGAAGCTAAACCAAAAGTGGATTTAACTTTCTTACTGTATAATCTGAAAATACATACAAGTGTAAAGAAAATTTTAAAAAAATAAAGATAAAAAATAAATATATCTGATAACATAATTATTTATTAAATGCTATCTCCAAACTTTAAGCTGCTGTCCTGCAGTTCTTTGGAGTTTGTTCAATATTACAAACTTTTTATTAATTTAGGAGACTCATAACAGCAATGAGTTCTGATTCTGGGGTAAACATATTGAAATATCTTTTTGTTTTTTGCTCAACTATGCAACTTTTTATATTCCAGAAGCTAGCGCTTGAAGACTCGCTATGCAGTTGACTAAGTCCTTACATGTCACATTCAATTTTGCTTTTGAGCTGGGCTGCCAAACAGATAATTATTTTGTTTTGTCTTTTTTTCTATTTCATGTCATTTTTCAAGCTTTCCGTTTTTTGTAAACTTAGATATTTTTACGACTACAATTAACTCTGTATTATCCAAGAGCTTAAAAATCAGATGAAAATGTATCGTGAGAAAGACATTATTCATAATTTTAAAAATACAGGCATACTTGATAGTGGGTTTAAATCCTGTGTCCGGTCACTCTGACAAATAAGCACATTCATTTGATGATATAATCTTATTAAGTCAATGCCTTTATTTCAGATTTGTGTATTTTAGAAGAGATGCATATGGCATTGAACCAGAAACAAATAAAATAAAGCATGGAACTGTGAAGCACTTTTAATGCCAACAGGCTCCACTCCATGTAACGTGGGCTTCGCTAACCTGATACATGATAGTCAGGCTGTCAAATTAATTATAACCCAATGTGCCTTGAAAATTTGCACAATACCAATATCACTAAAAAAATGACACAGTGTCAAACAAAAACCCCATAGTCATTTAAAACTGTGAAAAGAAGTTAAAAAACAACCCACACAGTGAAGTCATATTAGGACATCTTCCGTTTTTCTTTTCTTTCCCTTTGCATTGACTTGAGAAAAGTGTAGATACCCATTTTTTAATATACTTTTTTATGAAAGATATGTTACATTATACAAATGTAATCTAAATTGATTTATAAAATAAAGTGGTTCACCCATGTTC
Organism: Polypterus bichir lapradei; assembly: GCA_026402145.1. Classification (NCBI taxonomy): domain Eukaryota; kingdom Metazoa; phylum Chordata; class Cladistia; order Polypteriformes; family Polypteridae; genus Polypterus; species Polypterus bichir. The sequence continues at coordinate 32,820,923 of JANRMT010062815.1, forward strand.
ATTTTTTCCATAAACACTCATACGTTTTCAAACCTATCAAACCACTTCAAGGCCATGGGAGACTGAAGCCTATTGCAGCTGCACCAAAGAACAGTCTAAAAAAAATTACAGTTCCATTTTCATCACTTTTTTGTGAAAAAGATATTATTTTGTTATATTATGGAGAAGCCTTCCCAAAATGTTAACAACCGAGAATTCTTTTAAGCAAATTGACTTATTTTAAATAAGTCACACATTATGTTAAACAAATAACACATTTCCACACTGAAAAAATCTGGAAAAACAACAAGCAAATTCTCTTGAAGCAGGCATACAAAGTAAACCAAACATACTCATCCACACAGAATGTGTTCTGAAATATCATAATTCGGCAGGAGAAACATCTACAGCCAACAGATCCGTCTTGGATCTTAACAATAAAGGGGGAAAGTCTCTTACTCCCTCTCTTCTACCAGGCTGCCTGCCTGCATTCCTTAACTGGGTGACAGATCTTAAATATGGAAGGACCTACATGTTCAAGACAACAATGGGACAGCACCCCAGTCTGCAGCCACTAAAAAATTTCAATTTAGAGGAGGCGGTGTGGTTCGGCACCTGCTGTTCAGGGCTTAGAGCCAGTAGACAATGCCAAGGAACAAATTAGTTGATTAAAAAAAAAAGTATATTTTAATTGCTAAACCTTTCTAAAGTAGGCCAACTACAAATACAGCATTAACATAAATATAAACAAGAAAAATTATCAAATGCATTATGCAAAAAAGAATAACTTCATCGAGATAACGCAATCAAAATTTCTAGTTTTTGCAGTTAAGCATCATGTATCAGGTATTACTTGATTTAAACCTGAAAAAATGTATTCTTTCATATTAAAATAAAAGAAAATGGTGGTGGGAAATAAAGTTTTTGATTATGTGAAAACTGTGTTTATGTGTGTTTCACAGAATACTCAGATTTTCCTGTTTATATCCCAGATTAGGTTAACTGGTTATTCTAATTTGACTTGGTGTGAGTGAGTGATTTAGTGTGCCGTGATAGACTTGTGTTTCCTGTTTAGCAACCATTGCTGCCAGAATAAGCTGAAGTTTGGAAGACCCAAGATTGGATAAAACAGATTAGTACATTAAGGTAAGGACTGATTCAAACAAAAAGGTCATTATTTAACTTGATGACAATTGTGTAGTTATTTTTGTTATTCAATGCCGCACATCCTCTCTCTACAACACTATCATTTAGTACTTTTAGCCAATGAATTCTTCAGCCTTTACAAAGTCTCACCTTGACAGTGACCTACCTTTAGCCAAGTCAGACATTTTCTTCCCTTTTTATTCTTTTGTGTATTTGAGGGGGTTGTTCTTGTTATTGTTGTTTTTTTTTGGACACACACACTAATGTTACACATGAATACAAACTTGTAATGCAGCACCACAATTTAGCAGAGTGACCGTGGCGCAAAAATCACCCAAATATGGAAAGTTAAAATCTGAACGTGTACTAGCTAGTCACTAATGGCACATATTTTTTTAGTCGCTTATCATAAAACTCTGTCGCATGTGCGAGTTTTTTAATTGCTACTGCATTGTAGAGGGCTGGAACTATGACTCCAGTTATTCCTCATTTCAAACCGAAAGACATATCATTATGCCTAGCCTAGCGAACATTGCATTCACATATCTGCATCACATAACACTGATGTGACATTCATATTACTGGGATGACGGCAACACTTACTCCTTCACAGAGCCTGTAACAGTAGGTTTCCTGTTCAAATGTTTAAGCATCTCTGATATTCTGTCGTGCCATACGAAATCAGACCTACACATCTTGCAGCTCAACCTTTCTTTTTTCCTGCGTTCAGAGTAAAGTGTTCCCAATCCTTGAAAGTCTTAGGTCGCACTGTCTTTTCTGCCACTTGCTTACCGTTTCCCTTTTTACAAATGGGTCCACAGTTAAGAGAAATAGTGACGCAATCGTGCGCCACAATTTATTAAGCCTAATGATATAATCAACCAATTGATAAAAGTGATCCTTGCCAACATTTTTAATAATCGATTATTATCAATAATGTTGATTAGTTGTTGATGCTCTACTGTGTACATATTGATACAGATTATTGTTGTAGACACCAGACTTGGCAAATACTCCCTGTTGGGGTATATCATCTGCAAACCCTGAGAATGTATTGGAGGAACACTATGTTGACCCAGTGATTTAAATGCATCTTACTTACACACAAGCACTCGGTTAAAGAATGACAGAAAAAATGGCTTTTTTTGTCATAACGCCCAAAGAAGAAGGCATTTTGTGTAACCATTTCCTTTTTCATAAACTACTAATTTCTGCTATATAAAGCACATTTCAAAGCTGAATTTTGAAACTGCAGTGTCAGCTTCTGATATGACATTTTCTTATGACATTTTATCCTTGACCTTCTAATGTACTTACTCAACTCAGTTTACTGTACCATCTATAATTACTGTTATACATGTGCAGTGAATTATTATTTATTACTGAAATGACATTATTTCATTTTCAAAGCATCTTTTGATAGTATGCACTAAAACAAGCATTGTATAACATAAATATCTACTCATTGATTTATTTAATGAAATCGCTCTTAACTCTGCATATCAAGAATAACAGCCGAGTTACTTCAATAATGAACCACCAGACTCAGATCCCCACTTCAAAAAATGTAAAAATAGGCACAAACCTTGGTACATTAGACAGACTAACATTGGTGTTCATTCCTTCCATTAAAGCAATGTTCAGTTGAATTTTTATAGATAGCAGCACACATTACATCAGGCTAACCTTTAGTGTACTGTATATCATGGATCTTTTTTAATTAACATATCTTTCCATAAGTTCCTGTCTACATACCTTCAGAATGTTTCTTCTTAGTGTGATACGCCAAGGCAGCAGCCTGTGTGAATGACATATCACAGTGTTTGCAGAGGAACGGCCTTTCCCCAGTATGAAGCCTCTTATGGTTCTTAAGTGTGGAGTTGGCAGCAAACTTTGCTCCACATTCTTCACAAGAGAAAGGCTTTTCATCATAGTGGTCAGAACGTTTGTGGTATAGCATACCTGCCAAAAGAAATAAACACCACAAAATTTAGGCAACAGAAATTTAGCTAATTTCTACCAGCAAACATTTCTAGCCCTGCCCTTGCTGCCATTAAAAAAACAATAAAGCATGAAAGCTAGGATTCATGCTCTAATGAAATATGTGCATCAATGTACAACAAGCTTAAACCTTAAAATGAAATAAAACATACCAAGGTTCATTACATATGTTTTTAAATATGCCATCTTTAATAACTAGACAATGCCAAACTAAGGCAAATGCAGTGGGAAGTGACCACCATTCCTTAAAATATAGTTTAGGATCATTGTAACAATTAGACAACATACATTTAAAGCATAAACTTGGAAAAAAAATCAGTAAAGAAGAGTAAGATTTATCTTGAATCGCAGAGGCAGGGCAAGGAGTTCACAAGTGTCTTTTAAAGCAGTCTTTCTTAAAACTGTATTCTTGAAACCTTATACATATAGTGTGACGGACAGCCGGGGCTATTACCCGGCCTGGATGCCCTCATGATGAAAAGACCGGGTTGAGAGAGAGCTTGCACAACAGTGACAGTGCCACGGGCTTGGAGCTTAAAAGCTCAGCTCTGTTGGGGTCCGTGGTCACCACCAGGGGGCCCATGGAGAGCTGCAGAGCCCTACTTTGTGGGGCTTTCACCACACCTGGGAGTGCTTCCAAATCTTGATAACAAGCCACTTGAAGTACACCCAGGTGCAACATAAAAGGAGATACCTGTCTTCATTTAGGGAGCCAGAGTTGTAAGGGGGAGGACGAAGCTAGCCGAAAGCAGAGTGGAGGAGAATGAAGACAGACAGAGAGAGAGAGAGAAAGAAGACAAAGTGCTGTTTTATTTGACTGTGCTTGCTGTACTCTGCTTTGGTGCTGTGTGGGGAACAAAGAGAAAAAAGTTTCCCCAGTAGAAGAATAAAGCCTTATGTGTTGCTGGACTTGTGCCTGTATCTGTTGTGTTGGGTGTTTGGGGAGCTGGAGCACACCCTAGTGGCCACAATATATATGGGCCATAATGCCTTATATCAGCTGTAGCTACAGGAAAAAATCAGTGGAAATCAACAAATGTCCTGAATTTGACACAACACTGATTGCATCTCTTGCTACACTGATCTGAGCTCATGCAAACCAGAAAGCAGAGGTTCCTTTCTATGTCATTATGTCTGTGTTGTTTGATGCATGCAGTGTTGCATTTGTCACTGCATTTGCATGTTAACTAAACTGTACATATTAATATTACTATGTTTATCATATTTTTTATTTACCTTACTGAACTGTGTTATCAACTGAATATTATTTTCAAGATATGGTCTGAGCAGCCTCACACAGGGCTAAGAATCAGAAAATTTTCTGAATAAAGATCCACATAAAAAGGAGGAATAAGGAGTTCAAGGATTGAATTTCATGTTTACATAAAAATGAATAAAAAACTGTTGTATGTCAAAAATAGCATATGAATTGGGTCAGATTAAATTTTAGGTGAGGTATATTAAGCAAGCATTGTTACATTGTACTTGCAATAGTATAGGTTTTGTATGTAGAGAAATTAAGTTATTACCAAATATTCACAGCACAGACACATTTAGAAAATCTCGGAGGACACTTTGAAGTGTATACTTCATATCTGATTCTATCACATTTTCCTGCAATTAAACTGAAATAAAGAAGAAACTTTAAAGAGCAGGCAAATCATAACTAAAAAAACAATATGTAGTGAAACCTCAGCTTTTAAGAATCATCAAGCATTTAAAACAAAATGGTAATAACATTAGATAATCATTTTAATGCACTTTTTTACCTGACTGATGTGCAAAGGTCTTTCCACAGATATCACAGGCCACTGAAGAATGCTTCTTCTTTTTAGGCATATCTGTGTGGAATTTTGTAGTGTGCACCTGGAGGGCTTTGGCAGAGGCCACTACTTCCCCACACTCTGGGCACTCTGCTGGCGTTAAATTAGCCAAGCGGCAGCGTTTCTGATGCACCTCCATGCGACATTTGAACTCAAAGTTTTTTTTACACCATTTGCAGGAAAAATTTGCTTTGACAGATGTATCTCCATGTTTCACATTGACATTCTTTTCAGTCTCACTGCTGACCCTTTCTGCTTCTTCATTTACAACAGAGGTGCTGCTATCATCATCCATTACTATCATATTTACTGTCGATTTGACCCTCCAATCTGAAACCTCCTCATTCGTACATTCTTTGGATTCACATTCTAGAAAAAAATTAATAGAACATTTTTGCAGGATGGTTAATACTTACAAAATGACACTTCAGACTCAGAATAGTTCTATAGTGCTGTTATAATTAAGAAAACATTCTCAAACATGCTTAATCCAACTCTAGTTTTGAGGGTGTCACAGCGTCTCACAAGCATTGGACAAAAGTCAAGAACCACTAAAGGAACAACTCACACACACAGACCCCTAAAGGAACTACTGTATTACTATCACAGGTTATCATGTGCTTTTAGGCTGTGGGAGAAGAAAAATGCATGCAGACCAGACAAAATATATACAAAAAGTGACCAATTGTGATATTCAAACTCATGACATTGCACTTGTGTGGCAATAGTGCTAACCAATGTGCCACCGTAATTTTGATTTCTATAGTGCCAATACAAGAAGTATTCACCCCCTTGGATGTTTCATTTTATTGTTATACAGCATTGATTTGAAGTGGATTTATTTGTTGACACTGATCAACAGGAAAAGAATCTTTAATTACCAAATAAAACAGCTGATCAAATAAGTATTCACCCCTTTAATATGATACACCTAAATCATCACTGGTGCAGCCAATTGGTTTTAGAAGTCACATAATTAGTTCAATAATAGTCAAGGTATATCAACTGATTGCAGAATAAATGGTCCAATTTTTTCTGAGTCAGTATGGTGACCTACTCTACTATGAAGACATAAGAACACTCCAAGCAACTCCATGAAAAGGTGATTAAAAGCACAAGTCAGAGGATAGAGACAAGAATATATCTAGTTCCCTGAATATCCATTAGAATCCGGTTAATCATTAAGGAACAGAAAATGTATGGCACAGCAGTAAATCTGCACAGAGCAGGCCGCTCACAAAAATCTAAATGTCTTGCAAAAAGAACACTAGTAAGGGGGGCCATCAAAAGACATGAAGAACAGAATTCTGAAAAGAGATACTAGCTGCAGTGGCTGAGGTTGGAGAGACTGTGCATACAACAACTGTTACCTGGGTGTTTCAACAGTTACAGTTTTATGGAAGCATTACAAAGAGAAAGCCACCCTAAAATAAAAAAGAGAGAGAGAGGAGCCAGCTGGAGGTAGGATCTGTTGTCTGTTGAGACTAATATTGAGGTTTCTGACTTTCAAACTAAACATGTTTGGTTTAAGTGAAACACTGCACTTTATCCAAAACACGCCATCCCAAACACAAAGCATGAAGGTGGCAGAATCATGCTGTGCAAGGCTTGTGAGGTTTGAGGATAAAATGAATGCTGCAAGATACAGGGGAATCCTGGAGAAAAATCAGTTGAATTCTGCAAGAAACCTGAAACTTTGGAGGAACAGGACAAAATCCCCAAGCATGAAGCCAAAAGTACACTGGAATGTATTAAAAACACCAATGTTAATATCCTGGAGAGGCCTAGTCAGAGTCTAGATCTCAATCAAATTGAAAAAGGCTGTTCACTCACCATCCCAATGTGACCTGACAGAAGAAGAATAGGGAAAAATTGAAGACTTCAAATGTGAAAAGCTGATAGAGACTTGAGGACACAGGCGCAAGGCTGCCAAAGGTACATCTAATAAATACAGACTTGAAGGGGCTAAATAATTTTGGAATCAATTATTTTGTGCTTTATAGTTGTAAATAATTTAATCCACTTTGCCAAGATCCGTTTTCACTTTGCAGGTATTTTTCTGTTGGTCAGTGTCAAAAAATTCAAATTAAACCCACTGTGATTAAATGTTGTATAATAAAATGTGAAACACTTTTAATAGGCAATGTATATTGTAAACATGACAGAAGAATGAATTATAGCCTTAAATACAGTAATTTCTGGCTACAGTTATTTTTACAGAAGAAAATAACAAAAAAGAAATAATTCTATACACTGTAATTTAAAAAAAAAAAAAACAATAACTCAATTCTAAATCTCAAAAATGTCTGATACAACTGGTATTGCATATATACCACCCACAAACACCAAAATGTCACCCTTTAATTTACTCCTTGAAAAAGTGTTCAGTTGACCTCTTCGCACAATAAAATAAGAAATATCTGTTGACTCCTTGTGCTGCATTTATTTTTTTTTTTATGCAGGTTACACTAGTGTCTACTTTTTGTTTTGTTTTAGTTTCTGACAGAGTCTATAATAATATATATAAATGCAACTACCAGAAAATAACCAGGAATTTGCAATATTCACCTGCATCAGTGCAAATACTGCTAACAAATTAAACATGAATATTTTGCACCACTGTGCCGCTTCACAGGTTGAAATGACACACCAATTCCAAAACGTTTAGTAACAAGAGAAGTCAAAAGGGGATTCTCCTGGATAGAAATATGCAATATTTCCCAAGGAGACTAGAGGACAGGCATTGCAGCAAATGCCGGGTTGCTTGACCCTCAGTGCATATGGGCTGGCAAGAAGTTGCAAAACTACCTGGCCATTTGGAGGCAGTGATGAGTTTACCTTGTAAAAGATATGAAATTGCCTCCATAAAGGAGTGGAAGGAAACATGGAGATCTGGAAATCCTCAAGACACAGACGATGCATGGATCACAATGTCTCTTTAAAGGAGAGCAAGTCCCAAACTGCCTCGAAGACTCAAACCTCTGATAGCTATCAAATGTTCTAGAGGGATCTCTAGACTGGTGTTTATTTAGCCATGTTAAGGCCACCCAGGACCTGGGAAGTGATTTCACAGTCAAAGTGATACCAAGAGGTGATTTAAAGTAACCTCAAATCAGAGATGACTTGAGTCTGTTGCTGAGAAGAGTGGAGTTTAAAATTGTACACTGCATTGCAACTAAAATTAGCTAAAATCTATCAGATACAAGAAGTATTAGTTATAATCTATCAAAGACAATAAGCTAACTTTTGCCACAACCTCCACATTCAAGATTATTTTGGTGAGAAAATGTGTTTATTGGTCTGATGGTATGAATTTTAAGATTACTGGTAATCATTTAATACCACTATTTGGAGTATCTGCATATGAGATAAGATATGCAACAAAAATTATTATATGTTTACTTGTTTTACTCATCTGTAAGAATCCTAACGCAAATCCACAACTTAATGTGAAAGCGATGTCTTACATTATGTAATACTAAAAATTCCAACAAAACCATTTTTTTCTTAGAAGGAATAGTTCCAAGTTTGCTTAGAATTTGGCATGTGTTCATCAATGCTGTTTTAAAATAAGCCAATTATGCCTCTAGCTCTGATCTGCATTTCTTTAAACGCTTTAATATAAATGAGGAACTCTCTCATAATGGGCTCCTTCTTCACATTGCTATCTAAACAAGACAGGGTTGGGGTCTTCATATAATATTAATTTTTAACATTCAGTTTGAAATATAATATTGATGATATTCTTTGACTGAACTGTGTTTGGCTTGTTTTGAAAAAGAATAAAACAGGGGAGAGTTTAGGGTGATGGATAAGGAGCAGATGGAAAAAAGACCAATGTGACTTAACAGGAAAGGAGGAAGAGAAGGGAATGGGAGAAAGACCACCATAATATTTGGTGCTAGAAGAGACATGGGCAAGAGGATAAGCCAGAAGACCTGGTACACATTTGTTCAAACAGTTAAGCATGAAGGCTCGGATATGTAACAGGGTTTATTTTATCATTGACTTTTTACTTCATATTTTCCCTTGACTGCATTATATCAATAAATGTATTTCTTATTCCAGGGATGTACAGGCACCACAAGGAGGCCTTGTCTTATTATCCTATTTGAAAGCACAGATGTTGGATGACATTTCAGCCCAGTATTCAACCAGAAATGTTTTTTCTTTCTATCTCTCCATTTGTGAACCAACCTAATCCAGATCTACATACACAAAGCAAAAAAGGCAGGCTTTACACAGATAATCCAGGCCTGGATTTGAATCTCACCTACATTAACAAAAGGCCACCAAAAGCAATAAAAGTTAACTTTTGCACAAATTGGCACATAGGCTTTAGAATCTCTTCACTTTGTCTGAAGGTACAGAGTTTCTAAAGCATTATATCTACCTAAGTTATATAAACAATGCAATTTGCATGTTTGTTTGTTCATAATAACTTAGCTGCAATATGAAATGTTCAAATCTACCAAAGGTAAACAAAGTCAGTTTCTATATGCTATAAAATTATCAGAAATCACTAAAATGTAAATTATTGACTGTGGGATAATTACACTATGGATCCTATAAAGAAGCCAAACTATACTGAGAAAGAATCTAAGGTTCAATCAGAATGCAAAATGGATTTCAGATCCATTGTTGAGCTCTAAGGAGAGCCAGAAAACACTTTATTTGAGGGATTGAGATTGTTACAGTAACAGAAATATCTTGTGTGATAAATTTGTTAGTCTGGTATCAAAGGTAAAATTTGCATGGCAGAATTCCATTATCAAAAATGTAAATATCTACACAAAGCAGGCACAGGAGAAGTCACAGAAGTCACACGTAAAATAAAACGGGGCTTCTGAAATTACAACTTTCATTAAAGTTGAAAGTTTCATTATGTTTTGTCTTTCAAAGTAAATAAACAAAATCTTAGGTTTTCATTTCGCCAAATATTTCATGAAGCAACACACTTGAAATAAACAATAAAAGTACAGAAAATGATACGGTGGACAGCAACATACTGCATGTACTTTTTACTGTTTCTCATTATTTTTTCATGTTATTTATTCATTTTCACAATTTCTATGACATTTCTGGGCCTGGAATTAATTCTGCAATTTCAAACATTTTCAAGAAAGCGTAGGAGTCATGAAATAAAAATGGAATCTCTTGGGGCAGGTTATTTAGATCTTATCTACTTGAAGAAACAGCAAGTGTAATATTGCATAAAACACTGATGAAAACTGCTTTCAGTTTCCAACAGACTGAACTCTGCATTCTCCGTATCTTTCCTTTGTTAAATAAAGTGATCAGCAATGATCAAATTATGGTATGCATAGGGATGTAATTTTGTAACTTCAGAGAAATCATTTTCACTTTAACAAGGTAATCTTAGCCAAGCAGGAAATGTCAGTGGCCACAAATCACACAATGATTTTCAGCTTTAAGTGCTATTTTGTGGCTGAACAAGTCATATTTCATATAGCAACTTTCATGGAAAATTCAATCACAAATCAGTTACACTATGTGCATGCACAAAAAATTGGGCACCTTTCTTATTAGAACTAGCTGAAAAGTCCTATCAGTGGTGTGGAAATTTAATTTGTATTAAAATTTTAAATTTAAAAAAAAAGCAATGTGCAAAATTTAAACATACAGTCATTTTTAACCTTCTGATGAGCTTTGCTAGAGAAGGAAAGTTGAAGAAAAATCAGTGGTGGAAAAAATACAGATAGCTGATATATTAAAAGCATTCAAGGTTCTACAGATTTAAGTACTTATTAAAACTCTCTGCATGAAAGCTTTAACTGAATCAAAGACGTTCAGGTTGGGCTCTACCATGAAATCAAAGATTTCTGGCCAAGGTTAACTGTTAGATAATAAGTTTGGTTCAGATGTCACTCCAGTATTGCAATGAATGACTCTAAGGACATAACAAATATGTTCACAGTTATTTAGTAGTTGTCTGATAGCATTACAGGTGCTCAAGGCATGCAAGATGACAAAAATAACAATGATAGGAAGTGCTAACTGCATCAACTTAAATGTAATCCACTGCCGATAAACACCTACAGTCTTTAATAATACATAGATAAAGTTTAATTAGCAGCACAGAACCATAACACTCAAATAGCAGTTTATTTTATATTACATTTACTTTAATTAAAAAAAAAAGGGTCACTCAGTTTCACCTTATCAAATTGTAAAAATAAAGCCAATACAAAGTCTTAACTAATGTAGATCTTCTTAGAAGCTTGGTTCCATGAAACCTACATCTGCTAAGGATTCTAGCTCCTGAAGGACCTCAAGTTCATGGGCTGCTGGGTTAGCTAATGTGCATTGCAATAAAGAAAGGAACTACCCCAATTGGCCTTTAGAGATGCACTCGTAAGCTATGAGTAAGAGGTGAACACTGTCTAAGGGCATCAAGACCCATTTAGGGGTGTCCAATCAGTTTCAAAGTGTTGTAAATCTGGATGGCAACTCTGATAACACTAATGTTTTAGACAGGAATGAGGAGCCACAGCAGATAAATAATCTCCAAAAACAGATGAAGTAGTGTTATTAGGGGACTTGGTTACCTGGAGGATTGACAACAGGTTTGCTCCAGTAACAGTTAGTCCTAAACAATGTGCTGCCTTCAAGGTAGTTAAGTGTGAGACATCACTGGGTATATGGTAAAGTTCCTATCCAGAGCTTGTGAGTGCGGTGTATCTACTCATCATTTTTCACATCAGAACAAATGACATAGGTAAGGGTAGAAAAACGGTATTCAAGTCACTGCATGTCCTGTGTGCTTTCCATTTAAGAGTGCAGAGATTAGAAATTTTGACTTTAGTTCAAATCGGGATAAAGGGGTAAAAGTTTATGGGAGACACTAGGGCATCTTTGTGAACAGGTGTCAGAATGTGTTACATTAAAAAAAAATGAAGGGCACCAACGTAATAAGAAATCAAATGAGTGAGTTAGTCAAGAACTGTTAAAATTAAAAGGATGGGAGAGTTTAGAAAAGGCAAAAATGTAAAGATTCAGAGAATAATATTGAAAGAAATATAAAATATAACTCTAAAACTACCACCCAGCAACAAAACAGCACATGTAAATAAGTAAAAGTCTAAAAATTACTTATCATAATTTTACTGTAGTTGTACTACAAATGAAGCAAATAAACTAATGTTATACTTAGCCACATAAAAATATGTGGCTATACGCAAGTCTGTGATGGCCAGTGTGATTTTACAAGCTGTGGTGTGCATCACTTCAAGAGAGGACCACCAAATCAACAAGCTAATTAAAATGACAGACACAGTTATACAGTCTATACTATAGAACCCATTACACCAATGTAGCTAATAATGTGAAACACATAAGTCCTTAACAATAACATAAATCAAGTTTGCCCAAATGTAAACAGGGGAAAACCAAATTCAAAAGCACTGGGACGGGAATATGATGATGTAATTAATGATGATAAAAATTAATAAAAAATTAAAAACGCTAGAATCCCTGAAGCCTATGAAAAAAGCTGTAATGCCAGGCCACCTTAACTTCCTTTGTACCTCTTCATCTGCGTCTTTGTTTTGCAAATGTGTCAATGAACAAATTAGGACATAATTCTACATATGGTGATGTTTACGGGGCAGCAAGGTTATTTTAAATCTACATATATACAATGCTGAATAAGCTCTGTCCAAAATTTATAAGTGGCGGCAATCTTCCTTGAGTGAGTATGGAATTAAGAAAGAAATTACAGATGAAAAAATTGATATATAAAGAATACAAGTAAAACAACACTAGTGTTACCAGTAGGGTTTATGAGCACATGAAAGTAAAAGTGAGAAGGGAAATTAAAAATGCAAAAAGGCAGTTCCACAAAAATATTACTGAAAATGCAAAGGTCAATCCCCAGAGCTTATTTCAATATTTAAGCAGCAAGGGAACAGTCAAAGAGAAGATATTTAAAAAAAACAGTAAGAGGAATAAAATATGCAGCAAATGAAGCAGAAGCTCTAAATTCATAGTCTTCTGAAACCTTCACCTGTGAAGAAGCTGGCAGTCTAGTAACTATAGGGAATATTAATGAAATAAGCAGCTGTACAAAGTACAAGTATCAGATAACATTTAGTCAAGAGTGCTGAAGAAAGTTTTAGATTACATAAACTCTTACACTTATTTTTCAGAAATCATCATATTCTGGGAAACTTTCTAAAGACCAGAATCTAGCAAATATTATCCCACTATACACAAAGTGATCTGGTTAATCCCCCAAATTCTATGCTAAGCATCTTAAAACTCATAATGGGGATGTTAATCGAAGCAATCATTAAATGCAAAATTGAAAATGATCTACTTAAAAAAAAAAAAAAAAAAAAGTATTATCAAACAGTTACCATGGGCTTAGTCAAGAAGTTTATGTTTCATCAAATGCATTTGTTTTGAGGGGCACATATAATTTTGTTTATCTTGATTTTCACAAAGCTTTTAAAAGGTTATAAGACTTTGAACTTGCGTGGAAATGGGAGCGAAATGCTTCATCTTCAGCGCTTGAAGCAAAGGTGATGTTGTGGCAAAGGTTTTCTGAATTAGGTGATGTTAAAGCGGCATCCTACAGGGAATAGTGCTTAGACCGCTGCCCTTTTTAAATTACAGTATGTAAATGATCTACATAAAAAAGAAACTAAGAAGCTCATTAAGCTTACAGATGACACTAAACTAGGCAGAACATTCTTATCCTAATATTCTTACAGACAGACCTGCGCAGAATTCTCAGTTGGGCAAATACTGTATGAGCCAGATGAAGTATATAATTTAAATGTAAGCCTTTACACAAAGGAAGTATATTAGGTTTATCTACACAATAGTGGAGTCTGAAACATGAAGTTATACCATATTAAGATAACCTGGGAGCTTCAGTGGAATTACTACTGTTAGCCAAATAGTGTACAGAGAGAACACACAAAGCTAATACAATGTCAGGTTACATAGCATGGAGCGTCAACTAGAAATCAAGATGAGTTATACGTAAATTGTTCTGCACATTTGTAGAACCTTATTAGAAATAGTGCATGCATGTTTGATCTCTATTTTACAAACATATATTCTAGTACTAGGTAAAATAAGGAGAATAAAAACTAGACTTATTCTAGGAGTGAGAGTATGAACAATGAGGATAGCGTGAAGGAGTTGAGTAATTTTACTAACTAATTTTGAGCAAAAAACACATACATATACACACATACATTTTTTAGGTAATCTTACACATAACGTTAAAGTGACAGAGCAACCTAATATATGTATTGTATACTACACAAATGGAAATTCAAATTCATGAAATGTGAAGCATACAGTATTCGTGTGTACTGTGAACAATTCACTCCTGGAGTGCAAAGCTTTGGTGTTTAGATGATTACACAATGCCTTCACAAAGTATTCACAACCACATCACTTTCTACAACAACAACAATTTATTTCATGTACAGCCCCAAAAAAAAAAAAAAAAATATCACACAAGGATTGCCTCATTGGGCTTTAATGGGTTTGTTTTTGACAGCACCCTCCAGCATTGGCTCCCTAAGAAGACAAGAGAAAATGCAATATCCCTCAAACAAAAACCCTTGTAAGGAAAAACAAACTGGAAGAAATCTTGGGAAAGACAATACAGGTAGGTTGGACGTGCAATGAGCATGAAGAAATGGGGTAAATACAATACACAAAACAGAACACAGTGAAGTAATCATCTTCACAGAGCTAGATTGCTACCTCAGAAATATAATGCAAAAGTACAAACTACATTGTACAAGGTAAAATATAAGAATAGATTACACCACTCACTGTACACATTTTGCAGTGTCAGCCTTATTCTAAAATTGTTTAAATTCATGTTGTACCTTATCAAGCAATACTTCATACCACTGAGTGACAAAGCGAAAACAAGGTCTTAGAAATGTTTGCAGATTTATTAACACAATTATGTTGACAGAAGTATTCAGACCCTTTCCTTGGTAGTTTGTTGAAGCACCTTTGGCATGATTATGGCCAGGAGTCTTGTTAGGTATGATGCAACGAGTGACACCTGAATCTGGAAAGGTTCTTCTATTTCTCTCTGCATATCCTCTCTAAGTCCGTTAGATTGGATGGAGACGATCAGTGGACAGCTATTTTATGGTCTCTCCACAGATGTTCAATTGGATTCAAGTCTGGGTTCTGGCTGGGTCATTCAAGAACATTCACAGAGATGTCCCTAAGTCACTCATGCGTTGTCTTTGTTTTGATTTTACAGTCATTGATCTGTTGGAAGGTGAACCTTCAACACTTTGAGGTCCAGAGTGCTCTGGAGCAGGTTTTCATTAAGGATATCTCTTTTCTTTACTCCATTTAGCTCCTCAACCCTGACTTATCTCCGTGCTCCTGACGCAAAAAATAACCCCATAGAATGATGTTGCCACCACCAAGCTTTAATGTTGGAACAGTATTGCACAGGAGATGAGTGGTGCCTGGTTTCCTCCAGATGTGACACTTGGAAGTGATGCCAAACAGTTAGATTTGAGTTAGATTTCATCAGACCAAAGAATCTTATTTCTCAATGTCCAAGAGTCTTTTTGGTAACTTTTTGCAAGCTCCAACTGGGCCTTCATGTATAATCTGTCCAGTCTGCCAGATTATCAGACTGCTGCAGTGGTGGCTGTCCTTCTGGCAGTTCTCCCATCTCCACAAAAGTTCTGTGGAACTCAGCCAGAGTAATCATTGGGTTCTTGGTCACCTCTCCCACAAACACCCTTCTGCCTTGATCGCTCTGTTTGGCTGAGTGGTCAGCTCTAAAAAGGGTTGCGGTTATTCCAAACTTTTTCCATTTAAGAATTAGAGCGCTCACCGTGTTCCTGAGAACTTTCAATGCTGAAGAATTTTTTTGGCATTCCCAAGATCTGCGCCTCAACACAATCCTATCTCTGAACTCTACAGGCAATGCCTTCAACCTCATAGCTTGGGTTTTGCACTAATAAACATTGTCAGCTATGGAACCTTCAACAGACAGGTGTGTACATTTCCAAATCATATCTAATCAAATGAACACTGGTGGACTCCAAATACGGTGTAGAAACATCTCAATAATGAATATAGAATGGGATGCAAGTAAGCTAACTTTCAAGTGTCACAGCAAAGGGTCTGAATACTTGTTTCAAAAGGACATTTCAGTTTTTCATTCTTAATAAATTTGCAAAAATTCAAGAAATCCTGCTTTTGCTTTGTCATTTACTGCTGTTTGTTAACTAAAAATATTAATTTAAATGATTTCAGCATAAGCCTGCAACATAACAATATGTGAAAAAAGTGAAAAGATCTGAGTAATTTCTGAAGGCATTATACAACAATTAGCAACAACATTAAAACCACTGAGAGATGAAGTGAATAATATTGAATATATTGTTATAATGGCAGCTGGATTTACTTATAAGTTTAGAGATACAATTTTCATTTGGTTGACTGAACACTGAGAATGAGGTGACTTGTGAAGGAACCTAGGCAATGACTAACAATCAGTCACTCTCCAGACTTATAAGAGAAGCCAATTGCTGTTGAATATTTGCAATTTTGGAATAAAAGAATTCCAAAAAATAAGAAAGGCACTCACCAGAAGTTGAGATTAAGTGGTGGTTTCTGGAGTCTTAATTAACCTAGTCACTGTAGAAAAAAAAAGTGATCTTTTTTTCCTGCACTAATGATGTGTGAATAATATGCACATTTACAAGCAGAGGGGGCATTTTTGTAATGCAGTTAGGTGTTCAGAGTACATGTTACTATCTACAATGAGCTCAATCCTTTTGAATAAATGCTCAAACCATAAGCCCATGGCATTGAGTTGACAGATTTCAGATGCAAACCAGGGAGCAGTATGAATAAATGAGGCAGTCCATGTTTTTAAATGAGCTAAACTATTAAGATTGTAAGATAAACAAGCATTATACTGATTCATTAATTGTGCAGATGAAGCATTTGAAATTGAACTTGCATAAAACTTAATCAATCTAGTAAAGTTCTCTGGATGAACCTTCTTCACGCTACAAAGTGACATGACTTGCTGATACTTTGATTTCTTGAGTGGCAAATACCATAATTTTATGATCTGAAATGGGCAGCTCAGCTGAGGTAAGATTACATAGTGGATACCACAGCAACAGACCAGGTCTAGAATATGTCCATGTTATGAGATAGAAAGTTTTCATATTGAGTTAAACCAAAATAATCCAGCATTAAATTAGAATCTTTGATAAACAATATTGGAAGGAATATCAAAATGAAAATTAAAATGACCCTCTAGAATCATATTAGGAGTCATTACACTCCAGAGAAGTTAAAACAGCTGAGAGCTCTGTAATACAAACATTTGATGGCTTGGGGAGTCTGTACAAAACAGCAATAATTAAATAGATGAAGGTCCACACAGTTTGACAGCTAGCAATGGAAGAGAAGACTGATCAGCGAGAGAAAGAACAAATAGCTTTATATTATCATGATATACCAATGTAACAAGACCAAAACCCTGAGGTACGGAGTTTACAGATGTAAACAAACCCCAGCGAAACTGCTTGATTGAGATGGATAAAGTCATTATGGTTCAGCCAAGTCTCTGTGAGGCGTAAAAATTCTACCTTGTATTCTATAATAAAATTCTGGACCACTGGGGCTTTGTTAGTGATAGACCGAATGTTGAATATGAAGCATGTATACTCCAGTGACTTTTTCAGTGTTTATCATTGTTAGTCAGAAGGTTTTGAATGGTGATTAGGAGACCAGAAAGAGTGAACAGTCTTTCTGTTTTCTTCATCGAAAAGGAAATTATGACAAGATACATGGTTTATGTATCTTGGATGCCTGAGTATGTCAAGTTGATGCAGAAGATCAGCAGGCACCTCATAAATTGTCCAAAAAATCGATAAAGTCCATCAGGGTGAGTACTTCAGTAAAGCAGAAGAGATGGTAGTGAACAGTAAGGTGGAGAAAGTAATCCATGATGGCAGTTTAATTAGAATTTAAATAATTATAAATCCAACAAGCAACATTAACAGTGTGGCTCTGCCAGGTTGCCTTTTATGGACTTGGACTATAATTGTTGCTTCTGTAATTATTAGTGAAAACTTCCTAAGTTATAGAAAAAAACAGATGAAGAAAACTTACCATCTTCGGCTGAATTAGGTTGTTCTACAGCACAGCCTACAAAAACGAAATGGGAAAACATCATAAGAAATGTTTACACAAAATATCATTAGTGGGTCACCTGACCATGAGGTGTGCTAATACTCTGGATGACTGCTAAACCTCAATAAAAGACATTTACCAGCAGACCTGGCTCCAGACCAAAATATTAAAGGTCGTGCCTGAAATAATGGGGGGCATGATGTGATAAATCTCAGAAATCCAAAAGTAACATTATACCTGCTACCACAGGTGGATGAGCTTAGCACGGCTAAATGATCCCCTGGACCCAGACCAGCTTGCCACCCTCTATTACGCCCCTACCGTGAAAAGTCTGATCAACTGTCAGTACTCCTGCTGCCAGTTTACAAGCATACTGAAACAGGAGTTGCTGACAAGTAAAATGGTACAAAGTTGAACTAAAAGAATCCCAGAATAAACATAAGTTTTTACAGTTTTGCCTTTTTGTTGATTAAAAACATATAAATACAGTTAATAGCTAAATAATTGAAAAAGGTAATACAATTTAAATTTTAGATGAAAATTAGCTATGCAGAACTAAATGGTATGTTCTCATCAAAATATTTCTTGCATTCTCCATCATGGGCCATTATCGCCATTTTAACAGCAATATGTTGGGATAAATCAGATAATCAAGTGGCTTCTCTGCTCCTTCCAAGAGGATGATTTGCTCAGCAGCCTACATACTGTATTATCTCTAGTAATGGCATCAAATTTAGTCTATTCATTATACGTATGCACCATACAAAAGGGTAAACATCCAAACCAGAAAATAGCACAGCATAAATATTCTCAAATCCACTTAATACTATTCTGGATCAGAGGGGCCAAGTCCATCTCAGCAGTATTACGCTCAAGGCAGGAAACAGCCTTGGATAGCACACTAGTCAATTACAGAGGCAACTCCCACACACATTCATGGTTACAAAGAGCAAATTTAGAATCATTAACTAGAATAGAACATGATCGATCTTAGAAAAGCACAGATACCATGCAAAAATGTATTTTTTGACTGCAAGTACCACACCATGATCATACTGTTCTTCTCAAGTATAATTTGTGGATGCTACTAGCAGTTTGTTTTCAATCTGATAGATTTTTTTCACACCAACATTGTTTCCTTATGAGTGGTCTTCTTTTCTACTGCACACAGACATATGTGCAACTTTGATGACACTCACACTAAACACATAGACATCCAGTATAAAAACTTTAGATTTGGGATATGAACCACCTTCCTTGTTTCCTTCATTGTTTTCTAGTCATTTACCTGTTTGCTCCAGCTCATCAATCATAGGAACAAGCTGTGGATAAAATTCCTTAAGGACACATGCAATTCTATAGAATGACAGGGCAGACATGGACCTTTCCTCTAGTATTTTGCAAACAAGAGTTTTGAGAGATTCTTTGGGATCTTCTTTCTTTAAACATTTTATTGCCTAAAAAAGAGAAGAAACTATTTTAAGTCATGTAATTTAACTTGCTAAGTCAAAAATGTTTATATTTGAACAATCAACAGTTCAGTTAAACTTGCAACAATTAATTTTGGAATGTGTTAAAAAATACAGTACAGGCCTTTTTGTGTGACTGTTTCATTACAGTGAGAAGACAAAAAAAATAAATAAATGCATGTAAATTTCTGCACTTTACATTCAGACACCTGCAGGAACTTTGTTTAATGAGTACAATGGACAGGTAATATATAGTCAAAATAGTCTGCTGGTTTACCGACTTCATTATTTCATTCAGATTTGTAACAGCAAAGAATTTTAAAAATTCTCATCTAATGCCAGATAAACAAAAAACTGAGGTATCTACTAGATTAGTTACTATGAACAATGATTATCAGATTTGTTCTGATAAACCTCTCCATTTTCCTTTGTATGTAAGAATTCTACTGTACCTCAATAATTTCATTTGAAAGACTCTCTGATCCTTCTCCTTTAGAATCTAGTTGAGTACAAAGATTATTAACAGTCTCTGTGATCAACTCCTTGTACTTCAACAAGACCTCCAGTGCTTTGTTCTCCTTGCATAAAACTATTTAAAAACAAAATAACAACAACTGTGTTAGAAAAATCAGAAGCCACTTTAAATCCCTGTTTTTTATTACAAAGGTACAAGCATTTGTGATGTACAGTCTGCAGCCCAATAAATATGTTTGTTATGACATTGTGGAAATAAAAAAAAAATTACGTGCACAAATACAATTTTCCTAAAATACATTCCAGAAATCAATATAAAAAATACTGCATTTTAACCCAAGGAAGATTAAGCAACCCTAAATGAACTGTTTAAAGGAAGCTAGGTTTTTTCCCACATCGTCAGTGACACAGATTCTGATTTTCTTCAGTCCTATCACATATTTGAAAAGTTATGAAGCTTATGTAAAATAAAAAATGTAGATTTACCTGCACTGATGAGCTTTTCAGCCTCTGGTTCCTTTTTCATTTCTTCTATTAGCAAATCTAGTGCTGGAATTTGGCTTCTTATTCTTAGAAGTATTTTCCACAATGACAGTGTTTGAATTCTGCTCTCCTGTACAACTATGGGTATCACCTTGCCAAAATCATCCGGATCTTTCTCCAATGCTCTCTTCATTAACTGCAAACAGATGACAGGAAATATTTGGTATATGATCAAATCTGAATATTTTCACCAAACAAGGTGAAAGTTAGTAGTCCAACTAGAAGGACAATTGCTTTACAAATGAAACACCAGTTTCCTTTTCTGTGGAATAATGGGGTTTATTCAAACAAAGAATTGTAATTATTTATGTGGTCATCCAAAGTGACTTCTATAGCCTGTAGTGTTCTCAAATGACCATAGTACTGTACATAGCAAGTTTTCACAACATTTTATAAAAGTATATTTTTATCTTAGAAAGGACAAGGAGTAACATTTTAGTCTTTTTCCATAACATTTGTCACAGTCATCCATTAGCAAAACAGTAAGTCACCACAAGTGGACATCTTAACATATGGCCTGAATTATAACCATATTCCTCTGAGTGCACTACATCTATTAAAATTCTGCATATATCAGGTTTGAATCATGCCACAACACTGCAAATATTGTAACAGCGAAAAGGAATTCACCTCTTTCTCCTTTGCAGGAATATCTTCTGCTGCTTGGAAGCATTCAAAGAAGGTATGGGGATCTGTGAGCATTTCTGAGATGTTCTCATGGAACTTCCACCAAAGGTCTGATCCCAGTGCTTCCAGGGAGTTCTCTTCTGAAACAGGATCATGACAGTACTTCTTAAGAATGAATTTTTAATTCCTGAAAACTTCCAGTAACATTTAAATATGCTGCAAAATAAACTTTACTGAAAACAATCTGCATGCAAAGTAAACTCCTTATATACAGTGCCTACAAGAATGTGGCTTTTGTAAGTACTGTAATTGTTTTCATGAAGCATCAAAGCACACAAGAGGACTTTGAAGTAACATCTCTTTAAGACTAGACAAATACAATGCTGGCTAAAGGAAACTAGAGACAGATATGTAGTCATTAAAAGAGGAACTTCATTTTTCATTTAGAGTTATTAAAAATTATTCTAGTACATAGGCCTCTGATGCACTTAGTTAAATCGCAAGAAAAACGATTTGTTTCTTTTTGTACCCTTAATAATTCTGGAATTTCCATTATTACTGATAAGATCACTGTGCTATACTGGTGTAAAACAAGCTATAAATATAATTACAATATTACACTTTCAACAGCACAAAAACAGCACTTGTCAGGGACTACCTAGGTACCGAGCAATATTATGCAGTTTCTTAGTATAAAGTGAGCATCATGATAGAGAAGACTGTGTTTTATCAGTATACTCTCTAGTACTGCTGCAAATGCTTCTAAGTCATTAGCATGGCCATACTGGTGTCCATTGCCTGTGCACAGATATTACTGTCTTCTTATGTCCACACTGGCTACATTATGATTTTAATCTGTAGCTCTGTAATCTGTAGCTTGAGAACTCTGCAGGTTGACTTATTTTTTTGTTAAACTAGGGGGCTTCGCTCGCCAACCCCCATGTTTGGTTTTCCGGATACACACTTGTAAGATTTTTTTCTTTGAATTGTTGCTATTTCATTAGTTTCACTTTTATTTCAGAATTTCTATAAAAAACAATATTTGGAATCTTTACTGTCCCAATGGGCTGAATCTTTTAAATTTCTGTGAGACTTGTGTTTAATGACTTTGTACCATAATTTAGGATAGGTTTCACTGTTTGGAATTTCAGCACAGACAAAATGATCCACATCCTCAGCAGTTGATAATTTTTTTGTACAGTAACCAATAAATGCATGTGAGTTAAACCCCGTTTTTGAAATTCTCTGACTTAAACTAATTTCCTTTTGTTTGCGTCAATGCGATCTGTGCTATCATTTTTTTGATACTGTAGCGACTGACGTAATAAAGTGTTACAAAAGATCTACTTTAGCAATCGCCAACTGCGTAACCCCAAACACAACTTTCTAGCACCCTCTCCAACCCCTCCTCCCACGGGTCTCGCCTCCCCCTTACCGCATCAATCAGTACCCAGCTATCAGTCTGCCGTGCTGTACTCTGCCATCCCTTTGATCGGACTTAACAGTAACTTAAAACGAAAAAGGCTTCAGCTTGGCTGGGACACTACAATACTTTTGCCTGTTACTGCTTTCATATTCTATACCTTTCTCTGCATATGTATCTGACATGACTGAATGTTTTGCTGGCTGTCTATGGACTTATTTGATAAGAAGGGCATGTCTTGTAAGAATCTTATGTTCCACGTTCCCGCAAGATGCTCCGTTGTCAGTCTTTTTTGTCTCGCAGGTCTTTAAAATGTCTTTTGAGAACTTACGAGAAGATCACGTATCGTCGCCTTGCTTTTACATTCCAGAATTTTTTTTTTTTATATATTGAGAGAGATAAAAAAAAAATACAAAGTAAAATCTGTTATGGCCTATTTGTCATCTGTGGTTAGATTTATCTAATTTAAACATTTGTTAAGGACAGGGTGATCATTAATTAAGTACTCATATTTAAATTCAGAGAACTGAAAGAGTGGAGAAACCTTTTGAAATTGACCATGCAATAAAATTTGTATATTTTTCTTGTTATTTTAAACTTCATTCGTTTGAGTTTTTTTTTTTAAATCTCTTTGCACAACATGTTACATAAAATAAGAATTAATTGGTCAACAAAGGCTGACAACATAAATGCAAAAAACAGTTATGCCTTATGGGGAACAAATGTTAATTTGGTACGTTCTGAAGATAATCCCCAAAACAAGTGAGGGAAGGAGCAGCGGCTGCATACTGAGACTGCTTCACCAAAGTATGACGAAAATAATTAGTATCATTGGTAATTAAAATGAAAAAGCCCTAAAGGCTAAGTTTTCGGAATATACATAACTCAACATATTTTTGATTTTATAGTTCTGTTTGCAAGATTAAAATATATAAAGAAACAGGGTTCCTTCACTTGTGGCATTAAACAAGTCCAGCAGACTCATAAGTGTTCGTATGTTCATATTTATTTCCATTTATCAATTTACAGCAAGCAGCAACAGGAATAAGGTATGGACTAGCCATGAATGTTGAGCTATTTGATTGCAAAGCACATAAAGTTTCTCTTACAAACATATTTTCACATCATGTCACTTTTGAATTGCCTATTAACCTAAAAGCCAGTTATTTTAATCTAATAGAAAAAAAATTCCTGCAAAAACACAGAGTATGTGCATACTTCACGCAGAAGATAAATGAGCTTGTACTGTAATTGGAATAGAAGTCCACTAAAGTCCAAGCTCTTTGAGGTAACAGCCCTAACTTATATGCCACCATCAGAAAATTTTGGAAAATGCACTTGCACTACATATGTGATACTAAAATATGGCACAGCAATGCTAAGACACTTTATTCACAAATTGTATATATTTATTGCAATTTTTCAATGGCTGTGACGAAGAACTAAACACTTGTGTAACATCAGAACAAGTACAAATATCTTAAATAAATACAACAGACCTAAGAATTGATGGAGAAATATGTTATATTTTAATGAGTAAACAATATGCCCGACAATAAGTCTGTAGTAACTTTACTGCAATTTTAAACTACATTTGTTCATTTTTGAGAAAAATATATCTACTTATATTATTTGCTGCCACAGTGGCCTTAAGCATCAAAAGTCACTTTCTTTGGTATTATCTCTATATCTCTTTTATAAAGCATCCCTCCAAATGTCCAAAGACTGTTGGCATGTTTTGCAGTTCTCTTCTGAGACACCACCATTTTTAATTGATAAATGGAAGAAGTTAAACTTCCAGTAGGTAAAGTTGATATTAATATTAGCAAGTGAATTGTATAACCTTTTTTATGAATACAAAAATACTTTATTTGAAAGACAAAATATTTTCTCATTTATCAGATACCATTTGATTTGCAATTATACCTATTCCTTTAATGGTACTGTTTGGAGTAACAACAGAAGGGATAAGATAATGTAAATATAAATCTATGGTCCATGTCCTACACTGCCCATGCATCTATTTATATAGCCCAATTAGAAAATTCTTAATTAATCCTCTCCAACTCAATGGGAAAGCAATTGCAAACAAAAAACTAGAAAAAATCCCTTTATCTTTGCAAAGAATGGTAGAAAGACTTAAGAATTTTCTAATTCTGCTCTTGAATAAGCCTGCAAGGCCACTGCCTCTGTTCTGTTTTTCTTTAGATTTCTTACTCTTTGTAATATCCTATTAAGGGATAATTTTGTTCACAATGGCACAGTCGATATTTATGTGTTGATTACATTTAATATATTTTAATTATTAGTAGTGACTGCATGTTTTAAATTAATTTTTTTACATAGTTTGCAATATTTTATCTCAATAAAACCTATTAAAAATTAAGCAATATTTCAGTTAGCTGCATTAAATTGGACTTTATTTTTTAATCATTCATAAAGACAAATTTTTGTAATCTTCAAGTGGTATTCATACAGACCAGTTGTATTCATATATTCAGTTCAATGTAGATTTATTTAGTGTTTCAGTGACCAAATACAATATTTTTCAATAGCACAAACAATAATTTAGCATGGTTGATTAAATTGGCATTTACTAAAAATACAAAATAAAACTTTGAATAAGGCATCTTAATCATAAAAATGGAATGACAGTATGTGAACTTTACACAGTGTAACACCAACCTGCCTTTCTTTGTAGCATCCACTCTTCTTTCAGTTGCTTCAGCTGCTCCTGGAGGCCAGGACACTCGTTTGTCACCATACATAGCAGCTTCAAAAGGCCTTTCTTGTCCAAAGCGTTCTCCACATTCACTTTATTTAAAAGGCTGCTAATGGCCTGTTCATAGGACACATCTTTGCAGCATTCCAGAACAACCTATATTATAAATTGTAATAAAAAAATAAATAAATAAGCAACCAAACAAATTAATTCACAACATTAAATCAGTCATCAAAGCTGAAGTGTTTCAGAATGTATTATTAGTACCTTTTGATTATACTTTATACATCTATTTTCAACCATCACTTTAAGCTTTTTTTAAATTAAGAAGAATTCTTTGACCCAAACATTTTAAAATTATTTTAAATCTTCAGCATTCAAAAAAAATCAGAAACAATAAAAGGCCATACAAGCAAGGTGGCAATGGCTATTCTTTATTTAGTTTCAGAAGAGGTAACAATTCCACCTTCTAAAGCTGGGATCTGTCTCTGCATTATCAGGCACAAGGAACAAAGCAATTCTGCAT
>JANRMT010062815.1:32855677-32908516 GCA_026402145.1 Polypterus bichir lapradei
AGAGAGAGAGTAGACATGGGCACAGCAAAGTTTTGTAGGGGTAGGCAGGGCATTTTGTTAAAAAGCCAGCAGTTCAACCTTTGATTTCTATTTTTCTCCATAAACAATGTGGAAAATTGATGCACTTATAAAAACAATGGACATACAGCAGAAATTTGCATCTCTTCTAAGTATATCAGAACTTGCCTAGTCCATTTTGTTGATTATAAAATATAGGAAGAGGGAATATCTGAAAGGCAGGATTACAGCAGCAATGCAAAGGAAATACAAGTTAAAATGTACTGCTATGTGTACACAGTACAATGAAATTCAATGAAAGTCTCCTATATGTCTGCCGCTGACTAGTGACATTATTACAATACGAACAAAAGACAATGAATAAGTTACACATTAAAAGTAACATCAGTATACCAGAGAGTACTTTCTAATTAGGAAATTGTATGCAACAATGAGGCCCCTTAAAATAAATTACAAATAATATCCATTACAAAAGTTACTAATCCAATCTATTGTTCATAGGTTTATATAAGCAGCACAGGAAGATTGACATGGATGGCAGGTTTTCAGCATTCCATAGTATTAAAAAAAAAAAAAAAGAGGTAGGCCGCATGGTTTCTGAAAGTGAAAATCCTGTTTTGCTAATGTGATGTATTTTATAAGGTACTGATGAAGTAAGTGGATAGCAGTAGAACAATTTAAATATGACTTCAAAATCAATTGTGATGTGGTGATCTATCTAAGGAGCATGTTGTGGTATGTAAATCAGTGCAGAATTGACTTAAAATAAAGAAAGCACCCGTTTACTTTATGAGATCCTTTCCCAAAATAGAAGTGTCAAAAATTAGAGCCTGCAGATATCAGCACTGATGCTACTGGTATTTTTAAATCATGTTTGTTAAGTTTGAAGATGATGAATAATTTGGCATGTTACCATATCTCCTACAGTCAGATAACTTTCAACAGATGGAACAGGACTGAATTCATAACTGTGAAAATAAGTGGCAAATTAAGTTTAATGTAAGTAAACATAAAATTTACATAACAGGAAGAAAAAATACATTAGATTGAAATACACAGTGAGAGCTTTAGAGTTTAAAAGCACAGGAATGTAAAGCAGGTGCTGAGGCATCATAGCACCCCCTACTGGTGGCCACAGCAACTAAAACTTACAGTATGTTTAGTAGTGTTACAAAAGTGATTATTAACATCTTAAAGATCTCACAAAAATACAGCTAATTCAAATAGGTGAGTGGCTGACAGTTTTTTTTTTTTTTGGTTTTTTTTTTAATAGAGGTAACTGGCAGAATATACATATCTGAATAACATTCAATCATTAACCTCTGCTGGCATCAAAATCCGAGGGCAGACTGGACATGCCAATACTGGCTAAAAACATTTTGTATGTAATTTTATAATTTTATAAATAAATATATATATGATAAAATGTATGTTTAATCCACTTGCAATTCATAGGGACCAGTGTTCTAGGAGTACAGGGTGCAAAGCAGAAGTCTAACCTTGAGCCAAATAATATAAAATTTTAAAAGAAGACAAAAATAATAGAAAAGTAAAACCTTAGCACTGCTGATTAAAAATCAGTTAGACATCTTGACAAAAGTGAATAAAGGACCTAGCATCAGTACAATGGCACATTTCAGCCTAGACCTACTGCCATTTGGACTTTGGTTTAATTATATTTTCTGCTGTCAAAAACAGCTTTACGTAAAATTTCCAGGGACTGTTTTTACACATTTCAGTGTAATGTTTTCAAATGTTTACTACTTTGGGATGCTGTTAGAAGTAAGCAGTTATCACTTGAGATTATATAAAAATACACAAAGTGAGCTGATGAACTGTGTGGAGACAATTGCTGTGCTCCCGTTAAAACTTCTGATTAAATTCCTACATTCTCATCTTTTAGTTATTATTAAATAAACAGATCAACTCACTGTTGTCCTTATGTTGTAACCTTATACTGATATTTTATTTGCATTAGTTTCACCAAATCTAACTATATGCAACTGACTAATTCTATTAAAAAAAAAAAAAAAGATTTAGAATAATATATTCTTTATCTATGCCTTTTTGTATCCTCTTTTAATCTGAACAGCTCCTGTCTGAGTGGAATGGGAGGAAACTCCATAGGTGGACACCTGGCAAGCCAAACATGTAAAAGTAGCACAGCTCTGAAGACTTTTTCTTGATTATGCAAAGAGCCCATTTTAAACAGTTAATTGAAAGCTATGGTTCTCAAACACCTAATTCTAAAACCACAAAAAAAGAAAAAGGCAAGCAGTTCCACAAAACATCTATGCAGTGAGACAAGATATGTACAAATAAACATCCTCTGCTCTGCAAGGCTTTACAATCACATCTGAAAGGACACATTGTGAAAAAAGCTGCTGACAATCAAAGGCAGTGTTCTAAGCTTCTGCTTTAACAAACAGAATTCAACACTTGCTAGTGAAACAATATGTCAGTTAAAATTGCTTCCAACAGCTTTCACCCTATGGGGTCTCCTGTTATTTTTAAGGTGTCTCATGATTTGCTATTGTCTCAAGTTGTCGTGCCAGGTCCTATTTGGCAATGTGTTCAACTGCAGTTATTTTTGCTCAATAAAAACGATTAAATATAATACTATAGTTAAACAGTAAAAGCATGTATACTATTGTCTTGTCTGTGTTTGAATAAACATAGACGTCAAAAGTAAAAGTATAGGAGTAGTTATAAAGGTCTTGTAATTACAGTACAGAGTATATCATTTTTAGATTTTTTTGGACAATAGTATTTTTCAATAATATGGCTTTTTGGTTTCTTGTGCAAAGCTTTTGTAATTTAACTGTGCAGCAAACACTGAAGTCTGAACTATTTTCATTTATTAAGAACATCATTTTCCCAAAAAATAATGTTCTTACGTTAATATGCACTAAATATTCCATTAATAAGGAAACATTGTGATCTAAGGG
Organism: Polypterus bichir lapradei; assembly: GCA_026402145.1. Lineage (NCBI taxonomy): Eukaryota > Metazoa > Chordata > Cladistia > Polypteriformes > Polypteridae > Polypterus > Polypterus bichir. The sequence continues at coordinate 32,858,644 of JANRMT010062815.1, forward strand.
AAATTCAGGTTAATGCTAAAAAAAGGGCAGCATTTTTCAGAATAAATTCAATGTTAATTCCTGGTATTTTACAAATAAAAACAGTAAATATAAATACAAGTATTTAAATGACAAGATGCAAAAGCTTGACAGTTTTTCCTTATTCTTTTATTTTCATTGAAGATACTTTTTTTTACTTAATAGTAAAAAAAGAATTTATAAGGCATATATAGTATATAGATCTGGATATTGCATTTATCATTATGATTTGACTTGGAAAAAGTCCTGACAGTTTACAAATTTAAACAATGAGCTAGCAGTGACCCCTTCTGGCAATCTCAGACAAATTTTAAATAGTACACTCTAACAACCATGGAGCCTTACTCTTTCACCAAAACATGTTTGCTGATCTATTCAGATGTTTTAGGTTCTAAGCTGTCTTACAAAAAGTACCAAACAGACATACCTGAGTAAAAGAACAATAATTACCTTTCTGGAAAGTGAACACAGTAAAAGTAAAATTTGACCAGCATGAGAAAACTATTTAAATAGAAGGTTTAAAGTATCTGTTAATCAGTGTACTTACAGTAAAAATCAAAAGTACAAGTAAATGTATGATCTTTCCATCATATAAAAATATGTATTTAAAAAGGATCTTACGGTGGCTGACCCTGCACTCTGACCCTCAAATAATAAGACACTTTCCCCTCTGGGATTAATACAGTGTACCAAATAACAACAAAAAAAAAATACAAACCAAAAATAATTCAGGCCACCTTCTTTTTGAGTGTGAGTTGTGTTACAATCAGTAAAGTAGGAGCCACATAACTGCAACTTGGGGCAGCGACATTCATCACAAGCAGACATCTTAATGACTGTATCCTAATTTACTAGGCAGGGTTTTAATAGGAAAGGCTAATTCCAAGGGCTGTCCACCAATACACCCATACATAGGGTCTTGATTATCTTCTTTTGTGTCTTATCACCCAGAAAAAAAGTAGGATGAGTGATCTCCTTTCAAAAATTGAGACATCAGTCAAACTGATGGAAATGATGGATAGTATTATAGTGGTTTTATCACTGTACATTTGTGCTTTTCTACAATAACACCTGCAAATAGACCGGGAGTTCCAAGTAATTTATTTTTGCCCTTCAAAATCAATTCATACTGTTTGTGGCATAGTCCAATGAAGAATATCAAAACCATATATTTGTTTTCTCATGTAAACAACTCTATTCAAATAATTATCCATTATATAATATATTACCAAAGAGCAGGGTACAATACCTCTTTCTCATCCTTAGACAGAAACTCCTCAGTAGATGCGTTCAAACATTCAATGACTGGGCTCATGTCTGTTAAAGATGCTATAAGCTGATCCAAGTATTTAATGAGAAAGTCAGATAAGTTCTTCTCTTCAGGCTCAGAATCTCCAACCTCTGATAATAGCATAAAAAAAGAACTTTGAATGATCAAACTGTACCTTACATATCTAAGAAGAACTGCTGAACAAAGATTATTGATAATATTATTCAACACTGCATTAGGCAGCCAGTTGGAGAAGCCTGTTGTAGTAGTAAAAGAATGCAGTACAAAAATCAGACCAACACTTATAAAAATTACTTTTATGGGTAGCTCTCTCTGTGTTCTTTTGAGTAAACAGTGTCGCTACCTGGAAGCCTTTTGTTGCTAAGTGTTTCTAGAGTTTTATTTATATGATTCACTAACAGCCATAAGTCTCAAATGCATTACATCTAATTCCTCTAAACTACTCTACTTTGAGCTGTAAGTAGTATTCCTTCCATTTATACAAAGAAGGCAAGAATTCAGAAAGTGCCTGGGCAAAGTTGTATGAAATATATGAAATGTTAGAGTGCAATACTTTTGATCTTCTTTACAGAACCCAAAGCTCGATACACAGGTATTTTATTAGAATATACAGCATTCACGTCTGTTTACAATCATGTGTATCACAGCAAGATCCCCTGCTGACTGCCTTGCAAAGTGACAGCAAAGGTGAAACTTTTGTATTTCTCAGAGATGGCAGACTCCCACAGAAGGCACATCACTGTTTCAGCCCTGCATCTGTCAGAATGCCTCCGGCTACAGAGTTCTTTCTGATATTTAAATTATTCTTTTATACAATGCAATTTGAATCCTAACACCCTTAATGTGGTACTAATATGGCTACAAAGAGACCATATAAATCAGGGTAATAAAATGACTTCAGACATCACAACCATGGATATTTGTGCAATCTGTGGCATAAACAGAATTCTGGTCTGTTGTTACAGTCTAGCATGACAGTACTTCATGTAAATGTGAAGCATGCTAGTTTAACTGAAGACAAGTGTGCTCTGTCACGGGCCAGTTCCTGTTCCAAGTCTATTGCTGCTGGGATAGGATCCAGTCCACATACGCCTGAAGCAGATTTGATAATGGATGAATGGACTTTTTTTAATTTGATCCCATTCATTGCAAATAACAGTTGTCAAACAAGTAAGCCAAGGGAGTGCTTTGGGGGCTTCGATTCCAAGCAAGAAATGGAGAGAATGATACATGGGTGCCACCGTTGTAAACTTACTTTCCCTGTTTAACCTTAGAGGAGAGGATGGCCTGAAGGACCTATATCATCAGTTCTGTCCATTCAGTACTTAAGAAGCATCCAGACTGGGATCTGACATCCACATTCATGGACATCCAACCCAAGAGGATGGATTCTCCTTATAGGAAGCAAACCCTTTCAGCTGAGGAAACCATATTCTGAACCAGACAGTCCCTGTTTAATTAAAATGGGGCATCCCTTCTCAGACTCCACCTCTTTAACTGCTCAAGGCTCTATTTGTTATACTTTGATTATAACTATAACTTTAAGCATGTGAATATTAAAAGAGTAAAGTATAATGCATTGTAGAGTGAGATTGGATGCATGGCTTTACATATAATACAAAAAACAGTAATTATCCATTATTTCTTCTGAATTAAAAAGTATAAGCAAAGTGGAGTTTATCCTGGCAGCAAAAGGCAGAATATAGTAAGACATTTGCAGTTCAGAAATGTAATGAGTCAGTATGCTGGGAGTCTAAAACCAAGTAAGCTCGAAGAAGAACAAGAACAAGAAGAAGAAGAAGAAGAAGAAGACAAAGAAGAAATGGATCTCAGCCCTGAAAGAAAATAGGGCATAAATGTGAAATGTGATGAGCAACACTGTTTTTGCCTTTTATTAAGTTTTCTCTAATGTCAGGATATGGAAAAAAAGTACTACTACTACTACTACTTGTGATGACCTGATAGCCATTAGTTGCTGCCTTGTGGCCACTATTACCAGGATATATTCCAATGTACCAGATTAGATCTGGCAGCGTGAAAATGTTATGCTATTACTTCCTTCCTTTCATTATCCAACCCGTTATATCCTAACTACAGGGTCACGGGGGTCTGCTGGAGCCAATCCCAGCCAACACAGGGTGCAAGGCAGGAAAGAAACCCCGGGCAGCACGCCAGCCCACCTCAGGGCCCGCACACACACACACTAGGGACAATTTAGAATCGCCAATCCACCTAACCTGCATGTCTTTAGACTGTGGGAGGAAACCGGAGCACCCGGAGGAAACCCACGCAGACACGGCAAAACCATGCAAACTCCACTCCGGGTCTCCTAACTGCAAAGCAGCAGCACTACCCACTGCACCACCATGCCGCCTATGCTATTACTACTAAAATTAAAATATGACAATGCAAATAAAATGAAGATTATGGAAAACAGTGTTGCAGTATCATCACGGTCAGCTTACAGAGCTATAGCTACAGACTGCTTTCTGACTATGTAGTGGCTAACTAAAGAATCTAATGTGGGTGAATGGAGGTAAGTGGAAATGGGTATCTGGAATGAAGCTGTGTTAAGACATGTGCTAGCTGTTGTCACAATAGACTATTGCTGCCTGTTAACCAGACTAAAAATAAAAAGGAAGGATAAAAACATAATAATCATGTGAATATTTACCATTAAGAGATGACTGTTCTGTTGCTTCAGGTGCCAAAGTCTTCATAGATATTTCTTCTCCATCTTCCTCATGCTGGTCTTCAACATTAAGACATTCCTGATCTATACAGCATTAAAAGTCTTTACTAAAAATTTCTCAGTCATACTTAACATAACTATAACTAATTAAAAACTGCTGATTATTATCATTAGCACTTTTGAACTGGACAGGGTGGGTTGAAAGCCTATTGTGTACATAAATAAACAAATAAAAAACAGGTATTTAAAAATGGGGAAGAATGTTAGGACAAGTCAAAGATTTATAGCTAAGCATTTAACACAAAAAAATAAACTTTCCCCACCTGGTTGAAAATCTTTGCTTTGTGTCACTTTCCCTTGAAGGATGTCACTGAGCTGAGGGCAAGTCTTTTGTATAAGATTTAGAACAACAAACAGAATGTCAACACCAATAGTTTTTTCTTCCATTACTTTGTGCAAGAGATTGGAAAAAACATGACTGCCTTCATTTTCATTCTGACAGCAATCTTGAATAATCTAAAAGAAAATTACATCACAGTTAGATACATAAATTATTAATACTGGCACTGCAGTCATACCTAGTACTGTACTCTATACATCTTCTATTATTCATTCCAACTAGGCTGTTAATCACTGAATTGTAGCCGTAAATGGGAAAAAAAAGAAAAAAAAAATCAATAAGATAGTGGTCTACTTAGACTAAATAAAGATACAGTCTAAATAGTATGTAAATAAACAGAAAAATTAAATATTATTAAATTATTCATTCAGGACTTCCTGCATAGCATCACAAGTGCTATACCCAGCATAAAGGAGCTAGTGTCCAGTCTAAAAACAGAAGTGGACTCGATGAATGTGGAAGTTCTTGGGCTACACAATGGTAGCACATGCTATATGGCCTTAATCTGGTGTTGGGAATTAACTTGTTAATGTGTAACAGGCACTAAAATAAGATTTTACAGAGGACCAGGATCTCATAATGTTACAGTGCCGGGGGCCTCCAGGAGGCTGTGTTTCTAAATGAAAACTGGTATTTTCGGATGACACACGATTGTAGAAGTACTGACAGCATGGACGTTCTTGTATCATAAAGGCTAGTAATGACTTTCCAACAATAACCATTTGCTTTAAGGGTACTCCACCTAAAAATGATATATTTTTTTATTTGTTATTTACCCTATGTAGATTACACCGATCAGCCAACAATATTAAAACCACTGACAGGTGAAGTGAATAACATGGATTATCTTGTTACAAAGGCACCTTTCAAGTGGTGTGATATATTAGGCAGTAAGTGAACAGTCAGTTCTTGAAGGTGATGCACTGAAAACAGGAAAAACAGACAAGCATAAGGATCTGAGCGACTTTGACAAGATCCAAATTGTGATGGCTAGACAGCTGGATCAGAGCATCTCCAAAACAGTAGGTCTTGTGGGGGTGTTCCTGATGTGCAGTGGTTAACACATCCTAAAAGTGGTCCAATTTAAGGTTAACATGAAGGCTAGTCTGTCCGGACTGACCCATAGAACAGGCACTGCAGCACAACACACTGTAATGCTGGCCATGACAGAAAGGTATCAGAACACACCTGTGTACTGCAGCTTGTTGCGTAGCTGCAGACCTGTCAAAGTGTCCTTGTTGACCCCACTTGGTGCCAAATGCACCTACAGTGAGCATGAAAGCTGGACCATGAAACAGGGTGACCTGGTCTGATAAATCACATTTTTTTTTTAAGATAATGTGGATCATCAGGTATGTGCAAGTCATTTATCTGGAGAAGAGATGGAAGAAGGATAATGCACCCTGCCACACTGAAAGAAAAAGTTCAGGAATGGTTTGAGGAACAAAACAAAAAGCTCAAAGTGTTGACTTGGCCACCAAATTCCTCAGATCTCAATTTGATTGAGCATTACAAAATGTGCTGGAAAAACAAGTCTGATCCATGGAGACCCCAACTCGTAACTTACAGGACTAGACATGTTCTGCTGTCAACAGCTTGGTGCCAGATACTACAGGACACTTTAAGAGGTCATGTGGAGTCCTTGTCTCAAAAGGTCTGAGCCATCTTGGAGGCACAAAGGGGACCTACACAATATTAGGTAAGTGGTTTTAATGTTGTGGTTGATCAGCATATACTCGTAGTGATGCTAAGAAACATTGCTAATCTCATGTTTTCATGCAGAAATGAGATGAAAAAGTTTCTAAAACAAAAGTCATGTATAGTCACCAGCGCTGATCAACAGCAAACACTAGCAAAATATCCATGAAAAACTCTCATGTTACTCAAATCACATAATCCACATGTCAAGTCATTCAGTCATATGCTGAAAACATACCAAAAAAAAAATCTTACTAAAATGTTGTTAAATAAACCAGTTCTGGAAAATGCTAATGGACAAAATGGAGTAAGTTTAGATGTGAACAAGCATTTGAACTGTAGACCCACCTTCCATCAATACATTTATATTCATATCCAAAACTAAAGTACCTCTGGCTTGTTTAGGAGCAATTTGTGAACCTGCATGGGTGGAATGATCATCTATTTATTGAAGCATCATGGAAAAATACGAGTGTGGCACATGGTCTTCCTGATAATATTTTCAGTCACTTTTTAACTTTTGGGAAAACAAGATGGGCACATGTAAAGAAGGTTATGGTAGACCGTGTTAACCCTTTTTAATAGGTGTCATTCAACTCAACAAAAGGACAGCAAAATAATAACAGAAAACTAGGACCATCAGTCCAAGGCATATAGCCTAATATGAGTTTAAGCCCCCGTGAAGCAAATAGTTGTCTCCACAGGAGGTCCTCTCTTTCTAGGAGCTGGGTCAAGAATGAATACTTACTTTCGGCTGTTAGTACTCTTAAATGGAGAATAGCCAGATAGGGACAGGGTTTTCAACGGTTGGTTAGAAATGACATTGCCTGCCCAGGGCTTCATCCTCCTCCACCAAAAGTAAACAAAGGCAGATATACTTACTGGCTGTGTTACATTCAAAGCACTCCCCATCATATTTACATGATCAATGCCACTGGTGTATCTCCCAATGTTTGTATGGGTAACTGTTCAGTTCCTTTAAACATTCCCCAAAACCCATTCCCTGCAATCCTGGAATCAGCCTAGCTGCTTTTCTCTGGACTTTTTGAAGTGCTGCTTTGTCATATTTGTAGACAACAGACCAAAACTTTACGCAGGTTGTTCCTCACCAAATTGTTATACAACTTGAGCATAACCTCTGTGGCACCCGGCCGGGGCAGGAGCCCGGCCGGGACGCCCAGGAGGACCAGAGGAGGGCTTGTACCTCCTCCAGACCGCGAGGGGGCGTCCGTCCTGGTTACGCTGGTGGCCTCGGGTAGAGGGCATGGAAGCCCAGCCCTGTAGGGGCCCGTGGTCACCGCCAGGCGGCGCCCCACTTCCAGACCATCATCTGCCACATCCGGCCGAGGCAGGAGCCCGGCCGGGACGCCCAGGAGGACCGGAGGAGGGCCTGTACCTCCACCAGAAGGGGGTGTCCACCCTGGTTATGTTGGTGGCCTCGGGTAGGAGGCATGGAAGCCCAGCCCTGTAGGGGCCCGTGGCCACCGCCAGGCGGCGCCCCGCTGTCTGAACAGCCCTGGAGCCCAGCACTTCCGCCACACCAGGAAGTGCTGGGGGGGGAAGACGACAGGGGACACCCGGCTTCCGGGTGCGCAGCCGGCACTTCCGCCACACAAGGGCGTGTCTGCGGAGGAGTGCCGGGAAGCAGCAGGAGCCCATCCGGGTTCCCATAAAAGGGGCCGCCTCCCAGCAGTCGGTGCGAGAGTCGGGAGGAAGAAAGACGAAGCTGGCGAGAGGACAGGAGGCGGCCAGAAAAGGACTGTGTGGCCTGGACTTTGGGGGATCGGTGCTGGAGGCACTGGGGGTTTGTGTGCACGTAATTTGTAAATATTAGTGTAAATAAATGGTGTGTGGTGAGAACAAAGATGTCAGTCTGTCTGTGTCTGGGCCAGCGTTCACACCTCCTTAGACTTGAACTCTACACATCGTACTATAGAAGCTAATATTCTGTTAGTTTTCGTAAAGGCTTCTGTACACTGTCTAGAGGTTGATAGCTAACAAGACCACTGTGACTCCTAGGCCCTTCCTATAAGGGGTACATTTTAACTTTCAGACATCCCATTTTGTATTCAAACCTAACATATCTACTTCCTACAAGGAATACCATACATTTCCTTACATTAATATAAGCCAAGTACACACATTTTTTTTCTCAGTTTTGAAGCATAACAGCTGCATACACAGCCTTTCTGGATTAATACCTACAGTACAACCGTCTTATTCAGGAGTATTACAGTTATTCACTACTTGCTTATTTTTGAGTACTGAGTATATCCTCATATATTGTTTGTAACAGCAAGGTAGAATAAAGTATCATTCACTGTCATTTTTCACAGCAGTCCAATATTTAAGGTTTAATGTCAGTGTACAAGCAGATAACATGTAAATGGCTGTCTTCATCCATTGACTCAACCAATTACTGAATTCATGTTAGGATAATTTTGAACTGTTCACAAATGCATTACTAATTCCTCAATTTAGCAACAATATAAAAGATAACTATTATTCATTATTAAAATTCAATTATTGTGTAACTCTCAACTGCATTCAGCTTGAAGTCTTCAATCACATGCAATACTTGGAACCTAAATTTCAAGTTTACTTGATTTCAGAATACACATAATGATACATTACTTGACATAGTCAACTGGGTAAAGGCCCGGGCATGGATCCAGAACATACTGGAGGGAGTTCACCTCTTAACTGACCTGGGAGAATGTGGGAATTCCCAAGGAGGAACTTGGGAAGGTTCTGGATGAAAGGAAGGAACCTTGACATTCATCAGGATAAACTGAAGAAAAGTGAAAGGACTGCACCTCATTCATTCATTCATTCATTCATTCATTCATTCATTCATTTTCAAAATCCAGTCAAAGTAAAATCTGTTGCTGTCATTAACTCTATCCTAAATGTACTTGAATTAATACAATAATCTTTTTTCATAATTCTAATTTTAAGTCGAAATTCTTATGCTTAAAATGTATTCCATATTAAAAAGGCATACAGTAACTGCACAAAACAAAAATTGAGATTTCCTTTAAAATCTATTATATTTTTTCCAATATTCTGTACCCTACAGAATTATTTTGCATCCTTCTAGAATGCATTATATTAAGTGGAACCAGTAAACATATTACAGTCAGTCAATCATTTACCAACTTGCTATATGCTAACACAGGGTCACGGGGATCTGCTGGAGCCAATCACAACCAGCACAGGGCGCAAGGTAGGAACAGACCCTGGGCAGTTTGCCAGCCCACCGCGGTAAACATATTGCATATAAATAAAAAAATTACACATGGCATTCAAATCCGTTGCTCTTACCGTTTTCTCCACAGCAGAAAATACTTTGCATGATTCAACCAACTGGACAAAATTCCCTATATCACAAAAGGCTTTGCCAATTTCAGTTTTGCGTTTTACCAACATGTCCAAGTCGCATTCTAACTTAACTGGAGAAGGATGACTTTTGCTTCTTGGGGAAGAATCTTCAGTAGTCCTTTCTACAAGTTGCCCAGAGATTTGGTCACCAGTTGCATTTTCAACAACAAGTGCTACTGCTTGTTCACTTGCTCCATTTTGGACATGTGCTTCTGGATCTGAGGGTATATGTTCTTGAGGAGAAACAGAATCTTCAGTCACACTGTTGCTCAAAAATGATATCACGGCAGGATTCTGTGGGACAGACTGGCTTTGCTCCTGAACTTCTCTGTTGTGGGGCTCTACAGTGGTCTCCACGGGGTATGATACAGATTTCTGTATTAGATCATTAATAATATTCTTGCAGCTTACTGCTACATCAAACATCTGCAGGCTGTCAGCAATAGAAATGATTTTAGTAAAGTTGTGCTTCCCTGGGCGTAGTTTGCCTGTGTAGACCATCTCCAGCAGGTTTACAAACTCATCTGAAGTGACAACGGCAGAATCAATTGAAATTGTGTCCGAGCTCTCAAGTAATGACTTGAACAGTAAGCTGGAGGCAGCTAGGACAAGTTTGTGGGCTCTGTAAGGAGTGTTGCCAATTAAAATTGTGCAGTCACAGAATTGTCCTTCTTTCCTTAAAGCGTGCAGCTGTTGCATTAGCTGTCGGCTATAATTTGGAAGCTCCATGATGTATTCCTGTACAAAAATACATATACAGTTAAAAAAAAAAAATAGCGGAATAAAATAAAAGAAATTAAAACAGATTAGCAGTCCAATAAACAGTTTTTAATATTTTGTATGGCTTTAAATGATTCAAATACAAATGAGTGTGGAGAATGTGTGTCCAATATTTCTAAAGTACTCATGTTCATTCCTAGACGACTAGGCGCAGAGCAGAAAGTTAACCTACCAAACATTGTGAATAAATGCAAACATCATTTTTGTATAACTGATTTTGTTTGTGGCACTTCATAGTTTTAATTTGTTTCATTTTATTTGGAAAGTCTGGGAAATAAATAATACTATTTTAGAAAGACATATAAACAAATACGTATAAGGTTTGGGGATAACCCAGGTGCAAAATCAACTTACTTTTTCAGTAGACAAGAACAGCGGTAGGGTTGCCAAGTAGACAACAATGCATTAAATAATCTGGTACCATACCTCCTCATTACCATACAAGTGACTCAACTGTTGTTGAGTTTCGGTCACTGCCTGTGTAGTATTTAAGTATTCAACTAACCATCTATGCATGCATTTAACACACTTATCCACTTCAGAACTGAAAGAGGCTGGTGCCTATCCTATCATTACAAGCTAGTTACCAGTCCTGGGTAAGACACCATTTCACCACAGTGCACAAGATCACATACACACTTACACTCACAGATACTGGGCTAATTGAGTCACCATTTAACTTAACATGCCATGTTTGGGTTGTGGGAGCATAACTGTACTATCTGAAAAAAATCCCACAAAGACATCATGGAAACACCACATAGAAGGGGTCTAAGATTCAAAGCTGGTCTTGTGGCACTGTGAGACAGCAGCACTGAACACTGCATTGGTCTGTAGTAAACAAATTATTATTCAAAAATTATGTCATCATCACTCCAGAAATAAAACATTGATTTTGTTTTTGAAATGCTGATATAAGTTTAAAAAAAAAAACTGGGATGATAGACAAAAATGTAAATATTTTCAGTTTTTACCTGCTTTTCTTGTACCTTGGCTACAGCTTTACTAAATACTAACTTTCCCATGCAGGGCAGACGCTTGTTAAGAGTCCCAGTAGACGTAAAATTGCCATTCAGTCAATAAGACTACTGTCACAAAGAGCTTCACAAAAGAATAAATATTTTATAATGTGGTATAACATTCTCCACCAACTTAACTCACTTTAAGCTGGGCAAGGAAAAAGCAGACAGCTCCCAGTTATTTACATAAGAGCCTTGTCAATGTAATGTGACTTTTTTTAAAACTCTCAGAATATGACAATGTGAGAATTACTTTCCCTCTTCATGAAATGTGTAGACATGCCAACATGAAAAAACACAGTTAAAAAAGCTAAACAATGTCTCCTTTCTATATACTTCAGAGTAGCCATTCAAAATGTCTTTGTCATTTATTAACATATTAATCAATTTATCTCTCTCTCTCTCGACATACATGAACAACTGGAGAGCACCTTAAGGGCTTAAATAAGGTAAGTGATACCAGCTCGGACCAAGAGGGGGCACTGTCACCAACTGTCCTTTCTCTGCAGTAAAAGGAAGATCTCGCCCCTTCTGGCAGGAATTGAATAAAAAGGAAGTGTGCCTGGGGTGTCACATCTCAGTCTGACCCAAGACCTGGACATGAAAGGAGTTCACAAGCTGCCTGAAGCTAAATTTGTACTAAGCTTAAATTCTGTTAAAGAATTTAGAGGCTGGAGTGGCCAAATTTCCCTTTTGGCATTTAACTATACTTTTCCTTTCTTAACACAACTGTTCCTGGGTGTGGCACTGCATATAGATCGATGAGAAGCAGATACAGCTGGTGGAGGTAAATCATACCTGATGTAACATGATGCCACTGCTGGAAATCTATATAAATAAAATAATAATACCCTCTGTCTGTCTTTCATATTTTTAATCTTTGTTTTATGTCATTTAGCTTTTTAGCACATTAAGGACCTCCTTTCAACCACCTTCAAATCAAATCTTGTCTGTTCACTAATCATGCAAAAACAGCTGAACTGATTTGCACAAGCTTTTGCATGTAGGATGCTGATGGTCCAACTTGAAATACAGGCTATAAGGCATTTCAAAAATTTCATTGGAGAGGTGGGTCGCATAATTCCAAATGTTGAATGTATAATAAAGCTGAATGAATTTAAAATACAGGCTGGTTGAAGGGTGATTGTAATTGAGGGGCAAAAATGCATCACTGCAAAACATACGAGTCAAAGATCTTGAAATTTTGCATGCATATTACTGTTGATACAACTTAAAATCTAAAGTTTAAGACTTTTCAAACGTTCCATTGAGAAACAGGATTTTAATGTTAGTGGTAGGAGTGAGGTTTGGGTCAAAACTAAAACTGTGTTATCCTACCAAATTGGTTCGACCACCAGCAAATGAATATGGCATGCTGTTTAGGTAGGGCCCCACTTACAGTAAAGGCTACAATCCACTTCAGTGATTCAGTGGAAACAACAGCAGGGAGGTGGGTGTGGTGCAACCAACACAAAAAGTGTGCATCACTGAAAAACAGCTGTCTGCTTTCATAAAATTGTATACTTACATAAATGTTAAAATATAGGCATTATGGAATTTTAGGAATTTCATTATGGTGTCATAAAGGGAGGGAAGCATCACTAGCAACCACACATTACTCCAGAACAGCTGAATGGATGTTGCTGAAATTGTGCTTGTATATTACAGTTGAACCAACCTAACATACAGAGTTTATGGAGTTTTAAAAGGGAGCAACATGGAAAAATGGTAGTTCTGTCAGCTTACATGCCATATTACTTATTACATTTTCAGCAAGACATCCAGTTTATTAATTTGGTATAAAAGCAGAAAATACAAAAAATGTCGAGGGATGGGACACTTATGAGGGGCCAAACGGGCCAAAAATCATATATTTATGCACGAAAACTATAGGTTTACGCATGAACATTATTGGTTTATGGATATTATAGGTTAGAGTGCATACTTAATTGGTTTGCGTGTGAACAATACTGGTTTCATTCATATGAACTATATTGGTTCGTGTCCGTATATTAACGGTTTGCGCGTGAACTATATCCGTTTGTATATGCATAGCACTGGTTTCACCTATACTGGTCCTGAATATGGAACTTTTAGCTTTTCAAAGAATGGATACGATCATATTATGTCAAATAATATACACGTTGCAGATGTGCAAGCATTGGGGCATTGTGGTAAGGGCTTTGTCCTCTAAACCCAGTATTTGTCGGTTGAAGTCCTGATAGTGACACTGTGTGACCATGAGCATGTCACTTCACCTGTCCTGGCGGCAAGGTGCGGGATCGCTGGGTATAAGAAATGTAACCAGTAGTAACTAAATGTTATACTGGATAAAGGCGTCTGTCGTAAATGTTGAATATTTTGCCTTTAGAATATGTAAGCAGTTTGCAAAAGCTGTGTGAAAAAGTACAGTCGCGGGCTGCAAGCGAGCATGTAGCTGGAAGCGAATAAAAAGACGACCAAATACGTACTTAACTTCAGCTTTGTGTTCATTACAGTCTCAATGACAGATTCTATTAAATAGTAATAATTACCACCCAGTCCTTTCTCAAACCTATTGTGCGAAAAAAAATACTGCGCTGTTTAAAACCAGACCCGTCCCCTGTCAGATTCTCTACACGATCCATGACTCTACCGGCTCCCTAGTTCCTGTTTTTTTTTTTTTTTTGCCCCTCCCATTTCCGCTGAAGATCACGTGAACAACCGATATAGTTCACACAGAAAGTTACGATAGGGTGCGCACACATAACCAGTTTGTTTCGTACGAAAAACCGGCATGGTACACACATACAACCAATAGCCCACATGAAACCAGTATAAGACGTGCATGAAACCAATATAGTGCATACACAAATCCATCGTTAGACCGGCACAGAAAGCAAGCCAATATAGTTCATACGCAAACCGATAACATGCGAGCGTAAACCAATGCAGTTCACTCACAAACCAATAACAAACGTACTGGAACCACTGATATACACACGCGAATCAATATAGTTCATATGCAAACCAGTGCTATGCATATACAAACGGATATAGTTCACGCACAAACCGATAAAATACAGACACGAACCAATATAGTTCATATGAATGAAACCAGGAACGAACCAATAGTTTTCGTACATAAATATATGATTTTTGGCCTGTTTGGCCCCTCATAGTACACTATACCTGGACAATACTTCAGCTAGTCTACTATACATTTATATCCTCTGCTAAAGCCCTGTACTGCATCCTTACCTACAAAAATGTTGACAAAGGAGATGCCAATTTTATAGTATGTAGTCTAATATAAGGAATGTTTCCTGGCTCTTGGAAGACAAAGAGGTCATTGCCACATCCATCACTTATTTTGAACTCTGGTTTCAAATTCTTATACAGCAGGTGCTTTGAATAATCGACAACAGAGGAAGTGTATGAAAAAGTTTAACATCTCACCCTAGAGGGAGGAGGAAAAGGGACAGCAATAATGGAAGAAAGGTTAAATGTGTTCCATTTCACTGTGGGAGTCGAAATAAAGCTGTAATGAAAGGATTTCAAAACAAAAATCCAGTTGGAGACCCTTGGTTCCCAAACAAGGCACACTGACTTTGAAGTAGGTTGTTTTTATCAATATCTTCTAATGGAAAAATGTTTAGACTTCTTCCAGGAAAAGAACGGAGAGGATTCTACTTTGGAAGGAATATCAATACACGTCATAGGCATAAAGAATTAAAGGTGTTTAATACCGCAATATTCTCAGTAAACACAACAAATATTACATTTTGGTTAGGGAAGTATTCTGAGGTAAAGTGTGAAAGTGAGTTTTTACAATTTCCAGGATAAGTTAAAAAAAGACATAGATAAAAATGGAAAACATCTTCCTCCAAACTGGAAAACAAGGGGAGTTAAAGGGGTTATTTTCTATCCTGGACAACTAAAAATGAGTAAATGTGACAGCATAGGATATGTGAAAGTCAAATTTTAGAACTATGGTAAGTTATGATACTTAGCCCTGGTCTAACAAAAAAAAAACACACACACAAAACCAAAAACCTGATATTCAATATCTCTGGGAAGGTCACACGTCTTTAAAGATTGTCCCAAATTCAACAAAAATATTAGGATTTTTTAAAATTTAATTACTATTAGGACAGATGTTACCAAAAGTGAATAGGAAAATGAGCAAAACAGTATGACCCTCTTAAAAAACCCCAGAAGCTAGGAAGAAGAGTAAAAATAATTTAAGAGTGCAAAAGAATGCAGAAAACATATCCTTATCAGAACCTAACAATCCCTTTATATTTCAAAAATAAACTAAAAGGCAAAAAATATATTTTTTTCTTGTTCTAAGATTTTGTTCATCATATGTGACTAAAAATAAAATTGTGGGGCGCCATAAAAGAATATATTTAATTCAATTAAAATGCATAGATTCATTAAACAGAAATTACTGACCAGCTTAGGTATGCAAAGAAAATGACATATCATATAAAACTTGATTAAAGTATCAAGGATAATGGTTATATTTGGAAAAATTTTCAAACTGTAAGAGTAATTTTTTTAATCATTCAAGGAATCTATTAAAAGTAAAAAAAATCTCTTTTTTTATATATATAGTTTTTAGCCACCCTAATGCCACACAGTCCTCAGCACTTACAAAAACCTTGACTTGGGTGGGAAATTGATTTGACAGAAATTACATTAGCAACTGAGTGGAATCAAACCTACAATCTTACAATGAAACATAACATTCATTCATGTTTATTTCTAATTTCAGAAAATCCTAAGCGCAGAGAAACATCACAAGTGTGAAGTACAGGAAATGTACATTTGTCTATTGAAGAATTAAACCTTCAGTCTTTCTTAGAAAAGCCAAAAACTTTATCTATTCTGCCAATATCACCCAAATCACTGAAAAGAGTAATTCGCCAAATTTGCATATAAATGATGAAAAATTGGTAAAATTAAAAAAAAAAAATAGTTTGATTGAACTTCCAACACGATAACCACTTGACCAATGCTGCTTAACTGTCATATTAAAGTAATTTGACAAAACTTTCATATCAATTTGTAAATTTCCCCTTGGAATTAATAAAGTATCTATCTAATTAATCAAGATGAATTTTTTTGTTAATTAATTTGTCTACATTGGTCTTGAACCTTTAACCTTTTGATCGAAACTCCAACATGCTAACCATTTAAACAACACCACTAATTTTTTACATATATGTGTGTTGGCTAAAAGCATTATACATTTAATCGCTAAGACTATAAAATAAGGAAATAGGAAATTTAAATCTGAAGAAATTAAATTATAGCTCCTGGGTTAAAACTGATGAAATATTGCTTTGTCACCGAAGATCAGCATGCATGCAATGCTTGTAGGAAATTGGTTCAGTAAAAGTGGGTAAAAAATTGATTGCAAAATTTGTCCCAGCCAAACAAAGAAGGCAAGTTAAATAAAATTTTATAATAATAATAATAATAACAAAAAGAAACATGGATGGTAATGGGTCAAGCACAAAAAGAATATGAGCATAGCTTGTAAGAAGAGTCTTAAAAGCAAAAGAGATATAATTTACAGATACAGTGGCAGAGTAGAAGGGATCTTTTTTCCCCCAAAACAAATTTTAATATAAATACAAGTGTAAACTCTATAATAAAAAGTAACATCCTCAAAGAAATAGACTTTGAAGAAATAGTATATGAGGTGTATTCAATAATTTATCTAACTTACTGCAAAAATAAAATCTGATTTGTCATTATCTGTCAATGTAATCTCTTTTGATTTCAACACACTTATTCCACTTTGCCTCCAGTGATGTAATAGCTATGGAAACAGAATGACTCATTTTGGTCCTCCAGCCAACCTGTATGGTGGATGGTTAAGCTCTATGAAGCCACATTCCCCGATACCAGTGTTTGATTTTCTGGCTTTGTAGGGCGGCATGTTGCTGTGAAGCACTAGCACTCCTGCTCACAGTTTCCCACGAAGTTTCTATTTGATGGCCTAATATAATGACTTCATTAAGGAAGCATAGGTTTCTCCAGTGTGCAACTTTTGTGGCATGAATTCCAACAAAAGAACACCCTTTCTATCCCAGAAAACTATTGCCATGTTTTTTACAGCTGACTGCTCCAAAAGAAATTTCTTGTGGGTCAGGGACCTCTTAAGCTTCTATTGTAAGGACTCTTGTTTGGTTTCAGGGTTACAGTAATAAAACCAAGGTTTCATTCCCATTAACAATCCATGAGAAAAGGTCAGTGGGATTTTCTCCAACAACATCCAAGTTCTCGTGACTGAATTCCTAGCAACACACTTTCTGATACAGTGTTGGCTTTCGGGGAGCCCACTGGGAGCTAATCTTTGACATTATCAAATGAGTATGGATGATTGTGAAATCTGTGCCAGCTGAAATGCCTAGTTCATGGGCTATGACATTCATCTTAACAAGAGGAGGTTCCATAACCATGGCCTACACATTTTGGCACATTTCCTGTGGAGATGGTCCTACAGGACACATGTGGGAGTCAACTTCAATCGACTCCTGAACCTATTTTAATTGTTTGGTCCATAACTACACCTTATAGTATGATGATGCATCATCACCATACAGACCATTCAACTTCTCATAGATTTCCTTTGTCTTCTACCCTTCCTTTGTAAGGAATTTACTGACTAAGTGATACTACCAGTCTCTCAAATTCTCTGTAGACTCACATGTAGATGTGTTTCTGATCTTCACTGTCTTAGTGCTTGATATGAAATAACCACAAACAGCATGTGTGGCATGCCAAGACATCTCCTGATCTCCAGTGGCAAGTTCAGATTTGTAACACAAATACAGTACATGAAACTCATGATAACTTATTGAATACCCTACGTAAAACAGAACTGCTGTCTTAAAGAAAAGACAAGAAGAGAAACATCATGACAGAACATGTTTACAAACCTACAGAAAAAAATGGCAAATGTGAGCTTTTGAGAAAATGAAATGCTAAATCTGTATTCAAATAAAACAATAGTAGAAGACTTGTAACTATGTGATTGATGACTGTCAAAGTAAATGACTTGACAAAACCTGCCAATTACTAAAAAAAAACACACACAATTCAGAGTCATTATTTAAAAAAGAAATTAGAAAAACAGAAAAAGGAAAGGCATTGGAACATCTGGAATATTTACATCAAATCTATATAAAAGTAAACAGTTTTAAATAAAGGCCACTTTTATATAGTAGAGAGAGATTTTAATAGCAAAGTTGAAAAACACAGAAAGGAGCAAAGGAATTTGGAATAAAATGCCAAATTGACTGAATATATAGACATAAAATATATAGAACTGTTATCAAAATTGCAGGACTCAGAGGGACAAGTTATAGCACTCTAAGCAAGTGATGAAAGAAAAAAAACAAACTTATTCTTCCAAAGACGAAAAAACAAAAAAAGGAAAAAGAACAGAAAGTGTTAAAAGGTTTATAACATAAACACAAGAATTAGAACAATTAAATAAGGAAGGAAAAGTGTAAGAAAAAAAACAAGCATAACATGAACAAAAAGGGAAAAAGCAGGATACAAGGTATGAAAGTAAATTAACAACATGTTTTTCATTTTTCAAAAATCAAAAGATCAAAGGTCTAACCATATGTTAAAAAACTAAATTATCAAGAAGGAACAGTACAAGTACATAAGAAAGCAAGACAAAACTGAAGTGTTTAATAGAATCTCTCAAAGTAAAGGAACAAAAACACAAGCAAAAGATCAATTTTTAAAAAGAATACAGAAAATAAACAGGTGAAGCAGAGAAGGAAAAAATATTCAATTTTAAAACATGATCAAAAAAATAAAACCCCTGAGGTAAGCGGCCTCACAGGAGAGTGCTACCAGGCCTTTTGGGAAGGAATAAAAATGTATATGAGATGTTTATAGAGAGCTAAATAAAGGAAGACACCTTGCTCCAAAAGATGTGGAAAAATGAATTATCATCCACCCATTATCCAACCTGCTATATCCTAACTACAGGGTCACGGGGGTCTGCTAGAGCCAATCCCAGGGCACACGGCAGGAAACAAACCCCGGGCAGGGCGCCAGCCCACCGCAGGGTACACACACATACTAAGCACACACTAGGGACAATTTAGGATCACCAATGCCTAACATGCATGTCTTTGGACTGTGGGAGGAAACCGGAGCACCCAGAGGAAACCTTCGCAGACACGGGGAGAACATGGGAAGTAAACCCGGGTCTCCTTACTGCAAGGCAGCAGCGCTACCACTGCGCCGCCCATGAATTTTCATTTTAATTGTAATATAAGGTTATATCAACGTAACAAACAAAAAAAAAAAAAAAAATGGGAGTACAACTGCCCTCCAGCATCAGGTGTCAAGATCACAAAATTTGAAGCAGGTTTATAGCTTTTAAGAATTCAGAAAAAATTCAAAGAAGTTACAGAAGATCAGGTATGTGCAGTTCCAAGGATGAAAATAATGGATAATTTAATATTGCTACAAGTATTAGGATTTGAAGCAGAAATGAATACTCTTATAGCAGTGTTTAATCTTGATATGGAAATTTGAGATGGGTAAAAGTGAAACAAATAATGAGCCTCCTGGAGAAACTGATTCTTCGGATTGTCAAGTACTGCTGTAAAAGAGTAGCACGTGAGATATAAACTAAGTGTCTTGAAAAAAGAAATACAAATTGGAGCAAGAGTAAGACAAGCAGCAAAAGTGCCTATATACAGTATATGGATGATACAAGAGTGCTGTGCACAGATCAGGTCTCTGTAAATACAACCATGGCAAGGGCTACAAACTTTGGCAAAACTTCAGGACCAAACCTAAATTAAAAAAAAAGAAAGTTTTCTTCAAGGGCAATTGGGTTCAGGGTACAAAGTAAAAATATAAAATCTGGAGAGGAAAAAAAAAAAAAAAAACAGAAACAGATTTTTTTGACACAAGAACGAAGGCACAGTCGCGCAGTGGTAGCGCTGCTGCCTCACAGTTAGGAGACCGGGGTTCACTTCCCGGGTCCTCCCTGCGTGGAGTTTGCATGTTCTCCCCATGTCTGTGTGGGTTTCCTCTGGGTACTCCGGTTTCCTCCCACAGTCTAAAGACATGCAGGTTAGGTGCATTGGCGATTCTAAATTGTCCCTAGTGTATGTGTGTCCTGTGGTGGGCTGGTGCCCTGCCCAGTATTTGTTCCCTGCCTTGCGCCCTCTGTTGGTTGGGATTGGCTCCAGCAGACCCCTGTGACCCTATAGTTAGGATATAGCAGGTTGGATAATGGATGGATGGAAGGCCATCTTGAGTAAAGCAGTAAGTTTACATAGATTAATGTTTTAGCCAGTTCTTGCTCTCAGACAATACAACAGAGATACAGTGTTTAACTTTCTGGAGGATTACTTCTGAGAATGCTTGAGAAAAGTGATAAAACGCCAAGACAAAGCTGCTTCTTCCAGTAAAATGTACAACAGGAGCACCACCAGGAGCAGTTAATGGAAATGGGATGTCAGCTGACCAAATATGACTGACGATAGAAAATGATTTGAGAATAATGGGTTAGTTCAAACTCATCAAAGACCATTAGCCTTTCACATTGAAAAAGCACAGGCAACAAAAAAAAAAAAAAAAAAAATTATATTATATTATATATATATATATATATTATATATATATATGGTCAGTGGCCTCCAGTACTTTACAGTTAAAATCACAGCTGCAAGAGGAGAAAGTCACATACTGAACATTTGTTTTTCCTTTTATTTTTATTCAATTTACATAACCAGTACAGACTTTAGTGTTGGAATGATCTTACAGCAAATCTGAAGAATTCCCAGTCACTCTCAGCATTTTAAAGCAAGGCTGCAAATTATTATTTTTAGCACTGCCTACTACTGTTACAGGAGATAGTGTGATAGAATATATGACTTTCTGTCTGTCTCCTTTTTTATCAAGATCATTACAGTCATCCGGAGGGTGCATGTTTTGCTACTTCAAACAAACCTATCAGTAATAAAGCACAGCAGATGGGAGTTATTAGGATCACAGATCAGCTGAAGGCTAAATGCCACCCTTTGAAAGTGACTCTACAGGGACAACTGACTGAGCTTGCAACTGCAGATTGTCTATAAAACTGCTGGAAGATCAAATGGTTTAGGCTTACCATGTTAGGTTTTTATGCCTTCTACAAGAAACATTGACAGCACAGCAACTTATTTTCTCCAAATTGTCACCACTCTCTAGTTTGTATTGTCGTGTCATCAGCTTCCATGTTGCTTTAAAAACAACATACATGCAGGTTAATTACAGTCTGAATTGGCTCAGTATGATTGATTGTGGGCATTGGTATAAGTATACCCTACAATGGACTGGCACCCTGTCCCAGGGTTTGTTCCCATCTTAAACCTAAAACTGCTGAGGAAAAAAAAAAAACACTGGCTCCCAGTAACCCTGGACTCAATAAGGAAGTTAGAAAATAGGTACTAAATGAAAATAAAATAAATATTCAAATAGTAATATTCTGAGGCTGTCCATCATTTAAGAAGATCTAAGTAGGATAAACTGATAGGAAACAAGTTTAAAATATACATACTTGGTAATACTAATTCCACAGAGGAGGTGGTTATCAAAATTATATAAATTAAAAAGAAATGGTTATAAAAATTTACAACTGAGAAGACGTGGCAGATGTTTGCTGACTGGACGACCAACCACAAGCATTACCTGGTAGGTAATCACTCAAATAATCAGACTGTGACCTAAGAATACATATTTTGATATACTTTAATAAAATTGTCTTTATTATATATTACATATTATATTATATACAGTGCATCCGGAAAGTATTCACAGCGCATCACTTTTTCCACATTTTGTTATGTTACAGCCTTATTCCAAAATGGATTAAATTCATTTCTTTCCTCAGAATTCTACACACAACACCCCATAATGACAATGTGAAAAAAGTTTACTTGAGGTTTTTGCAAATTTATTAAAAATAAAAAAACTGAGAAAGCACATGTACATAAGTATTCACAGCCTTTGCCATGAAGCTCAAAATTGAGCTCAGGTGCATCCTGTTTCCCCGGATCATCCTTGAGATGTTTCTACAGCTTATTTGGAGTCCACCTGTGGTAAATTCAGTTGATTGGACATGATTTGGAAAGGCACACCCCTGTCTATATAAGGTCCCGCAGTTGATAGTTCATGTCAGAGCACAAACCAAGCATGAAGTCAAAGGAATTGTCTCAAGGCACAAATCTGGGGAAGGTTACAGAAAAATTTCTGCTGCTTTAAAGGTCCCAATGAGCACAGTGGCCTCCATCATCCGTAAGTGGAAGAAGTTCGAAACCACCAGGACTGTTCGTAGAGCTGGCCGGCCATCTAAACTGAGCGATCAGGGGAGAAGGGCCTTAGTCAAGGAGGTGACCAAGAACCCGATGTTCACTCTGTCAGAGCTCCAGAGGTCCTCTGTGGAGAGAGGAGAGCCTTCCACAAGGACAACCATCTCTGCAGCAATCCAACAATCAGGCCTGTATGTTAGAGTGGCCAGACGGAAGCCAGTCCTTCGTAAAAGGCACACGGCAGCCCGTCTGGAGTCTGCCAAAAGGCAACTGAAGGATGCTCAGACCATGAGAAACAAAATTCTCTGGTCTGATGAGACAAAGATTGAACTCTTTGGTGTGAATGCCAGGCGTCACATTTGGAGGAAACCAGGCACCGCTCATCACCAGGCCAATACCATCCCTACAGTGAAGCATGGTGGTGGCAGCATCATGCTGTGGGGATGTTTTTCAGTGGCAGGAACTGGGAGACTAGTCAGGATAAAGGGAAAGATGACTGCAGCAACGTACAGAGACATCCTGGATGAAAACCTGCTCCAGAGCGCTCTTGACCTGAGACTGGGGCGACGGTTCATCTTTCAGGAGGACGACACTAAGCACACAGCCAAGATATCAAAGGAGTGGCTTCAGGACAACTTTGTGAATGTCCTTGAGTGGCCCAGCCAGAGCCCAGACTTGAATCCGATTGAACATCTCTGGAGAGATCTTAAAATGGCTTCCCATCCAACCTGATGGAGCTTGAGAGGTGCTGCAAAGAGGAATGGGCGAAACTGGCCAAGGATTGGTGTGCCAAGCTTGTGGCATCATATTTAAAAAGACTTGAGGCTGTAATTGCTGCCAAAGGTGCATCAACAAAGTATTGAGCAAAGGCTGTGAATACTTATGTACTGTACATGTGATTTCTCATTTTTTTTTATTTTGAATAAATTTGCATAAACCTCAAGTAAACTTTTTTCATGTTGTCATTATGGGGTGTTGTGTGTAGAATTCTGAGGAAAAAAATGAATTTAATCCATTTTGGAATAAGGCTGTAACATAACAAAATGTGAAAAAAGTTATGTGCTGTGAATACTTCCCGGATGCACTGTATGTCATATATATATATATTCAATCTCTTCCAAATTTCATGTCAATGTTTTATAGGTTTTGGCGTGATTTTTACAGCCAGATGCCTTTCCTGATGCCCACCCTTCCCATTTACATTAATTTGGCAAATGAGTAACCTATGCATGCCAAACGCCATGAATAAGTTATAACCACACCTTTCTTACTATATTGCCTCCTTAATACTGTTACTATTTCTTGTATTTAAAGTCATCAACTCCATCCCTGTACCTTATATCAACATAATGGGTTGTCACAGAGTTACTGATATGTTTTCACTTTCGAGCATTTTCTATTCCTAACCATTGTGCATAGAGGAAAAATAAGCAACTTCCACATTTTGAGCAAGTGGCATATTAGAGTAGTACTCTTGCTTTTTGAGTTAAGACACTGATATCATTACAGGCTTTTATATATTATAATTACAATTACATCCTTCCATTCATCTTCCTAACACCTAAGTTCAAATGTAGTTTGTGTCGAGTTTGTTCACGGGGTCAAAAGCTGTTGCTCTCTATAAAAACAGGATATGCTTCATTTAAACGTACATACGTATTCACACAGGTCAATCAGTTCTTGCATAATTTAATCTCAGTACCAATTTATCGAATATATAACACGATATGCATTGTAAGGAATCACGATTTGAAATCGATTTATCAGTTTTTATTTTAGAAGTTCAGTTAAAAACAAGATCTTTAACTGAGATTAAATCTAGCACCTCTATTTGCGATTGCGGGAGGATCAATCCTGTGAATATCTATGTACGTTTAAATGATGTATACAGTATCCTGTTTTGTTTTTTTTTTTAACTTATAGAGAGCAATAGCTTGAACCCATGAACAAACACGACACGGACAGCATTTGAACTTTGGTGTCCATATCTATGAGATTTTCGGCAAAGAGTCCATTATTTGTCCTAGAAAGAACACAAGCTACAGCCGCGACTTTAAACACCGAACAGAGGGAAGAAAAAAATGTCTCTTGACTGTGCCAACTATGCCGCGACATTATATAACTTCTAATGCAAATCGTCTTCAGTGGCTCTGTATTGTCCTAATTGACAACAGTTTCCTTTTTAATTTCACCTAACCATACAGTGCAACACATTTTTTAAAAACATATTTATTTACAACTAACGCCAGAAGCATTTTGATTTTAACAGCAACACAGGTACACATTCACTAGATCCCACAGTCTCGCAGCGCCCTCATTTCAGCTCTTTACCTTTTTTCTGATTCAAATCAGTCAGCTCTTTATTGATACCCTCTCCGTGGACAAATTTCTCAGAACAATAAAGATATTTTCAAAATGCAGCCTCAGCATGCGATCGCCGCCATCTTGATAAAGGCGGTGATTACTCTCGTCATGTGACGAGGGCAGCACGAATGGATATGCGCAGACGCATTTGGTGTAGGTAACTGGCAAGCCCCTGTTGTACTTATGTAAAGCAGTGTGAAAGAGACCGTGCTCAGTTGATTAAAAACCCTGGAGAATGTCAGTACCCCCTCACTTTTTGTTATAGAATTTAAAATGATTGTTGTCCATACTGTCCTGTTTTGTTAGTTTATACACAGTATGACGAATCTTTCATAGTGGTGTGCTGTTTGACCGTAATGATAGGAGTAAACAGACGTTATTTTTTACTTCTTCTGAAAGAAGGTCATAAAATAATATAATTGAAGTGCGCGCTAGATTTTTCGGGGAGACGTTTCTATCAGATTAGATATACAGTATAGTTTAATTTACAGTT
This sequence comes from Polypterus bichir lapradei, assembly GCA_026402145.1. Classification (NCBI taxonomy): domain Eukaryota; kingdom Metazoa; phylum Chordata; class Cladistia; order Polypteriformes; family Polypteridae; genus Polypterus; species Polypterus bichir. The sequence goes on from JANRMT010062815.1 coordinate 32,884,107, forward strand.
CACACTGAAGATGGATTATATTATAACTTACATATATATATATATATATATATATATATATATATATATATATATATACCATTTTTAAGCTCGCTCAATCCTGAACATAGTCACGATGCTGGTGCATATCCCAGCAAGCATGATGTGCATGGCCGCAACAATTCCAGAACAGGTCATCGAAGGGTGAACCCACAGTCACATATAGCCACACACTGGGGCCAATTCAGCCAATTCATCTAAACTGCGTGTCTTTGTACTGTGAGAGGAACCCCACACTGGCATGTGAGTTGAGAAGATAGAGAAGTAGTTTTTTTTTTTTTCTGCCAGTTTTTCCCATTTTAGAGTCACAGAGGAGTTAGAGAATACAGCACTGGATAGGATGACAATTGAAACATTTACTGATTCTGAGTCGTTAATTGCATCAACTGACCAGGCCACTGTTTGTATAGAGTCAGTGCACGTTTTATGTAAAATTAAGTGGGGTTTTACATTTGCCCCAATTGTGAGGGAAGGTGGGTGTGTGCATGAAACCACCTTATAGTGGACTGCTGTACAGTTAAAGGTTGACTCCTGTATTGTACTTGAAGCTGCCAGAATAGCCAGTGGCTTCTAATGGCCCTGAGCTGGATTAAGTAGTTTAGACATTAGATTAATAGCTAATTAATAGAATATGTACATCTTTGTGAGTATAAAGATGAAGAGGACCATAGAAGCACTAAACTGTAGGTACTGTTTTCAGTTATTCCTCATTATCAGATTTTCTTTTCAGTTGTGGTATTAATCTTAGAAACAAGTGTATTCTAGTTTTATTGAATGATTTACATAAATAAACACTGCATCCTTTTAACAGAATATGAGAAACTTTACAAATAACTAGAACCTATTCATTCTAACAAATTTATTTTCGGGGCTAATAGGTAAGATGTTCCAATAAGTCACCTATCTTTAAAAAAAACAAAATCACAGTTACTTTGACCTTTGAAATTGAAATAAGCTGATCCAGACGAATAGTTACAACTATTAATAGTCTTAAAGGGATAGAAATTTACACTACAAGAGATGTAGGTGACAATTCATAAGTTGCTAAAATCTATGCTTAATTATAAGTTATTTTCTATTTGTATTCTCCCAGTATGGGCTTGGCTATTCTACAAAATTAGCAATGCCAATTTGCACTCATAAATTTTACTTTCAAGAAGTGAATTGTGATTTATTAAGAGCTCTTAGACTAAACTACTCTAGATAATCTGTCCATTTCTGAGGAAGGCAAGCATGCAAGCAGAAATGGATCCTGCTAAGGACCAACTTATTTAGTGCCATTGACACCTAAACAGATGCTTAGCACTGTTTTTTTAATTCTAAGTTATTAACATACAGGTTGTAATATGTTCATTGTCATCTATCCTTAAACCAATTCATTACAAGCCTTATGGTACAATACACAAATCAGAGAAGCTAGTTTTACGTATAATATGAGTATGTGACCCTGAAAAATATGTAATATTTGCCTTTCTGGAAATAAGCAGAGAGCTTATTGAATTATCTGCAGCTGCTGACTTTTTTTTATATACTTTATTAATTCTCAAGGGGAAATTGCCTTTTCAAATGACCTTTTTTGGGGTCAGAACACAGGTCTTGTGGTCCACATTAAGAATGAACAAAAGCCTAGGAAAGAAGTGGTAAATTCCCCAGGGCACCACAATTGCTAAGAATGGTTTATGGTTGATCTTCAGTACTGGGCACCCCTTCATTGGAGAAAGGGTGTGAAGAATCCTACAGCATGTAAGTGAAGAATAAAGCATAGGTACTGTGGGTAGGGAAAAGTCACGGAGTTAGTGTAATAAAGAAAATGCTGAGACTACAAATAGACATATGGCACTGTAATGATGTGAACAGACTAAACATGGGATAATGTGCAGTTGATGGCCATTCTGTCTGAAGAAAGAAAGAAAGAAAGAAAGAAAGAAAGAAAGAAAGAAAGAAAGAAAGAAAGAAAGAAAGAAAGAAAGAAAGAAAGAAAGAAAAGAATTTGTGAATGAATAGATGGACGGACTAACAAACGAACTTTGTTTTTCCAAAGAAGTAAATTAAACATTTTGCAGAAGCTCAACAAATATTAAAACAAACACCAACCCCCTAAAACAACAGTAAATTGTAATGGCACAGCTGTTATAATCAGTTGGGAGCGGTAAAGGGATTTACAGACTTATCATGTTTCAATTTGATGAGAGACATTATAAATTAAACATAGTCCAAGCACATAGTATGTGCCAAAATCAAGTTGTGATTATGAACAAATTACAGTATTTTACGGAAATTAGATAGGCACTTAAAAATATAAGGAAGGAGTTTTTGAACAATATTTCAATGAGAGGATTGGTAATTGACTGGATGAATTTATAGTAGGTAGACATGGAATGGGTATTCATAATGAAAAAGGAGAAAGGTTTGTGGAGTTTTGTAAAGAAAATCAGCTTGCCTTAATGAATGCATATTCCAAGCTACCACCAAGAAGGCTGTATATGGAAACCCCAAGCTAATAATGAAGATAATATAGCAAGGAACCAGACAGATTATATAGTCATCATTAAGAGTCCAAAATGCTACTGAGTTGGTAAATACTTACTCTATTGCTGACATCAAAACAGATCACCAAGCACTTCTGGCTATAATAAGAGTGTGGTTAAGAAAGCCTAAAAAGGCACACAAACAAAGCAGAGAAACCTTATACAAGAAAGTTGAAACAAACTGGAGTTCAGCATCCAGTAGAGCAGCTTTAGCATGTCCAATCTGAGAGCATTAAGCAGGATAATGTGTCCAAGGTAGAAGAGAAATGGAAGATCATGTTGAGCATATTCCAAGGCAGTATTGATTAAACATTAAATGTAAAGTTAAAAAAAAGAAAAGTTAAAGGAAGACTGAGGAAATTTTGGATTCAATGGAAGATAGGCTAGATCAAAAACAGAAAAGAGTGTAAATACAGAACAATTACAAGAATGATAAAATAAGCAAAAGAGGGATGCTTGCCTTCTTAGTATAATGTTAAAATGTGGATTCACAGGCAATGTCAAAATCAATTTATTTATAGAGGTCATTTAAAACAAGGTCAGTAATAATGTAGCCAAATTGCTTTAAATTAAAACATACAATGAACATAAATAAAATAAATAGAAGTAAAGTACAATGAAATGAAATACAGCCAGTAGTGAATTAAAATAAAGAAAGAAGATGACTGAGAGCAAGGCAACCCTCTGTATCAGTGAAGGTCACTGAAAGCTACAGAACAGAAATGGGTCTTCAATCAAGTTTTAAACGGTTCAATTGAGGATGACTTTTTAATGTAATGAGGTAAAGAGTTCCACAGACGAGGTGCAGCTGCTGCAAAAGCCCTGTTCCCCCTTAGTTTTACACTTATTGTGAGGGACCATAAGAGACAACTGACCGGTAGACCTAAGCTGTTTGAATGGTGGGTGTAAAACACACAATTCAGATAAATAGGCAGGAGCATGCCCGTGTAATGATTTAAAACTAGCAACAAAATTTTAAAGTCGATTCTGAAACTAACAGGCAGCAAGTGTAAAGAAGCTAATATTGGAGAAGCAGAATCACACTTTCTTGCTCCAACCAAAAAATGGGCAGCAGTATTCTGAACCAACTGCAACCTGTGTATCAAGAATTTGCTGATCCCAGAATACAATGAGTTACAGTAATCAAGCTGAGAAAAGATAAAAGCATGAGTCGCTTTCTTAAGATCCCTAAGAGATAAATAAGGTTTGACCTTAGCTAAAAGTTGAAGCTGGAAAAAACAACTCTTTACTACAGAGATAATCTGTTTTTCTAAAGAGAGGTTGCTGTTAAAAATGACATCAATATTACGAACTTGAGATTTTCAAAAGAGCCAAGAAGTTCTAAACCAATTTGATCTTTGGCAGGAGGTCCAGCAATCAGCACTTCCATTTTATTTTGATTGAGATCAAGAAAATTATCAGCCATCCTGGATCTTAGTTCAAAAAGATAGTTGTGGAGCTGATTAATTGCAGAGTTACAAATAGGAATATAAATCTGTGTATCATCAGCATAACAGTGAAAAGAAATATTAAATTTCCTAAAAATAGCTCCTATAGGATGGAAATACATAGTGAATAAAATAGGATCTAAAATAGATCCCTGAGGAATACCATATTTAACAGGAGCAGTAGACGAGAAACAGGAATTGAAAGACAATGAAAAGTGTCTACCAGTAATATATGACCTGAACCAGTTAAGAGCAGCCCCTTTAAGCCCCACCATATGTTCAAGCCACAACAGCAAGATCTCATAGTCAATAGTATCAAATCCAAATCAAACAGATTGGGGTTTCCAAGTTGGAAATTTTATGTGATTGCCCTATAAAACCATTGCTATGAGTCAGACAATTTGGAGAAAACAAAGCTGGAATTATCTGTGTTGTGACCTAATGTTGATCTTTCACTCAGTCAGTTCTAAAAAACAAAATAACTTTTTAAAATGGCATTTTTGTGTTTAAATTGCATTTCAAGTGACACAATACACCTCTAACATGTTTAGTTTGCTCTTTTCACGAAAAAATGGTTTGTCTTCAATGTTTGTACAGAATATGTAACAAATCAAGAGTGACTTTGTGTTTCTCCTAAAATCCAATCAGAAATGTAGGTGAATGCACTGAAGTGAAGTGGAAACGTTTGTAAGGGTGAACTCCAGAAGCTCTAATAGCACATGAACACAACAAGAGAGTCAGCATAATACCTTTCTACTCTATAAATAGATAAAAGAGGTGGCAAGAAAAGTGGAGCATTGGAGTTTGGGAATTATTACAGACAAAGGTGGTAATTCCTTAACTGATGGGCAAGAAAGTTTAAAGATGTGGAAGGTGTGAATTAGTATGAAGACGATGTAAGAGAATATTTCATAAACAATGACGGAACGGTGGGCCAAGCAATTATTAAAGAGGAAGGAATGAAGGCTGTATACCAGCAGAAATAAATAAATCAGTTAGACTGAATGGCATACTGGGTGAATAACAGAAGCTTCTTGCTGACAAGCATTTTAAAAAAATAATATTTAAATTCTTTAATGATGCGCTGTATATGACACCAGGGTATTACTGGGGGAAGGTGCTGGTATTAAGTTTATTCCAAAAAAAGAGTACTGACAAAATATATAAAGACCATATAATTATCAGCATTATGTGTCAATACTTAGAAATATGTATTACTAGCCATCCCCCATGGCTCCACCCACATAGTAGTGAAACAGAACATCATGCTTCCTCCTCCCCTCGGCCCACAGCCTCTGTCTCGGTTTATCGCAAATATATCATTCCTGCAAGTGAACTATGATTCTTAGCGAGATGAGAGTAGTTGCAAAATCAACCGGAATGTTCAAGCAAATTATAGAAAAAAACTTGATCTAAATCTGTTTAGTAGTTCTCTCGTTCACTAGCTAAGAGAAGGTAAGGTATGCCCCAAGGCTGCCGTGTGAATGAGGAGGGCCCCGTCCCCATCCCTTCAACCCACTGCGTGTCTCTCGGATTCACACATATAAATCATTACCGCAAGCGAACTATGATACATAGCACAATGAGAGAAGTCACAAAATCAACTGGAATGTTCAAGTAAATTATACAAAAAAACCTAATCTAAATCGGTTAAGTTGTTCTGTCATGAAAAGCGGACAGACATACAGACAGACATTGGATAATATATATAGAGAGAGATGGCTAATACATAGTCAAATTTAAGGAACGGTTGTGTGAAAATCCAATTGGTTTTAGAAAAAGTGCTGAAGTAAGAATGTTGTTGTTTTCGTTGTGAGTTCTAATACAAGCGTGTTGAAATATTGGATATACACATACTGAGCTGATTATGAGAAAACAATTGATGAGATAATCTTCAACCTCCTGCCTTATTATAATCATCTGAAATCTATACTGATTTTAAAAAGCGTTAATTAGAGGTGGAGGGTTCAATATTGCCAAAAGTTCTTTTCAGGAAAGGGGTGCTGCAGGGATGTCAGTCAGTCATCTTCCAACCCGCTATATCCCAACACAGGCTCACAGGGGTCTGCTGGAGCCAATCCCAGCCAGCACAGGGAACAAGGCAGGAACAAATCCCTGGGCAGGGCGCCAGCCCACTGCAGGCCACACATACACACACACCAAACACAATTTAAGATCGCCAATTCACCTAACCTGCTTGTCTTTGGACTGTAGGAGGACACCGGAGAACCCGGAGTAAACCCACGCAGACACAGGGAGAACATGCAAACTCCATGCAGGGAGGACCCGGGAGGCGAACCCATGTCTCCTTACTGCGAGGCAGCAGTGCTACCACTGCGTCACCGTGGCGCCCCACTGCAAGGGTGAACCTTGTATATTATCCCCAGTCCTCTTCAATGCTTATTCTGAAGAAGTGTCTTAAGAAGGCAGTAGATGGGGTTGATGATGGAATAATAATTAATGGAAAATGTGTTAATTCCATTCAATAAGCGGATAACATTGTGTTACCTGCAGATAGTGCAGACAGACTTCAGAGGAGCACCTTTGATAACATAACTATGATGTTTTTTAAATAAAAGATGGGACAATGCATGGCACAGCCTACTTCTAAATAGTTAAAAAGGGTTTTATGTGACTTGAAATGAAAATTTGTCTGTTTTTTAGGCTTTGGATTGTCCAAAGTTGCCACTAAGAGGTTGCCGGATCTTGATTTATGGTGCTATTTAACTTAAAGATGCTCAGGATTTCGTGGGTGTATCATACCACTAATATATAAATTACACAGAGAAAAAGTAAAGATAAAAAAAAAAAATATGAAATGTGTATTTTGGCCAGCACTAAGCACCAGTTTCTACACCTGATGACACAGATAAAGGTGGAAGATAGAAAGAAGGAAAAAATGGCTGTCATCATCAGTCAGTTTTCTATAACAACTACCAGACAGTCTGCTCTCCCCTCAATACAAAACAACATTCTTCTCCTCCTCCCCTCTCTCCATCCCTGATGTTTCCAACCTTCTCCCTAATCACCCCACTACCTGTCCACTTGACTCAATCCCCTCACATCTCCTCCAGGCTATTTGTCCCTCACTCATTCATGTAGTTACACATATCATCAAAACCTCACTCAGCCAGGCACTTTTTCTACATTATTGAAACAGGCCCTAATAACTCCAAATCTCAATAATCCGTCACTCCACCTGTCTCATATGGTTAATTATAGACCAGCCTCTTTGCCCTCCTTTCTGTCCAAAACACTGAAACACGCAGTCTCTAATCAAGTCTCTTCCTTTCTTGTGCAGAACAGACTGCTTGATCCTAATCAGTCAGGGTTCAGTAGAGGCCATTCCACCGAGGGGGCTCTACTGACTATTGTCAACATGTTATGGCAGGCTAGAGCTACCAACATGTCATTTGTCCTCATCCTACTAGTTCTCTCCTCTGCCTTTGACACGGTCAACCACCAGATCCTCCTTGTCACCCTCTCTGACCTTGGCATAACTGGGACTGCCCTCAGGTGGTGTGAGTCTTACCTCTTGGGCAGATCCTACCCTATAGCCTGCTGAGGAACTAAGTCGAGGATGCACAAGGCAAGTACAGGAGTGCACAAAGGATGAGCCATCTCCTTGTTTCTCTATATACACCTCCTAACTATCCCATACCATCCTGTCCCATATGTTTTCTTATCAATGATATGCTAATGATACACAGCTGTACCAGTTGTTCCCTACAGAGGACAACATGGTATCAGGTAGAATTGCTGCATGTCTCACTGATATTGCAACCTGGATGAAGGAAGACCATCTCCAGCTCTATCTGGCAAAGATGGACCTCCTTTTTATTCCACTTTGTCTGTCTCTTTAGCATTCCATCACTGTTCATCTTGCTTAATTATCACTAACACCTGCCAAGTATTTATGCAGCCTTGGAGTGGTACTTGATGACCAGCTGTCCCTTTTTGACCATGTCACAATAATCTCTTCGTCTTGCAGATTCACTGTATACAACATCTGCAAAATCAGACCGTAGCAGACAGCGTATGCAACGCAATTCCTTGTCCAAGCATTGGTCTTATCACATCTGGACCACTGCAACTTTCTGCAGAAAGAGGTACCAGCATGTGTCATCAAGCCACTGCAGATGATTCAAAATGCAGTGACATGTCTGGTGTTCAACCAGGTGAGGCAGGCACAGGTCATTCATCTTTACAGATGACTACATTGGACCCTGTAGCAGCACATATTATGTTCAAATTCAGGTCTGATGAACAGCGCCTGGTGATGCCACCTCTGCATGGCATTAAATCTTAAACCAGATTTTTTTTAATGTGAAGTACTTAGCTAATAGAATAAGCTGTCCACCTCCATTCGAAATTCTGACTTCCTCAATGTGTTTAAAAAACATTTGAAGACTCTCTTGTTCAGTCAATTTCTGTCTAATTGATTTTGACTGTTAGTCTTGTTAGGGATTTGTTAACTCACTTGTATTTTATTCTGAGCTCTTCACTTGCAGTTATTAATTTTGTAACCTTCTCCTGTAACACTTGTTCCCAAACAGTCCCCCAGACAGATGTTTACTTAGTTATGTTGACCTCTTTTGTAAGTCGCTTTGGATAAAAAGTGTCTGCTAAGTAACCAAATGTAAAAAGCTGCTATGACCATTTCAGTGTTTTCAGTGTTAACAATAAATCTACACATATTATTAAAAGTAAAATCTAAAAAAAGTACGCTGTTGGAGCTCTAGCATGTTGTAGGGAAGACTGCAGAGGCCTACACACTTCCAAGTTGGAAAAGCAGGTAAAGAAAACAAAAAGCATTCATTTCTTACATTCCTACCCCTTGTTGGGTGACATAATTGTTAGCACTGATGTTTCATAGCTACAGTGTCGTGATTGACCACCTCAGTCTGGGCACTGTCCTTTTAGAGTTTCTGTCCTGGGTATGATGTTAAATAGCATCTGGCCCTTCAAGCGGTCCTCCAAGTTGCTGGAAAACAGTTGTTTAAAGCTGATCCACTGGCAAGGATGTTGGATATCTCTGAGTCACTGTTCTTGAGACTGATCCTTCAATTAACGGTGAACCACACCATCTCACTGAGATTGCACAGGTGGTGAACCAGCTGAGGGCAGGGAAGGCTGCAGGGATCTGTAGTATCTGGGGTGAAGTTCTGCAGGCTGGTGGTAAGGCTGTCCTCCTGGCATTGCAAGCAATCTTTGCTTCCATTTGGGAAACGAGTGTCATCCCAGCTGACTGGAAAATGGGACTTGTCATCCCTGTCTGGAAAGGGAAGGGCGATCACCTGGATTGCAGAAACTACAGGGGGATAACACTGCTCTCTGTTCTGGGTAAGGTCCTTGTTAGGGTCGTCCTCAATAAGATCTGTGATCACTTGCTCACCTACCAGTGACCGGAGCAGTCCGGTTTTACGCCTAATAAGTCTACCATCAACTGCATCCTGGCACTGAGGGTTCTCATCAGCAGAGTTTCTTTGCAGCCATTGTCGATTTTCATAAAGCATTCGACTCAGTTGAACAAGCTGTCCTGTGGGACATCCTGAGACTTCCCGGGATCCCCTCAAGGTTGCTGGATATCATGGCCGGCCTGTACACTAGTACTGTGAGTGCTGTGCAGAGTGGAGGCAGATCCTCTGTGTTTTTCTCAGTTGATTCTGGGGTTCATCAGGGTGTGTTTTTGCTACTACTCCATTCAGTGCTTCCATGGACTGGGTGTTGGGCAAGGTTGTGGGGTCCATCAGCTGTGGGGCATCTGTTGGTGAAGAGAGATTCATTGATCTTGACTTTGCCAACAATGCTGTAATCTTTGCAGAGTCAATGGAGGCTCTGATTGGGGCTCTTGAGAGACTGAATGAGGAGTGTAAGTGTCTGGGCTTGCGAGTGTATGGATAAAAACCTAGATCCAGGCCTTTAATGACTTCTTGGGTACAACCATCAGCAGTGTTTCTGTCTGTTGAGAGAGCGTCGATCTTGTCAAGAGGTTTATATACTTCGGCAGTGACATTCATGTTTCTGGTGACTCTTCCTATAAAGTCAATAGATGGATTGGGAGCGCATGGAGGAGTCATGAGGTCGCTAGAAAGGGGTGTGGTGCTCCCGATATCTGTGCAAAAGGATGAAGGTCCAAGTCTTTAGAATTGTGGAGTTTCCTGTCATGTTATATGGTTGCGAGACACAGATGCTATCCAGTGACCTGACACAGTAACAGCACTTTCAACCAACAAATGATTCAGCAGAAGTTTTTAATTTTCTTCAATTTGAGTCATTCTAGTGTGTGTTTAGACCACAGTGTGTGTGAATATTTAGTTATGTAGATATTGTATAGTCCCATACATGTCTATCTATCTATCTATCTATCTATCTATCTATCTATCTATCTATCTATCTATCTATCTATCTATCTATCTATCTAACAATAACAAACCAAATTATAAAGAAATTGTGATAAAGTTATTAGTTAAGTTTAAGAAAACTGGGTTGCAACGTGAGTCTTATACTTCACTTTTTGGATTTGCTTTTGGAATTGTTCTGTGAAAATCTTGGAGCTGTGAGTGATGAGCAATGTGAAAGATGCCATCAGGATATCAGGTACATGGAGGAAGGTACCAGGGACGTTAGGATGTCAATATGCTGTGGCAGTCTACTGCTGGATAATTCATAGGGACGCACCAGGGAAAGTGTACAAACCACCAAAGAAGTGACAAAAACTATAGAAGATAGATATGTCGTATGGTTTTTTTCTTTACATATATATTTTCAAATATTAATTGACTAAATATTTTTATGATAAATTGATTTAGAAAAATATTGTTTACATAAATAAATTGTGTAATTTGTTCCATTTTAATTACATTTCTTTTGAATTTTGTACTTGAATGTGACATGATAGAAACATTCAAATGATATTTTTATTGTGTTCAGAATTGCCAATAAAAATAACTATTCACAATTTAAACAGTTTTCATGAGTATAATTTTTCAGATTTGTGTTATATAAAAAAAAAAAAACTTTTATTAAAAAAATTAACTTGTATCCTCCTCCCCGCCCTCTGTCGATATTACTGCCCACTATCCTTGCAAAGGCGGACCGCGACGAGCCCGCGCACACATTACCTAAAAGCGCAGTCTTTTGGCGCGTTCCCGTTCAATAATTACATCACTACCGGTTTAGGGCGGGCACTAGCTAGCCATGCGTCAACACCCACTGCCACTTCACTGTGAGGTCGGGCAGGAGGGGTATGCGCAGTGCGAGACTGACAGTACTCTCGTTCTTGGTGGAGCTCCTGCTTCATCTAAATATTTCCTCGGGACAGATGAACTCGAGGAAGCAGACCGTAACATCTTCAGCAGTAATGTCGTTCTTGGACAGAGGGCTGCTTCCAGGGCCTGCCTGTCAAAACAGCGGGGGCTTTTCTGACGCACCACTCTTAAGCACTGCGTTGTGAAAGGTAAGCGGCTCATTGTTACCTCCTGCAGCGTGGGCGCCCGGTGTGAATCTCCTCGTATGCGGGAACTGACTTATGCGTCTCTACCTTCTGTTTGAATCATTTACAGATGCATCATTCAACATTACCTCTGAACATTTTAGAGGTGCCAGGCTTCTTGTACAGATGTTAGAACGGTGGTCCTTTATTTCTATAGCGTAAGGTTCTAGGCTAATGTGTGAGGGTGAAACGGCACATACAATTAAATCTCGCACATCCTTTACTTGGCGCTAATTTTGCTTGTGTCCAATATTTTTACACAAGTGGAAGGAGAACATTGTAGACATAGACATTCTGAAGGGTGGGGGGCCTGAATACTGGGCCCCATCATCAGCCCATTACAGGTGTAGTCAGGTATCTAACTGTGCTTTTATATAAAAATATAAAGTTACCTATGTCCGCATTATGATTCTTCATATAATTTGATTGGTATATACATATGATTGATTGCAATCATTCTCCCAGGATGCCTCAGTGTGTGTCCTTCACTTGCTTCTTTTTGCCTGGTTCATAGTAAAGAGTTAATGCGATACATACGATATTTAGAGAGTGGGCACCCACTACACTACCCACACATGCAAACACACCATACTGTGCCGCTGGAGGGTCAAGCTGAGTCAGATACATTTTTTCTTGGCACGTCATCATTTCTGCATGATTGTGAAGAAAATGTACTGGGAAAACTTTTATATTAGCAATCCAGTAGCCTGCCAAGATTGTAATAGTCACAATTACTGTAAATGGCAGTTGTTAGATTCAGGTGTGATTTGTTTCCACTGGAATTAAAAAAAAATCAAAATAAAATGTTGGAAATGAGGCACTTCAGCAAATTTCAAAGAAAATAAGATATATTTGTTGAAATAATATGAATGCTGCTATTTGCAAAGAGAAGTGAAAAAAGCAAATGGTTTAGAACTTTGTGTTTCTTCAGGAAGCAAATTAATTTGCTGTTTTCCATCACCATCTTTGCTTTATTTGGAAAATGTACTTTTTTGTGATTCCTCTTTGAAATAATATTACATGTTTGTATTCAAATGAATTTTTTTATGAATCATCTCTATAGCCATTTTCTGATCCGATTTTTTTTTTTTTTTTTTCTTTTCTTTTCTAAACCAGGGTCATGAGAAGAGCCTGGTTTTGCATCAGTGGGCATAATATACTGTATGAATCAGCCAAAGAAGAAACTTAAGTTCTTTGCAGGATCTCCTAAGCCATATTTGATTTGGCACCTTAATCTACAAAGAAGTTGTCTTTAAATGTAAAAGCATTTAACAAGTTTAAAAAGAAATATTGAATGATAATGTTACCACTCCCACCTCCTTAAACAAGTTCATTTGTAGTCTCACTTGCTCCACTGGTATGTGTTATGGTAGTGTGTACTCATAAGAGTCCTTTTCTCGATTTTCCCTGTTTGTTTAACAAAACTAATCTCATCCTTGTGCCAGAACGACTTGTCATCTTTCCCCAACCATATGATATTTCACTTGCTTGATAAATGAATTGAATGACCAACCTGAACAAACCTCAAAACAAAGGTGTTTCTATTTAACACAACTCTTTTGAAAACCTGAAATCGAAAGTACACATTGGAGTGACAGGGCATTAGTACCAAGCTTTTCCGATGTACATCCACATACACTGTGTTTGTGCTTTACCACGGTTGCTTAATCATACACACTAAGCACCAAACCACAAGGCCTGTTTTAATAAGACATTTACTAGGCCTTGCCCAAACCCTGAAAAACAACCCCAAGCCATTATTCCTCCACCACCAAACTTTACAGTAGGCATAATGTTGATTGTACTTCATTGCTGCCTACAATCAGTAAGACAGCCGAGTACTTAGTAGACACTGTTGCCTCTGTTCTTGTGAAAGGGAGATTGTTTGGTTTTACTGCATGTCCCAGTAATCCCCCTACTGCAACACTTGTCTATGCAGTCTGGAAGGTAATTTTCTCCTGGCATCTGCCAAACCCAGATTCGTCCATTGGACTGCCAGATAATGAAGTGTGATTCATCATTCCAGAGAAAATTTTTTCACTACTACAGAGTCCAATGCATGACACCGCTACAACTGACTCTTGGAATTGCAAATACGTGGTTATCTTATGCTTGAGTGCAGCTCCTCAGCCGTGGAAACCCATTTCATGAAGCAGTTCTTGTGTTGATGTTGCTTTTGGGGACAGTTTGGATTTTTGTTGTGAGAGATGCAACTGAGAAAAGGCAATTTTTATCCACTTAATTACTTCAAATCCTTGGACTTGTTCAAAAAACCTTATTGGTTCAGGAGATATTCAACCCCTCGCAAAGGCTTCTGAGTGCTAAAAATTGCGATAGCCATCATCAGTGAAGTTGTCTAGCAGGGAGCTGGTGAAAAGGAAAATGTTTTTGGCCATCACTCAACCCTACAAATGAATGAACAAAGTTTTAATTTTTTTTTAAACTATGCAGCAACAACTTATATCAAAATTAGATTCATCTTAGTGGAATGACTCTATTCTGGTTTTTATCTTTATGTAATGTTTATAAAACATTTTAAAGGATATTTTGTGTTAGTTTAAAGGCATTAGTCTTAGCACGTAAATTGTTCCTTTTTATAAACCGGCAAACAGTTAGTGTTTGAGGTCATTGTTTTATTAGAGCCTGCGGTTTCAGTGTCTTAATGTGTCAAAAGGTCATACCTCAGTGTATTAATTGGCCGTACAGGGAACCAAACTACTTTGCAGGGAACGCTTAGCCGTATTAAATTTGACACCTTAATCTAAAAATAATTTCGCTTCAAATGTTAGAGTTCTTAACAATAAGAAGCATTAAATGAAGATGTTACCACTACCAGCTCCATGTCTATTATTTTTAATTTTTATCCACTTTAGATTATTCAATTAATTACCCATTTTGTCATTGACATTACTGGTAATTGAATAATCTGGTAAGGCTTCTGCTTTATTTTCTTTACCTTTACCCGTTGCACACTCTCGGATCCCAATTCGTGTGGTGGGTGTGACAATGTGTTGTAATTAGCGCATGCTCCCAACCTCCTCCTCCTCTCCTGTCATTAGCCTTTTATCAAGGTAACTGAAGCACACTTGTTTTAAGACACAGAAAAATTTCAATATATTGATAAACGCAAAGATTATAGACATAACAAGATTTAGATGCTTAAGTTATTTTCTTGTAGTAATGGCAGCTTCTCAGTCATTTCCAACTGGACTTGTTTACTGGCACTGAGCTTGGTTTGGCAAATGTATCTCAGCTTTCAGGTCCTCAAAGAGAAGAGATTGGCAGCTTTATTTTCCCCAAAGAGACAGTGACTCATCTGCTTTTTAGGTTCAGAGAATGCAGCTAGATTTTGAAGGAAGACTTCGGGTGATTGGATCAAGGTCACTTCCAGACACACAACCTGTACCTGCTTGTAGTTGTATAATTTTGTCCATCACATGCATGCTGGTTCAGGTCTTGGTTAAAAGCCTAAGATTAACATCTATTTGGCAACTTTTTGTCTTATGGTGCCTCTGCAAAGATGTCAACACAACACTGATTTACACCTTTGTCATCAGAAGTTCAGGCTAAATTTTTGGTACGAGCTACTCCACCATTCCTTCAGGAAAGCAGGTTGGAGGGTTTGCAACTGCACCCCTTTTAATTCTGCTGTCTTTAACAGGCCTATTGTGCCTCTGAAAGCCTGACAGAATGGGCAGTGCCCACTTTGTCCTACTTTGGGTACAAGGAAAAATCCAGATCCTTTATTTTTGTCATTATTTTAAAGTTATTAAATTAAAAGCTGATCACTAGTGTGCAACCTGTTCTGCATTGATAGTTCCAACATTCAAAATACAACTTTCAAAAAATTAATTTTAGAACGTATGATTAAACTCTAAATAACTAAAATCAGAGAAAAAAGTTGTGCTAACTGTTGATTTCAGGGGGCATTTGCAACATCAAGGAAATAAAGGGTGTGTTTTATAAGTTAGGTGAGATTGTATCTGAGCTTCTGTGGGAAACGGGTGGCAGTAGGTAGAGATAATTCACGCAAGTATTTTGTAGAACCCACATGTAAAAATAGCGGGTTGTTGTTGCATGTGCTCACATCTGTTATAATAATCCCAATATGTCTAAAGAGGGTGGGGTGCATTTTCTTCTTTAGAACAATCTTTGTAAAAGGTGAACAAGTATTCAATACTAGACTTGATTTCAGGTCCAGCATTTTGTAGTACAAATGATAGAAAGCAGTGATCTTATTAAGTTTCCTGGCTTGGTTAATGAGTAAGTTGACAATTCCCCAGTCTTTAATTCAGTACAGTGGCCTGGCATGTATCAAAAGCTCTCTGTGAGCTCATGAAATTCTGCAGTAAATGAAACACAAACCATTTGTACATTTATTGGAAACAGTCTGACATGACTTGTCATTGTGCCATGTCCACAAAGCCTCCTCTTTGTCATGCTAGATGACACAAGATTTAGAGCTGCAGCAAAACAAGAGTGATCTCTGTATAATATGTTGCTTTCAGCGTTCCTTTTATAGTTAGTGCTGCAGCTGCTGTTGAACTTGATGTTTTCAGAGAGGGAGATGTATCTGTTTATAGTGTACTGTGAATGGCTGTAGTGATTTAATTGGCCACTTTTCACTTTCTTTTTCTCTTTCAGTGAAAGTATATGATCCAGCTCTGCAGAATGAATTTCATACGACTTGTGTGTCGACACAAAACTACGTTTTGGATTGCCAGCCTCTCACTTTTTGCTGTGGTTGTTTTATATTTAGCTAAATGTACCTCTGAAACCCTGAAACTCCCTGGTCCAGAATTCCCACACCATGCTGAGAAAAAAGAAAATGGCTTGCAGCAGGTAGAACAGTTGAAGGAGCTGTCTGCCTTTCTAGTGGTGCTGATCACCACAGGGCCTAAATATACAGAGAGACGCAGCATCATCCGAAGTACATGGCTGTCCAGTCGGGACCCTGAGATCCTTTGCCGATTTGTTGTGGGAACGAATGGCCTTGCTACAGAGGATGTTCAGAACCTTAACTTGGAGAACGCTAGACATCACGACCTCCTATTTCTTCCAGACCTGAAGGATTCCTATGAAAATCTGACCATCAAGCTGATTCAGATGTACTCCTGGTTAGATCAGCATGTGGATTTCAGTTTTGTTCTAAAGGCTGATGATGACACTTTTGCTCGAGTTGATGTTATTAAAGAAGAACTTCGATCCAAGGAGCCCAAAAAGCTGTACTGGGGTTTCTTCTCAGGGCGGGGTCGCGTGAAGTCTGCTGGCAAGTGGAAGGAGAGTACTTGGCTCCTCTGTGATTATTATTTGCCCTATGCACTAGGTGGTGGTTACATTTTGTCTGCTGACCTTGTACATTATATCCGAATTGCAAAAGATTACCTCAAGACTTGGCAAAGTGAAGATGTCTCTTTAGGAGCCTGGTTGGCACCGGTGGATGTCCATCGTGTGCATGACACCAGGTTTGATACTGAATACAAATCCAGAGGCTGCAACAACAAGTATGTTGTGACTCACAAACAGAGCATTGAGGATATGTTAGAAAAGCACCAAACTCTAATCAAAGAAGGTCGATTGTGCAAGGAAGAAATCAAATTGCGACTATCCTATGTGTATGATTGGAATGTGCCCCCATCCCAGTGCTGTCAGAGGAAAGATGGCATCCCCTGAAGTCACTTTGCTGCTCTTCAGACTCTGGCTTTTGAAACTGTACCTTAAAACACTGCAGTTTCATAGCAAGTCTCAACAAAAGCGTAATGAAATTTACTGTATATTTGCAGACAAAGGTGTTCTTGGACAGACAGATGCTGAGCCCTTATGACAGTATTGGTTTGTTCAAAATGTGCAATTACTGTTGTGTTTTTAATATTTATTTCTTTCCGATCAGGCTAGCTGCACTCTTTGTTTTGTATCTGTCTTATCAGACTACAATACAGACTTAATAATGATTGACATCCTGAGCATGATATCTGCTCATATTTGTTTCTTATGTTTTGCTATCTCCCTTGATTCCCCAAGCCACTTGGTTCCTAACCATTGTGAATTTTTATTTACCACTCCGTGAAAATCCCTGCATTGCTACAGGAAACATGAAAATGGTGTAATCAAAACTGACAAGTAAGAGAGATCCGTTTTGATGCCAGTCCAGTCTCTAATACTGGACTTTTCCACTTAGAAAAATTGAATATATGAACTCAATTGCATATGTTTAGCAATGTATACATACAGTTTACTCTTTTAACATGCTGTGATGTTAAATCACAATGGACCTCCTGGGTTTTTCTGCTCAGTTTTATTTTAAGGTTCTTACAAGTCATGGCTTATTTAAAAAAAAAAAAAAAGTCACGCTACAGATTTTTAAAAAGGGAGCTTACATGTGCTGCTTTTTTCACTGGGGCTGGTTTATAGACCTCTCTTGTATTTATGAGCTCCTAGTAAACAGTTCTGTTTATACACCCCAGTTCCTTATTTAATTATGCCTGTTAAGGCTTGCTTTTAGTGCTTTATTTATTTATATACAGTATGTATATATCTCATGGTTCAAAGTGATGTTGTTTAAAAAAAAAAAAAAAAAATCTAATTTTTATATTTAAAAAAATCTTTCTGTATTTTGAACTTCAAGGAACATTTGTCTTAGATCCTTGTAAACCTGCTTAGGTGACTTGAATGCACTGTGCGGGCAATTGCTTTCCCCAAATTTCTTCATTTGCTAGCATATGTATCTCAGAAATATTATGTGTTTGTGCTTTAAGAATGGTCTTTCAATTGTGTGTGTGTGTGTTTTTTTATTATAACCTTGTTGAAATTATAGTCCAATAATCTTGTACACCTTTTCAGATTGGACAATGGATTTACCAATTGTGGAAAAGAGTGAAATGCCATGATATGTATAACATGATCTTTACCTGACATGTTTGTCTTTGAAAACGATGAGTCAGTAATAGGCTTTACGCATTTCGGAAGTTTAAGGCAGTAGTTGTTACAGCATTGTGTTTTTCAAAAGGTATGTTTCTACATAAATTGATCTTTCTACCTTGCTATTTGTCATATCTACAACATTCCCATTTGTAGTGAGAAGCAAACATTTTAAATATTAGTGACACCTAAAATGTTAATGGCCCACTTTGCCGGAGGCTTTAACCTTTTCTAAAGTTTGCCAAAAATAAATAGTGAATGTGCTTATTTATCCTAATAGCATGCTTGTTTATTTCATGTAAGTACCAGGTTGGCATGATGTTGTGGTGGGACATTTTGACAACTTAAAGTAGCTGAACTCCAGGT
The DNA here is from genome assembly GCA_026402145.1 of Polypterus bichir lapradei. Lineage (NCBI taxonomy): Eukaryota > Metazoa > Chordata > Cladistia > Polypteriformes > Polypteridae > Polypterus > Polypterus bichir. Next base: position 32,902,901 of record JANRMT010062815.1, read on the forward strand.
CCTGTTTCTAGGTATGAGGTTTTGGATATGTCCTTGGGGGTCATTTATTTATTTATGTTTTTAAAAAAAAAAAGTTCCATACAAGGCACAGAAATATAAGAGTAAAACATTACTGAATAATATGATCAGTCACAAGGAATTAATAACTCCCTGGCTAGAACCACCAAATGAGGTGTATCTCAGAAATATGATGTGTTTGTGCTTTTAGAATGGTCTTTCAATTGTGTGTGTTTTTTATTATAACCTTTTTATAATAAAGTCTTGGTCCTGGGTGGTGCTTGAGGATCTTGGATTTAAATACAAGCATTTTTTGGTGAAAATGAGTTGCCATACTTTATTGAGTTCTCAGTTACATTCAAAATAGTCCATAGAGCTTCTGTTTTGCCTTTTGTTATAGATGATTTGTATATTATTTTTATTGTTTCAAAAAAGTATATTATTTCAGCAAAACAGTTGTTTACTCAAGACAAGTATCTTGTTACCTGTAATGTCTTTGCTTGTTTACTGCAGATTAGGTCTTAAAACAAAATACAAATGCCATTGTTAAATTGCCAGTAGTTTACCAAAAAAAACACAAACATATTGCTAGATTTTACAGTGCAGATCAATTTGGAACATACAGTTTGTGTAAGACTGCATGGAAACAAAATGCATTATTTAACAAACCATAAATTAAACTACTGATTACACTGTATGCCTTCACAACTGCAGGATCAAGACTGAGTCTTACCTTCTTCCGATGTCTTGGTTCATCCATCCATTATCCTACCCGCTATATCCTAACTACAGGGTCACGGGGGGTCTGCTATAGCCAATCCCAGCCAACACAGGATGCAAGGCAGGAACAAAATCCCGGACAGGGCACCAGCCCACTGCAGCAGATGTCTTGATATAAAGTTAAAATAAAATGCGTACGTTTGAGCTGATAGGTTGGCAAGTTGAGCTGCAGTCACTGTGTTTCCTTGGGATTTGCTGTTATCCCAGCCATTGTAAAGTAGCATTGCTCATTGTTAGTGGAATAGATTTGCAAATATTGACCCTGCATAGGGTGAGATGATGGATGGTTTATTAAGGTAAAGTATATAGTTACTTTTCTCTGTAATAATTTTTAGAAGACTAATATTGTACAAAAGTGCTTCCTGGTCCTTGGTGTAACTCCAGTATATTACTAATTAATTAGAAGCATCCTTTTCTTTAATAAGGCTTAATTTAAAAACAAGTAAATAAATAACCTGAAGTGAGTTTTATGTAGCACTTTCCATGAACAGCACCACAACAAAGCACTTTTTTTTTTTTTTTTTTTTTTTTAACAGGTGGTGATTGTACAGTTACGCTGCACTTGTGTGTTAAATTATTTAGCATAGATTTGTACACAGGACATATGGCATAGCATAAAGCCTAGTCAAATGAGCCATTGTAAGTAAACAGAGACCACCAGTGGGTGGTATGCTTTGTGCATGTGCTGGTGTACTGGAAGAGAATAACATAACAATTGAATGTGGTTCTTTGAAGGGCTTGGATGTTGCTTATGAAGCCCCTCCTTGTCTGTACCAAACTGACTAAGTCAGGTCAACTTTACTGGCATGTGAACACAGTAGTCATACTTGCATGTCTTCTCAGAACTGCTGCATAGCAACCATGTGCATTTGACTTTGGCTTCAAATAGACTGTGCTATGGGTGTTTGAACTACCCATAAGCCATTGCAAACATGTTCTATTACATCAGCTTCTATCAGTTGTGGTTACCTTATAAATTTCAATTTGACTTTTTGTGTTTTATTTTAGTCCCAATGGAAAAGGTAAGCTTTATTTTGTTGCTTTTGTATCATTTAATCTTTATTTCCTCTCTGTGTTTCTGTTCCATACTTTTGATAATTCTGCATTCATCCTGACCTTTCCATTACACAGATGGATCGAAAGACATTTTTCAATGTTTAGACTAGAGAATATTTTAAGTTTAAAAAGCATACTGTGGAAAAATCTAAATGTAGTGTATGCTTCACAAATGATAGGATGAAATCACAGTACTTGTTGCACAAAATTTACTGAGTCATCCTCAGTTTCTAATGCTGCATAGTTGCACTCGTTCACAGTTAATGCTGTCATGTTGCACTGTTCTTTAGGGACATGACTTAATTACATACCTACTCAGCACTCTCCTCCTGCCACATCAGATATTTCTGATATTTGTAAATTTTCTTTTTCTGAGGATGGGTGTGTTGTGGACCAGTGCAGATTAACTACTTGGTCCTTCACTTTCTTGTTTTCTTTCCAAGTGTTTAAATGAAAAAGTAATTTCATGATGAACACACACAGAGATGCAAATGGAGCCAACTAAGAGAGCTGTTGGCTTCTTTATAATTTAGCCGATCTGTTCAAGCAGAATGGAGAGAAAATTTTTTATGATATAATAGAAGCCAATAGTGGCCAGGGGAGTATTTTCCATACGTCGCTTAAATCATCCGAGATCAGATGCCTCATCTTGGATGAGTGAATGCCAGTGAAGCTCATCCGGAATAAGTCAGTTTTTCAAATGCAGTCGTGTATTAGATTAGTCTAGCTGGATCTAATCATGCGAGATGAATGCGCACACCCACGCTGATTGAAAAGCCCATATATATTGAGTCTAGAAAACATGATCAGCAAGTCTTTGATAGGCTGTAACAAAATGACGAAAGAACAGGCACATTTTTTTCCACACAAGCGGAGCAGGACCTTTTATTCGAAGGATATGAAGAATTTCAAGATTTAATATGCACAAGGGGTAACACTGCAAAAGCAACCCAAACCAGAAAAGATGGCTGGCAAAAAGTGTCCGACAAATTAAACGCTAAATAGTGTGCATTGTACTTACTGAATGCTGCATTTCATTTCTTATGTGTCAGATCAATTATTATTTAATATGTCATAATTCCAGATATCAAACGTGAGAACATGGGAGCAGGTTAAAGTGAAGTACAAGAATATACTTCGAACTGGTAACTATTGGTATATAACTATTTAAAGAATTGTTGACATAAAGAACCATATATATATATACTAGCAAAATACCCGCGCTTCGCAGTGGCAAAGTACTGCCTTAAAATTTTTATTAAGAAGAAAATTTAACCTTTTTAAACTGAGGGAAAATATGCCAATAATTATTTGTTAAGGATCTCTTTGTATGCCATGTTGTCAGTTCTGCCCTCTGGTTGTAACATGAACAAGCTGTGCGCTGAGCTTATTCTTGAGCATGCAACGTACAGTTGGCCATGTGAACAGTAATCTTGTCTCAAATCTCACAGCTTGGATTGCTGCTGTCATAATCTGTTTGAGTTTCATGGTTTGTTTCAATTACGACAGTATTTGCAGGATTTGTTGTGTTGAAGTGACATTCGACATCTGTCAAGCTTTGTAAGCAAACAACCGGTTTCATCGATAAAATCACATCCAGCTTTTGAGAGTTTAAACATTCATAAACATCAAAGTGTCCACTACTGAAATCGTCACCTGTGAATCTAAGATGTTTAAGAGGCATTGGCGGTTGTCGAAAGGTGTAAAATATTTGACCATTTCGGTACACTTGAAAGCACCAACCGAACAATTCAGCGGCAGCCATCAACTCACATGCAGAACCATAGGTGAAGGGCTTAAGCATTTCACTCTTCTAGTGCTCCTGTGTAGTATAATTATCTCCTGTACCGTCATCAGTCCACACCTTGAACCTGTCCCAGTCATTCAATACATAAGACACAATGTTCCTCTGGATATCAAGAGTGAGCCTGATATGGCCGTGCAATATGTAACAAAGAGAATGGAAAAGGTAGGTGCCATCTCTGGGCATGGAAACCACTCAGTAAGTGACAATTCTTTGATCAATAGTGATCACCTCGATAGACATGGTAATGGGGGTTGGAATGATAAAGGAAATGGGTACCTGAGCAATGGAAAGTAAGTCTAAAATACCTATACAATAACTATAATTGTAATAAACAAACAATAAAACAGCAGAGAAGCCGTGGATTAAACAAAAAGGCTGTAGTTATCAGTAGGGAGACGTGAATCCCGTGGCGAAGCAAGGAAGGGAATGTAGAGACCGGAGCGACGGACGGTCTTATATAGGCAGGCAGCCAACAACGTGGGAGGCGTTGGGATGGAGGATCCAACGCCACCTCACACTGTGACCGAGCTGCAGGCTATGGAGGTATATATGTACGTAAGTAGGATTCAGTTAGCATTGGGAACCCGTGTACCAAATTTCTTGAAGATGGGCCCATAAATAACAAAGACTGTTGAAAAGTTCAATATGGCGGTCAACAGTGGCATCATACCACCGAAATAAGTACGTACATTGGTTTCGGTTAGTGCAGGGAAGCCGCCTATAAAATTTCGAGAAGATTGGGCCATAAATAAGAAAGTTCAACATGGCGGACGTTGTTGACCGTTATGACTGTTACGCGTAGAATTTCAAAATGAAACCTGCTTAACTTTTGTAAGTAAGCTGTAAGGAATGAGCCTGCCAAATTTCAGCCTTCTACCTACATGGGAAGTTGGAGAATTAGTGACGTTTGGAAAATTCAATATGGCGGCCGACAGTGGCGTCATACCATCGAAATAAGTACGTACATCGGTTTTGGTTAGCTCAGGGAAGCCACCTACCAAATTTCATGAAGATGGGGTCAGCCTTCTACCTACACGGGAAGTTGGAAAATTAGTGACGTTGGAAAGTTTAATATGGCGGCCGACAGTGGCGTCATACCATCGAAATAAGTACGTACATCGGTTTCGGTTAGCGCAGCGAAGCCGCCTACCAAATTTCGTGAAGATGGGGCCATAAATAAGAAAGTTCAACATGGCGGACGTTGTCGACCGTTATGACCATTACGTGTAGAATTTCGAAATGAAACCTGCTTAACTGTTGTAAGTAAGCTGTAATGAATAAGCCTGCCAAATTTCAGCCTTCTACCTACACGGGAAGTTTGAGAATTAGTGACGTTGGAAAGTTCAATATGGCGGCTGACAGTGGCGTCATACCACCAAAATAAGTACGTACATTGGTTTCGGTTAGCTCAGGGAAGCCACCTACCAAATTTCGTGAAGATGGGGCCATAAATAAGAAAGTTCAACATGGCAGACGTTGTTGACCGTTATGACTGTTACACGTAGAATTTCGAAATGAAATCTGCTAAACTTTTGTAAGTAAGCTGTAAGGAATGAGCCTGCCAAATTTCAGCCTTCTACCTGCACGGGAAGTTTGAGAATTAATGACGTTGGAAAGTTCAATATGGCGGCCGACAGTGGCGTCATACCAACGAAATAAGTATGTACATCGGTTTCCGTTAAAAGTTTAATATGGCGGCCGACGGTGGCATCATACCACCGAAATAAGTACCAAATTTCAGCCTTCTACCTACACGGGAAGTTTGAGAATTCGTGACGTTGGAAAGTTCAATATGGCGGCTGACAGTGGCGTCATACCACCGAAATAAGTATGTACATTGGTTTCGGTTAGCGCAGGGAAGCCGCCTACCAAATTTCGTGAAGATGGGGCCGTAAATAAGAAAGTTCAAAATGGCGGACGTTGTTGACTGTTATGACTGTTACGCGTAGAATTTCAAAATGAAACCTGCTTAACTT
>JANRMT010062815.1:32908916-32919032 GCA_026402145.1 Polypterus bichir lapradei
TCTATCTATATATGTCTATGTTTTCCGTCGCCTGCTACAGGAAGGTACTCTCTCGACCATTGGCATTGGTTTCGCTCCTTGCTATTTTCGTTATACTGCAACGGTGGTTTCCTAAGCCTTTGTTATACTGAATTTCTTTCTCACCATTTTCCGTTCCTATTCTTACATCGCTGTATGCTACGGCGGGCTTTGGCTAGTATAACATAAAAAACATTAATTTTAAAGCTAATAAGAAGGCAGACAAGCAAAAAACAGGTGGACGTCCACGTGGTCCTGACCTAACCCCTGCAGAAGAGTTGGCTCTCCAGCAAAATGGCCATAGCCTTGTTTCTGAGGGCATTTTTTTTTTTGTTGGGTCAGTGTAGGGAATATCCCTAGAACTTGTGTCTGACCAACGAGATATTAATGAAGGTCAAATATTTGATGAAGACACTGTGTCTGATTATTCATCTGGAGGAGAGGTATACATCTTCCAAATAATGTTTGATCAAACTCCACTCTGATCAGTCCCATGTGCCCAGTCACATTTGAAAATCCTGGGTAATGAGAATGTTAAGCTGATTGTGAGATTCTTTATGGAACTGTGGGTGTTTTTGCCTGTGTACCTGCAATGGCTTGAAACACTTCTTTTATTGTCTGTACACGCAGGTGTCCAGGAAACACTATGAAAACCCGAAGGAAATATTTCAGAGCCAAACAGCCTTTACGAATTGTTGGCAAACTGCACTTTTAGATAGATTTTCTGCATCGCCTACAATATATTAAAAAAGGGCCGCTTGCAAAAAAAACCCAAAGCAATGCATACTGTCTGTGTGGTTGTGAGAGCCCGACTTCACCAGTTTGACTTTGAATATAAGGTGCTAATAAATCTTTGAGGTACAATATTCCCCCTTGGCCAAAGTGGTATCTTTCGAAAAGAATTTCCTCCGGGAGCAATAAAGGATCTTGCCGATCGCGCAAAACCCTCTCTGTATGAAATTCTCTTCTTATAATTTGCGCACCGATATCAATTTGTTGCTCATTCATGAACAGTGAAGCCCTGACTGAATGAATCCATGCACGGTAACTGATAAAAGTGTGTGAGCTAATCCTTGTTTACATAGAACAAACCTGCTCCGAGCAGGTTTGAGGATTTGGATGTGCTGCTATGACAACACATCCAGCAAGAGTTTCAAAAAACTGACAGATCCAGGATCATGCCAAATTGTCAACAATTACATCCGGCTAAGCGAGTAATCCACGTACGAAAAATACCCCCCAGTGCTGTACAATGGAAAAGCCAGTTGATTATCGTCTATTTTTGAGTTGAAGACCCACCTCTCCCCTGCATTCATGGGTTCATTTCAGAGAATCATTCCCATGAGCCTTTAGTTTCCTGTTTTTGATGTGTGGTGATTATTTTGGAAGTATACAGCATATCCACTATGAACAAATAAGCAAAAAGAACACTTGTGGTGTTCAGGAATCCACACCATATAATGCAATAAAATGAGTAGTCACAAAAGACTGAGTCAAGACGGACTGACTAACGAATGAATGCTTGGGTTTTTATAAGTGGAGGGCAGGAAGGGGAGGAATCTCAGGCGGAAATGAGGTCTGCAGGAGGGTGTGATGAAGAAGCGGAAGTGGGCGGTGTCTTAACTTGTTTTTCCTTCTGGTGGTCTATGAAAGAAGGAGAAAAGGCATTAGTGCCATTCATCAACACTTCCCTCTGCCTTTTACTCCCAGTTAAGCCCTTAGACTGCCTCCCAAGCACATGTGTGTGACACGACTTTAAAAAAAAAAAAAAGGCAAGTGTCTGTCTGGACGTCCTTACAGTTGCTGTTTCTTCTATTATTCCAAAACACTACAAACATTTTTAGTAATAAAGTTGTTTGTCATTTCAGTTGATGGTGTATCACAAACATTAACACTGCTTTTACAAATCCCATACCAATTGGCACATAACAAAGACATGTGCATTGCATGGTGCACAGCAAATGTTAACGGTGAGGTCTGCATTGATTACTTAGATTTCAGCCTGTAGCACAGCTAATTTTACAAAAGTTTAGAAAATGAAGTATACGCTTTGAGCATACAACTAGATATGGATTGTGCAAGACGAGTTATTTAAGGCTTTCTTCTTCTTCTTTACAATGGACATTTTTCACGTTGTTTGCCATTGTGCAGCACTGATAACCATTGGATTCTGTTATATCAAACTTTTCTCTCTCCATTCTGCATGAAAAGATGCTTTTTTTTTTGGCCCTCACTACAAACTATAAGGTTTAATTAACATATAAAGATATCATTTTTGGGTGGAGTATTCCTTTACGCAAAGAGGAAACAATTCAATCTGCGTTTTGCAAGTTAGAAATATTAAAGGGTTGTGAATCTTGTAAAGTAAACTAAGCCCAAAGCAATTCTGAATTCACAGCAGTATTTGACTTTGAAAGAAGAATTTGGCAGGAATGAAAACCAGCAGGCTCTGCAGCTCTCCAGGAACAAGGCTAAGGACTCCTGCCTTAAAGACAGCAGAGAAGCAACGCCTCCAATATCAGAATTGTCTAATGAAGAAGGATGAAAGGTCAGCAATATAAATAATTAAATAACAATAGGAGTTTGCTTGCAATGTGGAGTTTGGTTAGAGTAGAAACCTGCAGCCACTGCATTGAGCTTGGAGACACCCTGTATTGAATCTCCAAGGAAGGTTTATTTCACAGGTGGTTTTATTAGATATGAATATAAGGCTTAATGCATGGATCAGCTCATTAAGTGAGGTAGCACTTAGATTTAATGTTAAATACATGTTTAACATTAATGTTAAATACATGTGTTTATGGCATCAGCAAGTAAAATTTGAAGTTTAACACCTTCAGGAAGTTATCAGTTAGTTTTAATTAAGCTCTGATATTATTAACCCACAAAATAGTCTTGAGAAGCCCTACTAGGTGCCAGTTTTACAACCATCAATTTCTTTTATTTGAAGACGGATCAGGAATAACTGGTCCATGATGGAATATGACAGATACTCTGGATTCTTCACACACCCCTCAAGTGTTCTTGTTGGGCTGGTTGGTTCAGTAAATGCTAAATGAAATGATAAATGTGGGTGTGGGCGTTTTGGTTGATTGGTTTTCCAAAATGTTAAATGAATTGGTATATGTGAGTGTGTGCGTGAGGGTGCTACTGTGCCCAGCAATGCTGTGGTGCCCTAAGTAGGCCAACGTGGGTGCCTGCTTACGAGATCTTGCTTCTCTCAACCTGTAATGGAAACAATTGAAATGAAAACAATGCTATTTTGTATGCATTGCCCAGAGGGAGGTTCTATTTGCATTTGTACTGAGAAACCATTTATTACCTAATAGATTTAAAGAGTACATTTACATTTACATTTGCTTGGCAGCCAATTTTATCCAAAGCGACTTATAACAGAGGTAAACATAATCAAGAAACATTAGGTGAGGGCCTGTTTGTTCAGCAAGTGTAATAGGATAAGTAACAAATGTTGATTGTCACAAGTGAACAGATGTAATAACTTAATAATTTACAATCAATGCCACAATTAAACAACAAATTAACCGACAATATAAAATATCACAGAGCAAAGGTTTTTTTTTCCCCCTCATATCAATTCGACAGTACAGTGTGGCAGTGAAGAGTTACCAGACAGCTAGGCAACTACAGCAGATATAGTAAGGGTGACAGCAAGAAGGGTGCTTGGCGTGACATCTGGACAGAGGAAGGAGGAAAAAGAAACTTGGTGGTGGAGTGGGGAAGTACAGGAGAGTACACAGAGGAAGAGGATGGTGAAGAAGAATTGGGTTAGTCGGGGAGATGCAGAAAGTAGACAGGAGTACAAGGAGATAAGGTGTTTTGAAGAGAGAGGTGGCGAAGGCCAAAGAAAAGGCATATGATGAGTTGTATGAGAAGTTAGACACTAAAGAGGGAGAAAAGGATCTGTAACAATTGGCTAGACAGTGGAACCAGGCTGGGAAAGATGTGCAGCAGGTTAGGAGGATAAAGATGGAAACATACTCACAAGTGAGGAGGGTGTGTTGAGAAGATGGAAAGAGTACTTTGAGAGGCTGATGAATGAAGAGAATGAGAGAGAGAGAGAAGGTTGGATGATGTGGAGATAGTGAATCTGGAAGTGCAGTGGATTAGCAAGGAGAAAGTAAGGACAGCTATGAAGAGAATGAAGAATGGAAAGGCCGTTGGTCCAGATGACATACCTGTGGAAGCATGGAGGTGTTTAGGAGAGATGGCAGTGGAGTTTTTAACCAGATTGTTTAATGGAATCTTGGAAAGTGAGAGGATGCCTGAGGAGTGGAGAAGATGTGTACTGGTGCCAATATTTAAGAATAGGGGGGATAAAATTGATGAGCCACAGCATGGAGTTATGGGAAAGAGTAGTGGAAGCTCAGTTAAGAAGTGAGGTGATGGTTAGTGAGCAGCAGTATGATTTCATGCCAAGAACGAGCACCACAGATGTGATGTTTGCTCTGAAGATGTTGATGGAGAAGTTTAGAGAAGGCCAGAAGGAGTTGCATTGTGTCTTTGTGGACCTGGAGAAAGCATATGACAGGGGGCCTCGAGAGGAGCTGTGGTATTGTATGAGGAAGTCGGGAGTGGCAGAGAAGTATGTAAGAGTTGTACAGGATATGTATGAGGGAAGTGTGACCGTGGTGAGGTCTGCGGTAGGAGTGACGGAGGTGGGATTACATCAGGGATCGGCTCTGAGCCCTTTCTTATTTGCAATGGTGATGGACCGGTTAACAGATGAGATTAGACAGGAGTCCCCGTGGACTATGATGTTTGCTTACGACATTGTGATCTGTAGCGATAGTAGGGAGCAGGTTGAGGAGACCCAGGAGAGGTGGAGATATACTCTAGAGAGGAGAGGAATGAAGGTCAGTAGGGACAAGACAGAATACATGTGTGTAAATGAGAGGGAGGTCAGTGGAATGGTGAGGATGCAGGGAGAATAGCTGGCGAAGGTGGATGAGTTTAAATACTTGGGATCAACACTACAGAGTAATGGGAATTGTGGAAGAGAAGTGAAAAAGAGAGTGCAGGCAGGGTGGAATGGGTGGAGAAGAATGTCAGGAGTAATTTGTGACAGACGGGTATCAACAAGAGTGAAAGGGAAGGTCTACAGGATGGTAGTGAGACCAGCTATGTTATATTGGCTGGCGACGGTGGCACTGACCAGAAAGCAGGAGACAGAGCTGGAGGTGGCAGAGTTAAACATGCTAAGATTTGAACTGGGTGTGACGAGGATGGACAGGATTAGAAATGAGTACATTAGAGGGTCAGCTCAAGTGGAACAGTTGTGAGACAAAGTCAGTGAGGCGAGATTGCATTGGTTTGGACATGTGCAGAGGAGAGATGCTTGGTATATTTGGAGAAGGATGTTAAGGATAGAACAGCCAGGCAAGAGGAAAAGAGGAAGACCTAAGAGAAGGTTTATGGATGTGGTGAGATAGGACATGCAGGTGATGGGTGTGACAGAGTAAGACGCAGAGGACAGGAAAATATGGAAGAAGATGATCCGCTGTGGCAACCACTAATGGGAGCAGCCAAAAGAAGAAGAAGATCAATTCAACAGATATTCACAGAATAGAAGGGTCTTCAATTGCTTCTTAAACACATTGAGGGAGTCAGCAGTATGGATGGAGGTGGGCAGCCCATTCCACCAACTAGGAACTACAAGGGGGACTCGAGCTAAATTTAGAAAATGGAACGAACCTTGACAAAACTGATCATGTCATTTCTCAATGTAGTCTCCACTCTTCTCAATGCCCGGAAGTGCCTGGATTCCAGCAAAATAAAAGGTTTTGTCTTGTCTTTTCAACCACTCATGCACCCAAGTTATTGTCGAACACTACATGCTGAGGGGTACTACAGTCACTAGTGCAAGTTACTGTGACTTGCTGGAGACCAATGTGAAGCCTGCTACATTGCAGCGAATACAAATCATCCACTTGGGCTTTCACCACTTGCGGGCCTATTGCGGGTCAGATTCCTAATGTGGCCTAATGTGTCATTAGTTCTCTAGCCTATTATTGGCACAGTCTTTAAACCTGCTTATCTGTGTTCAGTTTAAAAAGCTCATTCCTAAACTCGTGTTATGATTCTATTTGCCCTTTAGTGCCAAGTATATCTCCAAAATTGAAAAAAATTCTCATCATTCACATTGCCTCACAGCAAACATCCCTGACGTAAAAAATAATTGTCACATACAGTAGTTGTGAATCAGCCAGTGGCTTATATTGTACGGTAGTTTCTCGTTGGTGCATTTTCTTTTTTTTTTACATTGCTATTGTCGCATCAGCCTACGGAAGAGTTACCGGCACTAATAAGCATCTCATCATACACACAAGCAGCTTTAGTGTCAGCTGCAGGAGAGCATATATAAAAACGTCAAGCCTGCCAAAGTCGCCTAATGATTAAAACTACTGTAGCAACACTGAGCTGTCATTGGATAGTAAGCTAACTAAAAGAGTGATGTCAACATCGAGAATCCACTGGCACTCTGTGCATTTGAGCACTGGCATGGTGCAACAATATTCAAAACTAGCTGGACTCCCTGTCTAAGACGGGTTGAAATCAGCGTAGACCTCAGCGTCAATATTTGCAGTGCACCATCTATTGGAATGTATTTTGGAATGCATGTAGGAAAAAAAAACAACAAAATGTCACGTCACAAAAATTTGTAATAACATGCATTACTAAAATGTTTATGATGTACCATCTGTTGGAATTACAAATGCAATCCATATTTATATTTATACTTTATTAATCCCAGAGGGGAAATTGTCTTTTCACATGTCTATTCTATGCCAGTGTTAATATTTATGATGCGCCATCTGTTGGAATGACAAGTGCATGACATTTTATTACTATAATGTCTGTGGTGTCCCATCTGCTGGAATAACAAAGGCATAGCAACTGGATGGACACACAAACACTTATACTTTTATTAAGGTGAATTTCCCCATGGGATTAATAAAGCATATCTAATTTAATTTAATATGACAATAAATTACATCTTTAGGACAGCACATTTAAACATTATTTTATTGCAGACAATTGTCGCCCATACTAACATGTACATTTATTGCAGTATTTTAATGACATAAGATCAAAATGAACACACACAGCGTTTTAGGCTTTTAGTGCACCTGCCCTATTGAACCTATGAGACCAGCAACTGCTTCCTCCGCAGGCTGCCTTGTGTTCATGACTGCAATGATTTCTATAAACCACCAGATGTCACTATTTTCGAAGCTTCGGGTCTTTTTTTATGTAATTTTGTGGCACAGTTAAAAAAAAAGAAACTTCAGAAGCTTCGAGAGCCGACACTTTTCATTCTAATTATTCAAAACAATATTATCAGATATTCCATTTATACACTGTATCATTACAATACATATAACAAAATATAAATAATACAAAATATTCAGAGAATGACAATGTCAGGGGAATATTGTAATACATAACATTGACAAATTGTATGTATACATATTAAATTTATATTTGGATAACAAATTTAATGCTTTAATTGCCTTACTATTTTTAATATTTGTGATAGAGTACGTGAAAGAATTAAGGTAATCGATAATCAAATAATAGTTTGGAATTTTGTTACTCTCATTTTATGGATGAAGTATTTTGCAATTACTGTAATGCCCATCCGCAGTAGCTATCGAGTTTGCGCATGCGTTTAGCAAGTTAGTTGTACAGGTCGCCATTAGGGCCAATATTAGTCATTGACAGCGGACCGCCACGCCTGCAGAGGTCGCGCGTTTTTTACACGTCCCCCGTTCATCCCTTGTTCCTCTTCCTTGAACTTCCCTACTTTGAGTGTTATTGTATCCAACTGTCAGGAAGCTGGTTGTGTTTTTAATTAGAGTGGGAGGGAAGGGCTGAACGAGTTCAAAGCCGAGCCACGTGTACAGATCGTATCAGATGTCTTAATGGCCTCTGCTGAAGTGTCGGCTTAGCAACCCGGACTTGAAGGTAAGCTGCAAACGAGAGACCCGTCGCTGTTTATTGCTTCATGGGCAAAGGCTTCTTCTTGGCCTTGTTTTTGTATAAAAAAAGCCTCAAATTGTATCATTGTAGAAAATGACAAGCGGGCTTCTTCTACAAGTGATTCTTATTAACTGTCAAAGTACAGTAGACATACGTATAGACGACATATGGACTTCATTGATGTTGTTACCACTAGTATATCTGTAGAGTTCATCTCTTAAAGGTATGGAATTATTATCCTGGATTTTGTTAGTCATTCTGGGAGCTGACATCTCAAGCCTCAAGCTTTACATGTGATGGTAACGCTAACGCTTGCGGTTCCGCAGCCCCGTTAGTACGCTTTTCTAATTGTTTTTTTTTTTCTGAGCGTTTGCCATGGCAAGAAAAAAAAGGGCTTAGCAGAAGAAATATCATGATAACCGAGGCCGTGTGTAACAACGGTTTACAATTACATCACGTTGAAGTAACACTATGTCTATTTCATCTTTAGAAGACATTTTTTATCAGTAGATAACTGTCACAGAAGTTTGGTTTACGAAAGACACCGAGCCTGTCGCAACTTTCATTGGGAAATAATAATCAACGGTTTATCCATGGGTTAAATACGATTAAGTGAATACACTGGACATGTATAGGTCTTTAGCATACAGTAGGAAGATATTTTTGAGTCGCACTTGGTTTGTCAAACTTTCCTGATGTAGGACGTGAGATCAGTTCAGGCGCCTTATATATCTCTTAATGTTCGCATCATGTTGTGTCTTATCAACGACAGACTGATCACATCTACTCGCATTTTACAATTCCATACTAGATGTTTTTGATTCTTTTATTTTTAGCGTTTCATAAAAGGTATTCTTCAAACTGCCAAATTTAGGAGTATGGGTTATGAATTGAATGGTGAGAATGATTCGTTTCCAGATGTCCTGTAAGTAAAGATGCCTAATGCTTTGTATAAGACATTGTTTCCATCATTCTATTTTTTTCCCCCCAGGAGTTGAATTCCTCTGTTACCTCATAGCAGTAACCATGATTTCGGTACTGCTTCACAGACTGGGGTCAGCCCATTTGCTACTTTTCCTTATCTTTGTAATGCTGGATGTTCATGCAAGGCCAGCCAACATGTCCGCCCTAAAAGAAAAGTCACCAGACAGCAAAGAGGAAAATGAAATCCTTCCACCAGATCATTTAAATGGTGTCAAAATGGAGATGGATGGTCACTTAAATAAAGATTTCCATCAAGAGGTATTCCTTGGCAAAGAGATGGAGGAATTTGATGAAGACTCAGAGCCCAGGAAGAACCGACATAAACTAATTGAAATCTTCACCAAGTATGTCTTGTTTTATCTCCTTTTGGTAAAAGTTGGAATGTTTCTAAAATATATTTTTTTGCCATTGTTTTAGTGCACAAGACCAGCAGCATCCATAAACCCCAAAGTTACAATATATCCGTTCCTTATCTGAACAGTCTCTTAAGTCTCAGTTGTATCTTGACATTAATTCGTTTCATAAAAATCAGTATAGTGATGACATCAGTGCCAATATTTATCAAGCATCTCATAATTACTCTTGAACTGCAGTAAAAGTCAAACTAGGATAAGAATTTTTATCCTAGGAATTTCACTAAAGTTGGACAAGAATAAGAATTTATCCTGCCTTTGAGTAGGACATGAGAAGCATGTAGGTATAAAACTATTAAAAGGAAAAGATAGTAAGGTAGAATATTGCACTGTGCTGCTTTTAATTGTTGCCACTTAGCAACAATATCATAAAAAATACTGTAATGAACACCAAAATGGATTGGCTTCAGACACACACACACACACCAAATGGAAGTAAGGCCCAATAACAGGCATGCTTATTTAACAATGAATGATCCCCAGTTGTACTTCCAGAAGAATTACCTTCCCATCCTTATGGCCCTGGAAAGTGCCTCATATCCTGAAAGTAGTCATGGCTGTAAGTCGTGTTTACTCTTCCAGTGTACTCTAGTCTTGTGACTTTCCCCTGGGAATTAATAAAGTCTCTCTCTCTCGATTCCCTCATTGTCTTCTCTCTCTCTCTCGATTCCCTCATTGTCTTCTCTCTCTCTCGATTCCC
>JANRMT010062815.1:32919042-32981864 GCA_026402145.1 Polypterus bichir lapradei
TTACCTTCTTGATCCCTTCTGGTCTTGTAAATTGTAATATGAAATGTTCCAGTTGTTCACTCACGGAATGGCAAGCTACGTGAACCTGTGTGACATTTTGCTGCCAATCCTCCATTACAATAGTTTGCATTCATGGCCACCTGTGTATTAATACTAAGATATCGCTTACAATTCACATAAGTGTGCTTATCCACACTTGGGGCAGTGATCTTTTTATGCACGACAATTTGCATGAATACAGCTTGCTATAACATTACCCCACATGAAGTGGTGGAGAAATGTGTAGATCTGCGTGTTACCTCGCGTGTTGCAAGAGCATTCAAAGTTTTGTGCCACATTTGAGAAATTGTTGGTTGTGACATACTGTATGCAGATCATCGTTATTGCAAAGCTGCATTTTACATGTAACATTTTTTGACAAACAGTGCATGGCTTCTTCACATACGGTAGATGGAGGGATTACACATTGTACAACATTTGTTATGAATTTTATTCCAACTCTGTCAAATCAATACCTTTTTTACAAGTTCCTTGTTGTCTAGTATTTCTAAAACATTCAGCCCTTCCTGAAATAGTAAACTCATCTTCTGGCAGCTCCTAGCGAGTTAGGTCAGCTCATGAGTTCTCCTAAATCCTGGTGAAGTTAGGAGTAGCTTCCTAAATTAGGAAAATTGATGAAATGGTTTTACTAGTCACAGTAGGACCACATTTGGCTCCACTGCAAGATTTTTTTATTTAATTTTTTTTTAAGCCAGTTAGGATCATTTTTCTACTCTGAGATGCCTGAAATATAAATATTCTATAGCTTGTTTTTTAATCTAAACTGTAAACAATATTTCAACATATGTTGTATGTAATGTTCATGAATTATTTCTGCTGAATAAATTAAGTTGTTCTATTTCTAAAGCATGCTGCAACTATAAGGGCCTAAATATATATAGCAGAGAAGTGGGGAGGGACATTACAACTTCTGCTTTTGGGAGAGAAAAAAAACAGCATACCTGGGGAAAAAGAGTAAAATCAATTTATGACTACGTTTAAAGTGTTTGAGCAATCATACCCAATTCTTGTCTGGGTTTCTTCTGTGCATTACATGTAGAAAAAGGCCATATGAAGGGTGACCCATTCCACTTTCCCTTGGATTATGCTACTCTGTATGCACATAGAATCCCACTTCAGTGAAACATTGTTTTCAGTCTGAAGTTGCAGTTTTCACAAGTGTCTTTTCAGCAATAATATACAAGTTGCACTCACTTTATTCTTTAGAGCTGCACTGTTGGCAAAATATTTTAAATAAATATAAAACAGCACAGTACAAACATGTATGCAGGGCCCAGAATTTTTAATGTGTTTGAATATTAAATTAGATAACCTTTATTAATCCCAAGGGGAAAATATAGATGCATAGATGCAGCAGAAATATAAACAACTATTTTTTTATGTGAACATTCTATTTCAACTTTTGGCTAATATACAGCCCTGCCATGTGTTGTGTATGTGTTTGTGTTTTAAGCCCTTACTATGATCGTTTATTGTCATTTATTTAACATTTTAAATACCTTGAGCTACAGCAGAGTAGTGCTGAGTAACCTATCAAGAACTGAAAAGTTAATTCATATTGCTTTAGAAAAATGTAGGTTTTAGGGTCATTATTGTCATGTTTACTGACTGAGTACAATGAAATTGTTACTTGCACATTGTGTCATATTGCTTTGCATTATGTTGCCATCTTTCTAGGGCTTGATTAGTGAGAATTTACAGGATCAACCTAATTTAAATATTTTTCAGTTGTCCTTTTTGCTGGTAGTGTTTGTTACAGGCAATGACCATGTGCTGTTAAACACATGACTAAATTGATTTGGTAGAAATCATCTTTTTCAGCTTTTAAGTAGAAATACGATTAATATGTATGCTTAAACACCTACTTTCTTAACGCGATTTACACAGTAAGCACTCCACTGTCTAAGTAGCTATGTTTACACCACAAAGATGTGCATTCTGTCCTATGATATTCTTCAATGGCAGCAGAAAAAGTGGCTCCTTCATATATGTTGCCAGTGAGTGATGTTAAAATTTGAATGGCACGTGTCTTACAGAGTGCCAGCACCATGTCTTCAACTTGATTTTAGGGTAGATGCTTCACACCATAAACCATTTTCACTGTGTTTCCTTTACAGTGAAAGTATAATGAATACATGTAGTTTAGGTTGGGAGCATGCGCTGATACAGAGTGGTCGTGAGCTGGCTGCTCAACGAGTATATGGCACTGACTGATCAGCTCTGGCGTGCTGGCAAATTGCACTGAGAAACAACTTTAGCCGGTTGCAGAGTTCAATGAATGTACGTCGACAAATATATGTCGCCACATATACTCCGCTTTGGCGTGCTTCCAAATTGCACTGGAAACCGACTGTAGCTGGTTGCGGCGTTCAATAAATGTACTTTTCCAAATATACTCAGCTCAGGTATGCTGGCAGTAATTACCTTGTTACATATTTTAGTCCGTTATTTTTTTTTATTTTGGCATAATATAGTACATGATATGATAAACTACAACACTTTTCTTTCAAAGTGTGATAAATAAAACATCTTTCTCTGTCTGCAAAATCATTCTTATGTATTCCTGCTACCTCTACTCCCTCTGAGCGTCTCTTCTCAGCAGCTGGGAACATTGTCTCAAAGAAGAGAGCCAGCCTCACATCAGAGCACGTCAAAATGCTTACATTCCTGAACTGCAATCAGGAGTATATGAACTGAATCTTTTATAAATTGTACATTATTGTTTTATTTAATTTGAATTGAAGCTTTATTTAAACTTTTGGACTTTAAGACACACCTGTGGCCATTTTTGGTTAAGTTAAATGCATTTTTTGTGTTTAAAGACTAAACAATATAAACTAAAGTGCACATAATGTTTTTCTTTTTTATTGTGATGTTCACACTAATATAAAAACATCTGATTATTTTCAAATTCATATGTTTCACTGGTTATTTTAATTTGATTATTATTAATTTTAATAGTGTTAATGCAGAAATATCAGGGTGACATTCACAGTTGGGCAGACGTAAGCAGATGAGGAAAGTCATGCACTGGAGCCCAGAACAGTATGTGCAACCACAGGTCACAGGCATCAAAATAGTCAGGCATGAAATAATCGTGACTAATCGAAAAAAAATTAAACAATTAGTCGACTACCAAAATAATCATTAGTTGCAGCCCTAGACATGAGTAGAATGTGCAAACTCCTAACAGGTAGCACCCAGTGTGTGAACCCTGATCGTTTTGCTGGGAGGCAGCAATGCTGCCACCATGCCACCTTTTTTTAATTCTCATAGAAGTGGATTGTTTGCTTTTCAGAACTGACTGATAGAGTTTAACTAAAATTAGATAAAAATTACCGTATATGTTTGTCCAGAAATTTCTTTCGACTAAGTGCCATACATCTTTTTAATAAGAAATATCAGAGATAATAAATTATATAGAGTTTTTTTTTTTGTATCTTGTATCTGTTTTAGGTAAAATGTACTATCAAACTGCTAGAAGTAGTTTTAACAAAAATCTGTTTTTTCAAATGATGTCAACATTTTTGTATTTCTGTTCAAGTTTTAACCTTCCTTGTCTCTATTTGTTTTTACTTCATTTCTGTCTGTTTATTGGATGAAACTAAGAAGACAAATTTCATGTGTTTTGTGTAAACATGACTAAATAAAAACCTTGAACCTTGAAATATGTTCCAGGCAAACAACTTGAACTTCGCCGGGTTTGAACATTAACCAAAAAATAAGTCTCGACTTCAAGCTGATCTAATACTGTTGGTATTAAAGGGGAAATGCATTATTTATGCAGTGAATGAGGAGCACTAGTGGAACACTCAGTTGCACATGTTTTATTTTACTATGCTTCCCTAATATGTGCCATTGTCTTGGTTACTGTGCTCGATTTGTTGCAGCTGTTTAATGATTAACAGTAGCAGTGAATCCATAAGCTACTTGTTTGTTGTCTTTTCTTTGATTTCAGATTTTCTGTTTAGAAATAGCACATTTTACCAGGCACTGTGTTTTGTTATAAATACAGTACCATGGTGGTTTACATCACATCTAGATATAGGGGCTGATTTCAAAGCCCAAAAGAGTGTTAATTCTTCCTGTGTCCACATACATTTTACCAGGCACTTTTGCTACTTCTCATATCTCAGACTCATGCATTTGAGGTTAATTGGCAACTCAGTGTTGGTATTGTGTGAATGTATGTCTTGAGCTTTCCTGCAGTAGACTGGCGTCACTTCCAGGTCTGGCTCCTGCCCCTTTTTTGGGGAGAAAAAAAATCCTTTAAATCTGAGTAAAAGGGTTGGAAGATGTGTCATAGTTTTTAACAGATCACAATCAGAAGTTGTATTTCTGTGTTTTCATATGCTACATGTTAAACTTCAATTACGTTTTGCCCATTCATGTATAGATTTTTTTTTTTTTGTAATAAAAATATCCATTTTGTTTTTTCATTTTAAGTATTGTCGATTGCAATAAGTCTAATATGGTTAGACTTGATTACAGCTTTTATATTAGCAAAATGTTTAGAATGAGTAGACACATTTTGTCTTCTGCTGCTGCAATTTTGTTCAGTTCTTATTCACATGTGTCATCTTGTCTGCAAACTTTTTACCCCAAGGGCCAATAATAAAACTCGACTCGCCTTTGGGGACCAGACAAGTTGATCTGTCACAGCACTGATATTGAGATGTGTGCAGCTAAGTGGCTAATGTCCGGGATTAATTCGGTCACTGCAGTCCGCAGAAAGCATGTAGATGATCATCGGAGAGACTAGATCTCATCCATGAGAAAATATGTTCACTGGTGTATGTGCTTCCATATGTGGTAATAAAAACATATGCCATTGTTTTCAGAGTATTAAAACTGTAGTTGAAAGTTTCTTAAATTATATTCTTTGTATCTGTCTTTCAAAGCACTTTTGTATCAGTCTTTTTATGTTTTTGACATGATGGAAATCTAGTCTTGCACTAGGCCTAGTGCACAACATAAATTGGCTGTATTTGCTAGGTGAGCCATTCATGGTGAGGGGGCGTTCGAGTGTAACTCGTATTTTACAGTGATACCTTAAATGAACACAGCCATGAAGGGAAAGTAAATAGTAGTAGGTAACATCGCATTGTTCAAGAGAAAAGTGAGGAAGAAATGACACTAACAAAAACCAATAAAAAAAAAAAGTTATGCAGGCCACAGTTTGTCGATGCTTACATGTATTGCAGAAGGTTATAATCTGCACAGGAGGGAGCTAACAAGTTGAATTGCATATTTTTTTCATCTGATGCATGAAAAGATGAGGATAGGTGAGATTAGATTTAACAGCATTTAGCACACTGAAAACTCAAGCAATGAGAGTAACATGCACTTTTTGTTTCCTAAAATGAGGTTTAAAGATGGATTCTTAAACATGTATACCCATATTTGTTTTAAAGCTTGCCTTCACTGAGGTAAACAACTGATTTTGATTTAACATCTAATCCTTTCAGGATCATTTTAAAGTGGATGGTGCTGGAAAGTTCCTGATTCTGCTTTAACATTTAATTATTGTCTGCAGAGTGGACATCAATAGAGATAAAAGCGTGAGTGCAAAAGAGATGCAGCGATGGATTATGGAGAAGACTGAGGAGCATTTCCAGCAAGCAGTTAAAGAGAACAAACTGAGTTTCAGAGCTGTTGATCCTGATGGTGATGGTAAGGTTTATAATTGTCCTTGAAAATATGCCCTATATTGCACCAAATACATGCTTTGGAAGCTTGCTTTTTATGTGACTATTTTAATGTATTAGGTGAATTGGATTTATGCGACTAGGTACATGATATATGCTCAGCACTGGACTGGTTCCCCAGCCATGGTAGGCCACTGCCATAGTCACAATGTTGCCTTGATAGGCTCTTAGCTCCCTACAAACCTGCACTGAAATAAGTATGTTCAGAAAACACAGGTAAATTAAACAACAACGGCAACATTTATTTGTATAACACATTTTCATACAAACAGTGTAGCTCTAAGTCTTTTACACGATTAAATAAAGTTAATATATAAAATATAAACCCACAAGATTAGGCAACAATATTATACAGTATGTAACAGAAAAAGGCAAGGTCGGATAGCCTGAAGGACAGGGGGGAAAAAAAACCTCCAGTTAGGTAGGAGAAAAAAAAGACAAATTAACATAATAAACTTATTAAAATTGTCCAAACATATTTCTAAAAATGATATTTCCTTTACTTGAAACCTATGTAATTATATCCAACCAAAACGGTCAAAAAATTGTAGCTTCATGTCCTGCTCAACAGCAAGTATCTGACCCAAACCACTTTACAGAATTGAAAGATAGAAGCAGGACAGACTATTGGAGCACCTACTTATTATACACAAAGGCATGATTAATCAACTAATACTTATACTTTATTGCAGGTATTTACATATACAAATGGCTCTTACACCCACAGCAGAGTGTTCATGTTCATTTGACCTTGGCTTCAAACAGACTAATGACAGAGCACTGCACTGTGTGTGTTCAAACTACCCATAAGTCATTGAGAATGTTTTGTCTTGAGTTGGCTTCTAACCATTGCAGTTGCTTTGTAATTTTCAAATTGCTATTACTTTTTGATTTACCCTCATATAATAAGACTGAACTCATTGTATGTGTATGTGTGTTTTTTTTATTTAAAAGCTTGGGTATACTGTTTAAGATAATGCCTTATTTACTAATATGATGTGATAAACAGTATAATGAGACACAGCAAATAAAAACCTTCAACTTTGGTGGAACAGCACATTGTTGCTAATCAGTAAATGTGGAGGTGTAGTGAAATTATTTGATATGGCAATAAAAAACATTTAATAAACCCTAGGAACATAAATTTCATAAAGAAATATGTACACCAATAATTTTTATATTCTGATTAAACATTTTAAATAGAATACCAAAGTGAATGAGAATAACACATTTTCAGGAATTGTTCTCCGAGTACATAGACAATATTGCGCAGCATGAAACTGTCTGTCTACTCTATTCATTCTTTAAAGAATTGTTTTGAAAATGAATAAAATGTCTATTTACAAAACAAAAATACTGTTCCTTTTTTTATTTTATTAAAATTGTGTAGTCCACCTGTAATATCAATGTGGTTGGAAGTTTATTGTTCCACTAAGGCCTTGTATGTATGTATAACTGTGTAACTACTCTTTGGAAACCTCTATAGGGTGGTCCGGGTCTAATTATGCAGTTTTCATTACACTATAACTTTTTAAGTTTATTACATAGAAAATCGCTCGAAACATCCCGGACCATTGAGAATTGTGCAAACTGACGACATTCGTCTTTGCACCGATCTGGAATCATCCCCGCATAAATCAAAGTCATCCAGATGATCTGGATCTGCATAATTACATCTGGACCACCCTGTATTATTCATTGATAAGTCCTAAAGAATGCTCCACCTAAAAGTGATTTTTTTTTTTTAACCTTCCTACCCTGCATTTGTAGTGATAGATGAAAATTGTTTGATTACATGTTTTTATGGACAACAGATACAATGAATTTCCTGACACAGTAGACCTCAATAGCTGCCAGTGCTAACAAACAGGAACCAATGTTCCAATATAAATGGAAAAACAAAAATCTCAATTTACTCGTCATATAATCCATATATCAGATATCTAGTCATATGCCCACAACATCCCAAATGCATGGATTTTGGTTAGAATGTTGATAAATAAACCACTTCAGAAAATTATCTTGTGAACAGTTGGGGAGTATGCACCAACAAAATCATGTTTTGAACTGAGAAACTCTCTCTCTGTTTGTTGGATGTTCAACTATGATGCTGTATTTCTGGGGTATTTTATTGGCACTAATGATTGAACATTTTGATACTGCTTGATTTTTGTTCAGCTTTAGTCTCCTTGAAGTCTATTGTGTCCAGAAGTTCACTGTCTCTGTTCTCCTATCTCCATAATAACATGAGATTACAAATTTTTCTTGGCTGTTACTACAAATGACAAGAAGTAATAAAGAGATAATGCTAGAGAGATTCTGTTGTCATTGAGACCAAAAAATTAGATATTTAGCCTTTTAATTTTAAGTAATTATTTTCACCATATTCCCAGTGTGATCGGATACAGAATTGAAATCTACCATCAGTAGCCCCATAAAACAATAAAGTGATGGCTGATTTTTAATTTTTTTTTTTTTTTTTTTTTTTTTTTAATTTAAACTGATGACCCATCTCAGGTGTCCAAGAACCCACATTTGTTTTGCGACTCACAAGTTAAGAAACACTGCAGTAGGCTAAGGAGAAAGACAACACATATAACTATCTTAACGAAGGAACCATTTCTGATCAGCAAACTAATCGTCTATGTGTCTTATTTTTAAAAAGTTTTGAATATTTAAAGACTATTTTATACTTTTAATACAGACCCCTGGCAAAAAGTGCATTTTTTTGGATAAAAGGGAAAAGTATAGTGTTCTGAAGTCTTTGGGGAAAATCTACTTTCATCTGTGAGAAAGTTGAAACTAGGGTGAAATTTCACCTTCAGCATGACAGTAACCTGAAGCACTCCAGCAAGCTGCACTGGAGTAGATAAGGAACAAGTTGATAGATGTTCATGAGTATCCAGGTCACGGGCCTGAAGAGTATAGCAGAATTAAGTAGAAAATGTGTTTGATGACTTGAACACTGCTGCCACTCAGTGCTTTACTTAGACCTTTACAGGTCATTTCATTTTTTTCTTCAATTCTAACAACCTACCTACAAAGGACTTTGAGTTGTATAATTTTTTTTAATTGTACATTTCAAACTACCACCATGAATAACAACAATCCATTAAAAGTATTGTAAGGTGGGAGTTTTATCATTTAAAAATCAGAAAGTCTAAGATACTGACCCAACAAACCAGAGAAATATTGCAACTGTGCAAAATTGCTGTAGGCATTGTGTATCTTAAGCCTCTTACAGAAATTTAAGATATTGCTTATTGTTTGTACTTTTTATGATTATAGTTTAATATCTGTTCTTCATTGACTAGCTGAAGGTCCTTAACACAGGATTTATGATAATGGATGCATTCATAAATGTA
This sequence comes from Polypterus bichir lapradei, assembly GCA_026402145.1. Classification (NCBI taxonomy): domain Eukaryota; kingdom Metazoa; phylum Chordata; class Cladistia; order Polypteriformes; family Polypteridae; genus Polypterus; species Polypterus bichir. The sequence goes on from JANRMT010062815.1 coordinate 32,928,176, forward strand.
GATTTTTTTTTTTTCCTTAATTGTGTTCACATATTTTTTATACTTTATAGGTCATGTTACTTGGGATGAATATCGAATAAAGTTTCTGGCAAGCAAAGGATTCAATGAAAAGGAAATTGCAGAAAAGGTGAAAAACAATGAGGATCTAAAGATTGATGAAGAAAGTATGTTTAACTTTAGTTATGTTCTGAAAACATTTTTAGGCATTTTATTACTTATGCCACATTCCTGTACTATTTTTACAGACCTCTTATTTATGATTGTTGTTTTCAATTTATTTTGCCAGGACAATATTTCACTACTTTTGTGTTTGTTAAATTTAGCTCAAGAGGTGCTGGAGAATCTGAAAGACCGATGGTTTCAGGCTGATAATCCCCCAGCTGACCAGCTTTTAAATGAGGAAGAGTTCCTGTCTTTTTTGCATCCAGAGCATAGCCGGGGCATGCTTAAGTTCATGGTCAAAGAAATTGTCCGAGATCTAGGTAAGTGTGGCTTCATTATTGTTAAAATGAGTAAAATGAGCCACTTTGTGCTTTAATTCTTATCCATTTCAAAGTCAAATTTTATTTGTCACATACAAGATATGCATATGGAGTGAAATGCTTAGTAGTTAAATTTTAAGACCGCAAATTTAAGAAGTATGTTAAACGAATGCAATAGAAGGCATTGTAGTAGAGTTATAAAATGTGATTAATAATTAATTAATTAATATAAGAGAGTTAGACTCTTAACAGTCTCTTAGTAATAGACTGGGGTGTGGGGGGGAGCTCCTCTTCAGTGTTTCTGAACTGGTCTTCAAGCAACAGTAACATTTTCATGACTGCAGCAGAGAGAAGAGGTCTTGGTGGGATGACTAGGATCACTCTTAGTTTTTATTGCCCTGGTCTTGGCGGAGATGTCCTGGTAGTCAGAGAGTACACACCCTATGATGTGTTCAGCTAACCGCCCCACTCTCTGCAGAGACTTAGTCTTGTTGAATGATGTTCCCAAATCAAGAAGTAAAATATCATGTCAGGATACTTTTGATGGTAGATATGTTGAAGTTCTTTAATAATTGGAAGGGCAGCCTAAAATCCATGAGACATCTGTGGTGGTAAGCCGATGTGTTTTCTTCATCAGGGTGTCAGTGTGCTTAGGCCAGGCCAGGTCCTCTGTGATATGGACACCGAAGTAACTGAAAATGTCCACCTGAGTGTTGTTAATATGAAGGTTGTGGTAGTGCTTCTGCCGTTTTTCTCCACAATCAGCTCCCTTGTATTGCTGATTTTCAGGAGTAGGCTGTTTTCCTGACACCAGTGTGACGGACTCTCCACTTCATCCAGATAAGAATGCTCATTCTTGTTAGAAATTGGGCCTACCATGGCTGTGTCATCAGCAGGTTTGACAATGATTAGGGCTGGGTATTGGCACTAATGTCCCAATTCAAAACACAATGTCTCGATTCAATTTGATATTGATTTTATCTTGATTTAATTAGCGTGCACTAATATAATTGATATGGTGGCTTTTTTTTTTTTTTTTTTTTTTTTTGAGAGATTACTTAACCAGAGAACATTAATATAATGTGACAAATTTCAGTAACACTTTATTTGAAGGGTGTCTACATAGTGACTTCATAACATATGCGTAAACTTGGATTGACATTTAAGAAGAAATACTTGATCAGTAATGTACAGTTAACATCAGTATCTGGAAGATGTGGAACATAATATGATTAATAAAAAAGAAAAAGAAAAAAACTTCACAGCACTCAAAATTCACCATAACTTAACTAATGTATGTATTGTGACATCAGAGTCCACACACAATATATTTTAATACAATGCAATGGCATCTACTTTAAATAAACCTCTATATCATCTTGCAAATAATATAAAGAGAATGAAATTGCTTTTTAAATAATAAGTATATTTTTCAGTAACCTGTTCATGGGTTATAAATCTCCATGTAGACACCCTTCAAATTTATTCCCCTATTGGACATTTAAAATAATCTTGAAATAGTCGAAATTAAGGGTACAGTGGGAAGACTTGTGTCTTTCTATAATTCTACAAGTTACACATATCTTCAGTTGCTCACGTGTAGCAGTCACATTAATCAGTTTTTGAAATGTGTCTTTAAGCTTCCTCCTTAAACAAAAAAGGAAGCATTTTAAAATGAGGATCTAGAGCTGATGCTTGTTGACAGCAGCATTGGATGAATGGAACATAAAAGAAGAAGAACTGGCCATTGTGGCTGACAACACCACGAATGATTTGTATGGTGCAGTTTTTGGAGATATTCACGTTGTCTGCTTTGTGCGCAACTCACTTTGGTATCGCAGGCTGTCTGAAAATTCCAACAATAGCTCACTTGTTTGACTGGGTGAGGCACGTTGCAAACTTTTTCCACCATAGCAATACAGCTAGTCACATGCTTAAACACAACATTTATTGGACTTGCCAACACACAAACTTGTGATTGATGTGGTCATATGATGAAACATTCTTTGGAAATGCTAGAAAGGTTTTTGGAACAACATCTAGTCATCTGAGCGGCTCTGCATACTGTATAGGCAGCGAGATTGCACCTACTGTGACTGGTATGCAGCGCGCTTGTCTGCAACACTGTCAGTTTTAAAGTAGTGACATGTGATTGTCACATACAGTACAGGCCAAAAGTTTGGACACACCTCCTCATTCAATGTGTTTTCTTTATTTTCATGACCATTTACAGCACTCCATCACTCTCCTTCTTGGTCAGATAGCCCTTACACAGCCTGGAGGTGTGTTTGGGGTCATTGTCCTGTTGAAAAATAAATGATCGTCCAACTAACCTGACTTCTACACAACACAACTGCTGGTCCCAACCCCATTGATAAAGCAAGAAATTCCACTAAATAACCCTGATAAGGCACACCTGTGAAGTGAAAACCATTTCAGGTGACTACCTGTTGAAGCTCATCGAGAGAATGCCAAGAGTGTGCAAAGCAGTAATCAGAGCAAAGGGTGGCTCTTTTGAAGAAAGTAGAATATAAAACATGTTTTCGGTTATTTCACCTTTTTTTGTTAAGTACATAACTCCACATGTGTTCATTCATAGTTTTGATGCCTTCAGTCATGAAAGTAAAGAAAACACATTGAATGAGGAGGTGTGTCCAAACTTTTGGCCTGTACTGTACGTATCTGCTGCCCTGGATGTTCAGCTGTCGTAAGTTAGGGCGAGAGACTTGGTGACATGAGAGATGTGGTGATGCTTTGCTTAAGATCTGCATAAAGCCTAGGTACGATAATTAACATTCATTTGCTTTCTGGTTGGTATAACATACTGCAGTTCAATACCCTGTATCATTTGTGGAAAGCCCTCATTTTAAACAATGGTATAGGGTCTCGTATCTTTACAGATAACAAAATCTATAGCAGTTTTTATTATTTTTTTTGGACATGAGGCAAATTAAATGGAAGCTTGGCGCTGCTCGCTGTCTCCAGTATGGATTGTTTAGGATGTACTCATTTGGATGTCGACAGAGGTTACGTTTATGGGTGATGTCGGCATAAATGATTTCTCAAATTTATGTTGCAACAATATTTCTGAGTTGCACAGCTTACATATTTCCTTGTTTTTATTCAGTTGTTCTTTACCGATGCACTGTTGGAATCTGTAGGAAGGCCACACATCTGATGTAAGTGTTGAAGGTGCCAATTAAATAGCAAAGTGCTTTTTCTGTAGAAACCTCAACGGGCACATTAGCGACATCTATTTGAATGGACACCAAAAAAACGAAGATAAGCAAAAAAACTACATATAGTAATTGAGCTTTCTTTTTCATCTTCTTGCTCCCTCAAATCTCGCACCAGTTTCTTGGACACATCGAATTTTGTTGCAGCAGTGCAGATACTGATTTTCTTTCACCACTTCAACAACTTTTAATTTAAAACCAGCTTCATATTTTCTTCTGATCGAACGCTCCATCATAGATAAAGAATGCCCTTATAATAAAGGTGTATGAGGGTGTGAGATACAAAAAGCATAAAACAGTGCAGACATTGCTTCTGAATAGTTCAGATATTACTGTGTGGGCACAATACATAGGGAAAAAAAGGCAGTGTGCTCCGTGGTTACACTCTAATAATAATAATATATATAGAGAGAGTATAACCCAGGATTCCAAATACAGTCCTGTAGAGCGACTGTGTCTAGAGTGAAGGATGATAAATTGTGGCTACCCAGTTGAACCACCTGGAGTGTGCCTATTAAGAAGTTAAAAAGCCAGCTGCACAATGAAGTGCCCAGACACCAGCCCCTGAGCTTGGTGAGGAGCATACAGGGTCTTATTGTGTTGAATTCTGAACCGTAATCTATAAATACCATTCACACATAATTCTCTCTGTTGTCCTTTGGGACCCTACTGTATGTAGGGTCAAGGTGATGGTATCTTCTGTGCATCTACTGGAGTGATATACAAACTGTAATGGGTCTAGTTCTATTGGCATATATAATTTATGACTAGCCTTTTGAAACACTTCATACTTACACATGGTAGTACAACACGATGATTATTCAGTTATTTGGACAGGTTGGTTCATTGCCCCAGTTGTCAACTGGAGTGTCTTTAGACAAACTGTTCAAGAATCCTGCCTATCAACACATTAACGGTGTGCGCATAAGTACATGGCACAGTCACTTTGTATGATTTACAGGGGTAGCAGCAATTTGAGCAAAAGTGCAATTGTACACAGCCCATTAAAATCTTAAGGACATAAAACTGCATTCTGGAATTTTTTTTCAGTGTATACTATAAATAAGCAAATAAACACCAGCTGTAATAAAAAGCATGGAATAGATTGAGCAAAATCTAGATGAGGTCAAAGCAGTGGTGTTGAGCTTTGTTAATGGAGAGCTGCAGTAGTTGCATATTTTCACACCAGCCAATAATGCAGTAATGCAATAAGCTCTTAATTCAGCTTGCTGTTTCATTCTTTGCTTTGTTAGAACTTTCTTTGTCCTATGTAGCTGACGTTGCTAATATTGTACTTGAAAAAAGAAAATCAAAGATTTCTAAGCATTTCTTAACTCGGATCATTATTTCTAAGTCTTTCACCTTTTTTTACATCTCTTTTATTATAAAAGAAAATCTTGAGAAGACTATTGCCAAGAGATTTTTTCAAGTCCCGCCCTCCTCTCAACCATTTCAGGTTAACAGCCCACGCTCACGGTCCTCTCACCTCTTATTCATGTAAATGCTTTTGTCAGACACAGTTCCTGTGCTCTCAGCTCTTATAAATTTTTACATTTTCCTCACTTTAAGCTCCCAATAAAATAAGACTTATTATGTCCAAGTCTTATTGAAGAATTTCATTCCGAAGGGTTATAAACAGAAGAAATTAATACACTGGCAATCCTAGCACCGAGAAATGCTGAAGTCAAACGAATTAATGTAAAAATCGTCGATCGCTTACAGGGCAAGTTGATTAAATACGTATCAATAGACTATGCTGAAGCAGTTGGTGGTGATAGTACGGGAAATGTAGGTTGATGTCCCGTAGAATATTTACAACTGTTAACACTGTCCGGTCTTCCACCAGCCGAATTACTATTGAAAGAAGGATGTATTGTAATGTTATTGCATAATTTATGTATGAGTGATGGACTATGCAATAGAACAAAATTAGTTGCATTGAAAATTGGTCGAACAATTCTGACATGTGAAATTTTAACAGGCGACAAGAAAGGTAATGTAGTAAATATTCCACAGATAACATTAGACGCCAAAGGAAATCTTGATATGCCATTCGTATTAAAACATTTACAGTTTCCCGTTAGAATAGCTTTTGCTATGACAATTAACAAATCACAGGGACAAACATTCGAAAAAGTCAGTTTATTTATTAGAGAGAAATAAACGATATTCACTCACAGGGCAGTAATACGTTGTGTTGTCACGATGTAACTCCAAACACGGAATCAAAATTCATTGCGATGCTGACGAAGAGTTAATTCCAAGTATTGTTTTTAATGAAGTTTTACACTAAAAGTGTAAGTTTAAAAGGTATTTGCGTGTTAATTTCAAAGACAAACAGAACGAAAACGTATAATGCAACGAATACATCTAATGCAACATGAAACATTTTATTCCGTATCACTATTTTTTACTATGGTTAATTACTCTCTGTAATGGAAAATAGTTAGTTGTATTATGCATATGAAAATAACAATCTGTGTACATTGTACATCCGCTTCCCCATATGTTAGTGGTAGAGCCGCAAAGTGGCTAGTGTGTAGAGCCCGCCCAAGGGTTGGCAAGCAAAACGAGTTTTTTTTTTTTTTTTTTTTTTTAAAAAAAGAGTGATCAAGTGCATGATTGTGACCAGCTGTGGATGGACATCCCTTTGAAGGATTGGTTATTGTTTTTCATTCAGTTCTGCAGGATTGGAAATGGAGAGTAATAGAAAGCCTTATTATATGATAGCACACACTGGTGCAGGCTTAGCTGCTTTTCTTTAGGCATCCATTTTCCCTCATTTGTTAATTGCTCGCAGGTCAAGTAAAAAGAAGCAACTAAACATTTTGAATATTAGAAATGAAGTCTGTTAGAATTAAGACAAAAATGCATTCCATTAAAAGCAAGTACCCGAAACAGAATCTTTAATCCACTGGCCCCTGAGAGTCTTGAGTTTAACACCTGTGAGTTAAAGGAAGTCCATGTTTCTTTCTCATTGTTGATGATGCATTTCGCTGAACTTTCTGCTACTGACATAAATAGGAGTGTTTGCTTTGATAATGTGATACCAGGAATATTGCAATCTCTAGTAATTTGACTGCAGGCTGTCTATGCAGTAACCACAGAAACGCAAACTCTGGAATAACCAAGCTGGTACCTACGTAAGTACAGTTTTTAAAAATGCAGTTGAACTTGTTTGACAGTGCTAAATTGTTCCAGTATGACTGAATGTTAGTTTGTGCATTGCTGTGCTGTGTAATGGATTTATGCTCCTCCTGCAGTTGGTTTTTGCAGTGCTGCTCTTGCATCCTTTTCACTCTATTACCTTGCATTGCTTTGAAAATGAATGGATAGACGAATTGATATTTTAAAAGCTTTGTTAAACTAAAATAGCATAGTACCAGAAATTCTGGTAGTAATCCATCATTGATATTGAGTAACGATGCCTTCAGCCTTAATGCTCTTTTCCATCCACACTGCAAGTCTATGAATGTTCTTTGTTTACATGACCTTGGTGGAATTTGGAACAACTCAGTGTGGTGAAACATGTGGCAAGTGATGCACATACAGGACTGAAATAAATTGCATATGATCTAAATTAGCCCTCATGTTTTAATGTGGAAATAAGTGCAACCAGCTGAGCGTACTCAAATTAATGTTCAATGAAAGTGAAATGACTATATCAGAGATTTCACAAATATTAAAGCAAGACAGATTTTTTTTTTTTTTTTTTTTTGGAAAAGCTTATTCTACAGTACATACAATAGATCAGGGGTGTCAACACTTTCTCAGCTTGCGAGCTACTTTTAAAATGACCAGGTCGAAATGATCTAAATACATTAAAAATGATATATAATATATATCGAAGTCTGAATCACAATCTGATTGTATGGGTGGTTACCTACCAGGTAACGTGTGTGGTTGGTCTGCAAGTCGGCAAACATCCGCCACGGGTGCCCTCTCAGTTGCAAGAAGCAGATCATAGAATGTTACATAGTTAACTGTCAAATAATGCAAAGAGTACGCGACCCGTGTTTTGCCCTATTTTGGGCTCATCAGGTGTACACACCCCACTGCACCCCTCATCGGGGATCGAACCTCGGACTTCAGACAAACACACTTCGATTGTGACATTGTGAGAAAAAAAAATCATCTTCAAATTCCACATCCAGCGCATACCCTCCCGAAACAATTTTTTTTAAATTCCTTCTTTAGTCGATATAAATTGGAAGGCTAACTAGATCACAGCCGGAGTTTTTCAGTAGCTCGCGCGTTTGATCGTGCGGGATGACCAGTGTGTTAGAAGAAAAGAGGTCTCAGACTGGCCGCCCTGTATGTCAATCAAGTGGCAAATGCCATAGGGAGGATATATAATAGACTAATGTTTAAAAAAATTTTTTTTTGAATGCAACACGATCTACCTGCACAACCTTTGCGATCTACTGGTCGATCGTGAATGACGCATTGGGCACGCCTGCAATAGATGCAAAGGGAGATGCTAGAAAAATTCTAACCTTTATGTTTCAAATGATTTGCGAAAATATGTATCCATTGGATGGTATTTTAGGGTAAATAAGAAGATGAATGTTTTTCACACTTTTGTGTAGAAAGAGGGTATTGTTGAAATGTGGATTTGTTTTTCCTTTTGTATTTTTCAGATCAGGATGGGGATAAAAAGCTGACCCTTTCAGAGTTCATCTCTCTCCCTGTGGGAACAGTAGAGAATCAAAGAGCCCAGGATGTTGATGACGATTGGGTCAATGAGAGGAAAAAGGAATTCCAAGAAGTTATTGATGCCAATCATGATGGCATTGTTACTATGGAGGAGCTTGAGGTTAGTAATAATCTACTTTATTCCATTTACAGCTGTTATGGAAATGAACTGTAGAAAGATGTTCAAAGCCATTGAGAATGTCTTGGACAGCCTTGAAAACATTGTGACAAGCCTTTTTGAAAAGTCAGGAAGAGAAAGCAATACATCCTGAATCTGTATTTCTACTGATGATCTGTATCATCTACTGTTAAATTCTGTTCCGTACTTGTAATATTTTTATTTTTATACTGTATTGAGGATTACTTGTGTTCTGTTCTGTGTATGGTGTTGTATTGACCTCTTTTTTTGACACCCTCTGTATTATCATGGTATTTCCCTCTACTTGCCCTTTACCTGTTTCCTCAAGGGTTAGTGTTCTTGTCAAGTTCGTTATTGGGTTGGTCTACTGTTGCACTTTAAGATGAACACACACACACACACACACACACACACACACACACACATAGATAAACGCACACACAGACCCTAACCACAACAGTACCCCATGAATGACACACACACACGCTGATTAACCCTTAGCACTTTGAATCACACAAGTGCTATAGGAATAACAGCCTGTCATTCAGCACTTCAAGAGACTTGCTTATTTTCAGCACGAACAACGTACGATGTTTTAGTGATATCTCAGACCTAAATATTACTTTTGGTCTACAAGAATACATTTAAACATACAAAGACTCAGCACTCTTGACTATAGGCCATTTATCAGCCAAGAAAACCTTCTTTATCGTATTGTCCCTTCTATTGAGTAGCGCTCTCACTCTCAGCCTTATAAACCTCGCAGCACAAAAATAATGGCAACAATCCGGCTGTCACCAGGTGCTCAAAGAAATCTAACTTATTACTTCAATCACTCTAGACATTAAGACAAAGCATTGAAAGTTAAAAGCAGCATGGTATTTATTACAAGAATAATAATACCACTGGAACAAAGAATAATAGAAAATAGGTACTGATAGGGAAGTCTGAATATATAGTCTTTAGAAAAAGCTTACGAAAAAGTTACAGATGACAAGGATGAATGTCCCAGTGAGGCGTTTAATTTAGCAATCGATGTTCATGATGCCTTTCTGACGACCAGGGTCTTCATCCGTTTCTCTTCTTCTTCTTCTTCTTTGCTTCTTCTCTTGTCCCTTTGCTTCTTTCCGTCTTCTGTCTCAAACCAAGGCATATTTATTATGAAATGTCATGCCTTGGTTTCACAACACATGCACCTGATTGGCTGGCTGTCAAAATGATCGATGAATTAATTCACCGTCCATTTTCCCAAACAACAAAACCTTTGATGTACTCTGAGGTGTCAGTAGTTCTTCCTGTCCCAGGCTGTAAACGAAACTGTTGTTGCAGATGTCCATCCATAAAGTAATCAGTAGCCTGAGGTATTAGCTCTGCATTCTTTCCCAGGCTGTAAACCAAACTGTTCTTCCAGATGTCCATCCATAAAGTAATACTAAGCTATGAACAAGTGTTATAAAAGTAAGGTGTAAGGGAGGAAAACCTGCTTTAATTTGTCTTAGTTCATCTGTTGTCTTGTCTCAAACAAAATATAATGGAAACCAAAATGTACAGATTTTATACACCATAACACCCTCTGCACACCCAACCTACCTGGAAAGGGGTCTTTCTTTGAACTGCCTTTCCCAAGGTTTCTTCCATTTTTTTTTTCCCTACAAGGGTTTTTTGCGAGTTTTTTCTTACCTTCTTAGACAGTCAAGGCTGGGGGGCTGTCAAGAGGATGGGCCCATTAAAGCCTATTGCTACACTTCCTTTGTAAATTTTGGCTATACAAAAATAAATTGTATTGTATTTACAGAGCAAAACCTGTTTCTGTACTTGCCAGTAAGTTGAGTTTCTGGCAAGCTGGATTCACACGCAGCCTCAGAGCCATAGTAGACCAGAGTCTTTCGTCAGCCTGAAATAGTTGGCTAGTTCTTTTATCCATTACAGTATAAGTCAGGACACATTATAACAGCAGACAGATGGTTTTTTTTTTTTCTTACTTTGTAACATAGACAGGCTGGACAAGATCACACAGTGAGTCACAGATATGAACTGGACAACCAGCCAATGCTTTATCCATTACATCACACTTGGCCAGTCTTCATTTTTAACTTGGCACACATTAAGAATGGTGGGGAAGTAGTTGATGGGACAGTATCCTCAAAATAGAGCTCTCCTCTCACTGCATAGATTACTTTTGGCTTTGAATAATGCATATTGTGCAGTATAAATAGTATTGTTTTTGTACCATTTATTGTATATCGAAAGCAAGTTTCATTGCTAGTGTGTTTCAAAACACAAAATCATAAAAGAGTTTTACTGAACATGTCTCTGACTTGGTTTTGAAGACCTTCTCTTGGTTGTGCTTGCCTTTCTAGGAATACATGGACCCCATGAATGAGTATAGCGCCCTGAATGAAGCTAAGCAAATGATCGCTGTGGCTGACGAAAACCAGAATCATAACTTGGAGTTGGAAGAGATCTTGAAGTACAGTGAATACTTCACTGGAAGTAAACTAATGGACTATGCCCGAAATGTGCATGAGGAGTTCTAAGCAGCAAATCCCTTTTGCCAATGGCAGAGTGTTGGTTTTGAGGAGCAACAATTGGCTTGCATTTCTAAAGGCTTGTGTTTTTCTGAGCATCTGATTGGCTACTTTTCTGTGAATGCAAATATATTGATGTATCGATCCATTGTCTCTATAATTTACCAGCAAACCACTCACGAGAGCACATCTTGATTCATCTTCATTATGTTTCAATGTTTTTTATTTAAAAAAAAAAAAAGGCATAGATTGACGGTTTCATGTTAACTTTTAATAAGAAAATGCAATAAAATGTAAGGAAAATCATGGCTGAATTTTGGTTTGGATGCACATCTCTCTGCACATTGGAGGTAAAAACTTGGCTCTCATGCAGCTCTGCTGTTTTCATTAAAAAACGCAACAATGGCCTGCCACTACTTTAAGGGCACTTTTGAACACAACATTTAAACCAACCGTGGCCCTGCTTTATTCATTGTGTGAACTTTTAAACAATTTTGTTTATCCTGAAACATAATTGTAAAGTGGCTGACTACATGAAGGAGTAGATCTTGATTAATGCATAAAATCCATCTTGTTTGTGGATGCGACTGCTTGTACTTTTTCCCTAATGTAACGCTGGTGAAATATTCAAAAACGTGCAATAAAAATGCTTTCTGCGAACTATGGTCACCGTAGTCTAGCTATTAAGCTAACTTTTTAAATTTGTAAAGTCTGAGGTAGCCATTTTGCCTTTTTAAATGTGTCAGCAGCCAGTTTCAGATATTGAAAATTTTAAAGTGCGCTTTATATACCGTGTATGTATGATACAGATATATACTCACACCATATATTTACATATCTGTATTTATATCAAATTAAACAGACTCATTAAATTTGTCAAGCACATTTATGAATCATTGAAAGCTTTCAGATGCAAAACGTACATTATTTATTTGATTTGGAACTTAGAAAAATGGGTAAAAAATATAATATATATATATATAAGCTTCATTAAGGACAAGTAATCCTATCTGAAAGTTTGCCCATTAAATGAATAAAGGAATCATAGATATTCCCAAGAATACATTTTTACATAAATAATTAAAATGCATGTTCATACTGTTGTAGAAAGACTGATCCTCAAACTGTTCTGTATATTTTGTTGGTTTGTTTTTTTCTTTTGAGTTCTTACATTAAATAATGTATTTTGTAATCCTGTTTGCAAAGCTGTGTTATTTGTAAATGTTAAACAATGCAATCTGTTGCCAGATATTGGGGGTTTAGCTTTAATTTAAGGAAAGCAAATATTTAATATGTATTTATTAAAGCAGCAGTTGTTCACACTTTGTGATGAAGCCACATGTAAGGTGTAGACGTAGTTGAACATATGAATTAAATTATTCTTTAAACGTTCAAAATATGCTGCTTACTGACGGTTACGTTTCTGGTTTTGATAAAGGGTATATGGATGAATGGAGCTAGTCCCACCTCTTGTTTCTGCAACTTCTGCTTGCACTCTAGTTTTGCTATCTCTGTGACTGATTTTTGGACTCCTGCACAGGGACCACCTGTGACAAAGGATTCTTGACCAATGAATGATATAGAAAGGTAGGTCTTGTATTCCCATAATAGTTTCTGAATTAGTTTTTCTTCTTGTGATGTGCACTTGTAATTCCTGTAGTATCTCTTCAACAATATTTTACCAAACATGTATGTGTTCCTACTGGACCCTTTTGTCCGGTGGGACTCTGGAGGCAGCTAATAGGTACTGGCAGGCCAAGCGGAATGCGCCTCTGGTGGTGGCTGAGGCAAAAACTCGGGCATGGGAGGAGTTTGGGGAGGCCATGGAGAATGACTTTCGGATGGCTTCAAGAAGATTCTGGTCCACCGTCTGGCGTCTCAGGAGGGGGAAGCAGTGCAGTGTCAATACTGCATATGGTGGGGATGGTGCGCTGCTGACCTCGACTCAGGTTGGTGGGGCGAGTACTTCGAAGACCTCCTCAATCCCACTAACATGCCTTCCAATGAGGAAAGTAGAGCCTGGGGACTTGTTCACGAGTGAGGGAAGAATGGAGCGTGAGATTGACAGGCAGATCGGTGCGGCGTCCACAGTGATGCGGGCTCTGCATCGGTCTGTCATGGTGAACAAGAAGCTGAGCTGTAAGGCAAAGCTCTCAATTTACCAGTCGATCTACGTTCCTACCCTCACCTATGGTCATGAGCTATGGGTAGTGACCAAAAGAACGAGATCACGAATACAAGTGGCTGAAATAAGTTTCTTCTGCAGGGTGTCTGGGCTTTCCCTTTAAAGATAAGGCGAGAAGCTCAGTCATCCGGGAGGGGCTCAGAGTAGAGCCGCTGCTCCTCCGCATCAAGAGGAGTCAGATGAGGTGGCTCGGGCATCTGATCAGGATGCCTTCTGGACGCCTCCCGGGCGAGGTGTTCCAGGCACGTCTAACTGGGAGGAGGCCCCGGGGAAGACCCAAGACACGCTGGAGGGACTATGTCTCCCAGCTGGCCTGGGAACGCCTCGGGATTCCTCCGGAAGAGCTAGAAGAAGCGGCCTGGGAGAGGGAAGTCTGGGCATCTCTGCTCAAGTTGCTACCCCCACGACCCGACCTCGGATAAGTGGAAGAGGATGGATGGATGTGTTTTGCACGTTTCGTGCATATAACAACAACAACAACGTTTATTTATATAGCACATTTTCATACAAAAAAATGTAGCTCAAAGTGCAATTGGATAACTGACTTGTAATTTAGGATTTACACACATTTGTACAGACCTTCTCAAATTCTGAAAATATAACACGGCTTTGTAAAAGAAAGCAACACAAATTGCCAAATTTGAAAGATGAAGCTCTAAATATTTAATCTATATATATATATAAAAGTCAAATGCCACTGACTCACTCATCACGAAATCTCCCGAACCAAGAGGACTTGGGACTTGAAATTTGGAATGTAGGTTACCCTTGGCCCATAGGTGCTCGCTAAGAAACGGTTTTAAAAATTTCGTGGTCCAAGCGTGAAATTTCTGACAGTTTTTTAGACCCGTTTGTATGTCTGTCTGCTTTTCACAAGAGAACTACTTAATGGATTTTTTTCTGTAATTTGCTTGAACATTCCAATGATTTTGCGACTTTCTCATCGCACTAAGTATCAGAGTTCACTTGTAGTACTGATTTATTAGCGCAAATCCGAGAGAGACTCATCGGGGGGGGGGGGCCCCCCTTCTCACTGACATGTCTGCCTCGAGGCATAACCTTAACTCCGCTTAGTTAGCGAACGAGAGAACTACCTAACGGATTTAGATCTGGTTTTTTTCTATAATTTGCTTGAACATTCTGGTTGATTTTGCGACTTCTCTCATTGTGCTAAGAATCATAGTTTGCTTGCTGGAGCGATATATTCGCGCTAATCAGAGACAGAGGCTATAGGCCGAGGGGAGGGGGAAGAGTGACGTCAGGAGTAAAGAGCTGGGCCGGGCCCTCCTCACTGTCCTGTTTCACTAATACGCAGGCGTGTGATCAGAAATTCTGGGAATTGGTCTAATTTTTAGCAAATGATGATTGCTACCAGTAGTTCTTATTGGCCTCTTTCACTCTAGTCTGTATTGTGATTATAAGAATTACTTACAAACATTTTGAAATCACTTCATTTTTTTTTTGTTTAGCACTTCCTGAGAGAAAACTCTCATATATGATGTACCGTTGAGTTCTTGATGTCAAGTTATGCAAGATGTTAAGCTTTTTTGGGATTCCTCCCTATTTTTGGCCCTCTAGACCTGGAAACCCTAATTTTTAGGACACAATTGGTGAAGGAAATTATGCCCTTATGATAAAGTGTAAAGCAATAGATGTCTTTAGCAAAAATGATCAGAAGGACTTGATGTTGTGCATGGCACATCAACCAACCCCAGGGATTCACCCCCTAAAGGGACACAAAGGAGTCATTTTGACCCCTTTCGCAAAAGCTCAAAAAAACTGGGACCAGTAATAGGTGTGGCAGAAAAGTAATGAGACTGGCAAAACTGCAAGCGATCTGGCAACGTTGCGCTGTTGTCCTTGATAGAGCACGTGTATCAGTACCCTCCCATTGCTCAGTGTGAGTTTCAACTCCTTCCGTTAACTACGTGATTTTTGTGACTGCTATTAGCGAAGTTGTGTTTTTGGTTGTGCGTCACGCAAAATGGAACAGCAGAATTTGGAGCAACGTTGTGCCATTAAATTTTGTGTTACACTTGCCGATTCTCCAAGCTTGACGTTTGAAAAGTTAACACTTTGGCACAAATCATTTTTGGAAGGCAGAAAACACATTGAAGATGAACAATGTTCAGGGAGGCCTTCAACTTCGAAAACCAATGAAAACATCGAATGCGTGAACACTCTTGTGAGATCAGACCGTCGTTTAACATTAAGAATGTTGAGTGAACAATGAAAGGCTCAGAAAAAGGGTAATTCGCATGAGACCAGACATTGCAGACAAATGGATGCTCCATCATGACAACGCCCCATGTCACACTGCCCTCTCCATAACAGAATTTTTGACCTCAAAAGGCATTCCTGTGGTTCCCCAGCCCCCTTATTCACCTGACCTCAGTCTGTGTGACTTTTTCCTTTTTCCTAAACTGAAAAATGTCCTCAAAGGACGTCATTTCGGGACTTTAGAAAACATCCAAAAGAGTGTAACGGACATGCTGAAGACCATACCGGTTGAAGACTTCCAGCGCTGCTACCAACAGTGGGAACAACATCTCCATCGGTGTGTAGCTGCCCAAGGGAACTACTTTGAAGGGGATAACATTGATGTTTGAAAAAAATAAAAACTTCGGTAAATAAAAAATCAGTCTCATTACTTTTCTGCCACACCTCGTATAGGCATGTGAGGTGTCCATTGCTGCAGTTTCAAGGCTGCTGATCACAAATATGGTGTTTTTGATAGCTGATTCTTTACCAGTGGTGCTAACCCACTAAGAAGGTTAAAAAATGAGAAATTCCAAACATAAGCATGAAGGGGGTATTGTGTTAGACTATTTCCTGGTCTGTGATTGCAAGCATGATGTTCTTTTTGATTTTTTTATCATTTATTAGGGGTCAAGGCCTCTGTTGCCCTCCATCAGAGGGTGAAAAAAATGACAAATGTCTATTAAAATCGAGAATATTTAGACTTTAAGCATTTTACATTGAAACATACACTTTAATGTTTCAGATATTTAAAGCAACATGTCTCATTTTGTATGTACTTGTAACTCATTTCTTATGAGCACCCTGAATAAGAATGGGTTATGCTAACTTAGACTTTTGCAGACTTCATTTTTTGCATATTCCATCCATCCATTATCCAACCCGCTATATCCTAACTACAGGGTCACGAGGGTCTGCTGGAGCCAATCCCAGCCAACACAGGGCACAAGGCAGGAAACAAACCCCGGGAAGGGCGCCAGCCCACCGCAGGGTGCACACGCACACACACACACACACCAAGCACTCACTAGGGACAATTTAGAATCACCAATCCAGCTAACCTGCATGTCTTTGGACTGTGGGAGGAAACCCACGCAGACACGGGGAGAAGATGCAAACTCCACTCAGGGAGAACCCGGGAAGTTGACAGAGTAAAAAAACTTTTTTTATTAGTGGTTATGTTTTCAGAGCAGATTTGTGAATAAAAGATATTACTCTAATGACAGTGACAGCATGTATAACTAAAATGTATGGGGAGAATGTCTTTCTTAACATTTACAAATATCTTTACCTGTTCTAGTGTGGCCAGTTCCAGAATGGCAGAGACACACTAGCCAGCCAATCGACCTTCCTTCTGTACAGACCATCATCCTAGCTCTGAAATAAATACTAATTTGAGTGGTCTCATCAGCAGAATTCAGTAGTTGTCCATGTACGTCACTGGATATACAGTAACGGGAGAAAAACAATAGAAGAACACATCCACAGATGGAATCTGCAGTCAGGGCCAGGAACTGCCAAGCTGCACGTTCTTCAGAACGTCAAGGTTCTTATAATGACTCTGGAGTTGGAATGTTCCAGTTACTGAGGTCCAGGTTTTCTGTGTCAACTTCTTCGTTCTTTTTTTAAGATGTCTACTAGACCTCTGCCTTTATTTTCAGTCTGGCAATTTGACCTCCTTTACTCTCCCCTCATCTTGTGGAAAGCTATAGTTTACTAAAATCTCAGAATCCTCCAAAAATCCATATTATCAGCATGTTCAGTTTACATTTTTACATAATCTCTACCTTGCCTCTTGTGAACCTAATGATAGCTGATCTCATCTGTCACTTGTGTTCACTATTTTTCTTTATATACTTTGTGATTGTCCTCTAGTTTCTGCTTTTTGGTCTGCCCCTTTTCTCTCTATGTTAACATTCCCTTTTGGCTAATGCATTTTTTCTCTTGGACCACTTTACTCTTATCCCACTGTTTTGTCCTGGTAGAGTTCTATATTACTCTCCTTTCCCCTTTTGTATTATTAATATGTAGCCTTTGTCAGAATGCCTCAAATCTCCCAGACTTACCACTGTTTAGAAGGTATTGTACTTTATAACTTCTCCCCACCTTCCCTTCTACATTTACAACCTCAGGCAATTAGGTGTAGTAAAAGACAAGCAGGAGTTAAGTTACACTTTAAATAGTGCATTATTGGTAATATTACAATACAATACAATACAGTTTATTTTTGTATAGCCCAAAATCACACAGGAAGTGCCACAATGGGCTTTAACGGGCCCTGCCACTTGACAACCCCCCAGCCTTGACTCTCTAAGAAGACAAGGAAAAACTCCCAAAAAAAACCTTGTAGGGAAAAATGGAAGAAACCTCGGGAAAGGCAGTTCAAAGAGAGACCCCTTTCCAGGTAGGTTGGGCGTGCAGTGGGTGTCAAAAGAAGGGGGTCAATACAATACAATACACAGAACAGAACAAATCCTTAATAAAGCATAATAATAAAAATTTTAGAAGTACAGAGCAGAATTTAACAGTAGATGATATCATATAATAAGATTTTGATATTTTTAGAGTGCTGTAGACCTCATCCGTCAAGCTGCCTCCCCATTTGGCCATTCCACGGCTGAAACGTTGCTCGGCCAGCCAATCCAATGAAAGGGCCCCTCTTTCCCATGATTCCTGTGATCCTCCACCAGGGATGACTTTACCATAGGCAGGCAAACAACCTGGCAGGTGGGCCGTGGCACCAATTGCCACATTTGAGTACCGAGAACAGAAACAGAACAGGTGAGGGTTAGTATTCAATTATACTTATCATGTTACTTATGTTTTAGTGCTAATGACTAACAACAGAGATGCAGTATGTACAGTTAATCAGCAGCTCTAGTCAGGGTATACTAAACTGAAGTAGTGAGTCTTCAGCCGGGATTTAAAGGCTGGGACCGAAGGGGCATCTCTTATAGAAGCAGGAAGACCATTCCACAGTTTAGGGGCCCTGTAACTAAAAGCTCGACCTCCCACTGTTATTTTATTAATCCTTGGAATCATAAGCAGACCGGCATCTTGATGTCATAATGTGTGCTCTGGTTTGTAAGTCATGATAAGTTCAGACAAGTAAGCCGGACCTTGGCCATTTAATGCTTTATATGTTAAAAGGAGGATTTTGAAATCTGCCCTAAACTTAACCGGGAGCCAGTGTAAGGATTTAAGAACTGGAGTTATGTGTTCATATTTTCTTGTTCTTGTAATAATTCTTGCAGCCGCATTTTGGATTAACTGGAGGCTGTATAAAGAACAGTTTGAACAGCCAGTGAACACCGCATTACAGTAGTCAATCCTACTAGAGATAAATGCATGAATTAATTTCTCACAATCCTGTTTATTTAGAAAGCGCCTTAATTTCCTAACATTTTTAAGATGGAAGAAACATGTTTTGGACAACTTTGTAATATGTGCTTTAAATGACATGCTAGAATCAAAGATAACTCCTAGATTGCGGGCTGATTCAGTAAAATTAATTGGGATTCCAACTGAGTTAAATGTCGACAAAATATTGCTGTGATCAGCGTCATTCCCTCCAACAATTAACATCTCTGTTTTATCTGTATTTAAAGACAAGTAGTTCTCATTCATCCATTCCTTTAATTCACTAACACAACTAATTAAAGACAACATCGGAGAAACTTCATTTGATTTAAATGAAAGGTATAACTGGGTGTCATCTGCATACGAGTGAAAATTAACATTATGTTTCCTAATGAGAGATCCCAGTGGAAGCATGTAAAGTGAAAACAGTAAAGGTCCCAGTACTGAGCCCTGTGGGACACCATATTGAACTTCTGTGTATAATGATGGAGTACTGTCAGCACATTTCTGTACATATTGGAATCGATTTGATAAATAAGAACTGAACCAAGCGAGCACGTGGCCTGTAAGACCAACATCATTTTCTGGCCTGTGCAGTAAAATAGAATGGTCAATGGTGTCAAATGCTGCACTTAAGTCTAATAACATAATTACAGTGGAGTTTCCTTCATCAGAGGATATCAGAATGTCATTTACAACCCGTGTTAGTGCAGTTTCTGTACTATGACCAGTGCGAAAACCAGACTGGAATTTCTCAAATAAATTGTAATGCATAAGGTGTGACTGAAGCTGACTGGCGACTACTTTTTCTAGTATTTTAGAGAGAAATGGTAAATTTGAAATAGGCCTATAATTATTTAGTATGTGTGGGTCTAGGTCTGACTTTTTAAGTAAAGGTTTAATGACTGACACTTTTAGTGCATCAGGTACTGTGCCATGCAGCAATGAACTATTGATAACGGTTAGAATAGGTGCTGCAAGAACATCCATTGCACTTTTTACTAGTTTTGTTGGCACTGGATCTAGGGAACAAGTAGAGGGCTTCATTTTAGTAATTAAAGTTAAGACTTCCTGCTCAGTTACAGGATTAAAATTACTAAAGTGCTGAATGCAATGTGCAGCAGGGTCTGCTAAGCTAGTATTTGGTTTGTACTGTGATGCTGAGATCTGGGATCTTATATTTTTAATTTTCTCATTGAAGAAGTTCATGAAGTCTGTACTGCTAATATCTGTTGGTATTTTGCACTGTTGATCTGAATTGCCATTTGTTAATTTAGCCACTGTTCTAAACAGTACCTGAGGATTTTTATTATTGCTATCTATTAATGTAGAATAGTATTCTGAGCGAGCTTTAAAGAGGGCTTTTTTATATTTATTAACACTCTCTGTCCATGCAATTTGAAAGACATGTAGCTTTGTTGTTCTCCATCTACGCTCCAGTTTTCGACACTCTAATTTAAGAGCTCGAGTATTTTCATTAAACCAGGGAGAGTTTCTATGCGCTTTGATCACTTTTGTTTTAAGGGGAGCCACTGTGTCCAGAGCATCTCTCAAGGTCACATTATAATGTGATATTAGCTGATCTAAATTGTTTTCCATGTTTACATTTGATGTTAACTGATCTAATTTGTTTTCCACAATTACACTCGACTTACTCAAGGTGTCTATAAATTTTGAAGCAGAATTACAATCTAGATGTCGCACTGTCTTTGTTTTAATCTGTGAGTGCGTTGGCATGGGCAGAACTAAATCAAATGTAATTAAGAAGTGATCAGAAATAACTACATTTAATGGAGTAATATTTAAATTTTTAATTTCAACTTTGTAAGTTATAATTAAATCTAATGTGTGGTTATGATTATGAGTTGGACCTTTGACAATCTGACAAAATCCTACTGAATTTAACAAATAAGTAAAACATTTGCTAAAAGTGTCAGTTTCCACATCAATGTGTACATTAAAATCCCCCATCAGAACTACGTGATCATAATTTATAGCCAAATCAGACAGAAGGTTGCTAAATTCAGTCATGAACAATGAATATGGCCCTGGTGGTCTGTAGACTAGCACTATAATTGTGTTGGAATCTGTTTTAATATTTAAAACGAATACCTCGAAGGATGTAAAGTTGCCTAAATTTTTAGACGTGATTTGCATTTTATTACAATGAATTATTCCAAGGCCTCCTCCTCGACCAGAATCTCTAGACTTATGAAGGAACGAGTATCCATCTGGTGACGCCTCTGCTAAGGGAACAGTGTCACATTTACTAAGCCAGGTTTCAGTAAGAAGACACAGATCAGATTTTGTACTTAATATAATATCATTTACCAAAACAGCTTTAGTGCCAAGAGAGCGAATGTTCAATAAACAGCATTTAAAACTGCATGGTTTTTTCTGAACTGGCGATATATTTTTTGTTTTAATTTGAAGTAAATTTCTATTACAGATGCCCCTGGTGGAGGGTCTGGTTTTATCCCTTGGTCTAATTATACACCTTATTTTTTGGTTATCAATTAATTTAAGGTTTGTATCAAGACTAAATTTACTGGATGCCCCACAACAGGGATTATGGATAACAGCTTCAGTAAAATAACAGGTGGGATAAACAACAGCCTGTGATTTAAGATCACACGACTGCGGCCTGGATGGTGCTCTAATCAGTCAACCAGGCAGTTTTGCTGCCATATTTTGGGATAATACATAAGATCCCCTCCAGTTAGGATGAAGACCATCTCTTCTGAAAAATCCAGGCCTTTCCCAAAAATCATCCCAATTGTTCACAAATGCTATGCTTTTATTTGCACACCAGGTTTCTAGCCAGCAGTGAAAGGAATGCAATCTGCTATAAATCACATCCCCTCTATATAATCTTGGTAAGGGACCAGATACAATTAAATTCCGACATTTTGTTTTAGCTTTGGTGCATAGAGAGATGAAGTTCCGCTTTAATACCTCAGATTGCTGTAAATAAATATCATTAGTGCCGACATGCAGCAATAAGGTAGATACTTCATCGTCGGCGACACGGTCCAATGCGGCCTCTATGCCAGAAATCTTGACCCCTGCGAGGCACTTAACATTAACTGCTGGTTTAACATAGTTTGGAATTCTAACATTCCGCACTATGGAATCGCCAATTATGAGCACTTTATTATTCTCAGTTTCCACAGGCGCGCTGCGGAGAGCTGAGAACCTGTTCTGGGTCCGAATTGGTGACCTGGGTGCTGGGGGACTAAATTTTGGATTCTTAGACCCCCGTCTTACTGTTACCCACTCGCCCTGTGGCTGAATTGGTGCTGCTGCTTTTGGCCGCGCACTGACTACAGTGGGACCTGGAGAGACTAAGGCCGAATCAGAAGTTGCCGAATTGTCTAAACAAACCGAGTCGATCCAATTTTCGGTTTGCCTAATCGCTATCAGATTCCTAACGCGGTCCTCCAATTCGCGTATTTTCCCGACCAACTCTAAATTAACTAAACATTTTTGGCAGGTGAAGCTATCTTTACTGTCGGCCGGAAAACCTGAGCTGTACGTACTGCAGGACACACAACATATAAATGCGCCCTCGACGGGCAGAGAGCAGATAGAACTTACATTGAGTATCGAAGTCATCTTTGCCGTTTTTATAGGTGCTTTGGCGCTTTCCGTGTTCAGCTGAATCACCGTCGCTTTAAGTTTCCACCACCCGCTGAGCGATCGACTTTAATTTTTCACTGCCGGTTATTTCTACTGGTCAGCTGCCGGCTTTACCTCAGATGAACTTGCTCTGGTGCTTGCGAAGGGCTACGTGCCTGTGGGAGACGCCGCTGCTCTCTGCTTCCGCTCGCTGATCCGCTCTCTGCTTCCGCTCGCTGATCCGCTCTCTGCTTCCGCTCTGCTTCATAATTAATAACAATATGCAAAGTACATTTGAATATTGGCAGCCATACAACCTGATAAATGGTGATGTGTAGTTTCAGTCGACACACAGCCTTGTTAGTTACTTTAAATATCTCTAGTTAAGTCCTCATTTGTGATCAACTTTCTTCGGAACAGGCTGCATGCCTGTCTCAATATGGCTGACAAGCTGTGCTCTTCATTGTGTTTTTCTTTTTAGTTCATGGTGTGAGATGCTCCTTCATCATTTTGTCAGACAGAGGGTGAGGTCAAGCAAGAAAATTGATAGATTTTCTGTCCCAACCCCTACAGCCAATAGGGCGTCATAGTACTTAAAGGCTTATGATACTAGCCGATTCCAAACAGCCATACTTCAGACCAATCGGGGGATCTTCACACCTGCCACCTCCCAAAACCATTTGTTAAGGTGAAGCTTGCCAGCTAGTTTAGTTGTCCTCCATGCAGGGGTTGACTGAGAGAGTCCTGCAGAGAATCACTTGCCAAACGTGTTTGAAGCACTCACACCGACCCTGTCGTAAAAACTCATTCCTAAAAGATAGGAAGGGGTTCTTAACCATCAAATCATTGCTGTTCTTATCAATAATGTAATACTAATATTACATTGCTTTGTCTAAGTTACAAATAAAG
This sequence comes from Polypterus bichir lapradei, assembly GCA_026402145.1. Lineage (NCBI taxonomy): Eukaryota > Metazoa > Chordata > Cladistia > Polypteriformes > Polypteridae > Polypterus > Polypterus bichir. Next base: position 32,951,587 of record JANRMT010062815.1, read on the forward strand.
ACATACAAAATATTTATCAACTTATATGCAAAGTTTCACACCACAACACCCTCCTTTAATCCCGCAGATTTTGTGTCTGGGTAGGATCAATGTATAATGACTGGCTGGAAATCTTTGGATTCTCTCACTCTTTCTGTACATTTCTGGAAATCCTCTTTCTTTAACCTAGTCTTACTTGAACTTTTTTTCAGTGTAGATCAACTGGTCATCTGGTTCTAGTACATGGACATAGGAAGCTGCTGTGTGTTTGGTGGAGGACTCGATGACCAGTGGTCCACATTGTGTCGAAGGTCTTAATTCCCAATGCTTCCTCTTTCTGTTTCTTCTTCCTGCTTTTGGGCTTACACTGGCATCATTAACTTTTAGTTTTCAAGGGATGGCTTTGGCAGGGTTGGCTCTAGTCTTTTTGTTCCCCTAAGTGAAGCTCTAAACGATGCGCCCTAATCTTGGAGTCTTGTCAGCAATGTTATACACATATTACACATAAGAGTGAAGAGGGGGTGTTCCCTCCTGGTGTTTCCAGCACAATGGTATACAGATATGAAATTGATGATCATGGGGGTTATTCTCCTTTGATGTTTCAAGGGCACAAATATACATATCTTGGATCAAACTGTGAGGGGCAAGATATTCACTTAATACATCAAATAATGGGTGGCACAGTGGTAGCGCTGCTGCCTCGCAGTTAGAAGACCTGGGTTCACTTCCCGGGTCCTCCCTGCGTGGAGTTTGCATGTTCTCCCCGTGTCTGTGTGGGTTTCTTCCCACCGTCCAAAGACATGCCAGTTAGGTGCATTGGCGTTCCTAAATTGTCCCTGGGGTGTGTGTGTGGCTATGTGCCCTGCGGTGGGCTGGTGCCCTGCCCAGGATTTGTTCCTGCCCTGTGTTGGCTGGGATTGGCTCCAGCAGACCCCCATGACCCTGTGTTAGGATATAGCGGGTTGGATAATGAATGACTGACATCAAATAACGAGAGGAATCTGATTGGTGTTGAGCCTGGGTGACCACCTACTTTGTGTATAAGGTAGAATCAGCCCTAGGCTTTTGTTGTTTTCATTTCCCTTTTTTTGAAGTGCAATAAATATTTCTATTTCTGAAATAGCTTTAATTGTCTAACTTTCTTTTGTCATTTTCTTCTTATTATTTTCCCTGTAGATTTTTTTTGTTAATTGTATCCTAATAGTGTTAAATTAAGGACTAGCCGACGCCCGCCGTAGCATATGGCGTTGTAAGAATAGGAACGGAAAACGGTGAGAAAGGAATTCAGAAATCAAGAGGAAAGAAATACTTCTTGAATGATGCAGTTGTGAAGAGGTGTTTTGCTGGAGACGACACATAATGAGTCGAATGATCTAACCCTAGAAAAAGCCACGTACAACTGACCGTGGCTGAAGACTGGTTGTTTTAGATTAACGCAAATCTTTGCAAACGTTTGTCCTTGGGACTTGTTGATAGTCATGGAAAAGGCGAGTCTGAGTGGGAATTGTGGGAAATTTAAATTTAAGAGGGAGATTGGTGTCGGAAGGAAGGAGAGAGATTCTGGGAATGAAGATTGTTTCAGAATTTTGGATAGTGATCTGTTTGCACTCAATAATCTCATATATATATATAATCTCTTATATATATTTCTCTTCTGGTTCGTCCTGCTTTGTCTTCAAACCCGGTCCCGCCCACACGGCATTTTTCGATTTTTATTCCTCCTCTTCCAAACCCTTCCCCACGCTGGCTGCGGCCTCCCATACACCCCCAAGCCGCTTTTCTCGATTCCTATTCCTCCTTCGGACTACCACGTTCCCAGCTCCTCTCTCATGACCCCATTGGTGTCACGTCACCGCCGAAGTGAAAGGTCACATGGTCAAGCTAGATATAGGGCGGTGACGTGACGTGACCGGGTTTGTAGAGGAAGCAGGACTAACCAGAAGAGAAATATATATAAAGAGATGAGTGGAGTTAACACCCAGGCAACCAACACTGAATTCCAAACTTTGCAGTTATTTCATTTGCATACTAACTAGCGTGCTCATCTGTAAATACTGATTTTAATAACCAGAATACCTTAAAAAATTGGATAAAAATTATTAAAATCTTAAAAAGCAATGATCAAAAACTGAATTATCCCAAAATAAAACATATAAATGCTTTCCAAATTCCAATACAAATGTAGCAAACCCACTTTTGTAATTTCTAGATTGACAGCCCCACGCAGAAACTGAGAAATAGTTTACTTAATTAACGAAGCAGGCCATTTCAAAGCAGAATTTAGTTGAGGTTAAAATCTGTAGCTAAAGTGGGCCCATACTAAATAAATAAAAGAAAAGAAACAAGTATGAATCAAAGATAAGGTTTACCCCAGTTTGACACGTCACCTGAATTTACTGTATAGGCACACCGCCTATCTTCCACCTGTCAAAAAGTCTAAGAACACGTTTTATAAGTAGCGCTACAGTAAGATTGATAACCAAATAACGATTCACCCGAAAAAAAGTACTCTTTTCCAGCCCCTGTTGCTATTTGATTGGTGGATATTTCTAGTCTCTTGTTCAATCCACTTATTCATCGTCTTCTCCCGTATCTCACTGCTATTTGATTGGTGAATTTTCTAGTTCCCAGCTTAATCATTTATCCCCGCCCATCTTCTTTATAATCTAGCCAATCTCTGTGAAGAATTCGAGTTCGTTTATGATTGACTTCTCTTTGATTGGTGACTACTTCTAGATCAATCATCCGTCTCTGTCACAAAGCTCCCCCCATTTGTCATTTGTTTTTATTTGGAAGCGTGCGCTGCTGTTGTTTACTTTCGATAGGAACTGTGCTTGTTTGTTGCCGTGGTTGAGTTGGTGTGGTGGTAGTCGCGTTCTATCACATTCTTCTCACCATGTCACTGAAGCATGTTATTGGTCGCGGCTTGGCGATCGGCCGCTCGGCCTTGCACCGGGCCGTTTTAAACCCGGTGTTACGCACTGCTGCGCAACTGCGCAACCTTCGCTCAAGACAGGCCTCGTACTCGAGTAGTTTGCTACTCCCGTCTCGATATCGTTACTTTAGGGTGTCGCTCAGTGGCCTGGCTGCACAGTTGCAGCGACATATATTCCGTACAGCTAGCGGCACCGGTTCACCAAGGAACAGGGCTGTCTTCCTAGCTTTTGGGCTCGGGATGGGACTAATTGAGCAACAGCTAGATGAAGACAGGAAAAGCAGTGCTGCCTGCAAGGAGATCCAGGTAGGTGAGTTGGACGGATGGGGACCTCAAGCTTCTTGGTGTGTCGTCCTTTGGACACAGGGGGATCCTATCCCAGATAGCTTAGTGCGCAATGAAGATACACACCCCGAACATGGCGCCAGCCCATCGCAAAGTGAACACACACTATTTTAGCGGCGCCAGTTCCCTCTGCCAGCGAGTCACAGGGTCATGGGAGGGAACCCATAGAGACACGAGGAGAACGTGCAAACTCCACGCAGGGACGCGAGTGCAGGACAGGAGTGTTCGTGCGGTATCTATTTTGGAATACCCTGGGTTTCTTATCATAATTCTTATACTTGTGCAAAGAGATTCTTCGTAGTCAGGCCAAGCTACTACAATAGTCACAGATTCGTATGCATATGTGCACACGGGATAAATGTGTTTCAATTATAAACCATGTAATTCATAACACATATTTCTGTGATAAGGTATGATGAAGTAAGTAAATAAAAGAAAACACTACAGCTATCAAAACACTTCGCTGAAATCCCAGAACGCACATGAATGTTGCACCATGTGTACATTCTCAACCTTTCTGTTTAAAAAAACAATTAGCTAAATAAAGTGATACAACTTTATTTATCCCAAGGGGGTATTTGGCTTTTATTACAATAAGCAGATGAACAATCTATATAAAAATTGTCATTTAAATATTATAATTTCAAAGCTTTAAATGTATTAATATAAGTGAAGTTTAGTTTTGATTATAACATTATATTAAGAATAGTTCAATATATTTGGCTTGGGGTTATGATGTAAATATGAAGCAGTAGGATTATAAAACAAAAGGCAATTATTTTCTGTAGTTCGTCTGCCACCAACCCTGCTTAAATGTCAAACTCCACCCATGTTTTTTCTTTTCATTACATTTTGTAGTGCACAATGCAGAGATTTGTTTTAATCACGGTTTTACAGTGAAACTTAACAGAAGGCAGTTCATGTGAATAAAACCTATTGGTGTTCACTCTTGTGATGTTAAGAGTGGGCATGTTGCTTCATTCTCACAAAGATCCTTGCATTGTGTGCTGTAGTTATCAGTTAAGAAAAGTTTTCTAATGACAGACTTTGTGCCAGGGAAAAAGCTTGATTTGGAAACAGTATAAACATGTAGGTACCAGTTGTACCTGGTGTCTGATGGGCACAACCCATACACCAGACACAAGCTTGAACACTGTCCAGTATAACTATACTGCTTTCTTGGTGAATTATGATAAGTAATGCTTTTGTTAAACTGCCTGCCGTTTATGTCATTCAAGAAAGAGACTTGAAAGATAGTGTTCACGTTGACCACAGAGTAATACTTTTATATACCTTTTTAAAATATATTTCTGTATATATTTATTCAGCTATTGTTCATAAATTTACGTGTGGTCTGTATGATTTGAGTTATAGTGCTTTTGCATTGTTTCCCCCACTATTGAAATCAGTGCTCTGTCCGCCCAGTATTTTTAATCATTTGCCCAGTTACTCATAGCCAGCAGACACTTAAGTTTGTGAATTTCCCGTGTCTGAGTTGTCTTTTGGTTTGTGTCTATTTACATTTGTCCAGTGTTCCTTTGCATCAAATGGCTTCCCTCAATAGCATTTCACCTTCCATTATACACATGATACAATGTGTGTCTTGGAATTAGTGAGAAGACTCAAGCAATCTTATAACTAATCACGCACTGTGTTTCACTGTGTAAATCTCACACTGGGCAATAATGTGAGCCAAAATGTCTTCCCAAATCAAATACTTTCCTACAAGTCAGTTTTGTTTCATAATGTAATTTCTAATGCAAAGTAAGTAACAGTGTTCTGACTTCCAACTTATTAAATATAACCAGTTAGAATATATGATATATATGAAATTTGATTATATATTTGTATTCCTTTTTTGTGGACATGACTTATGTGTTTGTTGTGAATGTAGTAGGGACATAAAACAAATTCCCAACTTCTCCAGTCCCTCTAAATCAGGGGTTCTCAACGTCGGTCCTGAGGACCCCCTGTCGCTGCAAGTTTTTGTTCCAACCAGCTTCTGTTTTTAAATGAGCTCCTGGGCTAATTAAATGAACTGATATTTCCCAAGTTCTGTGTTTAAGGAACAATATATTAATTAGAAAACTAAGTTTGCTAAAAAAAAATATATATTAAAATGTACCAAGCAGTTATATAGGAAAAATGTTTTTTTTTTTCTTTCTAACAGTATTTCCATCTTGATTTTCATTCTACTTTTCTAGGTGTTTTAATTGTTTAATTAATCCATTATTTACTAATTAGTGGATCTGACTCTAAAGTAGCTGCAGCCTGTTTGCCTGGGTGTCTGATCTGCTCGTTTTAAGTTGTCATTATTAAGATACAATGAAGGAGGAAAAACTGCACAGAGAAAGGGCAAAGTAAAATGAAATCAACAAAAGAGAGTTAAGCATTTAAATCTAGAGCAAAAGCAGAAATATTTATAAATGTCTTATAAATGTTAATATCATGCTGCTGTGCTTTTCTGAATAGATAGATAGATACTTTATTAATCCCAAGGGGAAATTCACATAATCCAGCAGCAGTATACTGATACAAAGAAACAATATTAAATTAAATAGTAATAAAAATGAAAAAAGTTAGCATTTACTCCCCCGGGTGGAATTGAAGAGTCGCATAGTGTGGGGGAGGAACGATCTCCTCAGTCTGTCACTGAAGCTACTCCTCTGCCTGGAGATGACACTGTTCAGTGGATGCAGTGGATTATTCATGATTGACAGGAGTTTGCTTAATGCCCGTTGCTCTGCCACAGATGTTAAACTGTCCAACTTTACTCCTACAATAGAGCCTGCCTTCTTAACAAGTTTGTCCAGGCGTGGGGCGTCTTTCATCTTTATGCTGCCACCCCAGCACACCACCGCGTAGAAGAGGGCACTCGCCACAACAAATAAAGAATATCGAATAAAAGAAAAAAAAATACCAGCTAATTAAATGAGATCAGTGTTATCAGGTGTTGTCACTGATTAGGAATCTGGTTGGAACAAAAACCTGCAGCCACAGGGGGTCCCCAGGACCGATGTTGACACCCCCCGCTCTAAATCAACAAGCAATGGCACCACACTACTATATATGTTCTATATAATTTTAATTTGAACGGACCCCATGTAAATTTTACACATTTTACAAATATTCTTGCTTTAAAGCATTGTTTATTAAATAAACATGAAAATTATTGAATATAGTTTGTTGTTTTTTTGTTTTTTTTTTTACATTTTAATGTATATGAACATAATATGCTAAAAAAATCCTGATAACTGTTTTAGATTTTTTTTTTTCCCCAGGCACTTTTCCATAAAAAAATGAAGAAATATGAAAATCCATTCAAGTGTTTTTCTGCGGGTTACAAGTTGGAAGATTACATTATTGGTCAAGAGATTGGGAAGGGCTGCAGTGCAGCAGTATATGAAGCAGCCCCTGCAAACAAAGACTACACATTTGCTAACGTATACTCCTCAGAAAAACAAAACACTAAAGCAGAAAAAAGTGAAAAGGACTTGGTACCATTGAAGTTCTCTTCTGCTTCAGTTTTTCCTTTAGCTGTGAAGATGATGTGGAACATGGGGGTAAGTGCATCTTAACTGTAACACTTTCAGCAACGGTGGCCATGTATTCTACTTGGACGACAGTGTAATATGTCATAATATGTCAGTCTGCAAACTTACAAACCAACCAGTAATGACATTTAAATAAAATTTTATATTGCAGTAAAACAAATATATAAAACATCCTCAAAATGGCCATTATAGAGTTATGCATTTGACTCGTGATAAGTTAAATTTAAACTTGTATCCTGAAGTCCTTTTGAAGCAGGGTAGCATTTTATTTTATGTTACTCTTCAGAAAAGTACAGGTAATGGAATTTAAATACTGTATAAATATGAATAAATTTATCTCTATCTATCTATCTACTGTAATACATACTTTGTGAATACAATACACAAACAGGTTCAAAACTATGTAGTGAAAATACAGAGCATTTGCCTGTTACAAACAACAGAAATCTGTGGTGTGGTTTAGTCTTAGTAATTGAGTTTTGTGGCTACATCATGCCAAGATCAAAAGAGCCCTCGGAGGCCCTATGAAGAAATATCGTTGATGCCTATGAACGTGGGAAGTATTTTAAGCTGATTTTCAAGCAATTCTTAGTCAATCAGTCCTCAGTTCGAAAGATCAAGCCATAAATGGAGAAAATTTTAATGCTTTTGAATTCTAGTTGGGTCAAAGCATCCTACCATGTTCAGCTCAAGAGTTGACAAAAAGATGATAGAAACAAGGCACTATTAATGTTAAATCACATGAGCTGACCTTCTGAAATAGAGCGCACAACACTGTCTCACATGTAACACCATCTGGTCTTAAAAAAGAATATGGCTGCACAACTGAAGTTTACCAGGCAACACCTAGGTGAAGCACAGTGTGCTCTGGGTGGCAATTGTTTGGACATAGTGGTGAACATCATGTATTGTTAAAACTTAAAACTGCCTTTGACCCAAAGAAACGCATACCATCATCAAAGCATGTTCGTGGAAAAATTATGGTGTCAGGGGTGCCTTGATGTCTTGGAGCCTGGCCAGCTGGCTATCATAGAATCAACCATGAACATGACATTGTACCTGAGGAGAATGTGAGGCTCTCTGTCAAAAAGCTAAGGTGAATGGTAAATGGACGCTACAACAAAAGAATGATCCAAAGTACTCAAACGAGTCCATAAAACATGTCTCAAAAAAAAAAAGTTGAGGGCTTAATAATGGCAAATTCAAAGCCCAGATCTTCGCTTCATAGATACACTGTCAGGTATTTGAAGTGGAAAGTACATGGAGGAAAGCCCATTAACATTGCGCAGTTAAAAGAATTCTGTAACAAGGAGTGGGGAAATGTTTCCACAGCTTGGTGGTGGAGATTGGTAGATAATTGATAATAATAATACATTTTATTTAATTACAAGAAATGCTTTGAAGAAGGTATTTTTGCCAAAGGGGGCAACTCCAGTTTCTGAAGCTAGAGATATACTATTTCTTTTAAAAGCAAACAATTGCATTTCTGACTTTATTGTTAAATGCATTGTTGAAATGAAGATCAAATAGCCATATGAACAAATACAGTACATCGAAGGATATGTACCTTTTTAAGGAGTGTGCTGTGCATGTTCCTTAATAGAACTATAATTATTCTCAAACACACTTCAGCCAAATTAGAGAAATTTGGGTGGCAGAGTTCGTCAATCCTGGCAGCATTGAGCGCAAAACAAAAATTTGCCCTTGTCTGGTATTTTTGACAAAGCTTCATAATAAATTATTTCATCTTAGAATGTAATTATTTCTTTGTTACAGGTTTTGTATTAGTGACATTATACGAGGGGGGACCCAAAAATAACCAGAAATATTTTTAAAACGTGTTTAATTTAATTTTCTGTACAAACTACATTTAGTCTCCTTCAAAGTACTCTCCACTGGCGGAAATACACTTATCTAACCGTTTGTTCCATTGTTCGAAACATTTTTTAAATTCGCCTGAAGTAATGCCCATTAATGCTCTGGTCGTTTCTTGTTTTACCTCTTTGACGTCAGCAACACGCCTTCCTTTCAAGTCTTTTTGTCATCCGAGGGAACAAAAAGAAATCACACGGAGCTAAATCCGGTGAGTAGGGTGGGTGGTTCAGGGTTGTCATACCGTTTCAATAACAATAGTTTCTGAAACACTTTTTTCAAGAAGAAAACAAAATTTCACTGCCGCGCGTTGCTCACGATAATCGGCCATCGTAAAAAAATGACGCTTGCACAAAACTACTTTTACAAAATTCACTGAACACAAGCAAAACCTTCCAGACTGATGGCACTTGGCAGACTGACTTGTGAGGAGTGTAACTAGATCGCCCTAGCGGCCCAACCACGTAGTACAAGTACCAACCTAACAACAACAAAATTCCGGTTATTTTTGGGTCCCCCTGTATATTTATTGTCATACATATAAGGGGAAGACTGTCATGACAAGGGTTTTTTAATATTTGTGAAACCATTCAACCATTTTGTTAAAGAACTATCATGCATTTATTTTTTTTAAATACTTTTTAGTCTGAAAGCATGTACATATATTGGCATTTACTGAAACCATAAGAATTTTTAATTCTTTTTTTTTTTTTTTGCCCACACCTAGTTGAGATGTGTTTTCCCATACAGTGGATTTACTCTTTGACAGGCAGATTTGAAGATGAAAAAGGAAAACTGCACAGACTGGGCATACAATGCTGATTTTTTTTTTTTTTTTTTTTAAAAATGCAGGCTTTTTAAAATTACGATTTGAAGATCACTTTTTATCAAATTTAGTGTTTCTGTGTGAAATCAATCTTTCAGCCCTAGTCTCATCTCAGTGTTTGAGCAGCCCACACTGGTACTTTATTAGTTTTGTGACCGTGAAATAAAAGTGCTAGAACAGAAGTAGAATACATTAATAATGTGGTTAAGTTATTACTTAGCAAGTTGTCATCTTAAGAACCTGTTCTTGTGACCTAAAATACTGGTAGGGCTTACATTTTGCCAGCCATGAAAAAGAAAGCCCGAGTGTAACAACTATGTCTTTATTGTTAAAAAAAATAGAATGGATCCTGTCAAACATAACATACAGCTCACAGCTAGTAAGCTGAGTGAACTATCTCAACTAAAACAATAAATGAAATTCAGAGTTTTTGTTGTTTGCGGAACTGCAGGAAGACTCATCCTGTGAATCCATTCTGAAAATGATGGGAAAGGAATTGGTTCCTGCAAGCCCACATGCCATGAATGCTGACAAAAGGACAGTTGCTCTTAAAGGGTGAGTATGATGTGCCTGAACATTATGATGGTAGCCATTAATACAACGAATGAATGAATTCTAAAGAATTAACATCATTTAATTAAATTAAATAGCTACATCAGTATGTTTTCATAAAATGGCCTTATCTTTTCCTAAAAAGGTAACTTTTTTGGTACTGGTGCTTTAGTAGTGTTAAAGGTCAGGAAAAAAGACATCTTACAAGAGTCTCTTTATTTCAGAATTATATCAGATTAATAGTTCTTTAAAATCTAAATTACCATTAAAAAGAGAATAGTCAAAGTTGAGAGATTTTTCGAACAATAAGTAGACATTACACCCTGACTACCTTATTATAAGATGCTACAGCACGAAGGTAGCATGGTCCTGTATTATTTGTTCCTATAAGAAGTGCAGAGTTAAAAGAAAAAAAAAAGTTTTTATTTGTATAGTATTATGATTTGTGTACAAAATATAATGAATTCTTCCCTAGACTCAAATGCCTACTTTTCTGAAATTTGCTCAATTAAATGCAAAAGTATAAAAGTTCTAGACAAGTGTTAAGTGATAAGTTATGGTTTGTTAATTCTGCAAAATTATTGAGTTAGGAGCTTGTAGGTTAAATCATCTATCCACTGATTGATTTTTCTAACCTGTGAAAGCCAATAACTGTCAAAGTAAAGATGGAACATAAGTTGGGAACCAACTTGGTGCGGGGCAACAGTCCATCACAGAGCACACTCACTCACAACTGCTCAAGTTATCATTAAACAGGCATGTTCAAGATTCAAGAGTATTTATTGTCATTTCATCCATATACAGTAGTACAGCATACAGTGAAACGAAACAACGTTCCTCCAGGACGATGGTGCTACATAGAACACAGGACAACGAAGAATCCACGACACATAACATAAAGACACATAATATATAACAAGGTGCATGTGAGTCAAATGTGCAAACATGTGTAACCATGTGCAACATTGTGGAGCAGAACACAGGTATCAGATATCAGATCGGTCCATGAGTGTTCAGGAATCTGACTGCTTGGGGGACAAAACTGTTACACATCTTGGTGGTGAGGACCCGGATGCTTCGGTACCTTTTTCCCAATGGCAGGAGTGTAAACAGTGAGTGTGAAGGGTGTGTTGAGTCATTTACAATGCTGGTGGCTTTGCGGATGCAGCGTGTGGTGTAAATGTTCATGATGGAAGAAAGAGAGACACCGATGAACTTCTCAGCTGTCTTCACTATCTGTTGTAGGGCTTTACAATCCCTGACCATGCAATTTCCAAACCAGACAGTGATGCAGTTGCTCAGGATGCTCAGTGATCATTATCGGCCTTAAAAAAAACTTGATCATCCCTAGTTACTTTCATCCATTTATTATTTTTAAATACTAGGGGGCTTTGCTCGCCATCCCCTATTTTAATCAGTTATCCAATTTTAATTTTTTTTTCTTTGGAATTGTTTCAGTTTTATTATTTACACTTTTACTTAAAAGCTTCATTAAAACCAATATTTTTTAAACACATTGTGACAACGCAACGTATAACTGCCTGTGAGTGTATATTGTTTCTGTTTCTCTAATAAATAATCTGAGTTTTCCTAATGTTTGTCCTTGTGATTTACTGATTGTCATAGCAAAAGCTTTTCTCACGGTAAACTGTAAACATTTTAATACAAATGGCATATCACGATCTCCTTTGATGTGTAATGATATTCTCGGAATATATAAATTACCTTTCTTTTTGCCTGTTAAAATTTGCATCGCTTCTCCGTGATCATCAATATACACCTGACTGAATTGTGTATTCTTTGAAATTCAACTTGTCATTGCTTTAACTGTTCCGGGACCACAGATTCTCATAGCGTATGGTCTATTATTGTGTAAATCCACGTTTTGTGCATTGAATGATGCGAATGCGAAATTACTTTGTTGTCTACTCTTTGCCTTTTATTTCTGACCTCGATTTGTCCTGCTGTTTTTTCAATTACACCTGCTTCTGATGATTAATCACCTTTCTAGCACCCTCTCCAATCCCTCATCCCCCGCATCTCACCCTCCCCTTACCGCTTCAATCAGTACCCCGTTATCAGTCTTCCATGCTGTACTCCGCCCTCCCTTAATCGGACCGAACAGCCACTTAAAACCAAAAAGGCCTCAACCTGGCTGGGATGCTACAATGCTTTTTTTAATTTTACTGCTTTCATATTCTGTACCTTTCTCTGCATGTGTATCGCGCCATTGTTTGTTTGAGCCTTTCGAATTCCACTGCTTTCATAATCTCTTATCTGCCTTTTTTTCTCTCCAACGCTTTTGGGTCTCTATTCTCTGTATTGTCCTTATACGATTTATATGTGTTGAGAGCACATGATCTGTGTGCACTACATGCTTTTACTGCAACTGACTGATTTTTGATGGGTGAGCTCTTATATGATATCTTTTGTAAGTAGAGTGTGTCTTTCAAGAATCTCATGTTCCATGTCCCCGCGAGACAGCCCTGGGACAAACTCTTGGCACCAAGTCTCATGTTTATGGTCTCTGCGAGACGCTCCATGGCAAGTCTGTTTTGTCTCGTGGGTCTTTTAAATGTCTACCAAGAACTTCCAAGAAGATCACGTATCGTCGCCTTGCTTTTGCTTTCCAGGATTTCTTTTTATAATAGAGAGATGTAGTCTATTGTAATGCACTTTCTTTTAATAAATGGTAATGGTTTTTGGTAGGTGATTCTTTAGTTCAGCTGTTAAGATTAAATCACTTGTTACCTTTGCTTTCTGAGATCAAGTTTTTCATATCGTCACCCACCAATTTAACAGCAGACTAATCGTTCATATAGTTTAGGATGACTCGCACTATCACATAATCAAGAAAAGTAAATGTTTTTCTTACCTTTTTGCTATCATCAAATGGAAGAAATTAGGAATGATAGACAATACACCACATTATTTTGTGTTTGTTTACTTACTATCAGATTGCCCTTAAATCTTAATGCTATAATTGATACTTCCCATTACAGGCACTTTGGCTACCAGACAAAAAAACTGGAACCTCATCCAAATGTAATAAAGGTTTTCCGAGCCTTTACAGCAGATGTACCCCTTTTGCCTGATGCTTGGGAGAGTTATCCTGACATGCTTCCCACAAGATTGAATCCTATGGGCATCGGCCATAACCGCACTCTCTTCTTGGTAATGAAGAAGTAAGTAGGATCAGAGTACTAAAGTACTTGTCTGTTCATTTTGTAGCTTTTTTTTTAAATGGCTAATGACACTATAAAGGACTTTGTAATGCCTCCTGATGGGAACTGAGTGGGGAGAGGAACATTTAAGTATAATGTTTGTTTCAAAACAAACAAACAAAACAATGATTTGTGAAAACTGGGTTAAACATTACACTCTGGAGCAAATAATGCACTTCTCAAGGTTGTATGTCCATTAAATATCATATTTTTTCAGTAGTTCAAAGTAAGGAAATGTAATATTTTTGTTAGTTAGTCATGTAGGTTTATGCCAGATTAATCAGAGCCTTAATTATCAATAACCTCAGAAAACCATCCATCCTCTTCCACTTATCCGAGATTGGGTCGCGGGGGCAGCAGCTCGAGCAGAGATGCCCAGACTTCCCTCTTTACTTCTACTAGCTCTTCCGGGGGAATTCCCAGGCGTTCCCAGGCCAGCCGAGAGACACAGTCCCTCCAGCGTGTCCTGGGTCTTCCTCAGGACCTCCTCCACAAAACCATACACATCAGAGTATAGTGGCTATGTTGAAAGTGCATTCTTGTATTTAATGAAAGACAACAGAGAGCACAGCTTTAAACTTTGACTGGTATGTGTTCTAAAAAAACTTAGTCCTGGGGTGTCCAACCACTGGGCTAGTGAGATTGGTTTGTGAAATTGTGTGCATAAGAAAATAAATGTAGCTTCCTGAAGAAAGTATTTGTATGACAGACATATTGCTGGAAAATTTAAAAATATGTCCAAGCAAGTTTTGAAAAAAGGGTAGTGCCAGAGCGCATCTACAAAAAGAAAAAATAGCTTAATTTTATATTGAATAAATGAAAAGATGACGGCCAAATAAGCAAAATATTGTGTTTCTAACTTATTTTATCTAATGTGGAAATAACATTTTTAATACTTTTTTTATTATATTGATGCATTAACCTTGACATTCCAAAAAGTTTTATATTCATCAGATTTGGGTTGATGCAAGAAAGCAATTGAAACTTGGAGAGAATATGAAATATCACGTTTTGTTTAAATATGCAGTTCTAGTTTTAGTTTATACTAGCTGAAATACCCAGCGTTGCCCGGGAGGAAAATAAAGTTTTTTTTTTTCATTGTTTGAGAAAAACATAATTTAAAAAAAAAAAACAACTTTAAAAATAAATTAACAAGCAATAAACCTGGGTTCGCTTCCCGGGTCCTCTCTGTGTGGAGTTTGCATGTTCTCCCCGTGTCTGCGTGGGTTTTTTGTGGTGGGCTGGCACCTTGCCCGGGGTTTGTTTCCTGCCTTGTCCCCTGTGTTAGGATACAGCGGGTTGGATAATGGATGGATGTATTTAATTTGAAAAGCAACAGGGGCGCGGTGCTGCTCAAAAATAAAGAATGTTGGCAGTCACCTCCAGTTCGCCCTCGTGTTTTTTTGAATTGTTTGAGAAAACATAATTAAAAAAACACAACGTTAAAAATAAATTTAAGAAACAATAAAGACTCATTAATGTCCTTGTCTTGCGGTCTTGTATGTTATGTTATCATGTAGTTGACGCTCGGAACCGGCCAACTCCATTTAATATGAAAAGCAACAGGGGCGCAGTGCTGCTCAAAAATAAAGAATGCTGGCAGTCGCCTGGTATATGCTAACTGTGTAAGCCAGCACGGGATCATAGAAAGTATTTAAATCACCAGAACTACTCTGGGCATCTCTCTGCTAGAAGGACTCCTGTTGCCGAAGTGCTTGCATCGTTTGTGCATTAGCAGCTAAGCGACTGTCTTTCTTAGGAGGTTTCCTTTTGCCGGTGTGCTGGACTCGCTTGCGTATCCTCGGAGCTGGAGCCCTCACCCTGACTTCTGTGCTGGACAGACACACACACTTCTACGCGTAGAAGTCTATTTAATTTTAAAAGCAACAGAGGCGCGGAGGCGCTCAAACATAAAGAATGCTGGCAGGCGCCTCCAGTTCTCCCTCTGGTGGTCATTCCGAGTGTCAACTGGATGATAACATGCACACAAGACCGCAAGATCACCCCCATCCTACCCAGAAGGGGGTGGGTTATGGCTGATTTCACCCTACAGTATTTTTAGTCAACCAGTGAGGAACATGTTTACCAAGTTTCATGAAAATCACTCCAGCCGTTCGGACGTGATGCTGGAACATACACACACACATTGACTTTTATATAGTAACAATAAAGATCACAAGACATTGCAAAGGTTTGGGGCAGCCACCCATATAATTGTTCCTGGCTGCAGAACTTCTTAATAATCAGATCCATGTTCACACTATTCAGTCCAAAACAGAACTAACGCAGTATTAACAAGATGGCGGCTTTAAAGGCCATTACAAGAAGTGATGTCATCAGGACAGGAACCGGAAGTGACGTCGTTGGCTGCCCCAGAGCCGGGTGGGATTTCCCTAGAATGGTCTGTAAGAGATCGAGAGGGAGAATTAGTGCACTTCGCCACCCCCTGGTCCGGCGTGGAATTACATGTATTCGAGCCCTTTAGTTGCCTCCTAAACACGCGTGTGTGATATATATATATCATAATATATATGAAGTAGTTTTTACTGTCAAATAATGCAGAGTACGCAACACGTGTTTCACTCTAATTCTGGGCTCATCAGGCGTACACACTCACTGCACTCCCTCTCGGGAATCGAACCTCGGGCGTCAGCAGGCGAAGCCTCTCACGTTGCGCCACGGCGTGTGGTTCATTTATTTGACAGTCTGTAGATCGGGGTAATTACATTCAATGCATTCGTAGTCTGAATCACAATCTGATCCTGTGGGTGGTTACCTGCCAGGTAACGCTTGTGGTTGGTCAGCAAGTCGGCTAACGTCCGCCACGGTGCCCTCTTTCAGTTGCGAGAAGCAGATCATAGAATGGTTGAAATAGTTTTTACTGTCAAATAATGCAAAGAGTACGCGACAGTGTTTCGCCCTAATTCTGGGCTTATCAAATTCTGGGCTTATCAGATTGTGATTCAGACTACGAATGCATTGAATGTAATTGCCCCGATCTACAGACTGTCAAATAAACGAACCACACGCCGTGGCGCAACGTGAGAGGCTTCACCCTCTGACGCTGACGCCCGAGATTCGATTCCCAAGAGGGAGTGCAGTGAGTGTGTACGCCTGATGAGCCCAGAATTAGGGCGAAACACGTGTCGCATACTCTTTGCATTATTTGACAGTAAAAACTATTTCAACCATTCTATGATCTGCTTCTCGCAACTGAAAAAGGGCACCATGGCGGACGTTATCCGACTTGCTGACCAGATTGTGATTCAGACTACGAATGCATTGAAAAAAATAAATATATAGATAGATTGATTACTGTCTGTTACAAGTAGTGGTTCTCAATGGCTATTTTGACAGCTAATGTTAACTATTTTGTTAGCAGTATGGGTGAGTAATTGTAGGAGGTTTCATTAATAAGAACTAAAGAGTGGTACTAGATTTTCAGCAATTGAAATATGACGATAAAAAAAATATTAAGGGAGTGTTTAAAATTTGCATTGATTGTTTAAGTGAAGAGCTACTGTTTAATAACTAAAGCTTCTAAAAATTGGTTAACAGTAGAACATATAAATCAGGTCTGAATTTAATTTTTGGTGGAGCAGACATTGTCCTGTACTGAAGGTTTTCTGTTAGCAAGATTTACATTAAGATTATTCATGTTCAAAATTAACCTAAATATGAGTTTCACTTAAGTTGTCAAAAAATGTGCAGAGTATTCGTCCCTCTTTCTCATTACAATATAGTATCACAATATGGTAAGTAAGCACAACCATACAAATCAGATAATTTTCCAAAGTACAGTAATCCTAATTTGATTGTTGGCCTAATTCGTGAGAGCTGTCCACAGTTATGTGATTTCTTTATTATAGTCGGCGGTACCTTTTAAAGTAAGTATACTCGATGGATGTGTTGGAATGATCCATGAATTCATTTCATCTGCATGAGTTCTAGTTACAGTATTGAACCTATGGATCCATTTACTATCCATTAAAATGAAGTGGCTTTGCAATTTCTGCTTGGCAGTTTGGTGTCTTGTAAATGGTGCTTAATTCATAACTTCATAATGCAGAATGATGATGGAAAACCACTGAAAAAGCCACACATATATAAAGACTAAGGTTAAAATCCTCTGTGTTTGCAAGAATTCAAAGTACTTACTAGTTAGACTCAAAGTGCCTTGCACTGCTTCCTAACAAAAAATATTTTCTTTTACAGATATCCTTGTACTTTACGACAGTATTTGGATGAAACTATTCCTCCACATAGGGAAGGTGTTCGGATGATTCTGCAGCTTCTAGAAGGAGTGGATCATCTTTACAAACAAGGGATTGCTCACCGGGACCTGAAGTCCAATAATATCTTAATGGAATATGATTCAGGTTGGCAGGCATAAAACGTATGGTGGATATGATATTGTGACAGAAATGTGCAACGTCCCCTAACTCGAGTCACATCTAAATTCTTTCCTTGGTCCTCACAATAGAAATCCACATTCAGTTTAAGGGGAACAAAAGGAATTGTTTTTCCTGTGGATTGGCGAATTCAGCACTGCACCTCGCAGTGTAACTGATTTGCTTAAGATCATCACTACTAATTCATGTTTATAGTTTACATATTCATTGGCCATATAGCATATGGCATTGTTGTTATTGAGATTTAGCAAGTGAACACCTTGATTAATATGTTTTAAAACAGATTTTGTTTGCCTTTATTTTTCAGTTGGCTCCATTCGTTTGATAATCACTGATTTTGGTTGCTGCCTGGCTGAGAGTTACTGGGGTTTAAAGCTGCCATTTAACAGTACCTGTGTTGACCGTGGTGGTAACGTGTCCCTTATGGCTCCTGAAGTAAGTACAATGGTCAAACTAAGTCATACATCTCATACTGTATTTAACTTGATATTTTGCTTTGAATTCTGCCTCGAAAGCTGGCATATTGTAATCTTTTTAGTTAGCCAATAAAAGGTGTCATTTTGCTTGACTTCTCACTACATTCATAATGGCTAACACAGTACAACACTCTTATTCTTCCAGTTCATATTCTGTAATATCCTGACTATGTGATTTCGAAGGTTGCATGTGGTAGGTCAGATGTGTTTGTATAGTTTAACTTTAGTTTTTATTATTTTCCTTCGTATTTTGGACAACCTTCAAGGTTCATCTTCAGTAAATGGGTCCCATCTCAAAAGACATCCTGTTCAGAGAATATATTACTTTAGTCTGCTGGCTAGTATGCTTTCATTAGATGTTGTTTATTACTTACACAGAGTGCACACACTGCTTTTAGTACCCCTGCTTTACAACCCAACTCGGTTAGACTCGCACATACAAATCCAATTTCCATTATAGGGTATTCATGGGTTAGCATTATTAGGTGAGTTATGCCACTCAGCTGTATTCTACAGGAGATGCACAATGTGCTACTCCATTACACCTCACAGGACTCTAAAATGGCTCCACCCATAGTTGGTTCCTACCTTCCTACCCTTCATCACTTGCCATATTTTTTAATCATTATGATTCAGGTTTATAAGATAATGCTGTAAAACAGTCTGCTTTACACGTAGGGCTTTGATTGTCACCACAGAAAATTAACTTCTTTTGCACTAGTTGTGGACACTGCATATGGCCTATTGTTGCTGAGCCTATTAATGCTCACCATTCACCAGGAGGATACAACACCTGTAATTCCATGGGAACAAGAAGTGATCAAAACTAAACTGTAAAGCTATGGTCTACACTTGTGCCTCACCCTATAATCGATCTTAAAATTCTTAACATTACTGTCTGTTTCATTTGGGATATAACTGATAGTTAAGTAAACTTTGTAAACTCTGTATTATATATAAATGCAAGTCAGCAATCTGTCACTGAAGGTATTAACTAAACCCTCTGTCAATTTTAATTCAGCTGGTTGGGTTTCCTCTGCATATTTAATTGTACTTCTTGTCTTTAAACGCACAGGTTGTATCAGCAGTTCCTGGACCATGTACCTTTATTGATTATTCAAAAGCAGATGTGTGGGCTGTAGGTGCCATTGCTTATGAAATATTTGGACGGCCAAATCCATTTTACAAAACAGGCTTGGAAAGTCGGACCTACCAAGAGAGAGAACTACCAGCACTGCCTCAACAGATGCCTCCTGCAGTGCAGCTTCTTGTGAAGCTTCTGTTGCGCAGGGACCCACATAAGGTATGCAAAGTGTTTTTGAAGTTTCTATGCTTTCTAGTGCCTTATGATGGAGTGGCGTCCAGTTTAGAGTACACAAAGCTGCTAGAATAGGCTTAATCTGACCTTGGTCTAAATTACAGTTAGGTCCATAAATATTTGGACAGAGACAATTTTTTCTAATTTTGGTTATGTACATTACCACAATGAATTTTAAATGAAACAACTCAGATGCAGTTGAAGTGCAGACTTTCAGCTTTAATTCAGTGGGTTGAACAAAACGATTGCATAAAAATGTGAAGCAACTAAAGCATTTTTTTAACACATTCCCTTCATTTCAGGGGCTCAAAAGTAATTGGACAAATTAAATAACTGGAAATAAAATGTTCATTTCTTATACTTAGTTGAAAACCCTTTGCTGGCAATGACAACCATGATGTCTTGAACATTTATGGACCTAACTGTAAGTTTGTTCAGGAAGTGGATGCAACCACTAATTGATGTCATTGATAATAGTTTCCAACAAATTTTGTTATCAGTTACTTGCTATGTTATGGGGGACGGAAAGAGAACACAATTGGTGAACGCTATCTCTCTGTTTTATAAAAAAAAAAAAAAAAAAATCCTGGGAGGGAGACGAGACGTGATCTTCTTGGAAGACAATCTGATGTCCCATGAGAGACACTTCAGCGTCACTCGAAGACAGTTTCACGTCCCACGAGAAACACTTTAACATCATGTGAGACAACATTTAAAACAAGTTCACGGACATCTAACCAAGCTGTTGTTGGAATGCTTTTGGAAGACAGACATCATGTGCTCCCAGCTCTTTAAACAACGACATGCAGAACATGCAGCTTGCCAGCATCAGGAAGCCAGCAGATGATCTGACCGCTTCTCCTTAGCGTGTGTTCAGCCCCCAATCCCCTTTAACAACGTGAAGTGGCAAAATGACAGCTGCTGTACAGGCTTTGAAATGATCGACGCAAAGAGCGACAAGCAGAAAACGCAGCTCGCCAGCAGCAACAAGCTAGCAGATGATCCGCCTGTAACTCCTTGGTGTGCATTCAGCGCCCCCCCCTTCACAAAGCGAGCGGCAGAGACACGAATTGGCAAAAGGACAGCTGCTGTGCAGGCTTTTTAATGATCGATGTGCAGCACAACAAAAAGAACATGCAGCTCGCCAGCAGCAGAAAGACAGCAGATGATCTGATGGCATCTCCTTAGCGTGCCTTCAGCCGCTCCCTCCTTTACAACACGAGCAGTGTTATACGTCCTGCGAAAAAGATTTAACCATGCCCGGGGCCCAAAAATAAAGGATAAGTAAAAATAATGCATATGTAAGAATTTCCATGAAAATAACAATGTCTTTAAATTGTATATCTGGTAAACCAAACACAGGGGTGGGTGAATGAAGCAAGCAGGGGACAGAGCCCCCTAGTATTCTATACAAATGTTGGTGAGTGAGTTTTACTCTATATTTACGTGAAACTTTCATTTTGTAGGTATTTATAACATTGTATGTAAATGCCCCTTGTTTCTCTAAAGAGAGCACGTTTTTGCTTTGGCCATATTGGAGCCAATGAAATACAGACTGGGTGCTCTTGTGAGCAAATGAACAAGTAAGAAAGGTAGGGAGTTCCTGTCATCTAAACAGAATTTACAGAATGCCTTTTACAGGCTGTCAAAATGCACAGCTTCTGGTAACTTTGTGAATTTAGAAACTGTGCTGAAAACTGGTCATAGAGTTGTGTAATTTATTATCCAATACAATTCCTAGTCCTGTAATCTGGCATCCTCAAAACAGCAAGGTCCAGAAACTGCAGTCATTAAGTTTTATATCCTGTAATGTGCAGCCAACCCTACAAACTTCACATCGTAGACCAAGATTAACAGTCAGATTTTGGAATATGATGCAAAGACAGAATGTAAATAGGATGTAGGATCCAAAGAACTCCAAAGTGTGGAGACATATCAGTTTCTTCACATCTTGTAAGAAATCTGTGTCTTGCAACATCTGTAAAAGTGAGCTCAGTTGGTACAGGAGCACCTAAAACGTAAAATGCTTCAGAATTCTGGTGATTTCTCTCTAATATACACAGTTAGGGATTAAAAGTATGCAGAACTTGAAAGTGTTAGGCTAGACTGTACAGTTAGTAACTGTGCTTATTGCTGTGTGCTTTGTTTGACAGAAGTCATTTTAGTGCATACTTGTACAGTAGTTATGATGGAGAGCATTGTACATGGGCTAAAACTTTAATTTTTTAACTGAGTTAAAAATAATATATATCAGATATATATATATATATATATATATTTATATATATATATATATATATATATTCTAAAAGTCCTGGAATGGAAAAGCAAGGTGACGATACGTGATCTTCTCGGAAGATCTCGAAAGACATTTTAAAGACAAAAAAGACTGGCCACGGAGCGTCTCGCGGGGACCGTAAACATGACATTTGGTGCCAAGAGATTTTCCCAGGGCAGCCTCGCGGGGACGTGGAACATAAGATTCTTGCAAGACACACCCTTCTTATCAAAACAAAACATTCAGTCATGTAAAGTCATGTGGCACACACAGATCCTGTGCTCTCAGCAAAGAAGAAAGAGCAGCACGGAGAAAAGACACCCAAGGCGCGATACACATGCAGAGAAAGGTACAGAATATGAAAGCAGTAACAGTCGAAAGTATTGTAGCATCCCAGCCAAGCTGAAGCCTTTTTTGTTTTAAGTGACTGTTAGGTTTGATCGAGGGAGGGCAGAGTGCAGCACGGAAGACTGATAGGTGGGTGCTGATTGATGCGGTAAGGGGGAGGCGAGACCCGTGGAAGGAGAGGCTGGAGAGAGTGCTAGGAAGTTGTGTTTGGGGTTACGCAGTCGGCGATTCTTTAAAGTAGAACATCTGTGACACTTTATTACGTCAGTCGCTACAGTATCAAAAAAAAAGATGCCGCAGATCCCATTGACGTAAACAAAAGGAAATTAGTTTAAGTTGGAGAATTTCAAAAACGTGGTTTAACTCGCATGCATTTATTGGTTACTTTGCAAAAAAAATTAACTGCCAATGAAGTGGATCGTTTTGTCTGTGCTGAAATTCCAAACAGAAACCTATCCTAAATTATGGTACAAAGTCATTAAACACAAGTCTCACAGACCTCATTTAAAAGATTCAGCATATTGGGACATGAAAGATTCCAATTATTGTTTTTACAGAAGTTCTGAAATAAAAGTGAAATTAATGAAATAGCAACAATTCAAAGAAAAAAAAAATCTTAAAAGTGTGTATCTGGAAAACCAAACACGGGGGTTGCCGAGCGAAGCGAGCAGGGGACAAAGCCCCCTAGTGTGTGTGTGTGTGTGTGTGTGTGTGTGTGTGTATATATATATGTGTGTATATATATATATATGTGTGTGTGTGTATATATGTATGTATGTATGTATGTGTATATATATATATGTATATGTATGTATATGTATGTATATGTGTATATATATATATATATATATATGTGTGTGTGTGTGTGTGTGTGTGTGTGTGTATAATGTATATGTATGTGTCACAGATGACTTCTTTAAGCATTCATTTAATTGCAGACCCCATCATAATGAAGAGTGCCATGTTGTGTAAATATTTGCTGTTTTTTCTGTTTTAGAGACCAAGTGCCAGAACTGCTGCCAATATGCTTCATATTTACTACTGGAATGAAAAGCGGTCCTTTTTCAATCCAGTCATCATGAACAAGACTGTTGACTGGCTTCTGTGTCAGTGTGCCACTGCCATACTCCAAAGTAGAGGCTACAGAGGAAACACCGTAGAAGTGGAACTATTGAGTTGCTTTCTTGCAAATCTCGACATGGCAGAATTCCGAACAGGGATAGCTTATTTAGAGTTCTGTGGACAAAAAATGAAATGAACTCCTTTAAATAAATGTGTGGCCTGTAGGCTGAGTAGGCACTTTAACATGTTTTAGTATTGCTTGTAAGAAACCAGGTTTCTATTTTTTGTAGGTATTATTTTCCTAAACTGACTTTTACAACACTAAAGTTGAATGTGTCAAAGGAAGTTGAGAGATTCTAACAGAAAATGCTCTTCCCTTGGTTTCACTTTACAGATTTATTTTACTGAAATTGGAGAAAATGGCACTTTTTTTTAGCTAAGTCTGTATTTTGGAACAACTCATTTTAGTCAAGAAAAGTTGTTGTTTTTTTTCTTGTTGACAAAACTTTGCTTACATAGAGTATATTTTACTAAAATGTAAATTTTATCCTAAGGAAATATTTTGGTGTTTTATGTTTTGTTATAAACATTAAAAGAGGACTGTGGTATGTAGAAGCTTTATTCTTCTTGATGTTGACTGTCTTCTACACATTTTTTTAAATTAGTTTTAACACTTTGTGGAAGTAGACCCAGCGATTTTTCACTTGCAACCTCCCCAAGTGCTGCTTTGTGCATCAGGCTGCTAGGACTGGCTTCAAACCTACACATGTCGGACTTGAATTAAGTGGGTTTGAAAATGTTGTTTGTGAAAGCTCAAAAAAAAATGTTGTTCGACCCCGAAACCCGTAAATGCGATTCAGTCAGTTACACTATAACATCATGCGTACAGTAGATAACATGTTGAAAAGCAAGTTACATAGAAGGAAAGGTAAGTAATAAAATGGGCTTCGTTAAAAGAGTGGGGGACTGAAGGTGACCAGGCCATTAGTTGGGAAGTTTAGCAAAGACGCCAGTGAGTAAACTGAAGGGCCAGCTAGAAGACCGTATTTAAGATGTGGTAGGGTAGACTAATGCTGTACACTATTGCAGTATTAATCAGATGATGGTTCCATGACACGGTGTTTTGATTTGGGGAGCTTGTATGTGTTAATAAAGCACAGTCTGTGTGTGAAAGTGGAATATTCAGGGAAGACGGGCACCAGCCAAATAATCTGTTTAATTTGGTAGAGCGAGGGAGCAGATCGTCTTGGGAAAAGTCACCCTCACATTCTGTTATTACAATACAAAGTAGGATGCAAACACCCACATTATGGACAATGCAACCTGCACCTTTCATTACCAGTCTTGGTATGTTCAAATATATAATCAGTGTTATTAAATCTGCAGAAAGAGGAGTATTTTTATGTCCTGTCCATGGCTGGATATGTACGTTTCTACGGGTGGGTTATGCTAATTTACTTAGAAATTCAACCATGGGTCATGTACACTGCAGAGGAAATGCCTAAGGGAATAAATTCTGAACATAGAATTGTTTTCCACCCTCTGATAGTGCAGACTCTAGTGAGAATGCTGGTAGAGTTTTGAACTAAAAAGGAAGAGAACGACTAATGTTGTCTGACATGAAATATGCCCAAATGTTCATTTGTTCAGGCTCATACAGCACTGTCATACGTGGCATGGTCTATTCCAGTTGTGCTAATGCTTCAGAGTGATGACACTTGCCGCTGATTACATGGATATGAATGCTGAGATTT
The DNA here is from genome assembly GCA_026402145.1 of Polypterus bichir lapradei. Taxonomy (NCBI): domain Eukaryota; kingdom Metazoa; phylum Chordata; class Cladistia; order Polypteriformes; family Polypteridae; genus Polypterus; species Polypterus bichir. The sequence continues at coordinate 32,976,522 of JANRMT010062815.1, forward strand.
AGGTAGACCCTTAGTCAGTGCTACTAGTGCACAAGATTCTTGAATCTTTTACAAGGCCTAAGTATTCATGATATTGTACACTAATGGGTGTTAGCAGTGTAATGTATAATACAACTTTTATTTTCAAATGTTCCGATTCATAATGTATTCTGTTACACTGCTGTACTTGGATGTGTGTCTGTCAATTAACTGCGTAATTTTTTTAAGTAATTCAATAAACAAGGACCTCCTTTCATCCTCTGTCAGCTGTGTTGCTGAATTTAGATATCCATCCATCCATTATCCAACCCGCTATATCCTAACTACAGGGTCACGGGGTCTGCTGGAGCCAATCCCAGCCAACACCAGGCTCAAGGCAGGAAACAAACCCCGGGCAGGGTGCCAGCCCATCCATCCATTATCCAACCCGCTATATCCTAACTACAGGGTCATGTAGGTCTGCTGGAGCCAATCCCAGCCAACACAGGGCACAAGGCAGAAAACAAACCCTGGGCAGGGTGCCAGCCCATCCATCCATTATCCAACCCGTTATATCCTAACTACAGGGTCACGGGGGGTCTGCTGGAGCCAATCCCAGCCAACATGGGGCGCAAGGCCACTGCAGTGAATTTAGATACTGTAATGTAATTGTTCTCTTTTTAAAGAGGACATAACTGTAAGTGTATATGGAAAATGACAGTAAGCACAAAATGGCTGTAATCACCATAGACAGACTTTCATTTCAATGTAATGCTGTTTGAATTAAATAGCGATGTTGTTGTCATTCAAATGAGAATGGTGCTACCTGAGGTGAATGGCAAGTGCTGTTCTGTCTGTGTGGGCGGAGTGGTGGCTCTGAGGCTAGGGATCTGCACTGGCAATCGGAAGGATGCCGGTTTGAATCCCGTAAATGCCAATAGGGACTCTGCTCTGTTGGGCCCTTGAGCAAGGCCCTTAACCTGCAATTGCTGAGCGCTTTGAGTGGTGAGAAAAGCACTAATATAAATGCAAAGAATTATTAGGTCATATTATTTTTCTCCAATTATGAGCAGCGACATGTCCAGTACATGGGAGATATTTTTCTGAAGCTCCTGTGTATCAGACGCAACTTAACCTCAAACATAAAAATGCCATTGTCAAGAAGAGCTTATTTTTTTTATTTTTTTTATGTTGTAGGCAAAGTGAATGGCCATTGATTTAAGAATGTGCCTCCCATCTGGAGCTCACCCAGTACAAAGCAATTGGTGGGATGGTACCACTATGATATCTTGACCTCACTGCCTGTGCTAATCTAAAACCACCATTTCTGGTCCACCTAGATGCAGACAACAGAGCAATAGGAGCCATTCTGGCATAAGTAATGAATAATGTCTAGGTAGGTACAAACTGGCTTAAACACCAGGAACAAAGGGCTATTGAGACAGGGTGACTGTGAGGATCCATTAGTAAAACAAACCAAACAAAAAAAGAACTAGCCACTGTAATCAGATGCTTAAGATTTGGCTCTGCTATTTTTCAATTTGTTATTCTCTGTATTCTCCTTTTTTTCCGTCTCATCTGGGATTTCTTGGCAAAACTATATGTTCCACAAGTCCATTTTCCATGCCTCTGTCAACCATTAATTACAATACGAGATGGCTTCAGTTGATCCTATGAGTGTCTTCTTACCCATCACCCCCGCCTAAACACCACCCCTTCAGGCTCATTCAGCTTGATCAGTTGCCTCACCATGCCTCATATAACAGCATACCCTCATTAGACTGCTAGCTGGTATAACCACCGATCCCGCATTTGTCCATAAATGGGATGAAATTAATAACATTTTGACTTTAATCATGAACTCGATGTTTTTTTCATCAATGAGCTGGTAAAGATTTTCTTTTTTTAATTTTCTTTGTGGACCTAATATGCTGCTGCTGTATTATCCAGGTGTTCCCCACCAACCTCTTTTTTAACTTCCATGTAAATGAAAGTATGTAATTGAAATGGGCTCAAAAAATCACTATTAAGCTAAGTTCAGATTCTGATTCTGATGTTTAAAACTTTGAGAAACATTGATTTTAGCAGGTAAACCAGGTATGTATGTCTGTGGAAACTGATAGACAAAGATAACTTCCAAAAAACTGACCTAGGCACGGTATTTGGATGTTAAAATTGCTGTCTCTCAAAAAGGAGAGAAGAACTTGCATCTGGACAAATGGTTTTAGAAACATATTGAATGAATGTAAGGATGATGCTTAAAATACACATACAGTGCATCCAGAAAGTATTCACAGCGCTTCACTTTTTCCACATTTGGTTATGTTACAGCCTTATTCCAAAATGGATTAAATTCATTTTTTTTCCTCAGAATTCTACACACAACACCCCATAATGACAACATGAAAAAAGTTTACTTGAGGTTTTTGCAAATTTATTAAAAATAAAAAAACTGAGAAAGCACATGTACATAAGTATTCACAGACTTTGCCATGAAGCTCAAAATGGAGCTCAGATGCATCCTGTTTCCCCTGATCATCCTTGAGATGTTTCTGCAGCTTAACTGGAGTCCACCTGTGGTAAATTCAGTTGATTGGACATGATTTGGAAAGGCACACACCTGTCTATATAAGGTCTCACAGTTGACAGTTCATGTCAGAGCACAAACCAAGCATGAAGTCAAAGGATTTGTCTGTAGACCTCCGAGGCAGGATAGTCTCTAGGCACAAATCTGGGGAAGGTTACAGAAAAGATTTCTGCTGCTTTGAAGGTCCCAGCGAGCACAGTGGCCTCCATCATCCGTAAGTGGAAGAAGTTCAAAACCACCAGGACTCTTCCTAGAGCTGGCCGGCCATCTAAACTGAGCGATCAGGTGAGAAGGGCCTTAGTCAGGGAGGTGACCAAGAACCCGATGGTCACTCTGTCAGAGCTCCAGAGGTCCTCTGTGGAGAGAGGAGAACCTTCCAGAAGGACAACCATCTCCGCAGCAATCCACCAATCAGGCCTGTATGGTACAGTGGCCAGACGGAAGCCACTCCTTAGTAAAAGGCACACGGCAGCCCGCCTGGAGTTTGCAAAAAGGCATCTGAAGGACTCTCAGACCATGAGAAACAAAATTCTCTGGTCTGATGAGACAAAGATTGAACTCTTTGGTGTGAAGGCCCGGTGTCACGTTTGGAGGAAACCAGGCACCGCTCATCACCAGGCCAATACCATCCCTACAGTGAAGCATGATGGTGGCAGCATCATGCTGTGGGGATGTTTTTCAGCGGCAGGAACTGGGAGACTATTGAGGATAAAAGGAAAGATGACTGCAACAATGTACAGAGACATCCTGGATGAAAACCTGCTCCAGAGCGCTCTTGACCTGAGACTGGGGCGACGGTTCATCTTTCAGCAGGACAACGACCCTAAACACACAGCCAAGATATCAAAGGAGTGGCTTCAGGACAACTCTGTGAATGTCCTTGAGAGGCCCAGCCAGAGCCCAGACTTGAATCCGATTGAACATCTCTGGAGAGATCTTAAAATGGCTGTGCACCGACACTTCCCATCCAACCTGATGGAGCTTAAGAGGTGCTGCAAAGAGGAATGGCCAAGAATAGGTGTGCCAAGCTTGTGGCATCATATTCAAAAAGACTTGAGGCTGTAATTGCTGCCAAAGGTGCATCGACAAAGTATTGAGCAAAGGCTGTGAATACTTATGTACATGTGAGTTCTCAATTTTTTTATTTTTAATAAATTTGCAAAAACTTCAAGTAAACTTTTTTTCACGTTGTCATTATGGGGTGTTGTGTGTAGAATTCTGAGGAAAAAAATGAATTTAATCCATTTTGGAATAAGGCTGTAACATAACAAAATGTGGAAAAAGTGATGCGCTGTGAATACTTTTCTGAAGGAAAAGCCATTTTAGAACAAGTTAATTTTGTGTGTAGCCACCTTGAAAACGTTTGTTTGTTTATGCAGCTCATCATTAACCACATTGCAATTATAAATACTTTTAAAGGTAAAAGTAAAACTTAGACACACTACACACTCACATGTGCTAGAGCAGGGGTGCGTCGATCGCGATCGATCAGTAGATCGCTTTGCATTCAAAAAAAATATTTTTAAACATTAGTCTATCATATTTCCTCCCTATGGCATTTGCCACTTGACTGACATACAGGGCGGCCAGTCTGAGATCTCTTTTCTTCTAACACACTGGTCATCCCGCACGCACGATCAAACGCGCGAGTTGCTGCAAAACTCCGACTGTGATCTAGTTAGCCTTCCAATTTACATCGACTAAAGAAGGGATTTAAAAAAAAAAATTGTCTGGGTAGGGTATGGGCTGGATGTGGAATTGGAAGAGGATTTTTTTTCTCAAAATGTCACAATCGAAGTGCGTTTGTCTGATCTGTCAATCTATCATTGCTATTCCAAAGAAGGAAAATGTGGAAAGGCACTTTCGAACTGTTCATAAAAACTACGAAACTGACTTCCTTCCGAAAAGCGATCTGAGAAAGAGAAAGGAGAGGAAACTAAAATCGCAGTTAATCGGACAGCCGTCATTTTTCACTCGGCTGAATTCAAAAGCAAAGGCAGACACACCGAAGCATTGTTCCGGGTGAGTCACTCGATCATTAAGCATAAGATGTCCTTCCAAGATGGAGAGATGATAAAAGAGGCCTTCGTTGAGGCAGATGGACAGGGAGAAATTCCTGCTGAGATTTCAAGACTCCTGGCCGGAGAAAAAGGAGTTTCTCCTTGTCATTAAACATGCAGAATACAAGCATCTTAATAACAATCAATGGCTGCAGCGCCTTGATTTGGGGAACATCCAAAACCTCGCGTCAGAGCTGGAGACGCAATGGAAGGCGTGTGCGCAACTTGACCGCAATACGCCACACAGAGCAGATTGAAAACTGCCTGTCAGACTTTGACAGATGGTTTCAAGACTCAGCTTTACTTGAGCCAATCGCTACATTTAAGTGCCATCCATTTAGGGAAGATGTTGAGGATGATTCACCCGCATCAAAAATTGCAACACTGTTTCACTTAAAACTCCTCTACAGTGGAGGATGAGATTTTGACACCACAGGATGACATTCAGCTGAAGTCTGGGGCTCTTGGACAGTTTTGGAACTTACTCACAGAGGAAAAGTACCCAAAAATGAGGGAATTGGCTACCTCCTTGACTGCATTATTCGGCTCTACTTATTTATGCGAGTCAGCATTTTCCCACATGAAGATTATTAAATCCAAATACTGTAATGACCATAAATGTATTGAACTGTTATTGTGCCATAAAGGTTATTCAGTTATGCAAGGTACGACAACATATATTTTATGTATAAAGTATAATCAGTATATATATATATATATATATATATATATATATAT
>JANRMT010062815.1:32981964-33042823 GCA_026402145.1 Polypterus bichir lapradei
ATATATATATATATATATATATATATATATATATATATATCATTTTTAATGTAGGTAGATCATTTCGACCTGGTCATTTTAAAAGTAGCTCGCAAGCCGAAAAAGTGTGGGCACCCCTGCGCTAGAGCTATTTCATTTTAACAGAAGTTGACATAACTCAAAACGCTAGCTGATGATTTTTGTGTTAATGTTTTCGCTGACCTCAAACATTCGCATGGATGCACAGTACTTCTTGAACTCCGTTCTGAAGGTCTCTTCGTCGTATGTACATTTCCCACAATGCACACTCGCGGCGCCTCACACCGATCAAACTCCAAAGTTTCACTTGGGCAAAGCTGACACTGACACGGGCACCATGCAACCCGCTGCTCGCGCCACTGGGCTCATGAGAGCTCAAACTAAAGCTTTCGGGGCCAAGGTGCTTCTAAAGAGCCGAGTGCCCCACAAGCCAAACGGGGTGCTGTCTGCACCCGGGAGGGCGCTCTCCAGCTCCCGCTTCAATGTGCCTCCAAGCGCAGAATTCGTCGCCAGGCCGGCTGGCATCGCATCGATGTTCAAACTGCCGGTGAAGGAGTCTTCTGCAGGACTGGACGCGGCTTTCGTGGGAATCCCGCTGGACACCGGCACGTCTAACCGTCCCGGAGCGAGGTAAAATTGCAGTAAGTCTGTCTTGTCGCGACGCAGTCAAACGCCACCTTGTTTTCTTCATAAACCCGCGCAGTGTTACCTGGAAGGCCAGCTCGCTGTCAAAGTTGCAGACTACCGGTCATACGATACGCCTCGCGCACGTCACTTTGAGGACTGCTGGACCAGCTGCAGGCAGGTAGTCAGTCAGAGCTGCGCAGTTTTTGATGTTTTTAAGTGTTGCAACATACATTCGTAAGTCAATGTACAATATACACCATCAGCAACCAGATATATCAATTTTACATCAAATTAAATGCTTTACATATTTCAGTTACTCGCTTTACCTTATTATTTTTCACCAAACTTAGTGAATTTAAATACGAAGGACGTTCAATTTTAAACGTAATAAACACCGGATGATTGTTAGCCCATTTAGCTTTGTGTATATGATATCTAGCAATCAACAATACCAAATTCATAATGTATATCATTTCTCTGGATGTAGTAATCCTTACACTAGCGGTTCTCAAACTTTCGTAAGCCATTTTCTACCTGGAATAATTCCGCGCCCCCTGCATAGTATAAGATAGATGAGAATAACCCATGATACAACTAACAAAGGTATGATACTCGTGCGGTGTCGCGGTATCCTATCATTTTTACTTCCATAAGATCTGTATGTGTTCGGCTAACTTCGATGAAATATTTGCAATTTATTTTTTTAAGTGCTTTAATAACTGTTAAAATGCCTTGTGTGGTTTTTGGTAGTAATTCTAATCCCAAAAACAAATAATAAATTATTTATTTTTTATTTAATTATTTTTTTATGTAAAGAAACGATTAAATATGTTTTAATTTTTAAAAATCTCGTAAACGAGGACACCGATGAAGTCAATCTGCACGAGACGAACGTATTTTCGTCCGACAAATATTATACAGCTGTTAGTTGTATCATGAAAATAACCCAATACGCAGTAAATTATTTAAATCAGTTTGGCAGTATTGGCTACGCTGCCAATGTGGTGCAGTCGCGCCGCATTATCACCTGATCAACTGTTACACGAATGTTCGTGACAGATACTGATACGTCTCGAACTTTCTGGATTGAAAATACGCGGCTATAAAAGCAGCAGCAGCGGCGCCGTTCGTCAGTTAGTCATTAGATCTATGCCTCAGAAATATTTTATTTTAATTTTAGTTATAATGCATTCTTTGTGATTATATGCTTACAAATTTAAATTTGAAATAAAAATGTAAAATATTAATTTTGACGTCCTGTTCATTTATTTGAAGCCCCACAGGGGGGGGCGCCCCACAGTTTGAGAACCGCTGCTTTACACAATGCAGCACACGGTCGACTTCTTTAAAGTTAACAAACCTGAAGAGTTCCATGCATGTCATTTTGAATTTACACCCACAAACAAATACGCTAGCAAATATAAAACGGTTTGGCCAAAGTTAATTTACTATAGGGCACATTGTATGTACAATTCTGTAAGCAGGAGCGGACTGGGTCCCAAAACCGGCCCGGGCATCCTTCAACGAGTGAGGAGGTGACGAGGTCGACCCACTCGGCCCATTATTATTCATTGTAATTTTCTTAAAATTTGTGATGAGTACGCAGCTCGCTATTTGCAATGAGCCAATGATATGAACTCAATCTAAACTGTTGCCAAACTTAATCTGTATACTGTTGTTTAGACAAAACGACATGCTTAGAAATAAAATGTAATGAAAAATAAAAAATTTAATAACATGCCTTACACGTTATTAGAGTGCATGTCAAATGTCATGTCCAAGTGCCAGTACCCTAGTAGGCTAGTAGCTGCTCATTTACAATGGAGTAAGTTATAAGGTTATAAAGAAAACCTCCCATGATTGAAATGCTCCATTAACTTAACAATAAAATATAAATGTTCCATCCTAATATGAAAAACTCCTATCCTGTGCTTTATAACTTTATTTCATCATACTAATAATCGCAGCTGAAAACCACTAATTATCACTCACGCCGAAGGCCAGAGAACAATAAAATGCATAATACGTAATCTAAACTAATTATTAGTACAGAAGAATTTAAATACTAGATATGAGATAAAAGAAATTACAATAATGTATATACTACCCGAAATGTAGCGGTATTGAAACAGAAATTGGCAAAAGGCAGTTTTGACCAAATGTTTCGCTGCAACGTTGTGTACTGACAACTAAAACAACTTGATGACGTAATACGGTATATTAATAATATTGGACTATTTAAATGACAGTACCGGACAGATAAAGTTTAGTAGTTTAGAAAATTAATTTCAATATCAGACAGTAACCAGTACATAGAATTTATTTCATGAAACAGCCGTCCCATGATCAGACCAGAGTCAGCAGCCCACCGGGCATTGCCCAAATGCCCTAATGGCAGTCCACCCCTGTCTGTAAGTAACTTCTTTGACCTTCTTTATTAGACAGTATTGAGTTGGGGTTGTCAGTAGTTGTAGAGTGATATATTAGACATTTATGGATGCAATGAGAAGTGACGCAGAATGACATCTTTTATTGGATTACAATATGCAAGCCTTTGAGGCAGCTCAGAACCTAAAGAATGGGCCTCAGTGGCCTCAAAAGCTGTCATATTGCAGTCTACTCAGCCAATGAAAGGTGTTATTTACGTCCACTTCTCATTGACTTATGACTTTTCCAGTCATTTTATTTAATTTTGCATTCCAAAAGGAAATACATGAATGCATTACACAATGGTTATATAGTCTCCTTAAATGAGCATTATTACCTTTTGTAATAACTTAATATTTCCTAAACTGTATATACATCATTCATAGAGGAGACCAGGTTCACAACAGCAAAATCTGCCTTTCTATTGATTAAAACAGTCGTACTGTCAAGAGAGGCGCTGTCAACGGTCATGTCACAACCAGACCAGGGTAGCAGGAGGCTGGAGCCTGTCCCAGCTAGTACTGGACACAAAGCAGGAATAAACCCTAGACAAAGTGCCAGTCCATTGCAGGGCAAACACACACTAGAGTCAATTTAGCATCACTAATTCACCTAACCTGCAGGTCTTTGGACAGTGGTTGGAAACCAGAGCACCTGGAGGAAACCCATGCAAACATGGCAAGAACATGCAAAGTCCGGACAGGGATCACCCAAGACATGAACCTCAGCCTCCCTACTACAAGGCAGCAGCACTACCACTGTGCCCCAGTGCCACCCCACTAACAATGGTGACTAATTCAACATGGGAGATGGGAATTTGAAATGTATCTAAAATTCTGTATTAGACAGCATCCTGCCCTCCTTATTTAATAATTGTGCAACTAACCAAATGTCATTATTAAACCATGAGTGCAAAAATAAACTTTTGTTGTTATACTTAATATCGACGTTGGACCTTAGTAGTGTCAATTATTTTAGCAGAGAATCATGGAAGAAGAACACTGTTCGTGTGGCACATGGAACATACTGAATGTTTTGTAATGTTGCTGAGTTTTGAAATATTATTTACAAAGTTCAACATACTTACTGGGAACAGGGCCAAAAGCACAAAGTGCACTGATTTCCATGCAGCTTTCATTTTTTGACGGCCCTTGTATGTGTTTGTGTGGAGTCTGCACATTTTCCTGTGTCAAAGTATGATTTCTCAGATTTTCTTCCCACATCCTCAAATAACTGCGTCCATCCATCTTTTTAACCTGCTTTTCCTTGGCAGGGTTGCTGGATAGATGGAGCTGTTCCCAGCAATCATCGGATACAAGGCTGGATTGCGTGCCCATTATTATACGGGTTATACAGTAGATGCCATCTATCAGTCAGTGTCTGTGTGTGTGCATGAATGTGCCCACTGATGGACTGGCACCCCATTCTGGGACAGCAGCTTCAGGAAGCAGTAAGTTTCAGTTTTCCTGTTCAAGTGTTACCTAGTCAGTGAGGGTGCGTTCAGCACTCCACTGTTTGCACAACCCAGCATCAGCGGCCTTATCCATGACCTATTCTGAGGAGAACTGCTTCCCATCTCGTGCTTGCTCTATTTTTGCCCACTGGATAGTAGATCATCACACTTAAATTGCTTCTCAAATTGCAGAAACCTTAGAGCCATGGCAGCTGGGTTGAGGATCTTTTCCATAGCTTGCAGTGATTTAAACTTTGAGACCCTGTGAGTGACCAAGCCGATCAGGGTGGAATTGCCTCTGTTTTAACAGCTAATGGTTACCATGTGCTCTTTTATAGTATCTTCAGTAGTTAATGTTTTGTTTATTTTTAACTTTAAAGGTGTAGTTAAAATATATTCTTTAAAAATGTTCCCATTTTGGAGGAATTAACAGTTTTAAAATTGGAGCATCGGGTGGCGCAGTCCTTGAAATCACCACCTGACAACACTTAGACTTTAGTTAGATTCCAGACTAATAAGGAATATTCCTATTTTAGGGGAATTAGCAGTGTAATTATTAGAACGTCTAGTGGCACAGTCGGTGGCTTCACCACCTGATAGCACTTAGATTTTAGGTCAGTGGTTCTCAACCTGTGGGGTGGGCCCCCCTAGGGGGGTGTGAAGTAACAAAAAGGGGGGCGCGAAGATGTGAAAAAAAGAAAACAAGAATCGAAAATATGAAAAATACATCTGTTGAAACCAAAACAAATTAACTTAAACTACATTCTGATACTAGAAAAATAAATATAGAGTTAGATAAATGTCTATAAAAGTTAAGTAGGTATAATAAAATATGCATCTATGATATATTATTAATTATAAAAGAGCAAATTGGTATTAGTGGGCTCCTTTCAAAAAAACGTTAGGGGGCGAGATTAGAACTGTTAAGAAAACTCGGGTCGCAAATACTTAAAGGTTGAGAAATGCTGTTTTAGGTAGATTCCAGGTTTATAAGCAATACTAGTTGAAATACCTAGCGTTGCCTGGGAGGAAAATAAAGTGTTTTTTTTTAAATTGTTTGAGAAAAATATAATTAAAAAAAACACAACTTTAAAAATAAAAAGAAATTAACAAACAATGAAGACTTATAATATCCTTGTCTTGCGTTCTTGTATGTATGTTATCATCCGATTGATGCTCTGAACCAGCCAACTCTATTTAATTTCAAAAGCAACAGGGGCGCGGTGGTGGTGCTCACACATAAAGAATGCTGGCAGTCATCTCCAGTTTGCCCTCTGGTGGTCGTTCAGAGTGTCAACTGGATGATAACATGCATACAAGACCCCAAGATCACCCCCCACCCTACACAGAAGAGGTTGGCTTAGGGTTGATTTCACCCTACAGTATTTTTAGTTGACCAATGAGAAACATGTGTACCAAGTTTCATGAAAATCGCTCCAGCCGTTACGGAAGTGATACTGGAACATAAATACATACACACACACATATATTGACTTTTATATACTGTATATAGATTTCCATTTTGGAGGAATTAACAGTGTGAATGTTGGAATATCTGGTGCTACAGTTGGTGGCATCACCACCTGACTTTGGGTGGACTCTAGACTTTGGAGACTTCTGAGTGGCATTTGGATGTTCACCTTGTGCTTCTCTGGACTTTCACATACAGTATGACTCCACCTACACCCCACAGTTCACTGGCACATTATTAGGCTGTTTTACAGGCCTGTATCCTACGATGTGCCTTTGATTGCTGCCCTATACTGTTTAATACAAGTTCAGAAACAAATTATGAATATTTGTAGTTTTTTGGGCCAGGATTTTGATCTGCCAATATACTGTATACTGCAGTTACAGTGTGCCTTTAAATGAAAGTGGATGGAAATGTTCTAGAAAGTTGACAACAAATTTTGCCACATTCAGTGCATTTTATGATTGCACAAGTAAAACATAATGTTGAAAAAAAAGTTCTGTAAAAACAAATATTTAGTGAAAATAATCTGTTACAATATTTCCATTATCCACATAAGATGAACACTACATTAAAAAGAATATTCCGGTTTCCTCCCACAGTCCAAAGAGGTGCATTGGTGATTCTAAATTGTCCCTAGTGTGTGCTTGATGTGTGGGCGTGTGTGGGCTGGCACCCTGCCCGGGGTTTGTTTCCTGCCCTGTGCCCTGTGTTGGCTGGGATTGTCTCCAGCAGACCCCCGTGACCCTGTAGTTAGGATATAGCGGGTTGGATAATGGATGGATGGATGTGCAATGATTTTAACAATTTGCCGTATATCATCTGTAAAGTATTGACAGTAGCAAAGTGTGCTAATAAAGAACTTTTGATTAATTATAAAGAAGTGGATGGCGTGGGGCTTCATTGGTTAACACTGATGCAGCCGCATTGTGAGTTTGAATTCTGTGTCTGGTTGTTGTTTGAGTGGACCCTTCTTGCTCTCTCATTTTGTTTTTCTTCTTTGCACTCTTGCTTTCATCCCACATCCCAAATATGTGCAAGTTAGGCTAACTGCAAATTCTAAAGTGTGTGAGTAGGCCCGGCAGAAGACTGTTGCTCTTGACTTACGTTTGGTGTCTCGAGGGTATGTTTTGACTCTCTACAACTCTGAACTGGATTCAGTGAATTAGAGAATATCATGTTATGCTTTTGGAATTGTTGCAGTGAAGACGTTTTTGCATTACCTGCTGCAGATACTAAGCTTGTGTGGTTGTTTTAGGTTGGAGCTGATAGTATATTTGGTTTGGGTCACACATTCCAGGCAAAAAAGACAATCTGCTCATTTTTTGCACATTTTTAGGAGTGCATAGACAATAAAGTTTGAGGCACTTTATGGCAATCAAAAAGCTCCGGCTAATTTAAAATACAAATCTTAATTTAGGATTGTCTGGTTGATGACATATTATGCATATTGGTTGGTGAATTTTACAGGTTTGGCCCTCGTGAGATAAGAGCAGAGTCTTCAATGTTGCGCGCCTACAATGGTGGCACAAGGGCTGCACCTTATGAGTCGCTGATGGTGGCCGACATCGGTGATGTTAACGTCAATTTGTATGACCTCAAGAACAGCTGCAAGAGGATACAAGAAGCATACAAGAAGATCATCGCCAATGGCTGTATTCCTTTAACTCTTGGTAAAATTATATTATTGTAAATTATTGTACTGAGTTTAAATAGTTTAAAATTCAGAAATATATTTTCAGTAGCAACTACCACCCAGTCCAGAGCTGGTTAATGTACCTTGTATCTGAGAATGCCAGGAGAGGCTCCTGTTCTCCATCCACCCATTTATCCAGCCAATGTTTACAATATGTCCTGTTTCCTGTTATCCTAAACCAGGATTATGTGGGTTTATTAACATGATAGATGAATAGATATTTAATTGTCTTTTTAAACAATGTGTACCTCTACCTTTTTGGCAAACGTATTCTTTCTGTTTATTCCAAACCCAATTGCATTCAGTTTAACAGGAAGAGTGCTGCATTCAGAAATGGTCACCTTATTGATGATTACAAGTGAGCTTGGGTCTGATTCCCAGCGAACCGACAATAGAAAAAGTGTCTGAAGAAAATAGACAGTTAGAGGTACTTAATCTGAAAACACAATGCAAGTTTAAAGTTGTGAAGTTTGTGTTACAAACATTGACATGTAATGGATGGAGGCTCAAAAAGATGAGCTCCAATCTCTGTGAATGGACACAATTTCTGACTTCACATTGTTTCTCAACCTTCTTGTTGTTGTGACCCACTTTTTCCTATATAAGTGTCATCGTGACCCACCAGGATTGGGGGACTGGTGAACTGAGTGTGATCATCAGAGAGGGGGCAAGGGTGAAGCGAGCGTGATTGTCAGTGCAGGTGGGTGGGATCAGACATGATCATCAGAGTGGTGACCCACTGCCAAAATACATATGTTTAGTACATTGTGAGCATATGACTGGATACCTAAAATTTGGATTATGTGACTTGAGGACGTTGAGATTTTTTTCATTGAAGTTTTAATATTATTTGCTGTTTTCTAATATGGGTCTCCATTTAAGACCATTGTAACAGATGACAAAGATGACAATAAAAATTTTTCTCAGTCATCACTGAAAACAAGGTGGGTTAGGTAACAGATAAAATTTCACTTGTAACGGACTTCTGGGTGATTCTATCTGACAGGAAGCCATTATTGTTGATTAGTTGTGGGACTAATGTCTATGGTCTAAGTCAGGACTCCAGCTGCCACATTTTGAAATCTGTTGTAACCAGTTGCCTTCTTCTGCAGGACAACTATTGATGAGAGAATTACAGGAATCCAGATACAGCAAATCAAGAAACTCTAATGATGTTACATAAAGAATAAAGTATCTGGTCTGCCGCCAAAATGTATCAGTTATTGCTCGGGTACAGCAAGGCTGGTCAAGATGGATGAGAGACAAAATATCTGCTAGTAAAATCCTCTGCATTACTCCAAGAATGTAGGAGAACCCCAAGGAGATATTTCTTGGATGGCAGTCACAAGCCCCATCCTTTTAACACCATGTTTCTGGCTTTATCTTGTTTTGTCTTCAGGTGGTGATCACACAATCTCATATCCGATTCTGCAGGCTGTTGCTGAAAGGTGAGTCATTCGAAAGATACAGGCTAGAAAAGATGGAATCTTATGTAACAAAAGTGCAGGCTGGGTTGGGTGGATGTGTGTGCTTTGTTCTTCATGGCCTCTAAAGACTCCTGTTTCCCCAAAGAGGTATGCAACATTCAGTCAGTTGTTCTCTCTCTCTCTAAAACATGTGCCAGTCCTCTGCCCTTTCTGTACTGAATCTCTTAACTTTTAACCACAGCATTCCTCTTCAGATTGTCCTTGAGTCTTTCCAGCACACTCAGCTACTTTCTTCCTTTCTGGACCACTGCACAATCTTTAGAAGTTGGATGTTGGTATGACCCTCTTACTGTGCATTCTACCAGTTTGTAAGCGTGATGACTCAGTTTGTGAAAAGGACCCTTACTGGGTTATCACAAAGTTCATTGGTATTTTTTAACATATTGTCTAAATATTTGATAATCATAGTGTGTCAAAAGACATTCTTTTATCAAACCAGCATTTTTAGACCATTTTTCAAATTTGTCATTTCCCACCTCACATTATCATTGAGGTTTGCATGAGTGCCAATGCTGTTAACATCTTCCGTGTGAAAACAGGCAGTAAACATTTTCCAACAGAATTCTTTTGATTAAAAAGCAAATTACATAACAGAAGACATCAGTGGACATTATGGGGAGGTGCATTTAAGATTGAGGCCATGAAGCACTTCTTCAAGCAAAAAGTGGTGGGAATCTGAGGTAAACTACAGAGTCATGTAGTTGAATCAGAAACCTTGACAGACTTAAACAGCTTAGCTCTTAACAAACCAAACAAAGTTGATGGTATGAATGGACCCCCCTTGCTTGCCAAAGTTCACATATTCTTACAGTTTTACTATTTCTTATCATAGCACAAAGCTGGACATGTGGCTGTGTGCTTGAGTGTGTCCTGTGGTGATTTGAACCCAGTACTCCTGGGTCAGACTCCAGCCCACCACCACCCTGTACCGGAGAAAGACAAAATGTAGCACTGGAGTCCTTGGTTAAGTTTTCCACGGTGACTCTTTTCTTTTGCCGCTCCTTACAGATATGGCCCAGTTGGCTTGGTACACGTTGATGCCCATGCAGACACTGGAGATGTCACTCTTGGTGAGAAGATTGCTCATGGTACTCCATTCCGGCGCTGTGTAGAAGAGGGCCTGCTGGACTGCAAGCGTGTAGCACAGATTGGACTACGGGGATCAGCCTACACACCAGATGCCTATGAGTATAGCAGAAGTCAGGTATTTAAAGTCGGACATACAGTATGTCCACCATTGGACTGTTCACTCTATAAGCAAGTCAGGCCTCTATAATGGGAAAACAAGAGACAGAAACAGAATGTGTGGATAGTTTGGTGGTTGCAGTACTCACTACCCAAGGGTGGGTTTGAATGTGTGAGTATGTCTTCAAACGGACTGGCATCCTATCCAGGTTGGGCGGCTGGCCTTACCCAATTCTGGTGCCATTGGCTCCAGCCCCTATGACTCTGTAAATTGACTGAATAGGTTTAGAAAATGGATATATCAATGCAAAACTTAAAAAACCACTAGGATGTATATACAGCACAGTGCTTTAACTGGAACCATATTACTTGTGGCACTCTGTTTATGGCGATGCAATGACATTCAATCAAATATTGCTGGGGGTAGGAGGGTTCCTACATAGAGATTCATGAAGATGTGCTGGTGCTCACTGGTAGGCTAAGATAAGGTGATGGGTACAGTAAAATGTAGATCATTGCAACATAATGACAATCGACCGAAGTGCAATGTTGTCCCCTGTAAAGTTTCATGAAGAGGTGCCAGTATTCATTAGCATACTATGAATAGTTACCAGTACAATGAAAAATAGATTGTTGGAATAGAACGATAATTGATTGAAGTACAGTGTTGTCCCCCATGTAGATTCTTGAAGAGGTGCTGATACTCACTGGTATTTAAAGACAAGGTTCTAATCCTATAAAACCTGGAGTCTTTTGCAGTTGCGATATCCTATGATAGCCAGTCATAGAGAGCTGTTTTTGGGATGGGGTCCCACGTGAAAATTAGCATAGAAGTGCTAATCTGATACACAAAGAAAATCTGCTGGTAGTCTATGTAGAAGTTAGAAGAGGTGCCTGTACTGAATACTGATGAGGACTGCCCACATCAAGCACTGCATTAATGAATATTCTTCCCATACTCATGCTTGTTGTTTGCCTAGCAGCTAAGGCATTAGACTTTAAATCAGAAGGTTGTTAATTCACTCAAAAAGCCTGCAGTCCAACTGTATAAAATAAATGAAAATAAGCGTTTTACACATCCGTTTTTATATAGTTCTTTGAGAGGATATTCCCTCTTGAAAGGCGCCATTTAAAGCTTGTATTTTAATAGTTTCTTCCATAGTCTCTTAACATGCAGCACAATTAACACAAAAAGTATAAAGTGTCAGTGCATCCATTTTACCTGCCAGCTTAACAGTTTTATTGTGCACCTTGGGTCCTTTCAACATTATGAGAGCTGATTTGTGCTTTCTATTAAATTAAATGAAGTGTTGTATTTTAATTAGTGAGATGCCCATGGATCTTTTATGATCACAGAGAGTCAGGACCTTAGTTTTACATCTCATTCAATGGACGGTGTTTCTCTGTCACTGCACTGTTGCATAGGGATGCACACACAAACCACAACGTTAGCACCTCCTGCTGGCCTCACCAACACCTCTTCCAACATCAACCCAAGCTTTTCTGGTTGGTGGGCCCAGACATGTTTAGCTTCAGTTTGAATACCTATGCTGAAGTGCAGGTGACATGGTTACATTCTTGTTCATCATGGTTCTGGGCAGAGATGATGTGTTGCATGCTGGTCAGACATAGAAATAAAATTTCATTCTTTTGACATTATTGGTACACAGGAAACCAAAAGTTGTAAAGGGCATAACATATCTAGCACTCTCTGTATCTTCATAGCCATTTATCCACTAATTTTCTACACCCACTTAATCCAGGTCTGTGATTCCCATGGTCAGCAGTCTTGGATAGGATGTTAGCTGGTGTGCCAAGATGACACTGCTTTACATGATGTGCCAGCAAAGTTGAAATCTTCGAATGGAGGTAATCTGGCTTGTGGTAGGATCACAAGGGTCTATGAAGCTGTTGTTTCACTCGGGCTGTTGATGACTTTATATATAAAATGAAGGGTGTATTCTCTCAGCTGTGCTGTATAGGTGGTGAGATGTGAACATCAAAGTTTTAAGTGCACCAATAGCAAGTAGGTGGCCCAAATGTGGATGGTGCATTAGGTTGCTATGCCACTTTCCCTACTGATGGATACTTTTCGCTCTTTTTCTTGTTTCTACTCAGGGGTTCCTGGTAATCCAAGCACAGGAGTGCTGGCTAAAATCTTTGACTCCCCTGATGGAACAAGTCCGGAAGCAGATGGGAGATGGTCCTGTCTACCTTAGTTTTGACATTGATGGTTTAGATCCAGCTTTTGCTCCTGGCACAGGAACTCCTGAGATTGCAGGCCTTACTCCAGTGCAGGTAATTTGTTTGTTTGTTTGTTCTAAAAGACTTAACCATTTCTAAATAAGGAAATGGAAGCTATTTTGTGACAAGGGAAGTTCTCTAAACTCTCTATCATAAAGAAATGGGGCAAAAATAGGAATGGACAAAAGGGCAGACACTCCTGTTAAGAAAAGCAATGTTACAAGCTTCTCTTTCTTCTTCACAGGCTCTGGAGATCATCCGTGGCTGCCGAGGCATGAACATTGTAGGATGTGACCTGGTGGAAGTGGCTCCCGCTTATGACCTTACTGGTAGGCTTCTTCTGCCTATGGTGTCTCTGACATACACTTGATTTTCTTTCTCCTTGAGTAGCAATTATCCAGGTCTTTGGACTTATCATGAGTTGCAAAAAAAGCAAGGAGAGCAGGAGCAATCCAGCTTCCATGCAAACTGAGCTTAGATGTCTTTGTTTAAACCTGTAGACAATGGCAGATGCACAAACCTGGTCAAAATGTACTTTTCAGCAATGAAACATTGAGGACTGCCAGGCATATTAAAACCAGGAGAAATGTCCATTTTAGACAAAAGCAGAACTCCAGATAATTACTTGCACATGTAAACGCGGATTATTAAGATACCAGGTTTCTCCTTTAACTGGGTTATTCACCTTAACCCGATTATGTCTGTGCATATAAACGCCCTGTTTGTCAGTTATGGAGGAGAAAGGCTTGAGAATATTCATTGGTAAGGCATTAATTGTGAAGAATAATGTTCAGTCTAGTCTAGTCGGTTTAAAATTTTTTGCAATTTGTTCAAAATGTTCATGTATCAGTTTCAATTTTATTTCTTTGAAAAAATTTTTCATTCTCCATCCATCCATCCATCCATCCATCCATCCATCCTCTTCCGCTTATCCGAGGTCGGGTCGCGGGGGCAGCAGCTTGAGATGCCCAGACTTCCCTATCCCCAGCCACTTCTTCTAGCTTTTCCGGGGGAATCCCGAGGCGTTCCCAGGTCAGCCAGAAGACATAGTCCCTCCAGCGTGTCCTGGGTCTTCCCCGGGGCCTCCTCCCAGTTGGACGTGCCCAGAACACCTAACCAGGGAGGCATCCTGATCAGATACCCGAGCCACCTCATCTGACTCCTCTTGATAAGGAGGAGCAGCGGCTCTACTCTGAGCCCCTGCCAGATGACTGAGCTTCTCACCTTATCTTTAAGGGAAAGCCCAGACACCCTGCGGAGGAAACTCATTACGACCGCTTGTATTTGCGATCTCGTTCTTTCGGTCACTACCCACAGCTCATGACCATAGGTGAGGGTAGGAACATAGATCGACTGGTAAATTGAGAGCTTTGCCTTACGGCTCAGCTCCTTTTTCACCACGACAGACCAATGCAGAGCCTGCATCACTGCGGACACGGCACCGATCTGCCTGTCGATCTCACGCTCCATTCTTCCCTCACTCATGAACAAGACCCCAAGATACTTAAACTCTTCCACTTGGGGCAGGATCTGGCTCCCAACCCTGAGAGGGCACTCCATCCTTTTCTGGCTGAGGACCATGGTCTCACATTTGGAGGTGCTGATTCCCAGGACCTTGCCTGTTTGCAAGGAACTGCCCTTCTGATACAAGCTGATATTTTACAATGCTGTGGTGTGAACTGCCTTGTCCGAGATACAGATTCAAACAGGGAGCAAGTGCTCATGGAAAGTTTAGTGTCTGATAGTCTGTTTTGACTCTCAGTCTTTTGTCTTGACTTTGTCTTTGTCATAATGGTGTTTTCGTTGGGAATGATTTTTGTAATTTTGTTCCAACTATGATCACAGTTAAGCTTTCTGCTTATAAAAGTTGTTTTGTACTCTTGATGCAGGCAGAATGGACAGAGTTGTATAATATTTGAAATACAACACTTATGTGCAGTATTTCTTCATTGCCAAATATTATTCTGACTTCTGACTGATAATTTTGTAGATAGATTGTTTTAATGTCTCTCACCCTGCTACACTCCTGTCCCAACGAGAGTGAATTTGAAAAAAAAATTACTTGTACGTTGAGTGATAGATAATGATAAAAGTGCAAATAAAACATGACAAAAAAATGAATGATCTCTGATTTACTTTCTGCCACAGAAAGTGATTCAAATGACACGAGAGTGACAAGAACAGCTGTAAACATGCAATGATTCTTGCTATGAGTTGTGCTTGCTCTGTTGTTATTAATGAATGCCACTGAGATGTCTGCTTATTATAACGTCTTGTTTTTGTCTCTTTAGGAAACACGGCTCTAACTGCAGCAAATCTTCTCTTTGAAATGATGTGTGTCCTTCCTAAGGTCAAGTACTACTAATGCTTTAGGACGACTTTACTGATTAAAAATTCCTGTACCATTTTATGAAGTGTGATGGGCTGATATTTGTTTTCATTGATGTTTGCTTTTAATGAATCAGATATGTAGGAATAGATTAATAAAATGAAGGTGCTTTAGGAGAATGTTCTTCCACTAAAGCAACTGGTACTTTGAGGTTTAATTTTAGGACTGGCCCAGGGCATGTGTGCTTGTGCTTCATCATGGCAGTGCAGGAACTTGAGAGCTGACCTGGAAAGTGCACATAGTGGTGGGTATGTGTGGACTTGCTATAATAATGAGAGTAAGGATGCCTCAATTATAAAACATTTGATAGATTTGAGCGTGAAAACGTGCACACACCAAAAAATAAGAAAAGCTGTACACAATAAAAAAAATCAGATTTATAAAACCTGCCCTACACACATCTATATTCAATTTACCGTTTTTAAATCACAATTGTCCTTTAAATATGTGTACGTGAACACGCCTCCAACTTCTTCTTCTTCTTTCTGCTGCTCCCGTTAGGGGTTGCCACAGTAGATCATCTTCTTCCAAATCTTTCTGTCCTCTGCATCTTGTTCTGTTACACCCATCACCCGCATGTCCTCTCTCACCACATCCATAAACCTTCACTTAGGCCTTCCTCTTTTCCTCTTCCCTGGCTTCTCCTATCCTTAGCATCCTTTTCCCAAGATATCCAGCATCTCTCCTCTGCACATGTCCAAATCAACGCATTCTCGCCTCTCTGACTTTGTCTCCTAACTGTCCAACTTGAGCTGACCCTCTAATGTACTCATTTCTAATCCTGTCCATCCTTAGCATCTTTAACTCTGCCACCTCCAGCTCTGTCTCCTGCTTTCCGGTCAGTGTCACCGTCTCCAACCCATATAACATAGCTGGTCTCACTACCATCCTGTAGACCTTCCCTTTCACTCTTGCTGATACCCATCTGTCACAAATTACTCCTGACACTCTTCTCCACCCATTCCACCCTGCCTGCACTCTCTTCTTCACTTCTCTTCCACAATCCCCATTACTCTGTACTGTTGATCCCAAGTATTTAAACTCATCCATCATCGCCAACTCCACTCCCTGCATCATTACCATTCCACTGACCTCCCTCTCATTTACACACATATATTCTGTCTTGTTCCTACTGACCTTCATTCCTCTCCTCTCTAGAGCATACCTCCACCTCCAACACCGCCATGAAATGCCCATATATGGTTCATACTAATCAACCTTATACATATGCAATCATGATGCTGCAGAGCTTTACTGGTTGGTAGAGCCTCACCCTCCTAAAGCATCAAGACTCCACCCACTGCACTGAAGAACATCTAGCTGTGCTCCAGAACTGGGAGCACAAAATCATATGCAGCATTATAGAGCCTCTCCACTGTGCTGTGAGGGTCCGGGAAAGGCATAAGAAGCCAGTGTCTGAGTAGGTAGCCAATATCTCCTGGGATTTATAATGATGCAATTGTTGTTTCAGTAAATAATACAGGTCATATGAAATGCTGAGGGTTCAGCCAATTAAAAATAAGCCAGTCACGATGTACAGCACCATCATGTCTGTCAAAGTTACTTTGCTCAAAATAAATGAATCATGGGTTGACCCAGGCCATCGGGACATGGTGTTTGTCAGTCTCATCTTGGATGACTTGTGAATTAATGGAACGTAACTGCTTACGGTTAACAAAGGCAGCTTCATTCTGGCTAGGTGCCTCATTGCAATTTGAGTCCAGTAAAGTGCAACAGTTACATTGGGAGAACCGGACACTGCTGCATATTGACTTTTTATGTTGGATAAAAAAATATTTTTTTTTTTGTATCTACACCCACATCATACGAAAACTGGATGCAGCGCCTCATCGGTCATTTAATGGCTTTCAGCACAGAAAGCATTATGGAGTGAAGCTTGGTTGAGATATCCATGACCTGTCAGCCAGAAGTGACAAAAATAAATTGACAAAAATCCGTAAAGGTTCTTTAGTGCAAATTCGTACCACTGGATCTGTTAAAAGGGAACTAAAATAGTCTGCACATCATATTGATCGTTTTTTGAAGTGTAATATGTTTATCATGTCAACACACATTATAATAAAAGACCAGTGATATGAATTATTATGTGTATGAGTTGTCAATTAGCTGGTTTGACTGTATTTCCCCACTTTATCAAGGGTGTTGTCTTTTCCCATTTTCTCCAAAGTGTTGCGTATGCATGGGTCAGAGTTGCCATAAATATACGAATGTTCCCCTGTCAAGTTTTCTTTTATAAACTGCAACATTTGCATGAGAAGTTACATACACACATTTCAGGCATCTTTTTGTGTGCATGCAAGCTCTATAAATGAGGCCCCAGGAGAAGAATGTTTGTAGTAATAGACTGGCAGAGAATTGTTAAATAAAGAGCAATCTAAATTTACTTAACAAAAAAAAAAATACTGCAAACAGAGAGCAAAACTCATTTAGGCATGAGCAAAGGGTCAAATCCAGCAACCAGTTCCCTTTAGTAAAAAAAAAATATTGCAAAAATGTTGGCTGTTAAATTATCCAAAAGTTTAGATGATTAGCATGTGGTGCTGTTTCTGTGCTGGCAGTGACATGACAGGTGTCACAATCACCAAAAATATGTCTGTGGTCATAAAAATTTGTTTCATGGCAATGCTTGCAGTTAAAGAAATGTTCCCAAAATGGCATTGGATTGGATTAATAAGAAAAAAAAGAACACACAAATAAAACATCAAATGTAAAAACTAAGAATCATAACAGCTATCTGATCTACACTTCAGCAGATCATGGTGATGTATTTTAATTGAGATGCCAAGTATAAATGAATATTATTGATACAAGCAGTTCAATATCAGTTAATTGTGATGAGTCCATCCTTCTATATAATAGCGGTCGGGATTGTCCTTCCGTCCCGTGAGTGCTACGCAGGCGCGGAGTTTCACACACGCCCTGTCCATTTTGCAATGCACGTTGGTATTTGTAGTTTCGTTTTTCCAGGTAAAAGATGATTTTCTACTCCAGACTGTGCGATATCTTCTTCTTCTTTCTTACTACTGTATATAAAAGTGGTCGGGATTGTCCTTCCGTCCCGTGAGTGGAAAGCGTAGCGGTATTCCGCTTATCACAGACTTACCACTTGCAGCTTGCGGTACGAAGCGACATGATGTGAGCAGAGTTCTGGTGCTCCCATCGTTCCCTTGCTTTTGTGCGCGATGCGCTGGAAAAATAGATAAAATTATGTCTCTGGAAATAATTAATGTTGATGGAGTACAAATGCCTCACCGCGTAGTAAATATCAGGGGGGTTCAAAAGGGCGACCTCAATATAGAAAAAAAGTTTACATTTCATCACAAAAATAACAGAAACTACGAGTATTAAAGTAATACCGCTCAAATGCAATATAACCAAATTAATGAGTTTGTATAAAATATCAAATTGATCTACATATTGAATTGCCTTAAGAAGTGGTCAACTTAAAAGTTGGTCGCCTTAAAAGGCGGGTCAGCCTAGTGTATACATAATAAACAAATGGAAAATCTTATATATTTCATATACAGTGGAACCTCGGGTCACGAACGTCTCTGAACATGTACAAATCGGGCTACGACCAAAAAGTTCGCCAAACTTTTGCATCTGTTCACAACCACACACTCAGGTGACGAACAAGCCAGTTTACCTTCCGTTTCGTACGCGCCGATGATTTCCGCACGTGTTCAGTCTCTCCCTGTACAGTACACTGTTCTCGGTCAGACTTGCATCGCGCAGAGGGACTTTACCTCAAAACTGTAATCTCCTCTCCACCCAGTTCCTCCTCACTTCCTTCATGCCAGAACTCGACTCATGCAAGGTAAGTTTTCTTGGTTGTTTATGGTTAGTTTTTGTATAAATTATGGATTTTTCAAATGTTACATTTTTCCCTGAGCTTAAAACTCATTTAAAAAACTGTTTACAGCGATCGGTTCGTAAGGCTATGTGTGAACTCCTGCAAGGTTAGTTTTTGTATAAATTAAGGATTTTTCAAAGGTTCATTTTTTCCCTGTGCTTAAAACTCATTAAAAAAAGTGTTTACAGCAAGCGGTTCGTAAGGCTGTAGCATGAATTCTTGCAATGTTGGTTTTCTCTGTTCAAGGTTTTCTTAGTGTTATTCAATCTTTTTACATTTAGTTTACTATTGCACTGTGCATTCTATGGTATAATTAACTATTTTTGTGCTTAAAAATCGTTAAAAAAATATATTTACATACAGCTCGTATGGTCCAGAACGGATTAATTGTATTTACATACAATCCTATAGGGGAAATTACTTCAAGTCACAACCAAATCGGGTTGCGACCACAGTTTTGGAACAAATTACGGTCGTGACCCGAGGTTCCACTATAACAAGTTACGATCTTTCTGCCTCAAAACAACAGGAATCAATTCAGTGAACCAAGACCTAATCATCAGTCCCAAACGAGTACC
The DNA here is from genome assembly GCA_026402145.1 of Polypterus bichir lapradei. NCBI lineage: Eukaryota > Metazoa > Chordata > Cladistia > Polypteriformes > Polypteridae > Polypterus > Polypterus bichir. The sequence goes on from JANRMT010062815.1 coordinate 33,001,414, forward strand.
AAATCCACTGATGTACGGTACAATCATGAAATGTTGCAGTAGACCTGTGTTTTTATTGGCTTACAGGGTCGTTGTTGTAGATCCTTTAATGTTATTGTGGGAATATTTTGAGAGTTCATTGAGCATCCCTCCATTAGCAAGAAGGTTGAATTTATTTGTCAGCATGTGCATAGTTCATTAAATGGTGGAACATTAAATTTGAAAATCTTCTTAAATGTCTTTGTAACCAGTTTCAGAGCAAAGGTATCAACAATCATATTTTTGAGGGCTTCATTATGTGTCACCAGTATGATTAAGCTAGACCTCAGTTCTTCATTTTTTGTGTAAGGTTAGGCCTTTTAACATACTCTCAATGATTTAATGGTATTGGGCACACTTATGGTTCCCAGCCAGGAAGATCCCTGTTAAATAATTTAGAAAGGTGGACTTTCAAAGCTGTTTATTAAATTTGTCTATTCTAATTACAATGAGAATACGATGTCCCTTATTTGCATACATTAAGAGATAAAACACTTTTCAGGGAAAAGTGTGACTTATTTTTTCGTATTACTGTAGATTTGTACAATTAGAGGAATTGATTAGCTCGGGCTCTGTGAGTCTGGTGCTCCACTGAACAGCTAATCGGATTAGTTGACTTAAGTCAGATAGCCCATACACAACCCAAATCTTATAACTATAGTGTATCTGGGTGTACTGTGTAACATCAGCAAGTAGAATGTTAAGCAATGACTTATTTAGCGGAACAGAGCAGAGCGCGGGAGTCCACAGCTTGACTCTATTGGGGTTATTGCTTTTTCTTGAATTGTCAAGCAAATGTCATTGACAATGTCACCTGTTCTGATCATTTTCCATTAACAAGCAAACAGATGGCTTCACATCAACACCACTTGGCAGGAAGAAGCAGCTTGTGCTGCATTTGCAACTGTGTTTTAGAAATCTGAATTTGTCTAATCTCCATTAAGATAGCTAATGTTACTTCCATTTCCACTACACTAAGGCTAGCAGTCTAATGGAATAACAATGGAGCAGCATTATGTGTAACAGTTTTGATATTGAGTATTTAACAGATATTATTGGACGTTATAGTACCTAGCTGTCACATGGCTGAGGGTTAATTATTAATGCCATATTGACCTCACAACATCTACATGTTGTTAAAGGCTGCTAACATTAGTCGACATATGAATTGCTCTGAGTGTTGTCTTATTGAAGATACGTTTATAAATTTCACTGACACACAGATGGCTCTCTTAATTACAGTTAGTGATTGGCTGATTTATGGAAGAAAAAAGTGCAATGAGCTCAGATTAACTGTTGGTTTATTTTATTGGCAGGTAACATTACTGATTTTGACTCTGTATTTACTTCATTATGTAAGTTTATTAAGCATGTTCAATAACAGTACTAGTAGTTTTTATTTTATTATTATTATTAATTGTAGGATTTTAAAAAATATATTAATAGTAGTAGTAGTAGTAGTAGTCAGTCAGTCAGTCAGTCATTTTCCAACCCACTAAATCCCAACACAGGGTCACGGGGGTCTGCTGCAGCCAATCCCAGCCAGCACAGGGTGCCAGCAAATCACAGGGCACACACACACCCACACACACCAAGGTCAACTTAGAATCGCCATTGCACCTAACCTGCATGTCTTTGGACTGTGGGAGGAAACCGGAGCACCTGGAGGAAACCCACAAAGACACGGGGAGAACAAGTAGTAGAAGTGGTATTTAAAAATATTAATATTATTATAATTAGTAGTAGTACTTAAAATATTATTATTATTATCAGTAGCAGTAGTAGTGGTATTAAAAAATATATTAGTAGTAGTAGTGTTTTAAATATTAATAATAGTTATATTTATATCTACTCTATATATATAAAATCCTAAGCCTAAAAGTGAAACGATTTTGTGACGTTTCTATGTCATTTTTTTGTCAGGCTTTAAATAGGGCTTATTTTAAAACCTACATATATATGTTTGATATCATTCTTTTCAGAATTTATCGAACTTTAATGTGATGTTGTTAGATTTTCAGATTCTTATTCCGTTTTTAAATTAAAATATAAACTAAACAAATATCAAGAGCTCACTTCCCACGAGACGAGACTTAACCAAGAGTGGCAAGAGATTTAACCACACCCAGGGCTGGAAATAAAAGACAAAAGAGGTCATGGGTGTTCCAGCAGGACAATGACCCCAAACATACCTCTAAAAGCACCCAGAAATGGTTGAAGACAAAGCGCTGGAGAGTTCTGAAGCTGCTGTACAGGCTTTTAAATGTTCGAAGTGCCGCATGAGATGCAGATCACACGGCACAGCAGCAAGCCAGCAGCTGATCGAGCAAAGAGGAGGTAAAAAAAAAAACTATTTGTTTCGCATTGTATCACCACTTAAGAGGGGGTTTCGGAGGAGCAACTGTGTCTCCTTGGGGTGCGTGCAGCCCCCCTCTTCACAATGCGAGCAGCAGAGATGTGAAGTGGCTGGTGCGTAGTGCAGGCCAGGGGGATTGGTGAGCAAAGTGAGCGAGGGGAACCCCCTAGTAATATGTATAATATTATTATTCATAGTAGTAGTAGTAGTGATAGTATTGTATATATTATTAGTAGTAATAGTAGTAGTGGTGGTAGTATTTAAAAAATATAATTTTTATCAGTAGCATTAGTAGTGGTATTTAAAAATAAATTAATATTATTAGTAGTAGTAATATTTTATATAATAGTAATAATAATTCTTATTATTACTATTATCAGTAGTACTAGTAGTAGTTTTAGTGGCATTTAAAAATATATTATTATTATTAGTAGGAGTAATATTTTAAGTAATTATTATCAATAGTAGCAGTTTATTAACAGTATTATTACTAGTATTAGTAAAAGTTGTACTATCAAAATTGTTTTTGTTGTTCACAAGTGATACTGATGGACATATCAAATAGCACAGATTAACAGAGCCATTATTGTTATTATTATTACCACCAATTAGGCTTTCCTTTATAAAGGAACGTAATCAGTTGGTGTGTCCTTGCCATTAAATGCCACTGAAGTCCAAATCTATTTATTGCCCTCCGGATTGCAGCAGCTCTTCCAGTTGCCAGTTTTTCCAGACCTAAGCTCATCACGACATGCAGCACTTCACAGCACAACGACGTATCAGCAGCTTGGCTGTCATCAGCATCAGGCGAGACGTTGCACAGAAGCTCTCATGTGATGACCTCATAGATGACTTTGCCTTCAGAACACGCAGACGCTTGCTATTGTGATATGCAACACACCGACTGAAGAAACCAAAACATTCACTTTCAAGTTTTGATTTTTAAAGAAGTATTTGTATTTGACATTAAAAGTTATAGTTAGCTTTGTGATGTGTGCTTCTTTGTTTATTATGTGTTTGATTTATTATTGTTCAAATGAAAGCTGTTATACTGTAAGAAACACTAATGTAGTGGGTTCAGGGAAGGGCATGTTGGGGAGTTTGGCGGGGCTCCCTGTTTGGCTAGGGGCAGCACTGCTTATACCATGTGATTCACCAGGGTCTATAGCAGGGGTGGGCAAAGTCATTCCTGGAGGGCCGCAGTGTCTGCGGGTTTTTGTTCCAACCCAGTTGCTTAATTAGAAAACAATCCTTGCCAATAATGACATTTCATGGCTTGCTAGTGCTTTAACTCTGCTATGTCAAGTCATTCTCATATCCTAGATTTTTTTTCCATTCTAAGGATATCATCCAAATACTTTGAAGTGTAAAACGGATGGGTAATTCTCAATCCTTCACTTTTTTCTCTTCTCTTTCCTTCCAAGTATTTAATTAAACCAAATAGGGCATGATAAATACGCACAGGTGTAAACGGTAACAAGCAAAATGGATAACTGCTGGTTTCTTTTTTGTCATTTGGATCTTATTGTTAATAAGGAGCAATTAAAATCCAAGAATGCAGCTGTTTAAGACTGAAATAAGCAATAAGGGTTCAAAATCTTAAAGAGGGAGATAACTAAAATGAAGCAGAAGTGTTTCTAGAACAATAAGTGCTTCTTATTAAGCAATTGGGTTGGAACAAAAACCTGCAGCCACTGCGGCCCTCCAGGAATGACTTTGCCCACCCCTGGTCTGTAGGCAGCATCATGAAGGTTTCTTCTCTGCCCTCAAGCTGTGTGCCTTAGTAGTATGTTATAAAAACAAGGAGAACTTCATGTGGCTTGGCATGGGAGTACATGTGCCTGTAACCAGAACTACAAGTCAAGTCGATGTTTCTCCTTCATCACCAAACATCATCTAAAGTGCAGCCTTTGCAGATATCAAGAGGAGGTCCATCCAGTGGGAGCAGATCCCAGGTGAGCTGTGAACCTCCCATAAGCAGCTGTCTGTCCTTCTTGTTCACCCTTCATTTGCACTGCACCTCCAGGTGTTAACGCTTTTCCTAAATATCAGGACACACTCCTTGCCTGCGTATCTGCACTGAATTCCCACAGAGCGGAACCTCAGAACCGAGCACAGCATTTGACATCGCCAGGTTTTCAAGAAGTAACAAAGCATTCTCCTCCTTAATATATTTGAGAAGTGTGTCTGGTAATACAGTCATGGCCGAAACTATCGGCACCCCTGGAATTTTCCCAGAAAACTGTTGCAATTACAAATGTTTGGTATACACATGTTTATTTCCTTTATGTGCATTGGAACAACACAAAAAACAGAGAAAAAAAGCCAAATCTGACATAATGTTACACAGAACTCCAAAAATGGGCCGGACAAAATTATTGGCACCTTTTCAAAATTGTGGGTAAATCATTTTATTTCAAGCATATGATGCTCGTTTGAACTCACCTGTGGCAAGAAACAGGTGCTGGCAATATAGCAATTACACCTGAAGCCAGTTAAAATGGAGAAAAGTTGACTCAACCTTTCTGTTGTGTGCCTGAGTGTGCCACACTAAGCATGGAGAACAGAAAGAAGAGCAGAGAATTGTCTGAGGACTTGAGAACAAAAATTGTGGAAAAATATCAACAATCTCAAGGCTACAAGTCCATCTCCAGAGATCATGTTCCTTTGTCCACTGTGCGCAACATAATCAAGAAGTTCACAACACATGGCACTGTAGCTAATCTCCCTGGATGTGGACAGAAGAGAAAAATTGATAAAAGACTGCAACGAAGGATAGTCCAAATGGTGGATAAACAGCCCCAATCAACTTCAAAACATATTCAATCTGTTCTGCAGACTCAGGGTGCAACAGTGTCAGCTCAAACTATCTGTCGACATCTGAACGAAATGAAACGCTATGTCAGGAGAGCCAGGAGGACACCACTGCTGACACAAAAATATAAAAAAGCCAGACTGGAGTTTGCCAAAATGTACTTGAGGAAGCCAAAATCCTTCTGGGCGAACGTCTTGTGGACAGATGAGACCAAGGTAGTGCTTTTTGGTAAAGATCATCATTCTACGGTTTACAGAAAAAGGAATGAGGCCTACGAAGAAAAGAACAACACAGTTCCTACAGTCAAACTTGGTGGAGGTTCTAAGATGTTTTGGGGATGTTTTGCTGCCTCTGGCACTGGATGTCTTGACTGTGTGCAAGGCATCATGAAATCTGAAGACTACCAAAAGATATTGGGGCGCAATGTAGGGCCCAGAGTCAGAAAGCTGGGTCTGCGTCAGAGGTCACGGGTGTTCCAGCAGGACAATGACCCCAAACATACCTCTAAAAGCACCCAGAAATGGTTGAAGACAAAGCGCTGGAGAGTTCTGAAGTCGCCAGAAATGAGTCCGGATCTAAATCCGATTGAACACTTATGGAGAGATCTCAAAATTGCTGTTGGGAAAGGTGCCCTTCAAATCTGAGAGACCTTGAGCAGTTTGCAAAAGAAGAGTGGTCGGAAATTCCAGTTGAGAGGTGTAACAGGCTTGCTGATGGTTATAGGAAGCGCTTGATTTCAGGGATTTTTTCCAAATGGCATGCAACCAAATATTAAGTTGAGGGTGCCAATAATTTTGTCCAGCCCATTTTTGGAGTTCTGTGTGACATGATGTCAGATATGGCTTTTTTTCTGTTTTTTTTGTGTTGTTCCAATGCACATAGAGGTAATAAACGTGTATACCAAAACGTTTGTAATTGCAACAATTTTCTGGGAGAAATGGTGCATTTTCAGGGAAAATTCCAGGGGTGCCGAAAATTTTCGGCCATGACTGTACAAAGTGTGGTGTCAATACAGCCCTCAGTTCAGGAGGTGCCTGCTGTTGAGATTTGGATAATACTTCGTTTTTGAGGCCCATGACATCAGCGTCGTGTTTACAGACGATGAGGCCATGTTGTAAGTTTCTTTGTAGAGACAACAGAGCAAGACCCCACAAGTTAATTCCTAAGACCTGTTGTCTCCCTGACTGGTCCAAATCACCTCCACCTCCAAATCACAGGTCTAATATCTTCAGCCATCACATTACATATTCTTCCTCATAGCATCAAATTGCAAAGAACTGAGCACCTAAAACTGACCCCAGTGACCCTGAAAAAGCAGGTCTCACCTTGAGACACTCAGAAAAGTCCCCTGATGTTGGTACTTCATCTTTCTTTGGAAACAATCAAGGAGAAGACTGGCAAACTCCAAAGATGGCCCTGTGCTTCCAGCAGAGGTGGATACAATGAAGTCCTGGCCAGTACCCCACCCTGCCAGGAGGAGTTCAGGCTGTCAGAAGATCTGGATGTGAGCCCTAGCACATGAGTGGCGATTGAAGATCTCTGGGAAAAATATACATTGAGTTGGGACCCATCCAGAAGGCTGCCCTACGGCCTGTGCTAAAAACACGTGTGGATACTGAAAGTTAGATGGAAATATATGTGATGAGCAGTGGCTGAAAGGAGAAGAAAGAGGGGCCCACGGCTGTCTTTTTGAAGAAACCCAAATGTGCATGATAAATGGTGGGAGAGATCGGGGATACGATTTATACAAATGATTAGACTTCTATGTGTTGTGAGGTACCAACTGGCATTCTGCCAGGAAGGATCCTACTTACTTACCAAATCAGGAGTCCATGGGAAAGGAAGGCCACTAGTGGAACGCTGATATTTCCCTTCCTTGCCAGGATATGAACACAGAAAGATGCCAGGGTGGGTGTCCCAGCAACCACGGAAGGATACACTGGTTGGGCTTGGGCACCTCGAAGGTCAAGATAGTGGGTGGCTGCCTGTTACGGGTAAAACACTGGGTTACAGCATTCTACTATGAGAGCTGTAGTCCCATGGGCCCACCCTTTTGGGTTCTGTGGGGGCGGCCAGCGGAAGCTGTGAGGTACTGAGGGCACAAGTGACTGTTGGAGTCCTACCTAACCTGAAGTGCTTCCCGGAGGCTATAGATTTGACAATGGAAGTACTCCCAGGCCCAGAGTTAAAACAGAGCCCTCTACTTGGCCCACTGAATCAGGAGCGGAGATGGACAGTGCTCGTCTGGGTGGGGTGGAGGAGAATAGAGCAAATGATGGAAAGACTGAAAGGTTTCCTCTGCTGTACTGGCGAGTGTTGGAACCCTTAATGGTAGTGTGGAGAAGAAATCAAAGGTACACTTGGTTTAAATAAAAGAACTGGTTTTGAACCCAGGACTGCGTCAGCAGCAGTTGAGTCTGGGGTTTTGGGGTTCGCTGCAGGCCACAGTGTATTACAGCCACAGCTGTCACTACAACACACACCTTTGAAAGTTGTTTGAATGCCTCAACAAGGCCAGCCTCACCTACCATGGTAGATGTTAAAATGTAACCACATAATACTGCAAGGGGGGCCGTCCCACCCACTGGGAAGATTTTAGGAGGCCCAGATATGCAGAAGCACAACAGGATGTGCAAACCACACAACACCGACTGTCTCCGGAGATTTGACAGCAGCCGTACCATGTGTGCTTCAGAAGAGGTCACCCACCTGAAGTTAAGCTTGTTCAGGCCAGGCTAGTACTTGGATACGAGACCATCTGGGAACAGCTTAGGTTGCTGCTGAAAGAGGTGTTGGTAAGGCCAGTAGGAGGCGCTTACCCTGGAGGTTGTGTGTGGATTCCAACGTTTCAGTGCAGTGATGGGGACACTGTGTTGAAAATATAGTGCTGTCCCTTGGATGAGATGTAAAACTGAGGTTCTGACTCTCTGTGGTCACTAAGGATCACTGGGCAATTTCAAAAAGAGTAGGTTGCATCCTGATGTCTTGGCTAAATTGACCATAACAGTCTCATCCATTTTGGCCCCCTAGTCGTCTCCTGTCCCTAACTGGCTAACTATACCACCCCTTCTTCACATAATAGCTAGCATGTGGTGAGCATACAGGTACAAGAATGGCTCCCATCACATCATCCAGATGGGTGCTTCACATTGTTGGTGGTTGAAACAGTTCCCCTCTGTCCACGTACAGCAGTTTGAGAAGAGAGAAAAGCGATATATAAATGTAAATAATAATTACCATTGCTGGCCTGTCAGCCCCTTGGACAAAAAAATGCTGAAGTGGGACTACTTTCACTGTGTTTATTCCACTTTTTGCATCTGAGCTCAAGAAGTCTGGACTGCAGATGGATGAATCCAACTTCTCTAGGCAGATGACTGCCACATTGGCACGTGACGCTGTGGGCAGCTGTTATCTGGCTGGTGTCACAGCATGAAGTTATCACCGCTGATTGTTGGCCTGTCTGATGATTCATCAAAGAGATTCTGTCACCCATGGTACTGTACATACAGTATCTTCACAGCTGGCCTGCCTGATGCCATACTACAGCAAAGATCAGACATCTCTTGGGAATACCAATATAACATCAGCCCCCCTTTCTCTGTCTATCTTCAACTCCAAACTGTGAGGCATTCTGGGAAGTCAACCTTACTCACAAAAAAACAAGTCTCGGGTATTGTGACAGAAGAGTTCTCATGGATGGCAGACACCTTCAAAAATGGCCCATGCTCACCAAGATCCTGCTTCCTTTCTTTTCTAGTACCCAAATAAAATGCAGCTTTGCAACAGCAGTGATTTGGGTACATCACAACCAACCATTTCTCAAATTTTGCAAACAAACCTTGAGCACCCTTACAACACGTGAGGTAATAATTAACAGGTTTAGACATTTCCCTGTCACTCCATGTGAGGTAATTAATGTAAAGGAAGCTGCACTCTTGCAAATCGGGACACACATGAAGACCATTACACCAAGTGCGGATGAGCACCTATGTGTGAACCGCTCCTGACATCACAACACCAACACAGTGGTTGCTACGGATGTAAACTATTTTGGGTAGCCAGCATAACACCCTGAAGAGAAGCGGGGCAGGATGGGAGAGTGACAGCGAAATGTTGCACGATTACGCCAAGCTCTGCATTTCATGAACCCCTGAAACATTCACATTACACTTTATAAGAAGGCAGGCAGAGACTTCTGGGGCATTGGAAATAGAGGGATCACAGAGAGGGACATGTCATATGACTCTGGAAGAAAATCGCGAACAGTGGAAGAAGAGTGAACACGACTTCAGAAAGGCGAAATTGCAACTGTGGATAGTTTCAGTACTAACTGTTACTTTATGAGGCGTTTCCCATGACCATAACAGCGGCATGGTGACTCTTCTGAAAGTGCACCTGTGGATCATTCACTGTTTAATAAGCATGTTCATTATCGGGTTTTACTCTCATTTGGTGCCTGTGTGTGTCCATCTTGGTGCTTGTTACACTTTAATCCTTGTTGTTGAGAAGTGGCAACAATCTCATGCAGGGTAGCACAGTAACCTGCCTTATTATGTTGCCTCCTCCTTTTTCCACTACTACTTTGAATATTATTACTATTAACTTTGTGATGAAGCCTTTGCATTAGTATCAGAAAACTACAAAATGACTTCTAGATTCGCATTTTGCTGCTTGAAGTTCTACAAAATTGTGAGCACATTCACTCTCAAATGTGAACTCCTACTCCTCACTGGTTGTGGGACACTTGGTAACGATTTCACATGTTCTCCTCTGTGTAAGACAAACTCTTATCTTGGTCACACTTGAATTCTGAAACATTTGATAAAGACGGGCAGTTTGTGGGAGCTTGCAGTTCTCCACCTGTTCATGGTGGATTGGTACTCCCAGCTACTATGGTTTCCTGATGTACTCTTAAAACTGCTCACGGGTGTCCACTCTTGCCTCACACTTGGTCTTTACAGGTTAGACTTGGACTCCCTTTCATCCTTGTAATGAAGAGTTTGAGGTCAGAAAATCAATGGTGGAATTTGTTAATTAAGTCAACACAGTCCTCTCTGGAACCAGAGCTCAATTCTGAGCTTGTCGTGTTCTGTTTTATAGCTTGCACTTCTCCCCACAGTTGCTTGTGCTCACTCTGTCATTACTTTAAGCATCCTAAAGATGAGTTAGTTGGTTGGTTGGTTTCATTAAATTAGCTCAATTAATAATGCACTCTCTGATTGGCTTGTTGCTCCAAAGGTTCAGAAAACAGATTAATAACATGGCATTCCCAGACCCGGTTAGTCCAGTTCAGGGTGATGGGAAGCCAGGGCCTGTCCTGGACACGGCACCAGTCACTCACATATACATGGCACAGTCTTGAGTGTCGGTTACCCTAACCTGTGTGGCTTTAACGACAGAGGAGGAAACCTACAAAATCCACAAAGACAACGACCTGACATGGGATGTGAATTCAGGACACCCTGATTTGTAATAATGCAGCACACTGTGCCACCATGCTGCTTCCAAAATGGATATATTTTGTTGTGTTTTTTAAAATATAAAAAGAGCTCACTGTACCTGCTGTGTGTGAACAGTGCAATTAACAAGTGTGCAATTAAAACAAACTCTAAGTGCACTTGTGGGTCTCCATCATAAATAATATGCTATTAAACATTAGCTAATGTCAAGTGACATATACTGAACTCTATACACACAATCCCATCAAGGAGTAGTCGCAGACCCTGCTGTCTCGGAATTACAATGGCTTACATATACATCAATTGTAAGCCAACTCAGGGTCAAACTTTAAAACCAATTTTATTTTGTCATAGAACATCAAGGTAACATGTATAATAAATAACATCACAGTCTAGAGTTTAAAATAAAACCTAAAAAAAAAAAAAGCATTCAGACATCAGTATTAAATCAGAGCTAGCCTTCAATTATCCTTCCAACAGTGCAAAAGACAAGCAGAGCTGTTTCAAATTTACCTGCCAGTTTTCTGGGGCACTGCTCTATAAAAATGCCATCCTGCCACTTGAATGTCTGGTCCTCACATTCCAGCTGCTGTTCTTCAGATTCCTCGAGTTTCACACCTTCCTTTGTGTTGCCTAACAAAAGGCCTGGTGCTTCATTACTCTTGCCTTTTCAATGGCCCCATCATTCTACATCTAAGGCTGCACTAACAGCTGGGATGGTCTCCTGTTTTAACAAGATCTTTCAACAAGTTTAATCTTCTGGGTGTAAAATGCCTCATTCACAGAAAACCAATTCAGGAGAATAAAAAGAAATCAACCACGTTGGAAAATAGTGTCCCCGTTTAAATTCTGCACCACCACACCCAGGTTTCTCAGGAGTGCCTTTCACTTGAAAATCTCCAGTGTGAAATGTCCATCCAGTGAATGCAACAACTGGCAGTATATACGGTGGTGGCATTCAGACTTGAGTTAGATAAAACATACTTGTTGTAAACATTGGTACTTGGTGAAATTCAACGATTTAAGTCATTTACTTTACCTCTAGGATTAGGTCACAATTTGAATAAAAAATAAGGTTGCTCATCAAAAATCAAAAACAAAGTCCCATGATTTGTATGTCAGTCATATTGCAAATAACTGCTCATCTCCCTAAAGATCACATTATCGTTCCGAGTTACATTCGGTTTCATCCTAGATCTAGGATGGTCCACGTTTGTTTTTTCTTCTCCTAAAGGTCCTTTGAAAATCCTACTTGAGGAAAAAAAAATGAATTTAAGGCTGCACTTAATCCTGAATGTTTGCTGAAGATGTAAAACATCTTTTTATCACATACATATTCTGAGTGCTGAATTCAAAAATAAAGTCTCTAACTTAAAAAAACAACAACTGCGTTTTATACAAGTGATATGACAGAGGTCAGCAATCTTATTGGGCCTGCAATCACAGGAGTAAATTGCAAAAACTTGCACTTTGATAAAGATGCGTCTTTTTGTTACACACAGAGCATCTTCTATATTTAAAGCAGTTTGCCCTACGAATGCAAAAACATCTCCAGAAGTATCCAGGTGTAGAAACTCAGGACAGACAGATTGCAGGTCTCTAACCGTGAGGTTTTAGCAGCACATAAAAAAGGGAATATAAATTCTACTGTATGTACCCACAACATATTCTGTAGTTAAGGCCACAAAATAAAAGTGGCTGATTTAATGCCTCATCAACTGTAACCACAAATCATGCAACTGTAACAGCCTGTAGAGGTTACTAGGTCACACTATGTCTCAAAGCCAGCAATCTAGATGGTGCCTTACACTTGTTTTCCACTCTGCCATGATCAAGGTTGATATCCATGCAGGTTTTGAGTAACTAAAAAGAAATTGCTGCCGCTGTTTTATTTCAAATTGTAGCCATTAATTATCTGTAAATTATGCAGTTATTCAAGGTGGTTTGTGTTAGAGCTCTGAAGCAGAGTTTCACCTGCAGGATAAATGTAGAGTTCTCCGGAGGTGCTCTCAGCCGGACAAGGAGAGACAAGTAAGAGCACTCTGGCCATAGGCAGAAATGTATCATAGGTATTTCCTAGTAATTCCATAAAGTCTAACAAACTAAGCAACGGAAACAGAAAAATAAATAAATATTCTTCGTGGTTATACAAAAGCAGTTATTTGGAAGCCGTAATTTTTTCTAGTCCAGGCCAGGAGGGGATGTAGTATCTGGGCAGTGTCCCCTCTAAGAGGCGTTCCATCCAGAGACCCAACCGATCAAGTTTATGATGAATCTGTAGGCTGGTGCCAACTTTAGGCTGTACAGTTTTTCGTTGATGTGACTCATTCTTGGAAGAGGAGGATCCTGACCTGGATCTGGCCTCCTCTTCGGGTGACTTACTTGTGTCTATGTCCTGGTCTTCGCCAGTGTACACTGGCTTGAATAAACAGAAATATTTTTTATATCCATTTAGTGCCAACACATATCCTGTGTAATCCAGTCTGTGGTGGTTCTCATCTTCGTCTGTATCTATCTGGACAGCATCTTGAGCAAATTCCAGGAGTGATTCCATCCATTCATGATGCTTATCCATGTTTAGAAAGGAGAAATGCAGAGTAAGGCTCCTGTAAGAAGCAAAACAAAACAAACAAAAAAAAAATAAGCAGAATGTTATGGCACATACAAGGTGTGTATACTGTTGACAGGCATTCGGTTTCACCTGCTGCATCATCCTAACGATTTTCAGTAGTTTTATTACAATATGTGCAGTAATTAGGTTTCAAACTAGGACTGATTTCTCCTTGCACTTGATGCTGCCAGGATAAGGTCTGATCCCCCGCAATCCTGCCTTGGCTCAAGCAGATTAACATAATCAAATTACAAAATCACTTCAGAAAACACTTGTGTCAATGAAGCCATAAATTGTCTTGACATGCATACAAGATGAAACAGAAGAACAGGGCAGTTGTAAATTAGTGAGAAATCACCTGCCATGTTAAAGTTGCTCTTTTTAATACACACAAGCAGATCAATCATAAGAGAAGAACCAGCAAAAATCAAATCACTAGCCACTCTAGTAGTCATTTTCACACTAAATGCTCTTCTCTACTCTTACCCAGTAAAGGAGTAAACTTCTTTTGCAAACTTGCTTAGGAGAACGTTTTTGGTGGAATCTGTCAGCACCAGCACTACATTGATGTGTCCTGGCCTCAGGCGCACCAGATTACTAATGTAAGTAATGTCTGTCAGCTCAGTTACTTCTACAAAATTCTTCTTTGGTGCTCGGCTATAAGAAAAGAAAGAAGAAATAGTGAAATGAGGCATTCTCCATATACAGAAATGTAAAATATAACATGAAGAACTAATTAATGTTAATGTTATGCATTTAATTATTAATATCATTCCTGGTGGCTCCATAATCCGTATTAACCCCTACTTTCTCTTCTGTTCTTTTTCCGTTTTTCTGTGGTGGAGATCTGCACCACCACCACCTGATCAAAGCACCGTGATGTCCCTACATTGATGGATTAAAGGCCAGAAGTCCACATGACCGTCATCATCAAGTTCTTCCATGTGAACCCTGAATACTGTGAGGACTGATTAAGGTCATTTATGTTAGGTAGAATGCCTACAGGGGGCTGGGTGGTCTCGTGGCCTAGGAACCCCTGCAGATTTTATTTTTTTCTCCAGCCATCTGGAGTTTTTTTTTTTTTTTTGTTTTTTCTGTCCTTCCTGGCCATCGGACCTTACTTTTACTCTATGCTAGTGTTCCCTAATTCTGTTTTCTAATTTATTTTGTTGTTTTTTTCTTTCTTCATTATGTAAAAAACTTTGAGCTACATTTTTTGTATGAAAATGTGCTATATAAATAAAGATATGTTCACTTTGTTCAGGTTTTACATATTTTAAGTAAACAGTTTCTGGTTCATTAGTTTGAAGAAAAAAACAACTTTAGGTAATGCAAAACCAGCAGGTGGGGATGAGCTGTCCAAAGTGCCAAAAACAACTGCAGAAGAAAGCAGTGCTTATCATTAGAACCCTCACCCTTACCCGATGAGTGTGTACCCATCTTGTCGCTGGTCTGGATGAGTATCTGTCACACTGCCAGTATCACAGAGTTTCATGTACTGCATGTAAATCACAATCCAATCAGCAAGTACCAATAATTAAGATATAAACTTCACGAAGATCCAAAAACAATATTAAGAATTTATATATTTTCATAATCCTAACTGATGTACTGTATTAAGAGAGCTTTAAATGAAATATTGCTACACAGAAACACTCATAAAAATTTAAATGCACAATAGGAACAGCTAAACCAAGAATATATGCGAGTTCCCCTAAAAAAATAAACTGGCTTATTGTGGAAATCCGGAATAAAAGTGGAACAGAGCAGCTATCCACTAACCTGGACTGGTTTGTATTGCTAGGAGATCCATTTTCTGCTGTTTTCTGGGAATCATCTTTTGGTTTGGTTTTTACTTGCTTGTCATCACCTGAATCACTGAAATGATAATCCCAAGTTTTAAAAAATTAATTCTATTCACTGTAAAGTCTCTGCAGATCAACAAGCTTAAAGTTGGCCAACTACCTGAATGCCTGAATGACGACTGTTCCAAAAAGGATGAAAAGGGCAGAGAAGATAAGCGACAGAAGGGGCATCATTTCTCGCCTGCAATGTACCAAGATAAAGTTTGTTTTTAAAATAACAGAATTATGATGTATGAGAGGCTTAGATTAGTCTTAAGAAACATACTAAAACATGCTCTATCTAATGACAAATATGGAAATATGTAAATAATTTGCAACAAAGAAAAAAATTCTCTTTATAGTAATTAATGACAAATCTTTGCAGCTCATACTAAGCTTACCACTTCAAAAGTTACACAAGTATGGATATATCTCAGAATTGAAGAAATATACGGTATGTCAATGTGTTCTTCAAAAATAGTGCTGCACACTAAAGACCGTTTTTCAATAACTTCCTTTTTTAAACAGAAGCTTACACTGTGCAAAAACTATTAACAGGATGCCAGCCCAACATGGGGCAAAAAAAAGTAATATCCGCTTAAACTGACCCATGTGTTTTTAGCACAAAGCAAGTTTCTTGCGTAAAAAAAAAAGAAAAAACAAAATCACAAGAAACATGGGGAAATTTTGTGAAAAGACTGACAGATAAGAGCCAAATGAAAGGTTTTCATTACTCAACGAGTGTGGGTATAAACAATTTACTACTGTCCTGTAATGGATATTATACATTCCTGTCTTGTTTCCACTGCTACCAGGATAGGGACCTGCAATCCTGCACAAGTGGGTTCAAAAACTGGCTAGATGGATATTATCATGGTAGATACCATATTATATTCATAGGGACCAATACATTTTTGTATTTTATTTTTTAATTTCTAATTATATCAACATTTATATTTAGGAGAAAAAACTAAATCAAGTGCTTTATATGGAAATAGACAACAGCAAAAGACAACAATATTGTATCAATTCATTCAATTATTTAAGTCTACTTAATGCAACATGATAAAGGAATGGTGAAAAAGATTCAGACCAATTGTTATGCAGAAGATCTTCTCCAAACTGAGATAAGTAGTCATATACAGTGTATATCCATCGCAAAAGAAACATCTGCAAAAAAATAAGAACAAACGGTGTTGGCATTTGTTATCTTTGCAGTCCGAGTGTTTTAGTCATCTAAATTTGTCTAGTTTTATCTCATGCCATTACAGATTGTGTATGTTTTGTTTTTTTTTTTTTTTAATAATGGAAACAACAGCATAATTAAACTGTCACATTGCAAAAAAATACTCACATATAATTATTTATTTACAAGTACTTTTCAGAACCCTAACTAACTACAGTCTAGTCAACCTGAGTAGTTTTGATAAATCCGTGACATAACTGAGTGGTGTACATGACACTTCACACTGCAGGTATCTTTAATGGACACGACAAGATTTAAAACGTATGTGCTACCAAAAATGCTGCAACCTAGAAACAGTAGTAAGATGTTTGGTTATGATGACCATGTCCACTTTGACAGGACTTGCAACATGAAATGTGGCTATATAGCACATTATTGAACAGAACAAAGTTTAAAAAAGAAAAAAGTAATTTTCATAGGCTGACAGCACTCACAGCAGCAAACTCATTGTTGAGCTCTGGCAGCACAGCGTCCTTGGAGAGGACGGAGGGGTCCATCTGAAGCTGCTCTAGACTTTTCAGGAGTTTAAACTTATCATCTTCACTCCCATTCCAGCCTCCCGAGATTGGTTTATAGAAGACTCTTCCAGCTGTGTTACGGCGCTCCAAGATTACCACCTGTAAACAAGGAGGAATTTTATTATTTTTATTGATTTTAATTAGAAGCAAACAACATTCAATACAATCAAGTCAAACTTAACAAACACAACATGCTAGTAGTGTAGTAAAGGCAACTGCTATTTAATTGTCCTTCTCCACTTTAAGCCCATCTAGGAGACACCAAGACTGTCTGATAGGCATTTAAAAATTATTGTCCAGAATGATGTTTATTTAGTGCAGGCCCAGACCATGTGGCCCAGTAAGGCTGGAGCTAAACTGTAACATTCACAGGTTGAATCTTACCCTGGAAACCTTTTGGAGAGTTTTAAACAAGATAAATACACTCAATAAAAGATTTTAAGTTGAATGATTTAGTGCTTTGTGCATATGAAACTACAGTGTATTCTGTGCTTGGCTGGATTACACTCCTTTTCTAAAATACTAAGTGAAGAATCCTTTTCCCATCGTATCCTGGGATTTTTGAAAGGAAGGGACTTTAGCTCCAAGACTGAACTGTTAACACTTACCTGATGTTAACTCTTCCAAGTGCAAAACTTTTCTTTTTTAAATTAAACATAATCTACCAAAACACTGGCCTAAATGATAACAATTGACCAAGCTCATCAGTATTAAAATTGTCTTGTCATAATTGTTTGCTTTATCACTCAGTTTCCATGGTATAGTGCTCAGCGCATTGTAAATTCGTCTTGCTTTTTGGAACTTCAGAGATTTTTTTTATTTTTGAATCTGCGGAGGGCCAATGTATACTTACTGTTAAATATATTAAGATTCATTAATGTTTTTGTAAAGTGCATCACTAGCAATGAATATCCACTCAGGTCCGGGAGTACAGAGTACCAGTATGTGTATATCTCATAAACTGGGAAAGCATACATGACACAAATAAAGTGTATCTACAAACCTGAGGAAAAGTACTGTCCAGATCTTTCAGCAACACATCACACAATGCTTTCTGCTGTTTCTGATTTACATAGGCAAATCTGAAAATGTCTTTGCTGTTAGAGGATGCAAATTCTAGAAAAGCTGTGTAGCCATTAGAAATGGAATCTTGTTCACCAGTTATCAGAATGACACAATATCTGAAGAAGAAGAATCAGGTATACATTTTGTCAGAGTTTTAGAATGTCTTACATTTCAAACTAGTAACAATCTGTAACATTTTGGTACACATAATTTATGAACAAAAGAAACAATAGTAAACAAAACTGAATAAGTCATTTTTGTTACATATCAGCAATTGAATTTCAATTTCTAGGATTTGTAAACTGTTCAAAACACTTTCATATATACTACATTCTGTTATGTGACTTAAATAGTGCATAGAGATATTGTGTTGAACAGGAAACATTAGCTCACTGTGTCTAATAGTAAGTTGCTGTTGACATAGTGCTTAGTCCATTAAGGCTGATAACACAAGACAGAAAAATCTAAACACTGCTGCATGATTTAAACAGTAAAGTTTTTAATGAGTGTCTGCATCTGTGAAAATGCAGCAGTAATAACAAAGCTGGAAACTTACTTTCGACGACGATGAGTCTGCTTCACCGGACAAAGCTCATCAAAAAGTTTTTGGTTTACAAGTCGGGGGACCAAAAGAAACTTGTTGCTGGAAACAAAGTCATCAATAATTTGTCTTTTCATTTCTCTAGCCTGGAAAATGAAAATAACATTATGTCTGGAGGAAAAAGAATAAATATTGAAACTAAGAAACCGTATCACTTTCAAATGTTTCAACAATCCTCTTTAATAAAACCCCTGTGTGCGTGTCTTCTGGTGAAGTGCGCATGCGCGGGGCCACACGTGTTAAGTCTCTCCCTGTGCATTCCCTGTGCAAAGAGAGAGAGACACACACACAGGCGCACGAGACACACACAGGCATGTGAGAGAGAGAGAGAGAGACACACACACAGGCGCGAGAGAGACACACACACACAGGCACGTGAGAGAAAGACACACACACACACAGGCGCGCGAGAGAGACACACACACATACAGGCGCGCGCGAGAGAGAGAGAGACACACACACAGGCGCGCACGTGCATTGTTGCAATGTTACTTTTCTTGGTGGTTTATTAAATTACGGATTTTTCAAATGTGCATTTTTTCCCTGTGCTTAAAACTCATTAAAAAAAAGTCTTTTTAGCGGGCGGTTTGTAGCGCTATAGCGCAAACTCTTGCAGTGTTAGTTTTCTCTGTTGTTCAAGGTTTTCTCAGTGTTATTCAATGTTTTTACATTTAGTTTACTATTATGCTGTGCATTCTATGGTATAATTAATTATATTTCTGCTTAAAAAAAAATATATTTACATACAGTTTGTACGGTCTGGAACGGATTAATTATATTTACATACAATCCTATGGGGGAAATTACCTCGGTTCACGACCAGATTGGGTTTCGACTAGAGTTTTGGAACGAATTATGGTATGAACCAAGGTTCCACTGTATTACTGTCGGAGAAAATTACAGGCATTTTACGGAAATACAAACCAGTATTACTGCGAGAGAAAATTAAAGGCACACAATACAGTGATGCATATTACAGCCACATAAAAGGTCCCTTGCCATTTAATATAGACTGTTCCTACTAATGTTTATGCACTACTGTTCAAGCGCCCATTATTGTAACGGGCTTAATGTCTAGTATTCTCTATAGTTTATTTGATGACATTAAAAGAAGGAAAATAGGTTTTCATGAATTGTCGTGAGAAAAAAGACACATCAAATACGTCTTTTCTAAATTGCCCTATCTAATACTAAAAAGATAAAGAAAACAAATTAAATACTAGGGAAGAACTCAGATCTAGTTTTTAGAAATTGATTTGAGGAGGTACATTGACAAACTGAATGCCAGTTACATTTGTGAACTTTATGGCCTTCTGAAACACAACAACTGCATGGTGATGAAAAAACAGGCAACTTGTTTTAATTTTTAAATTTTTTCAGAAAGCAAAAATGCAGCTTGATTCAAAGTATTGTCAAGAATTCCCTTCTGTGGATCATCCTCTGGGCCCCTCTAAGGTAGTGGCTGTCACTACCTATGACCTCTCATTTTTCTCCTGCAACACAGAGAAGATGTTTTCGGTGATAAATCGTGAGCCGGCAGAAGGAGATGGCATCGCTGCTAGCAAAGTTTTGCAATGTCCTAGTAGCCTGAACCTGACCCTGACTTAAGCCTGTCTGCACTTATTTGACTGATGTCTTTGTGCCTTGGAGCACCTGTTTTTTGTTAACATTTGTAGAAGTCAATGGGGAAGACCGATTTGGCACCCTAACATTCTTTCGCTTTGGACTTGCAATTCCTCAACTCATCTACAGTAAACAACAACTAGTTATTTGATCAGACCAATACACATGAAAATTTGTAGCAAAAATGGAAATGATGAGCAGCAGGTACATAGTTGGCGGCACGGTGGCGCAGTGGTACCGCTGCTGCCTCGCAGTTAGTAGACCCGGGTTCGCTTCCCGGGTCCTCCCTGTGTGGAGTTTGCATGTTCTCCCCATGTCTGCGTGGGTTTCCTCCAGGCACTCCGGTTTCCTCCCACAGTCCAAAGACATGCAGGTTAGGTGGACTGGCGAATGTAAATTGGCCCTAGTGTGTGCTTGGTGTATGGGTGTGTTTGTGTGTGTCCTGTGGTGGGTTGGCACCCTGCCCGGGATTGGTTCCTGCCTTGTGCCCTGTGTTGGCTGGGATTGGCTCCAGCAGACCCCCATGACTCTGTGTTCGGATTCAGCGGGTTAGAAAATGGATGGGTGGAGGTACATAGGTAACACCTTTTAAAAGACTCTAAATTAGTGGTGTAGTTATAGGGTGGTATGCAAGGAACACACACAAAAAACAAGTGAATGAACAGCAAGAGAAACAGGGAGAAAGAATGCCTTATGCAAAAGAGGGGGAGCAGCAGCTGCAGTTATATCTAAGAAGCAACTTCAAGACTAAAAAAGGAGCTTTCTTTATTAACACTTATTTATGCAAGTGGTTGGACAAACACAAAAAAACACCAATCTCTGCTTGTTTTGAGAAAGCAATAATGTGGCCAGTCAGCTCTCGGTTGCACTAATTTCGATAACAGAATGTGGGACTGGAAATTATAGTCATATTAATTACTTTCTAATGCAGTACCATAGATAACCCTTGATAAATGACCAGAGGCTTCACGTTCATTCTCTGATTGCAATTAACCTGACTACAATATGTGCATGTGTGCATCCAACCACCCATCTATTTTCAACTAACCAAGTTCAGGATTGTTAGGACCAGGTGCAAGTCTCAGTAGCACTAGGTGTGAGGAAGACACTGCCGGACATGGTGATACCTTGAATGTGTCTGTTTACAACAGTGACAAAATAAATGCCTCAATATATTCCGTTTAAAATAAAATGTGTTGTTAGTGTAGATCAGCTTGTAAAGCTCTGAAGGCAAATCTCTAACGATACAACTTGTATTAATAACAATAATAATATTAAATAGCAAGTTCCACCCCCTGCTTGCTTCACTCGCGAACCCCCAGGGATGGGCACAGGGTGCTCCTCTGTTAAGAGATATCAATTGTATTTAAATAGATGGTATATAAAAGAGTATGCGAGGCACGTGAGGAAGACAGTTTGGTCCTTAATTATTATAGATAGTAAATCAGTTACTTAAGTATTTCACTACAACTGTCTATCTATCTATCTATCTATTTTAAATACCAAAGAATAATAAATCGTGGTAAAAAGTAAAAGAAGTAAAAATGTAAAACGTAATAAAAAGTAAATAAAAAATTAAATTACATTAACGCCTCATCAAAAACTATATTATGAATTACTTTATCCTCTGGCTTACATTCTATAAACCTTGTTTTTTACATTTCTGTTCAAATGTTGTTTGGGATATTATTCTCTTTTTCGTTTACTGGACTATTCCCTTTGTTCTTGATTTTTATTATATGCAGCTCTTGTTTATTTCCTTTTCTCAGCGTTCATTATCAGCTCTTGCCACTCTTTTTCTATCGCAATGTAAAATTCAACATTTCTGAATAGGTAATTTGCTTTTCTGCCTTGCCATTATAACCGACTGAAGGGTGACTTATCACGGGGTGGTAAGGAGAGAGGATGTGCACAGCAGGGGTAATGATTGGGCGAGCGGTGCGGAGGGGAGTGGTCAAGGCTGAATAACATGGACATGACGGAAAACTTTAATATAATAGATGCATTTTATTTATATAGTGCCTGTTCCATGTAATGCTTTAACAGAACAGCATAGCTATGGAGGCTAGTAGATTGCTGAGCTGCAAAAACAGAATATATAATTGCTGAAATAGAATCAACAAACACTAAATTTATGTCATTCATTGCATTTTTGAAATCAAACTAATGTTCATTACTATAAGAACTAAAATAAGGCAAACGTGGTGAAAGCATAAACAACACATATTGGGATGGTGTGGGAGCAAACAGGACACACCCTCCAGTTATAAGTAATAATTCAAATCTGGGTTAGTACATTGACATATACGTAAAAGCAATTTCTTATCAGTTATGGGGAGGCACCTTGAAAATAACAATAAAATATATATATTAATTCGATTTAATGATATATTTTATTCACTAAGGTAGCCTTAAAGTTGCAACAAAGATTTTGAAAAATCAAAGCAGTAAGAACTTGTGATATTTGAAATTTTTGTTATTTGACTTATTCATTAAAACTCTGAATGTAAGCTACAAGTTAACTTTTATCTCACTAAGCCTGTCAAGATGAGAAAACTCGTATCTCAGTATACAGCCACAGCTGATGCAGCCAGCTCTCTGCAGATAGATAGATGTTTGCTGCTGTGTCTCAGTTACCTAATATAGTGTGCTGCCATCTAGTGGATAGCCACAGAACAGCTTGCTGAAAATAGTGTTATATATTGGCAGCCCGTAGTTAATGGCAGTGACTGCGATAGTGTCAGGACAGCACTACAGGGACATTCTGACACTCACTGACTACAAAAAGTCACAAACTACAAAATGTGTTGTGTGCAACAAACATAGATAGTGTGCAAAGAAACATGTAATATTTGTGGCATATGTGCTTCTAAGCTGGAACTGTGTGTGATGCCATGCTTCTTGAACTTACATTCTACATGTTGCTCATGAAAATTAAGCAATTAACAGTTTCTTTACATTTTTGACCCAGTTGCTGCTGATAATAAAACTGTAGTCTTAAATTTCTTTATATTTTAGGTATGTTTTGATAGAGTTCATCATCATATATATGTAGGCCTATATGGCAGAATCCTAGTAATAAATGGTCCAGCAGTCAATGTATTAAATATTACTCTTCTGTATTATTAACCAGCTAATTACTTCTCTGTACACATTTTTTAATTTTATACTTAGAATTTGAAGCAGTCTCCATCAAATAAATATTGATTTCTTGATTACAAAGAAAAATAATAATTCGTAATCAGCCTCTTCTCAGGCTTCATTTACACAAGAAAAAAAGTTTTAGTCTAACTTGTATTTCTGAATGGTGCCTTCACATTTCCTCTTTATGTTTTTTTCCTCAAGATTCTAATCCAAACTTATGAAATGTGCTTTCCGTTGTGAATATCATATTAAAGCACTTTCCATTAATGGCAGAATATACTGTGTATTCTAACATATATTCACACAAACAGAATTAAAGTATTTGTACAAAGCCACCTGTATAAGAAAGGAAAGGGATTTGAGTCTGTATAGATTTGGTTCCCTAACAATACATCAGTCATACACCTTTGTCTTATTTTGTTCTTAAAGAGATTTTCTGAAATTCCATTCTGTGGGTCATAATGAATTGCACTTGGCTTTTAAAATGTGTCATCAGAGATATTGATTAAAAAAATATATAATAATAATGTACTGCAACTCTGACAGTCTTCATACCTGAATCATGTCAGCAGGTTGGTCAGTTTTCTCCTTAAATATTAACATGGCTGGAATAATAGTATTGATGTTATATTGCCTAAGCAAACTCTTCGATTCAGATGATGTTTGATCAACATATCCAAACTGCACATAATCTTTGTAGGCAAATGCTGTCAGCTATTGAAATAAAAGAAACAGAATGATTATAGAACACCTTGGGGATTATAAAACTGAAATCTATATATCTCCACACAGAATAGAAAAAAATGTAATTTCTAATAAAATTACTAATTGTATGTTCTAATAAGGCAAGACAGACAGAGAGACTGCTCTGTTTCACTGAAGATGTCACTTAAGGTAAACAGAACAGAAACTCCATCCCATCATTCTACTCCTTTCTTTTTCATTTGCAAACTAATTTAAGGTAAGATATCTATAAGTATAAACAATTTACATGAAAATGGTTCTCAAAAGGTATGTACTGGGACTTCCAGTTGTATCCTGGTTGTTTACCATTGAGAACATAATAAATGTCTTTTTAATATTTATACACTTACAATAACTAAAAAAAAATTAAAACAATCTTCATTTTAAAATAAATTATTGCCATAAAAAACATTTAGCACATATATAGAAAACATCATAAATGCAACTCACCTTGAATAAAAGAGGAGTAGCACGAAGACGATCAAAAAGCAGCACATGGGGTTTGTTTTCTTCCTGATAGTTTCCCAAGAACTCGAGATAGTTTTTATCTGTCACCTTATATGGAGGTAGTTAGGAGGACACAAAGCAAAGAAAGTTTAACATTACTAACTTTTCAAAATGCTACCCATTAGAAACAATCCCTGCCAACCAAATATGTATAAAATATACACTCATGGACTGGTTTTCCCTCCTAGGTCTATTTCTGTATTTCACTCAGTTTTGCGAGGAAATAACCTGTCTCCCCACAACCCAACGCAACTAAAGTAAAATAGCAGTGTTGCACAGAACAATTTGCTGACAACATGTGATGATAGTGCAGACAGGCTGCTGCAGGCAATAAGTGAACTTAGCTCAAGGGAGAGATGATGGGAGTGAGCAACTGTAAAACACCAGCAAAAAAAATCTCTACAGACGCCAGACAAACTGAGTATCAGATTTACATCGTAGATATTGACAGAATCGTTAATTTGATTATAAAAGTAAGCCAGTAACAATGAAAAAACAGAATTACCTTCTGAAGAAAAAATTCAAAGTATCAACCAAAAGAATAGTGGTTTTAATACCCACATACCTTCTCTATAAGCTTTTGTGGCAACAGATTCTCCACAAACTGACGCAAGTGTTCCCTGACCACAGCATAATGAAAGAAGGTAACTTTGCCATTGATGAGGCCAAGGATAGATGGGGTTCGATGTGCTCCAAGATGATTAGCAAGTCGTCGTTCATATCCTACATCTACAACACCAATCCCTACACCTGCAATGGGGAACAAAGACCATTTATGTGGGGAAGCTGCAAAATATTTGACAATGTTTATCTATTAGGATAACATAGTCATGCATTAATTATAGACTCAGACTCTTTGTAGTTAAACTTACCCATTGTCTCTAGCTCTTGCACGGCCTCCTTCCATATAGGTTCAATGTGAATGCAGCTAAAACACCAATCTGAGGTGATCTTTATAAGGTATGGTTTTTTGAAACTATCCGGGACAATGTCATTTATGTATTGGGAATAATGCAGCATGTACTTATTATCAGCAAAGTCCCGATTTCCTTTGTTGAATGGGAAATGGAAAAAAGATTCATCAAAATAAAAACTGTCATGGTAATGTCGAAATGGCTGACGCTGCTGTCCATATGCCTGGGTGTCATCTGTATCCCCATACTTGTCATAATTAGCCCTCTTTTCTTCACTGGACAGTACCTTGTTTAAATCAAAAGAAAACAACAACAATAAATGAATTATCCACTACAAAAACTCTGAAGATGAATAAACAATAAAATCAGTTAGCTCAGTTCAAATTTAGAAATATAAATAGAAATAAAAATAAATATATATAATATAGAAAGTGTAACTTTTCTCCTAGTAATAGATATTAAAATGATTTAAGGAATCTACGCACAACCTGGCAAGAAAAAAAAAAACCTTACAGTGAAAAGAGTAAACTTTCACATAATGTGGCCATGATAAAACAGGTTTACTGAAGTCTGTATTAAGGTATTTTGTAAATAGTATATTATCCATGTTTCACAAGGTTATTATTGGCCCTTCAAATAGTGTTAAATACTAGGATTTGAGCTAACATCTGTATGATATACTAGGTCTGTCCAAAAAGTAACCATGCCTCTTAAAATGAGCACCAACGAGCTAACATAGCAGACTCGCAATAGTGGTGGTGTGTAGCAGTTACCTTAACCTTTAAAATCTCCACTTGCAAAAATCACGCCACATCAATTACTGTAGTCAAAGTACATGGAGTAGAGTGAACTTGTCTCCTGTGACTTTTGCAATTTGAAATCTGAGGAATCTGGAAAAGCAACATGTTTCTGTGAAAAACTGTGTGAAATTGGCAAAAACTTTTACTAAGACTTTTCATTTGATGCAGCAAGCTCATTGAGAGGATTCTTTCAGCTTCACACAATGTTACAAATGATACCAATTTAATTGAAATTGGACTGACAATCCCAAAACTGGATGGTGACCATGTTGAGAAACTGCATGCTTTGATTCATGAAAATCGTTGCTTAACTGTCCGTGAAGTTGACAAAGAAGTAGGCATCAGCAAACGTTTGTGTCACACAATTGTGACTGAAACACTGCGATGAGAAAAAAGCAAACAAAATGCTGATAAAAACCAGGATGCAGTCCAGAGATGGAAAAAACATTGGGGGCAGTGTATAAATAGAGGATGGGGTATTCTTTGAAGGAGACAAGTCTGAATTAGTTGTAAGCATATTAATAAGTGTGTTTTTTTTAAAGTTTGGCTTCTATTTGGACAGACTTCATATATGCATACACTCTCTACTCTTTTTTCAATATTAATTTGGAATTAACATGCTGGATTTTTATGCAGCCTCCATTTTTCAGAGGTTAGGATATAGATACTGCTGAGAATATTTTAACATATAGATACTGAATATATTAAACTATGGGTAATATCTCAGACTTAGGACAATTATTATTATTTATGATGGAATCAAGTATGCTGTGGCCTAATTAGGCCCTCTCACTTACTGCACCAATAGTCATGGTGACTGAAAGAGGAAATTCAGACACCTAACAAAACATAACCTGTAAGTTAAGTGAAATGTAGCGAGGCCATAAATTCATATGTGTCCTAGGCTTAAGGTGCATAATAGCACTGAACAGCCACAGCGTCACACCCCATAGATCTGCAGGTTAGACTAACATGCAAGTCTAAAGTGGCCCCTCATGCAGGTGTGGAAGTATGATCTGAGTACACCCTGCAATGAACTGGCACCCCTGGATTCAAATTTGCTTTGATAAGCTCCAATCTCCACAAAACTAGAATGAGTGTGTTCAGAAAATAACTGAATGATTTTAAAAGGACTTATATAGCTGGGACACTAAAAAACAAAGACATACATAAGTCACTAAATATGTTAAATAATTGTTTTAATTAATTTGGGATGTGAAATTCTTCTTTCTGTCATTTCTACTTACAAATACGCTTTTACAAACAAGAAAGTCTAAGGAAACTTTTACCTCATATGATTTAGTGATTTTAATGAACATGTCCTCTGCCTCTGGGTTCTTGTTTTTATCTGGGTGCCTAGGAAGAAAATCAGCCAGTGGTTATTGAAGTTGCATATATCCTTGAGTACTGGATTACACTGTTGCTGAAGTAAACATCATAAACAGGGCTTGCTTTAGAAGTGAAAACTTTCAAATGGTCTCCAAGTCATCTAATATGGAGATAATGCCGAAGTTACTTACCTGCAACTAGTACAGAAGACACAAATATGAACATTTCAGCTGTTTGTTAATGAACATTTCCATCACACTAGCACTCTAATTCCATCTAATTCCGACTTTGACAGGAAGCTAAATGTCCAACTGATTTTTTTATATGCACACTTTTTTGCTATTTGTTAGGGATGTCACGAAAATAAAATGAAAACTTTGATATGATACTAAGAAAAGTATTGAAATTTGATATCATTTTCAATACTTAATACAGTATAGTATACAACTCAATTTAAAAAACCTATTTAAATAAATTGCAACTATGTAAAAATTAAAATATTTACAATGACAAAAGCAGAAAATAGAAATTTTAGTAATTCAATGTAAATATTTCAGGTAGTGTAATCTTTTATAAAAGGCAGGAGTAAAGTTCTGTAAAAAAAATATTTTTATTAAGGTAAACATTTTGTTTACATAGTTAAAAACAAATACTGTTACTAAGGTAGAACAATGAATTGTTACCGATGCAATATATATAAACATCTTAAAACAAAAGAAAAACATTCAAGTAAAAAAAAAACATCAATGTAGTCTTTTGTAAACAACTGTTCAAAAAATAACACAGACTACTAAAACATTTAAAGGCTTTGCATAAATGCAAACAGTGCACATTGCATTTTTGTATAAATAAACTACGATGTCTTTGCCACTTCCAGATTTTTTTTGCAAGAAACACTAGCATGTCAACATGCTTTTCCATGAGGCATGCTTTTGTTGGGCTGCAAATGAGCCCGGACATCCTAAATAAACATGCTGAAACATAGCAAGTATATGAGCACACAGAGGAGTTGTGCTACTGTTTAACCTTACATTATATTTCATTGCATTTACTATATAATTTTAAAATCACACATACTAAAATAAAGCAACATTCTACAGCAGCTCACTTCACCATTCACAGTTTAAAAATGAGTGATGGAGACCCAGTGCTAAAGGTTGCTGCCCCTGAATGAATGGAACAGAATAAAACTACCCCTCAGGTAAAAATAATTGCAGATCCTTGACTTATTGCATTAAACATTTAACTGACTACAAAAAAAGAGTTTTAACCTGTAGATTTTTTTTTTTATATCACATCCCTACTTTTAACAGCAATAATTTGCAGCTTTACATTTATTAATGTTTCCATAATTTAGAATTAAGATAGCTCTTTAAATTTTTTGTATTGACTTGCATGACAGTCCTTTAAGCAGTGTGGGTCAACCCATTAGGTGACAAAGGCGAAAGTTAAGGGGAACTGAAGGAGGACTCCATACAGTTGGTATTGTGCAGTAGCCAACCTTGTATACCTTGCACGTTATCTTCTGGTTATCCATTGCCTTTGGCCACAAAGGCAAAGCATTTCCTAGGTTCCATTCCATCTTGCCTCTTTGAGAAATAAGTGTGCTAGTGAAGGCTCCAAACCCACTGAAGTTGCCATATTTATGCCTATAAGTGGGTAGAAATGGGGCTGCAACTCTAGCCATGGCGAACAGCAAGGGCATTTGTAATGCAGGTTACAGAATTGATACCATGAAAAAACGAGTATGGAAGTAATTTTAAAATGTTAAAATCAACACTAATCAATTTTTCAATACTTTTGACAACCCTGATTTATGCATCAGTAAAAGTCAACGTTTTGAATGAACATCATTTAGTATATAAAAAAGTGATCATTTCACTTAGTAAAAATGTGTGTTCCCACCACAAAATGTTCTTAATTTTAATTGAAGACAAGGTCTTTTACTACAATAGTTTATATCCGATTTCAAATGTACAATGTAGATGAATATAAGGTGTAAATGTTAAAAACAGAACAAACTAAAACAAATGAAGACACTGAATGTTCATTTATTGTTGAGAAGATTACGTTCCAAACAAACATTCAGTTTTATTATAAGATATGTTGTTATCTGTCAGCAGAGTCTGATACTAGGTTTGGCTGTATACACTTAAGCTGGATGAAACACCACGTGAAGTTAGCAAGTCATACCTTAATGTAACCGTGCAACATTTTCTTTCAAATGGCCACACACACACAATGCATAAATACATAGGACACAAGTGGCCATTTTTTTTTTTTTTTTTTTTTTTAATTTATATATTTCGCCTTATACAATTTCTTGTATTAGGAATTTGTTAGTTTTCGCATACCCCTTGGGGTCAGAGCGCAGGGTCAGCCATTCTACAGCGCCCCTGGAGCAATTGCAGATTAAGGGTCTTGCTCAAGGGCCCAGCAGAGTAGGATCTCTTTTGGCAGTGACGGGGATTCGAACCGGCAACCTTCTGGATACCAGCACAGATCCTTAGCCTCAGCCACCAATCCGCCCGCATTTCCTACAAAGGTATAGCAATGCACTTTCAAGGTCAAAACAGAAGTGAATGACTACTTAATGGTCAGACAAATGCATGACACAGAAATGTAACTATTTAACTTTACATTTTAAAACACTGTGGCAAGTTAAACAGTTCTTGACTACAACTTTCCAGGACTTTCTGACATGCACCCTTCCCATATATATAGTTTTCAGTGTTTTAAATTGCAGTTTCTTGTAGGCCTATCATGTCAGCAATTGCTTCACTCCACTGCTGTTGTCTTTGGATGTCATTCTATTGTAGCTATTAATATGGAGACATAAAAATTATTAGAAATTGGTAATTATTATAAGATGTCTGTGCGGTTTTTGTTACTTTTATCAGTAGGATATGTAAAGATCAGGAAAGCCAAAAGTTCATAATTTGTGATACATATAAAATTCTACATGGAAATGGGTCTGATGACTATTCTTCCCCCAATAAAACAAAGTTTGTTTTCAGGAAAATAAATCATTATATAAATTATTATTATTACTAAAAGTCAGTTTAATGGGAACAATCTGCTGACAACAAATCTCACAGTTATTTCACGCATTTTGATTTTATTGTTTAAAAAAAATGCACATTCCATTAATGGAAACATAGCTAATGTTTAATTGTATTTATTGCAGTGTTTTACACCGTTTCTATGATCAAGTAAAAACTTATACACAACTAACTCTAAAAGAAATTTTTAGAATGGCACAAAGCTGTTGCACATGACTGTATTTTATTTGCATGATTTTATTTTGTTTGCATGAATAGAGGCTTCTCGGCTGGAATATAACAGATCAAAGCACATATATTTGGAATGCACTATTTACATTGTACAGTAAACAGGTTTCCAGATTCCATTCTATCAAAAGTGTTTTTTTCTTTGCTCTGAGATAACTGGCCCTCTGGAAACTCAGATCCTGCAGGGGGTATAATCTTGTGATATTACAGAAAGTAGCACTTTCTTTGTTCTTTAGCTAAAATGTTCACCATGATCTTTACATCATTTATCAGTAGAAAGATTAATCTGTAAGATGCACAAAGAAGTCCTTAAAAGTAATTGATGCCTAATGTATAAAATATCTTCTTTAGCTTCTTTAAACATGGCCAACATTAACAGAGATAATTTAACAAACACTTTTGTTTTAATAAATTTCAATTGAATAGCTATCAGAACCTGTTGCATTCCTCTTTCTAGGGAATGTATAGTGTTTTGAAGCCTCCTCTATGCACAGTATGTAGACTAGAGCAATTGCATTTTTATTTTATTGAAGACATCATTGAAATAAGCCTCCTCACCTTTGTAACACTATTTAATAGTCGTACAGTAATCATTACGTGTGTTATTCATTTGCATTTGCCAACTTTATTTCAACTATGCTGTATCTCTACAATTGTGATCCAAATAGATACTAAGTAAATTATGCAACATTTCTTACTTAGCCAATGCCCAAACACATGTGACTGGCAACTGTTTGAATGAGCGAGTGATATCAGCACCCTAGCCTTCCCACCTGTTTTGTCAGGCCTGTTTCTGACTGAACATAGGTTGGAAATTCTAGATGGCCAGCTTTTATGTGTGGTGCACATCCTTTTCTTAACCATCACTTCCATTGTGAAGCAGTTACGCATGCCTACTTAGATGTCAAATTGAAAATATTTGGGAAATGGTATTAATTGATGACATCAAAAACTATCAAATGTATTAAGCACCATTTGGGTTTTCCTTAAAACTGGAAGTTTTTTTTTTTTTTTTTTTAGGATTGATTACACATATGTAAACCAGAGGAACATTTTTGGGATTAATGTCCTGGGATTTTTTATTTTTATTATGCCATCTCCTTAGGCATTTGATGGCATCCATCCATCCATTATCCAACCCGCTGAATCCGAACACAGGGTCACAGGGGTCTGCTGGAGCCAATCCCAGCCAACACAGGGCACAAGGCAGGAACCAATCCGCAGGACACACACAAACACACCCACGCGCCAAGCACACACTAGGGCCAATTTAGAATCGCCAATCCACCTAACCTGCATGTCTTTGGACTGTGGGAGGAAACCGGAGTGCCCGGAGGAAACCCAGGCAGACATGGGGAGAACATGCAAACTCCACGCAGGGAGGTCCCGGGAAGCGAACCTGGGTCTCCTAACTGCAAGGCAGAAGCACTACCACTGCGCCACCATGCCGCCCGCATTTGATGGCAGATTTCTGAAATAGTCGGAAGAGTGTGAAAAGGGCTTGCATGAAGTGCTGATTTTGCTTCCCTCATTTTATAGGGAAAAATCATTACATGCACATTACACACGGTGGACCTCATATTTACACTATTCTATTCAAAATAATAAACATAACTTAATCTGATAATTTAAGTTGAAAAGTAAAATAGTCCAGGAGCAAAGTACATTGTTTGCATACAGCTTAAAAAAAAAGAACAACAAAAAGCAGCCCATAAGCAGTGGATATTGAGCTTTTAGCAGAACAGACAAAACCTTAAGGAGACAAGATCAACCACTACACAGTTCCTAAATCAGCAAAGCCAGGATACAGCTTTAAGAAGTATGAACAGGCTTTGGGAGATCCTTGGATATTCTGCCTTTTAACAGATGCAGAGTTTAAATACTAAGAGGATAATGACTGGAACCTGAAGAAGAAGGAAAAGGACATTTAAACAGACTTCCACTGTTGCAGAGACGGACCCTTGTTTTCATCAGAGTTTATGCTGTACCAGTCACTGTTTTTATGTTTCTCCCAGCTTTCTATCAAGTTTGTGATCTTTCCTTTTGTGGCTTTCATTCTCAATCAAAAAACATGGTGACAGTTTACCAAGCAAATCTAAACTGTTTCTGTGCAATTATAGGTCAGTATGTATGCAAGTATAACTTTTGGTAGATTGGTCAGTGTCATTTTCACTTAGTTGTGAAA
Organism: Polypterus bichir lapradei; assembly: GCA_026402145.1. Classification (NCBI taxonomy): domain Eukaryota; kingdom Metazoa; phylum Chordata; class Cladistia; order Polypteriformes; family Polypteridae; genus Polypterus; species Polypterus bichir. The sequence continues at coordinate 33,034,483 of JANRMT010062815.1, forward strand.
TCACCAATCTTTGTGATAAAAAGTAATCTTAAATAGATCTTTCTACACGTGCTGGTCCCTTGATATTCACCTCTGCAAGTAATCATTTCACAATACACTCTGAGGGTAGAAAAATGTTTAGTTTACTCATAATACTGTGCAATATGATAATAAGATACATTCAGTTTTAGCTATAATTTTCACAAAATATATCAGCATTACGATCAAATTTCAGGTAAAGTGAAAATAAAGAGGATCTTACCATTCTCGAGCAAGCTGCTTATAAGCCTTCTTGATTTGAGTCTGACTAGCAGTTTTGCTAAGTCCTAATACTTTATATGGATCAAACTCAGCCGCACGTAGCAAATGTGGACTAAAGAGCAGCAGGAAAATCACCAAAACTTCAAATCTTGAAGAAAAAATAAATTGTGATATCCTCATTTTCTTCCACCTAAAATAAAAAAAGGTTAAGGCAAGAATTATAGCCTTGACTAAAAACTTACAAATTAGCCCAACTTCATCAACATGACAGATTGAGAGAACAAAAAATCTTCAGTCTATCTAGGAAAGATTGTATTTATTTGCATTACCATACCAGGAACCTAAAAGAAGTGCATCCCTTAAATCCACCCACCCATCCATTAACTGTATCCACTTTGTCTGATCCAGGGTTCTGAGGGCCAGAGGCTATCATGACAGTACTTGACACAAGGCAAGAACCAACAACTGACAGAAGTGCCGATTAATTCCCAGGAGCACTGGGGCACATACTCATACTTATTTATACCAGGCCAATTTCCAATCCCCTTTCACCTAACAGACAGGTTTTTGGGATGAGGAAGTGAAGCAGGAGTACCTGGAGAAAAGTCCATGCAGATACAGAGAAAATGAGCACACACTGCATAGAGAGAGACAAATTTAAAGTCAGTCACCTGAAGGTGCAAATGTCAGTGTTAACCACTGCACCTCTGCCATAATTTACTTGGAATGTTATTAGTCTAGCAGATTTAAAAGTAATGGCTCATGTTGCTCCTCTTCCGTAACCAACATTGACAGAGCAAAACACTGATAGGTAAAATTTCGTTACAACGAACTCCCAGGGACCTAAAAAATATTTCGTTGTAACGAAAATTTTGTTGTAATGAGATTCTGTATTTGTTACTATAGTGCTTTGTTTAACTTATGTCCAGGCGTTTGCAATCATTTCAATAGCTTCTTTCCCACTAACTTTAATTTCCTCCTGCCTACAAGATAAGCTGACGAGAATTTTTCTCAGCATTTCCTTGCCATAATACACTTTCAGGGTGCGAATGATGTCCAAATCCAATGGCTGAAGCACTGCTGTGCAATTGGGTGGGTGGAATTCAACAAAAAACATTTTCTGAATGTGGAAGCATGTCGTGTGCAGCACAGTTATCAATCAGAAGCCGAATCATCCTTTTCTTATTCTTCATATTGTGAGGTTTCTGAGCACTTTTGGGATCCCCCCACCCAACGGGATCGACACGCTGAAGTGCATCCAGAAGTGCGATTGCAGTGTCTGTGGAAGATTGTTTGTCCGTTGCTGGGGCAGGGCAATAGCAGGCTCACAGCGGTGCAATGAAGCACCACAGAAGCAAATCATAAAAGATCGGGGTTACACTATAAGTCCCAGTTTTGCACCCCAAAACACGAGGCTTAGTCTCAGTACTTTAGCAAAACCAGCTTTATTCAGTTTGAAACAGGAACAGCACACTTATTTATTGTAGCGTGATCTGCCACTCTGCTATACACAGACACAGCAATCAGGCAGGGTTGTAGCCAGGTCAGTGACCAAGTAATCCAGTTATCTGCATTTACAATGTACGTGGCTCCTAACCTTGCATCACCCATCGAGATCTTTTCTGTTTACTTTGGCGGAGAGATTCAGCATAACTGTGAGCCTGCTATTGCCCCGTACAGATGTGGAAATCGCACTTCAGGATGCTTTTCGACACACTGTCTAGTTGGGGGAGGTCCGAAGAGCATTTACAAACATCTAAATTTTCTTGAATGAGTGTTGCATTAATAGGAATGTTTCTTGAACGAGCAGCACCGAACCACATAAAAACTGCTTTTTTGACGTCTTCAAATGCAGCAGTTCACATACATTTGCAACCCAAGATTTTTCTTCTTTTTTTGATCTGTCTTTCAAGAAAGCTGACAGGGTCGATGGCGAAATTCCAAATTCACTGGCAACGTCTTTTTTTCTTTCTGCCGCAATTGAGAGCTGCAAAAAATAAAGGTTTTTTTTTTTTTACTAATATCAACTGTTATCGTTTTTTCGTGTCTGCCCTTTCTATAGGAGGGTGACAATGAGTTAAATTCCAATGGATGTTTTTTCAAGTGTTGATGAGCAATAAGCAAAAGGTATAACTGAAAATCACAGCAAACAAAAAAGGCAAAAAAAAAAAAAAAAAAAAAAAAGTAAAAAAAAAGTTCGAAGAAAGAAAAAAAAAATTAGCGTTTCTGTTTGGGGATCGCTGTACACAACTGAGCTGCGGCCACAGAACTAACTGCTCTGTGGATGATTCATTCAGGTATTTCAAGGTCTTTTGTGCACTTCGTTGTAATGAAAGTATCTGCTGAATGTACAGTACTTTGTAGTAACAAGATTTCTATAGCCTTGTGTCATATGGGGAAGCTGTCGGGACCATAAAAATACTTCGTTGTAATGAAAGTTTCGTTGTAAAGATATTTATTGTAATGGAATTTTACCTGTAATATATATATACTAGCTGATTACCCAGTGGCTTCGCTCACTGAGTGCAAGGGGAAAAAAATAAAATGTAGTATACAGTAATCCCTCCTCGATCATGGGGGTTGCGTTCCAGAACCCCCCACGATAGGTGAAAATCCGCGAAGTAGAAACCATATGTTTGTATGGTTATTTTTATATATTTTAAGCCCTTATAAACTCTCCCACACTGTTAACATTATTAGAGCCCTCTAGACATGAAATAATACCCTTTAGTCAAAAGTTTAAACTGTGCTCCATGACAAGACAGAGATGACAGTTCTTTCTCACAATTAAAAGAATGCAAACATATCTTCTTTTCAAAGGAATGCGTGTCAGGAGCACAGAATGTCAGAGTGAGAGAGCGAAAGAAAAGCAAACAATCAAAAAATCAATACGTGCTGTTTGGCTTTTAAGTATGTGCACCATGATAAAGCAGCCGCAAAGAAGAGAGCAAAGTGAAGGTAGTCTTTCAGCATTTTTTTAGAGTAGCATCCGTATCTTCTAGGCAAACAACCTCTGTGCAAACAGCCCCGGGAAGCACATCGTATGTTATTGAGGAGTTTTATTTAATATGTAATACATGCTCTGATTGGGTAGCTTCTAAGCCATCCGCCAATAGCGTCCCTTGTATGAAATCAACTGGGCAAACAAACTGAGGAAGCATGTACCATAAATTAAAAGACCCATTGTCCGCAGAAATCCGCGAACCAGCGAAAAATCCGTGATGTATATTTAGATATGCTTACATTTAAAATCCGTGATGGAGTGAAGCCGCGAAAGTCGAAGCGCGATATAGCAAGGGATCACTGTATAAATTTTTTAAACAGTAAAATATTAACATGTAAGAAGTAAAGATACATGGAGCAGTACTGGAGTGCTTTCAGGTAAAGTACATTTTAAAGGCACTATAACACAACAGGTAAGTAGCACTAACAGCAGCTTAAATGTATTTGGATCATCTCTCGGTAGCAGATCCCTTGTGAAAGGCGCTACATGACCGCTGTGGTATAGAAATTAAATTTTTTATGCGATCCTGCAAATTCTGCCTGACAACTTTGCACTACGTGCCTGTGATTTAAGAGAAAAATTATTCTGAGAAATGTGGACGCTGCCCTTCCGTGCTTAACGGGCAGAAGGTCCAAACAATTCCCAAGTCCAAAACTTAACATGAAGAGGTCTGCACATCTTCTTAGATGTAAACCCTCCATCTTCTTAAAAGAATTCATCACAAAAGCAACCTTGAATATTGCAGGGTTTTAGTGACCTGGACTCACTTTAAGGGACGGTAAGTAGTCGTGCAGCGCAATTTACAAAGAGAGTTTTATGTTGATGGCGCCGATCACACTCATTCGCAGAGATTTCCACTCTCCCAGGAGCCGACGGGGCACTCGAAGTGTCACAAACAATGCGAGAAGAGAGGACGCTGCCTGAAACTACGAAGCTCTTGACCAGGCGGAGCAGCCCGACATTCCACACCTCCGAGTGTCCACTTTGTTCTCACGACCCCTCACTTCTGAAGGCGGTGTCGTCTTCACATTGTTTACAGCTTGGCGCAGTTAAAAAGTAGAAAGACGCAAAGCTGTTTTCCTCATGTCTTCTACTATCAAGTACTGCCAATTAAAAAAAAAGTTATAATGTGGCAGTTTCCACGACAGTCACATGGACGAATAAATAAAACTTCTCTGTCAGAACGTGCCAGGCGGCGGACGGCTCAGCGCTGGAGTCCAGAGAGTAGGGCTGGAAGAGGGCGAAGCGGGGCACACTTCTATGGGATAGATCTAATTACATTAGATAACCATGCACTAGAAATATCCAATTTGACACTTGCAACTTATTTTTGACAAAGTTAATTCCACTTCAAGTACATGTAAAATATTATCTTAAAGTATTTTTGCCCACCTTCCATGAAGGAGTTGGCTCAGGGGTCCTAAAACAAATTTTATATAACACACTAAGGATCGATGCTTTTGAGCTGTGCTGCTGAAGATGTCTACTATGCCTTCCGTGAACAACCATGATAACAAACCAAGCAGATCTGGAACAGATCAAACCAAAATTTTCCCTGGAGGCCAAGATAACAAAGCAAAAGCTCTCCTACTTTAGTCACATCATGCAGAGCAGATTGTTTCAGAAAGTCATCATACTTGTAATGATCTGTGGCAAAAGAGGAGGAGGCCACCCAAAAACATAGCATAATTGAAAGAAGTTGTGAAAGATCAGAAGACATGGAGAGCAGTGATCCACAGAGAAGCTAAGAGTTGTACTCGACTGAACAGACAAATAACATTCTCAATCCAAAATGCTTAAGCCAAAACTAAAACAAGAACTGACCTGTGCTGGCTTAATGTGTTTGTGTTAGCTTTTGTACACGTTTCTGGTTTTCTTCTGCTGAATTCTAAATTTTTAAGTACATACAAAATTACACATGATCTTATTGCAATCATATCTTTGTGCTGATACATTAACTGATATGTTCAGATGAAAGTGATTTCTTTGAATATTACTTATAGTGTATTTAAGCCCGCTTCATAAAATTGTTCTATGAAAATAATTTATTTATTCTGAACAATATCTAACACGAATATCAGGACAATAAACTTCTTTCAAGTACATGCAAACATTTAAGGATGTGAAACTCAATCAGCATCAGTAACGCAATCAATATTTCTTACCAGAGCATTTATTTTACCCCTAATGTCTCTGAAACCCTTTTGTTACATCATTCCTCTAAGTTTCTGTGATTCCTTTCAGCTGTCAACGTAATTAAGCTATCAAAAATGTACAAGCCCAAAATTTAGCAGCCACGGTGCAGACTACATCCTAAACAGTGATCACTTTTGAACTAATACTCTGATATTAACTTACAGTGTTCTTTACATCGGCCTTAGATTATATCTTTCCTTTACTCTGTATAAACCCACCAAGAGTTTCTTTGATGGTCATTTTATTGTCTCCAACTTTTGATGCTCAACTGCTAGATAATGTTCATTGTGTCTGGATTTCCCTTTTCATTCGGTTCTAATATTTAATATTTACTGCCACCACTTTTTTATGTCACTCTATTCCCCGAATGAAGTACTGTAATCCGTTCTTACGTGTGCCACCTCTTGCTTCAATGGCCTGCGTTCCGCATAGTGCTCTGCTCTCTATTTTTGATGTCTGCTGTTTTCGAAACTGTTCCTTGTATCTGTCATTCGCATTGTCTCGACTCTGCTTCTACACCAGTTTTAAATACAATGTATTTTACTCATTGGCTGCTTAGCTTGTGATGCACTAAAACTGCACTGGGCACGTAAAACGTATTGTGACGCTCGATGTGTTAACGGCCTAATATAAGTAAAGACTACTAATTCATTAAAGCACCCCTTACAGCATTCGCGCACATGTCGAATAAGAGGTGCATAGCTCCCAAGGATAGACAGAACGAACACATAAACAAAAAAAGACTTGGCATTAAAACGGGTCGCGAAGTTCAAATACGCCATCCTTAATACAAGAAGCCAAAGCTAATTCTGCCCCTCTGCGCCCAGTGACGTTAATACTAGCAAACTCGCCATAGTAAGCTAAAATTGCGTCAGGCTTTCAAGACGCTCATAACAAGACGTGAACGAAAAAAAAAACATGTCTTACAGCTCCTTCCTTTATCTGAGAAGGCTGCTCGCATCGCCTGCGGCCGCCGGTGGACACCAGGAAGTCCAGACACTGTGTTTCTCCAGGGCCGCTACCCTCAGGATAAGCTTTGATAGTTAATCACGCTGTTAGCTAGAGAAGCTCCGTGAACGTCCGTCCCAGCCCTCCGGAGTACACCTGCTTGACCCCTGTCTTTCCTGTGATGTTTTGGAGCCGGGTCACTCTCGATGAACCCTACGTACAAAACGCAAAACTGTCCCACATCCACAGCGCTTCCGCTAGCCGGCGTCAAGGCTACGCGTCCTGTGGGGCGGAGCCGCGCCTGTGTCAACTAGGACCAAGTCGCACCCGAGAGGCGCGGCGAAGATGAGAGGCGGAGTAGGGGATGGCCATCACGCTGAATGACCACGCCCCTTAGCGGTGTTTGGTTGGAGCTGTGAGAAAAGATCGACTGCTAAAGAATTGCCAAGTCCGTGGGCTAATTTTTGAACACATTCTGCTGGAAAATCCAATTAACATTCTAGTTTAGGTTTAGATATTTTCCGGAGTATTCTTACCTAGATTCGCCATAAACAATATACACAATTATCATATTCTATTTCAATTAGCATAAACCGACTTCCATTTTCAGATAACATTTTGAAGAGTCTTGAGTGGCAACTAATTTAAAAAGGTTGGGAAGTGCTTTTGCCTAACTTCTAGTTTCACTACTGGGTCATGAATACATACATGTATGTTTGGATTTTGGAAGAACGCAGAAAGTAACGAAACCACAATGACTGTACTTGGGTAGCTGTGGGAAAAGAGCGCAACACTTGACCAAGTCATAATATTCATCTAGTAAACGGACTGAAATTTTCTGTTTAATCAACTATTCACCCCGTGAAGGTTCGTAAAATACTCTATGAGGTTTGTCACGCCATTTTTGGTGGAGGCGCCTTTCTCATTAAATAAAGCAATTAGAAAAAAAAAATCACACAGTTGAAAACAAAACAAAATAAGCAATTACTTTTTTCCAAATATTGGACGTAGTACTATGCAAATATGTCGTGGAGAACTGCTTAACAGAAAACCTATTTCCCATAAAAGAGAGAAAACGTATGCCATTTGAGCGTGTACCCAGTGTACAACATTTGAATTGTGTTTCTGATACCAATGTGAGCACCCATGGAGCACTAAAAAGAGAAGTCTTGTTTTCTCTTCAATATGTACACCTTAAACTAAAATATAACAGCTGGTCATGTCACCTGCAGAAATTCTCAGATGATTCTGCACTTACTGGGTGTATTGATAAGGGGGATTAGTCAGAGTATAGGAGTCAGGTGGACAACTTTAGTTTTTGGTGTAAAGAGAATTGTTTGCAGATTAACATCAGCAAAACCAAGAACTGATTGTTGACTTTCACAGCACCAAAGAACCTCTGTCTGGTCACTATTCAGGGAGTGGATGTAGAGGTGGTTCTCTCCTACAAGTATTTGGGGGTCGACATTAATGACAAGTTGGACTGGTCTTAAAAACACAGAGGAACTATATAAGAAAGGGCAAAACCAGCTATTCTGGTTAGTAACATCACTTCAAGGAAGGACCACCAAATCAACAAGGTAATTAAAAGGGCAAGCTCAGTTATAAAACGTATTGTATTCTGGGGGAGGTAGTAGCCATACCAGGAGGTAGTAGCGAATGAGAGAATTAAAACAAAACTGAGTGTCATTATGAACAATGCTGCTCATCCTCTCTGTGACATACTATTGTGGACTTTCAGCCAACAAATCATTCAGCAGAAGTATGTCAAGAAACACTACTGGTACTCCTTTATATTAACAGCGATGCATCTGCATAATCCTAACTGGGACTATAACTGTTGGAATTTTCCTCTTTTTCAATTTCTTGTTTTTTAGTCTTTCTGGTGTGTGTTCAGACTATCTATCTATCTATCTATCTATCTATCTATCTATCTATCTATCTATCTATCTA
>JANRMT010062815.1:33042833-33085327 GCA_026402145.1 Polypterus bichir lapradei
CTATCTATCTATCTATCTATCTATCTATCTATCTATCTATCTATCTAATAATGTTGGTATAAAGTTCTATGTATGTTACTGTTATATTTTAATGATAATGGACTGTGTGGACTTTGAACCCAGACACAAACAGACAGACACCAAATGTCCCAAAACACACACGGTTTAATTCTTCAGAACACAATGCACACATAATACAGTGCACAAATCACCATCAATTCAGTCCTCTCTTTCTCTTTCTCTTTCTTCTGCCACCTCCACTCCTCCTGTCACAAGCTCTGTCCTCTGCCTCCCAACTCCGGCTCTCCGAATGGAGTGAGGCGGCCTCTTTTATACTTTATCTGGATGTGCTCCAGGTGCTTCCTGATGATCTTCTGATGCTATTTTCTGGTGTGGCGGAAGTGGTGCATGAGCACCCGGAAGCACTCTGGGTCTGCCTGGAATCTCTTCTCGCAGCACTTCCTGTTGTGGTGGAAATGCTGCAGTCCAGGGCTCCATAATCATCCAGGTGCCCCCTGGCGGTGGCCACGGGCCCCAACAGGGATGAGCTTCCAAGCTCTGATCCCGTGGCCCCCATACAAACCTATCGTGGCCCAGGGGAGGTATTGTCCCTTCCAGGTGTCCCAGCTGGGGAGGATCCCCAACCATCCGCCATAGCTGTTAGCATGTACAATTTTCTCTGAGTTCTTAGAACATTATTTATGAACGTTGCACCATAATGTTACTGTAATGTTCAAAGAACATTTCCAAAGTTTATTGCCTGTACCTTTTATTACTCATTTTTAGCAAATAATTTACAGTCTGGACAATAAAATTTGATTACTGAACATTTATTATGTCTCTAAGTAAGACACATATAATACCAGGAATAAGCACTATCTGTTCCTGAATTTGTTTATAAAAAGTAAACCAATGAAAGAATCAATCAGGCAAACAAACAGACATATTCAATCAGGAAAACCTGGAACATCACACCCCTGAGTGAAAAGATTACTTTATGTTGCTCGTGTCACCACATTCCAAATGCTTCATCTTTTGGAGCTTTTCAAACAGAATGCACTACAAAATACATGTAAATTACAGTATTTCTGAAGTTTTTCAAACATGAAAAAATTTGTTGTTTTTATTACCTTCCTACTACTAGAGTCACAGATGCTACTGCCAATGGGCTTGGATCCATCATCCTGAAAAGTTGCAAGCTCATTGTTTAGCAGTAACTCTAGCTTTACATCCTGAAAATCATTCTGTTAGCTTAGGTACATTTTAATTAAAATAATCAAGCAGTGATGAATTAAAATAAGACACATTACTAACAATCAGTTTACAAATGGACCATAAGATGAGGTGGTGTTTCCTATGACCACCAAACAACTCCCAACAGTTGTTCTCAGCAACATTCATCATCATACTCCTCAACTCAGCAGACATGTCATGCACACCAATGGAACGCAATACTGACACCAGATCAAAAAATTATTTAATTTAATCAAGCCATTATATTGCATAAACATTCAATACAGTTAATCTTAAATTAACAAAACCTGCTGCCATACAACTGCTTGGATACCTCCACTCCATATCACTCTTTCATTTTTAGTAATAACACTAACGTCAAATTCAAATTTTATTCAGAAATAATGTTTAAACATATGCTTTTTCAAATGGCATTTTATGTTTGTATCATGGAAACTGCACATCCTGTAATGGAGACAACTAATAAAGTCATACGGGTAGGCACTTTTTCTTGTACAGTATCATGTGTGTTGGTTGGTCAGTACAAAAACTTTAATTCAGTATACAGCAAATGTTAGGTGAGAATGTTAAATATTGATTCTTTTGACAACTTTAGGTAAAATCTTACAAAAATATCATTTTTTAACAGAACTGTGGCAGAACAGTTAATGCAAGTTAGTCTAATGTTAGTGTTATGTGGGTATTTTCTAAATAGAGTTTATAGATGTATCCGAAAGGGCTGTAAAGTCATGCATTCACTGGGGTTTACACTGCTTACTTGAAAACGCACCTCAGTTTGGTTCCTTTATTGTATAACTGCCCCAAATCAAACTAGATTCTGGCTATGCTAGATATTAGTAGCAAAGATTTTATACATTGCTTTGAAAAATAAACTAGATATTTTAAATTAAGCAGCCTTCTTCTAAACGTAGTTGAACAGTATCATGTCTTGTCACCTCCTTCAATAAGATCTTGTGATTTCCAAAAAGAAACCTGCTACCTGCCTTTTAAATTCAGTCCCAATGTATCAACAGAATAACTCACTGGTAATATTTTCTGAATTTAATATTGCAAATAATTAATATATTGTTCATGATTAATTGCATTGTATGTTGAAATTTCAGGGCATTGTTGTTCCTTCTGTAAAGAAATCTGATTCAGTTCGAAATGTCGAAGAAGCCTTCATTTACATGTAGAATGAATATTTCATAGTAGAATGTGGAGCCAGAGAAGGCTATTCATTATCACCAACACTTTCTGTAGTTTTTATTGAACACCTGGCTATCCATCTGTGTAAGTAGTGACAGATATAGAGGATGAGAAGGGAATGACTTGAACAAAAGTATTTGTTTTTGCGGATGATATGGTGCTCAATATCATGGATGTATATTTATCATTGTCACTTATATTAAATCTATTGGAAGACTTTCATAGGATTCCCAAGTTTAGCATTAACTTGATAAGAGTGTATTTTTCCATTAAATAGTCTTTCATATAGATTAAACTAGATCACTTTTTGCTGATTGTCTCAGAACTAGTCAAATAACAAGTAATTATACAGTCTTACAAATAATAGTTCTTTAGTGATACTTGGCACTTTACTGGGTTGTGTGGTTCCTTGTTGAACCTTTGCTTCTCATAGAACCAATTAATTTTGGGAATGGTTCTGATTGGATCTTTGGACTTTGAAAAAGTTAATAATTTGTGGACAAAACAGAAATATTTAATGTATAGTTGGCTGACTAGCAGGACACTAACAGATCGAGAAAACCTAAACTTAGTTTGTGTTATTGTATTCAGCTGGAGTGCTTCAAAAATTAGGAGCCCATTGGTATTTCACAAATCTGTTATCTGTTCATTGTGATTTATGGAGCCTGTTATAGATCTAAATAAAATGTTCTTTCTGGAACCTTCATGTAGATGGTTCTTTTGGGAACCAAAAATGTTTCTCCAATGGCATTGTTCTTAAGAACCAATTTAGCATTTTTATTTTTAAGGGTGTAATTACATGGAAAATTGAAATTTAATTTCTGTAATATGATGGAAAACATTAAAAATGATTTTAATAAGTAGTCCCATATTCATCTACTTTAGCCGTGAGAATAAATACGGTTAAAATGAATATTTTTCCATAGCCTTTTTATGTATCCATATGCTGTATATTAAAGAATAATTTTCTAAAAAGATAGATATAACTAAAGCTTTTCTTATTTGGAACACAAGGCAAATTACTGTAAGTTGACTCTACTTATCAGAAATTGCCTAACTTCCAGTTTTACTACTGGGTCATAAATATAAAGTATATATGTTGAAATTTTGGGAGAAAGTAGAAGGTAATTAAACCACACTTACTTAGGTAGCTATGGAAATAAGAAATCTTTTTCAAACTTCTGTGTGTATGCTCTGTGAGCCAGTCACACTATTTCCGATTTACTAGCAATCCGGTGGTACATTATTCATTCAAAATATGGCACTGATGTGGGATACCCTGTAAGACAAGATACACTATTCTCATTCTCTCAATCACAATAGTGAACAATTTATTAGGAAATATTTATGCAAAGGGTAATAGCTTTACATAATAGGAATCTATTTAAGGAAACTGAGGGGGATGTTACATTATAAGAAAGTGAACCAATGCAAATGTATACTTGGTTGGGATTTTAATGTTAATGTTGAGAAACTGGGAAGTTTGTTGTTAATACATCTCCCCGTTTAATCAGTTATGTCATTGACATTTGTAGCTATACAAATAAAAAAAAAAAAAAAAAAAAAAAAACAAAACAAAACAAAAAAACAAGTCCACGGTGTAAAGACTACAAAATAATCCACTTCTAGATATGGTTAATATCATAGAAGATTTAATAAGAAAAATTAAAATTATTGACCTTTCTTCTCTTACTGATCACAATATGATGCACATATTATCAATTAATTCATCCAAACCTAATGGATGTGAAGAAATCTTTTTCTGTTAGAGATGTATTAAAATATTATTAAATGGTGACCTCCTAAAAAATAATATTAATGGAATGTTGGAACAAGGCTAAATCATGGTACAGATCTGGCACTAATTGGGGCTTATAAAATATAAGATTGTAAATTTAGCCATTAAAAACAGGCAAAGATTGGCAGCCAATTAATTAAAAGTTTGGTTAAAGATATTGTCCAGCCGTCTCAAAGAAAGCATTTTTATGCCAAAGCAAAAACAATTGAATGCAGATACATTTAGACTTAGGATATATGGGGGCAAAGCCAAGTCTGTATTTACAAGGACAAGAAGCAAGCATACAGAAGAAAGTCAAACATTTCATTAATATATTTTTTGTTTAGAGAAGAATTGAATGTACTGCACATACAAAATTAAACATTAATAGAGATACTGTATATAAAAAAACTTAGATATTTCTAGGTATGTGACTAGCTATTACAAAAATGTGTAGAAAAAACTTGCCAATGTGTTGTTTTTCAACACCATTAAATAATATGTAACACAAACTGACAAGGAAGCTAAATGTGTGACTAGAATGTGCAGTATCTTTTAATAAATTAAAAATAAACATTAACAAATTAAAACTAAAGATTGTCTTAGTTCAAGCATGTATTGGATTTATGAGAAGCAGATTTATAAGTAGAAACATTCTATTAGTGCTACCTGAAGTACGTTATCTGAACTCGATTTTTGTAAAGAAGATTTTTTTGTTGTAGTTTTTGAGTTCTAAATTTCTTTGGCTTTACAGTATATATTAGAATCAGAATCAGTGCAGACTCACATTTATTGAGAAATTTATATACACTTCATACTTAAAAAAAGAGGGACTATAATATTAGACAAGGAATTAAAATGCTCCTTTTCAAAATGATAAAAACTGAAGTTAAAAGAGCAATTGAATGTCTTAATATATTTTTTTCTGTATCTAAATATTTAAGAATGTGAAATATTAAATCTAAAAAAATTTAATTTGCAATGAATTAGTGGAATTTCTATAAAGAAACTAAAATTATTACTTGCATTCAAGATGCATACAACCGAAACAGAAAGAGCCAATCTGATTTTTTTTTAATATGATTAAAAAAGAGATATAATTTTAGGTAATTAAGAGATGTATAGCTAAGCAGTGGAATGCTGTTATCAAAAACTAGCTATCTAGATGGCATATTGTACAGTTTCCTATAAAGTAACTAATATTAAATTATACAACTTTAAAAGTAAAAACCACTGTTTAAGAAGAAATACCTTATGCATTCATATTCATAAAGGAAAAATTAAAGCATTAGATCTTAACGAATCAAATCCCACTTTAAAAATCAAATAAATAAAAAAATCCTCACTATGTAAATTAACATACAGTACAGAATATATTTTTCAATAGGATTTTTTAAATAGTTAGTGCTATAGAATTTTTGCTAAAAAGTAGACAAGATACTTTCATGAATAAATCTTAATATATTGGATAATTAAGACATTTTCATACCATAAATCAGTTAACTGGCACATTCAAAAATGTAAATTAAAATCTTATCCTTCCAAAGCTGATACAGCAATGCCAGTTTGTTGGTGAAGGATTTATTTATTTAAAGTATAGCCAGGTTTATAAATCTGAAATTTCTACAAAATTTTTGGACCAGTAACCAGAAATGGTTTATTGTTTTTGACTGCGATCCAGCAGGTGATATTAAACTTTTACAAAGAAATCTCAATATAGAAATGGCTGAAGGAATTTCAAATCAAAAAAAACAAACTTTTAGATCATAGTTTTAACAATAGAAAAAATCCTTTACAGTAACAAATTACAAAAATATATGTGAGTGTGGAATTTCCACAAATATTAGGATAGTTACATAGCATTTTCAAAACTGCTTAATTCAATTCTAGGACACCATGGTCCGGTGCCTAGGGTCCACTGCGGGAAAAGCAGGAAACAGGATGTTAATGCTCACTTTAGAATTGCCAATTGACCTAAGAAATGTTTTTGAACCCATGCAGATATAAACTCCACAGGTGTTGTGCAGGTGTGGCATTCAAACCAAGACACAAGATGGGAGAGGCAACAGTGCCTCACTACACCCCCATACTGCAGAAAAGTGTTACTCACAAATAAAATAAAATAAAATAAGCATCTCATGAAATTATTCATTTAATATATCCAATAAGGACTATGGTGGCACAGTTAGCAAAGACATTGACAGGAAGTGTCTGTTTTGTGACGCTGAGGAGAAAACCTGCTTATTTTAGAACTGTGTTATGCTATTTTTTAGAATAATATGGAATGATTTTTATTTTCAGAAAACAAAGGTAAAAATTAAACTAAAAGAAAAGGATACTTTTCGGTATTACTACAATATAACAAAACCTGGCAAAGAATGATCCTGCCCAGGATAAAGTGGGTTTGGAAGATGTAGGGATGGTTGAAACTGTTATTTATATATGGGAAATTTCAGACTCAAAAGAAAACGGGAGCAAAAGTGAAACTTTTTTTCAAGCATTTAAGCTATAAGTGGAAAAATATTTTAATATTTTACCCAAATGTGGCTAATGTTTATCCATCCATCCATTATCCTACCCGCTATATCCTAACTACAGGTTCAGGGCGGTCTGCTGGAGCCAATCCCAGCCAACACAGGGCGCAAGGCAGGAAACAAACCCAGGTCACGCACACACATACACCAAGCACAAACTAGGGACAATTTAGGATCACCAATGCACCTGTCCTGCATGTCTTTGGACTACGGGAGGAAACCGGAGCACCCGGAGGAAACCCACGCAAGACACGGGGAGAACAATTTAAACTCCACGCAGTGAGGACCCGGAAAGCGAACCCGGGTCTCCTATCTGCGAGGCAGCAGCGCTACCCACTGCGCATGGCTAATGTTTAATGTATGCATATTATTGACTTCGTAAACAGTATATTTTAGTCTTATATGTGTTTGTTATCTTCTATTATTGTTGTTTTGGGGATTTAAGCAATAAAACTGTATGAAGCTTAAATGTGCAGCGATCAATTACATTAAAGTCATTTGTTGTTATTGTATTACAGTTATTGTTCTGGGGAAAATTAAAAGCATGACTTTTCTTGTTTTATATTCATTTTGTACACAAGACTCTGAACTTGGACTTAAACACTGGAGGACTATTGCGGGTCAGCGCGCGGAGCTTCCGTGCTGCAAATTGTGCAGAACTTTAACAGTCTGACGGCGATTACAGCTGCCCACGGCCGCACTTATCAAACACAAGAATGAAATATGGCTGTGAAATTAGGACAACACCTTACTTCTGCGAACTGGACTCTGCAATGTGTTTGTTACATACTGAGAACGAAACTACCACACATGTACGTCTGCTTGGGGGAGGGCCACTCTGCGCAGAACACGTTCTTGGCTGCTCAGGGTGGCGCTACGTAAACGGAAAAAGGAAGTGTTTATCTGCAAAGTGCTTTGTGAATCTGAAGAACTGACGGCTTTGCTTAAAACTTTTCTCTCTGAAGGTAACAACGAGACAGTCTGTGACTGTTTGAATGTGTTTTTTCGTGTCTTTGCCTTCAGACCGTAATCCCGAAAGACTGTGTTTATGCTGCGTCGAGTGACAGAGTGACAGCGTTCGGCGGCTGAGGCGACAGGTCAGTCTGTTTGTCTTGGTTGTACATACTTGTTATATTTATACAACACTATTGCAGAATTCATAACATCTCTTATTTTTTAATAACACTACAAATAATCCGCATACATTTCTCATTTCTTAAGCAAGGAATAAAAGATCACAGAAAATGTTTTTTTTATCAAGCAAACAGTGGGAAAAATGAAAGACATACTCAATTAAATAAAAGCCAAGACACTGCAGTATGTACAGTGAGCATCGAGGCTTTGTGTTTGATTCAGGAGAAGTGGCCAGTTCACATCTATGACCTTCTTCCCCTTCTTCTTCTTTTCCCACTTCTCTGTGGGGTCTCCACATCTATGACCTGCTTTGCTGAATTTGACTTTAGGTCAGCAAAACCTAACCGTGAATAGTCATAATGAGTGCGACCCCCCATGCAAGGACGGTAATGTGTGCATAGGCGCACCATCTTACATTAGAGCAGTCTTGGAATGAAAATTAGAAATGCAATCTCCGGTGAGTACTGTGAAATTCTTACTTGCTCATCCAACCCACACACAGTTGAAAGTGGAAATATTGGATTAAAAAATACATAACGGCATACAGTGTTTCACTTTTAAAATAAGAAAATGTAATAGCTTTCCAAACTCAATTATTACTTAATATATTAATTACCAAGTAGAAATGGTCTTTTCTAGGGCTGGGAATCGAATCAAAAATGAATTAATTACTGTAATCCCATAAATGTATTTAATTAATCGTGATTAATTGCATGTAAAATTTTTTGCCACTCACCTGTTCCACAACATCGGACAGTTTAGCAAGTGTATACATTTAATGCTTTTGTGGTTGGTAGAACTGTGCTGTGCCTTGGGATTTTTTGGGTTACAATATTATGCCACCATAGAGAAATGGTTGGAAAAAACTGCTCTACCTACACCTTTGCTCCTGACATGCAAAAATGATCTCTGTAGCTGCTATCTCGCTTGAAAACTGGCACTGTGCATCATTAGGATAGTTATGTTGCATTCTTTGCATAAATTAGAGAAGATACCGCAAACTGGAATAATGGGTAGGGCTAATCATTACATTTCATGTTTTATAGAATCTTGTCATTATGTTAGGGCAGTCAGCACTGTAAGCTACCTAGCAGACTGGCCAGTTAAATACAGAGGTACTACAGACTTATTTTGGTTTTAGTGCCAATCAAAGATAACTTATTTATCACTAAAACATTAAATTGATCATCTTACAGAAACAAAAAATGAAAAAACAAGAGACAGCATAATTTTTATCATCGCAACTTATCTCTAGCATTGCCCAAGGTTTGCCCTAAACCCCCATCCCTACCACCTTTCCTTTGGACTACCCTGCACTTATGTCAGTATATAGAAATCAAGAAAATGAACAACAGTGTTATGTATTGACATGTGGTATATCGTTGTGAATGGTGTAAAACAATTTTAATCCTTTAAGTTAAAATTTTATTTAATAAAAATTTTTAAAGATAGAATATACTGTCAATATGGTACTGGAGCTTTAGGAACACATTTCGCTTTTTTTGTATTTTTGTTTTGTAATGTTAAAAAAAAAAAAAAATTATATGAAAACTAGCCAACCCGCGGCGTAGCATATACCCATGTACCCAATACCCATGTATTGATGGGTGAACACTTCCTGAAAGACACAGTTGTCCAAATGGGGTGGGTTTGAGGATACCACTGTAAGAGAAGGAAAAGATGGAACTTTGGAGAGAGCAACATACAATTGTCGGCGACTGAAAACTGGAGGACCGCCGCCGCGGCCCCACCTCCCAGAGCGAGGGACGGGGCTGGACGGCGTCTCTCTAAGATGTTGGACGCCGACTGCTTGGGGGTCGCGTAACTGTTTAGCAGGAGGGAGTCTCGCTCGTTATCGGAATTAACTAGACAAATCGATCCACCAACTAAGAACGGCTATGCACCAGCACCCACAGAATCAAGATAAAGCTATCAATCTGTCAATCCTCCATGTCCAGGCCGGGTGAGGTTCCCCGTGTTGAGTCAAATTAAGCTGCAGGCTCTACTCCTGGTGGTGCCCTTCTGTCAATTCCTTTAAGTTTCAGCTTTGCAACCATACTCCCCCTGGAACCCACAGACTTTGGTTTTCCGGTTGGCTGCCCGGCAGGTCATGTGAATAACGCCGCCGGATCGCCAGTCGGCAGTGTCTATGGTCGGAATTACGACGGTATCTGATCGTCTTTGAACCTCTGACTTTCATTCTTGATTAATAAAAACATTCTTGGCAAATGCTTTCGCTCTCGCTCGAATTGTTGGTGGGCAGGGCTCTGTCGTGCGTATCCCATGGCCTGTCTTGCGTGCCATGGTCGGCTGCTTAGTGAATCGTTGGTGGGCAGGGCTCTGTCGTGCGTATCACATGGTCTGTCTGGCGTGCTGCTTCTTGCGTGCCTTGGTTGGCTGCTTAGTGAATTATATATTCTTGATTAATGAAAACATTCTTGGCAAATGCTTTCGCTGTCGCTCGAATTGTTGGTGGGCGGGGCTCTGTCGTGCGTATCCCATTGTCTGTCTTGCATGCCATGGTTGGCCGCTTAGTGAATTGTGGTGGGCGGGGTTCTGTCTTGCGTGCGTCTTGCTTGCCATGTCTTGCTTGCCATGGACTTAGTGAATTACTGTATATATATAGATGTTGCCCTGACCAAAGCACTGCCTAAGGCGTTTGCTTTGTTTGTAGCCCTGGATGTGACAATATTTTTTAACATGTTAAACAGGCCACATTAATTGCAAAAATTAATGGGCTAACTTTCTCAGACCTAGTCTTTTTGCATGACCTTTGCAGGTCCAAGTGTAGTGTCAGTCATCGTTCAGTGCCTCTGGAGCAATTTTCTACACTATAAAAAATAAAGGTGCCAAAGTAGTTCTTCAGAGTGATGCCACAGAGCTGGGTAATAATGACACTTGGTATTTAATAATATGGGTTGCTAGTGATGTCATTCTTGTAAGACAAAACCTACGTATTTTTTGTTTTCTGAGAACTTTATGCATTTGATTTGCGTTCCTTCCCTTCTCTCTCCTTTATTTCAAGACTTTTTATTAACACTGATACTTGAAGATTAGTGTAGAGAGGTTTAAATAGAAGCACGCTTTTTGGAGAGCTGGTGGTTTCCTTTGTCATTTGCATGTCATTGTTAATTTGTAGCTGGTTAAGAAAATGGGTGACAAAAAAAAACCTAAATGCAGGAGTTTACACTTAAAATAGTCAATTAAGGGCTCTGACTTTAAAAAGCAAGTTAACTGAAATTAAGCCCAAAAATATTGCATTATTAGTAATCGGACAGGTTCTAATTAAGAAACTGGTTAAAAGGAAAAATTGCAGCCACTGTGAACCTTCATGACCGTAATTGAATACCCCTGCCATAGATGAACCATCCACATGAAGGATCCAGAAATACTTTATTTTTTCAACTGCACTGGGGTTCAAAAACAGCTATCAATAAAAGATAACAGGTATTTGAAATACTAATGACTTCATGATTTTAAAAGGCTGCATACAATAACATAGGTAAAGTTCGGTTTTTTTTTGATCTTTCATTATCCTGCTAGACAGCTTGCTATGTAGTACAGATTTCTGTTTTGTCCACATGTTAGGAACCTTTTCAAACTCTTTAAAATCAATTTTTATATGCAAAAAAATTTTCCTAGAATTAAATGGTACTTTGTCAAGCAGTGGTGCTGCAAGGAACCACACAACCCAGTATTCACCCCATGAATTCATTCTGCATGTCATTTAGTTTTCTTATGGAAAGTATAACCCGCTATCATGAATAAACAGAGTGTTTTATAGAATACCAATGACCTGCTTAATGTGTTGTATGTTGGTTGAACATTAAAGTAATAATTTCATGGTACTCGAATGAATAATTGTACAGGAGGAAGATAGATATAGTGGTGTGAAAAACTATTTGCCCCCTTCCTGATTTCTTATTCTTTTGCATGTTTGTCACACAAAATGTTTCTGATCATCAAACACATTTAACCATTAGTCAAATATAACACAAGTAAACACAAAATGCAGTTTTTAAATGATGGTTTTTATTATTTAGGGAGAAAAAAAAATCCAAACCTACATGGCCCTGTGTGAAAAAGTAATTGCCCCCTTGTTAAAAAATAACCTAACTGTGGTGTATCACACCTGAGTTCAATTTCCGTAGCCACCCCCAGGCCTGATTACTGCCACACCTGTTTCAATCAAGAAATCACTTAAATAGGAGCTGCCTGACACAGAGAAGTAGACCAAAAGCACCTCAAAAGCTAGACATCATGCCAAGATCCAAAGAAATTCAGGAACAAATGAGAACAGAAGTAATTGAGATCTATCAGTCTGGTAAAGGTTATAAAGCCATTTCTAAAGCTTTGGGACTCCAGCGAACCACAGTGAGAGCCATTATCCACAAATGGCAAAAACATGGAACAGTGGTGAACCTTCCCAGGAGTGGCCGGCCGACCAAAATTACCCCAAGAGCGCAGAGACGACTCATCCGAGAGGTCACAAAAGACCCCAGGACAACGTCTAAAGAACTGCAGGCCTCACTTGCCTCAATTAAGGTCAGTGTTCACGACTCCACCATAAGAAAGAGACTGGGCAAAAACGGCCTGCATGGAAGATTTCCAAGACGCAAACCACTGTTAAGCAAAAAGAACATTAGGGCTCGTCTCAATTTTGCTAAGAAACATCTCAATGATTGCCAAGACTTTTGGGAAAATACCTTGTGGACTGATGAGACAAACGTTGAACTTTTTGGAAGGCAAATGTCCCGTTACATCTGGCGTAAAAGGAACACAGCATTTCAGAAAAAGAACATCATACCAACAGTAAAATATGGTGGTGGTAGTGTGATGGTCTGGGGTTGTTTTGCTGCTTCAGGACCTGGAAGGCTTGCTGTGATAGATGGAACCATGAATTCTACTGTCTACCAAAAAATCCTGAAGGAGAATGTCCGGCCATCTGTTCGTCAACTCAAGCTGAAGCGATCTTGGGTGCTGCAACAGGACAATGACCCAAAACACACCAGCAAATCCACCTCTGAATGGCTGAAGAAAAACAAAATGAAGACTTTGGAGTGGCCTAGTCAAAGTCCTGACCTGAATCCAATTGAGATGCTATGGCATGACCTTAAAAAGGCGGTTCATGCTAGAAAACCCTCAAATAAAGCTGAATTACAACAATTCTGCAAAGATGAGTGGGCCAAAATTCCTCCAGAGCGCTGTAAAAGACTCATTGCAAGTTATCGCAAACGCTTGATTGCAGTTATTGCTGCTAAGGGTGGCCCAACCAGTTATTAGGTTCAGGGGGCAATTACTTTTTCACACAGGGCCATGTAGGTTTGGATTTTTTTTCTCCCTAAATAATAAAAACCATCATTTAAAAACTGCATTTTGTATTTACTTGTGTTATATTTGACTAATGGTTACATGTGTTTGATGATCAGAAACATTTTGTGTGACAAACATGCAAAAGAATAAGAAATCAGGAAGGGGGCAAATAGTTTTTCACACCTAACTAATAACTAATAACTAATAAAGAGAATGCAGGTTAGATACTGACCAAGGTGATTCTGATTTCTTAAGAGACATTGGTAATGTAATCAGTTAAAATGATAGAATTCAGGAAAAGGCAATGAAAATTTTAATGGAAGTCATAACATGTGGTTATGCGTCTGGACAATGAAGTAATAAAAACATAAATGTACCTCTTAATATATAAAAAATGGATGGAAGTAACGACAGAGCAATGTGATTATGTACAATTTTTTTTACAAGAATATGGAGTTGTATTGTTTAATAAGAGTTTTATAGTAATAAACTTTTGATTTTTGATATCACTTACAAACACTCAACCATGATGCTGCTCACTTACAGACATGGTACCATTTTCGCTTTTTTGCAACCACTGTAGATCACCCTTTAATACAATAAAATGTGAAATGTCATTTCAATTTTCTTCATTTGTTTTCCCACTTAACTCCAAACCCACTGAAAAATAATTTTTTTCAGGGCCTCAAGCATGACCTGGATCCATTAATGAAAAAATGTTTTTTCCTTAGGCTATCTGCAAATAACCAAGAATTTCTTGTCAGTAAGTCAGTCAGGAACAAGTAGTTTTAAAGTATATTGTCATATAATGAATTAGGAGTGTGCTATATATATATATATATATAGTCTACGATAATATCTTAATTGTTGCTTTAATGATGTGTGAGCTGAAATTATCGAGTATGTCACTCACTTTGTAGAAAACAATCAAAAACATTCCCTGAGATTCCACACGTTCACTGTCTCATGTAACCAAACAGGATAGTGTACTGTGCATCCACAAAACGAACATATAGGCGTGCAAGATCAGCAAGTTAAGCTAGCGAAGCTACCTAAAAATGAGCAAACAGCGGCAGGTGATAAAGCAGCCTCATAATCTACATCGTTAGATTTAATTGCAAGACATTGATCATCCTCACTTGCGTGGAAATGGTTTGGCTTTGAAAAGACAGATGTTGCTTAAAAGATGGCAATCTGCAAAATGTCAGAAATTGGTTGCCATTAAAGACAGCTGGACAACTAACTTGTTTCACCATCTGTGAACTCATCACCGCACAGAATATGAAGAATATGAAAAGCTTCAAGAGTCAGCTGTCCATGACAGGTGTAAATCACACAAGGTATAAGCACAAAAAAACACTCGACAAACCTTAGTGGAATCCTTCTGCAAAAAAGCTTGGGTTCCTCTATAAAATGCAATTGAAGTTAAATTGATCTAGTACGGAGCCACGTAGGTGTCAGTCAAAAAAAAAAAAAAAAATCAGTTGGGACGAATTATTAATCTGTTTGAATACATTATGTAGTTCTTTCAAACTGATTATTTTTATTTCTGTGAGAAGTGTATGCATAAGAATTTGATATGGTTGAATGGGATTACCTGCTCACCGCTTTTCATAAATTCGGGTTTGGCCAGAATATATTTGCATGGATCAAACTACTGTATACCAGTCCAGAAGCTTCAGTTTGTATCAACATTATTTCAGACTACTTCAAACTAGAACGCAGTACTAGACAAGGATGCTCCTTGTGACCACTGCTATTTGCAGTCGCCATTGACACATTGGCTGTTCACTTTCGAAATGCATCAGAGATAAAGGGGATTTTCAGAGAAGGACTTGAACAGAAATTATAATTATATGCAGATGATATGGTACTGTATACTGTATATCAGACCCACAAAATTCTGTGCCAACAGCTCTAAATGTACTCAGCAGAATTTCAAAAGATATCTGGACTCAAAATTAATTTGAACAAAAGTGTTCTCTT
The DNA here is from genome assembly GCA_026402145.1 of Polypterus bichir lapradei. NCBI lineage: Eukaryota > Metazoa > Chordata > Cladistia > Polypteriformes > Polypteridae > Polypterus > Polypterus bichir. The sequence continues at coordinate 33,058,020 of JANRMT010062815.1, forward strand.
TCCAGTGAATTCTCTAGCAAACAACACTAGATTGGACACCTTCCCTTTTATCATAGCAGATCAGTTTAAATACCTAGGGGTCAACATCACAAGTAAATATAAAGCTATTTTTCAACAAAATTTTGCTGTTTGTATGGACAAAATTAAATAAAACGTACATAGATGCTCTACCCTCCGTCTTACTTTAGCAGGGAGAATTAACATTGTCAAGATGAATATCATCCCTAAGTTTTTGTTCCTATTTCAAAACATCCCCATATACATTAACAAATCTTTTTTTAAGAAATTAGATTCAATCATAACCTCATTTACTTGGAATTCGAAAAACTCACGCATTCCAAAGGCGACCCTACAATGACTTAAATCAGAAGGCGGCATGGCTTTACCTAATTTTCAGTTTTATTACTGGGCAGCAAACATACAAGCTATAAAAACCAGGACATTGACACGAATAGATGAACACACACTAGCTTGGTCTGCAATAGAAATTAAATCCTGCAGTACTTCTTTATATTCCTAGCTTTGTACACCAGTAAATACAAGGTATCCTCAATATACTCACATCCCAGTAGTCCTTTATTCATTCAGAATATGGAATCAATGTAGGAAGCATTTTAAGTTAGAGAATATTTTACCTGTGGCACCTCTACATAATAATCAACGTTTTCCACCCTCTCAAACTTATACAGTTTTTAATGCTTGGAATATGAATGGGATTAAGTCATTTAGAGATTTGTATATAAATAATGTCTTCACATCATATGAACAATTACACTCCAAATTTAGTCTCCCATCAACACAATTTTTCCACTATCTCCAAATTAGAAACTTTGCTAAACAAAATCTGCCCAATTTCCCTCACCTCCCACCTATTTCTATTCCAGAAGAGATATTGATCAGTCTTGGGGACTCAGACAGCATTTCCATAATGTATAAAAACATTTTAAAGTCCCTTCCTGTTAAAGATCCCAGAATACAGTGGAAAAAGGATCTCTTACTCAACATTTCAGAAACGGAGTAGAAGGCAGTCACGCATGGAATTCATTCGAGCATATGTGCAACGCATTCAATTATTGAACTCAAAATCTTTTATCGAGTACATTTCTCTCGCTTAAAATTGTCCAAAATGTTTCTAGGGCAAGATCCAACCTGCAAACATTGCAATCAAGCTCCAGCCTCACTAGCCCACATGTTTTGGGCGTGTACTAAATTCACATTTTTCTGGACAAAAATTTTTAAAAGCCTATCAGACAGCCTTGCTGTCACAATCACTTCTGACCCATTAACAGTTGTGTTTGGTGTACTTCCAGATGGGCTTAAAGTGGAGAAGGACAAACAAACTGTAATTGCCTTTACTTCACTATTAGCACAGACTTGGGTGAGTAACTGATGTTATATACTATTTGAAATTGGAAAAAATATAATTCTCACTTAGAGGACATGTTCAAAACTTTTTAAAAACCTGGCAGGACCTAAAGACTCCTTTCTCTCTTTACTACTCTCATTAGTTTTACTCTGGCCTTTGGCCTTCCTCTCTTTCTCATGGGTGGGGGTTGATTTGAATTTAGTTTTGTTAAGTTTTGACTTGATTGTATGGAATGTTTATATGTTTTTAATAAATTTAATAAAAGATCAAAAAAAGAAGTGTATGCCTGTCAGGCACATTTTATTTTGCAAGCCATTTTGGTTGGAGGGTCCTCGATTCCAAAGCACATTGTTTTTCTTTTATTATTTAAAACACTCACACAGATTCCTGCCTCCTCACCCCACTTTATCCCGTCCCTATAACTGTAGATCTTGGAGCAGGTGGTGACACAAACGAGGGAGCAAAAAATAAAAAAAAGTATTTTAGCAGCTATGCTACTTGATGATACTTGAGGTGGACAGTAATGTAAAAAATTAGGTTTCGCCAAATTAGGGAAACTTGGAAAAAAGTAGCTGTACATCCCTGCTTCAAGCAGTCCTTCTGAGTGGCTTTTCAGCACCGGAGGAAATGTTGTAATATGTAACTGTGCTGCTCTGAAAGCCAGATGCCATGGACAAGCTGGTGTTTCTGTCACACAACATAAAGTTTCCTCAGTAGAATTTTACAGTTGTTTTATTTTTTGTGATATCTTTGTGCAATATTGGACAGAACCTGAAATTAGTAATTTGTTTTAAAATGTTATAGGTTTGTTTTTGTATCTTTTATGACAGAACCTGTTTGCAGATGCTATAGTTTTTTTATATAGTAGTTTTGTTGGTTTTAGTGCAATTTTTTGTGTAAATCCTGTAGGCCACTTTGAAATGGTTTACGCATACCTGCACTGTTTGATCTCAGTAATAGTTTGGTGATTTTGTGTTATTTTACTTCATTTTTAAGTAAATAAATTAGACCTGTTTTCCCTTCCTCTTGTTTCCATTAATCTCATTAGTAAGCTACAGTTAATATCCTATTAACAAGACCAAGCTAGATCAGTAAGACGTTTACAAACACATTTGAAAGGATGCAAAATAGTGTCTTAATTATTGTTATCATCAAAGTCCCAGAAAATATCAAGATATAATTTTTTGCCAATATCAAACACCGCTACAGGTAGGGTTACCACTTTTAATAGAAAAAAATAAGGGACGCATACTGCAGCGTGGGCCACATCCCTTGGGGGCCAAGACCACAAATACGGGACGATTCCGTATTTTAAAGGACGGGTGGCAACCCTAGCTACAGGCCACATGAGTGTACATCTGCTAAAAGAAAGAGAGGTAAAAATTCAATGCTTACCTGTAGACTGTGTAGCTCTTGTCAGGTGTGACACACAAACACATATAATCTTACTTGTGCAAAAAAGATCTGTATTTGTAGTTATAGGAAAATGATGCTTATAGTTTTGCCTGGCCTGTTCATTACTTTGCTTAAATATGTTAATAAGTTGTGATAGACAGCCAGGAACCTTGCCCTGCCAGGGCGCCTGGAGGAAGGAGAGACCGGGAGAGCGGCACTTCTCTTTCCTGGGCACCTGGATGGTCCTTGAGCCCTGGAGGACAGTGCTTCCGGTACACCAGGAAGTGCTGACGGACCAGGGATGGTGTACGCCCGGACTGGTTCCGGGTGCAAGAGCAGCACTTCCGCCACACTGGGGAGTGCTGCCTTAAGTTCATCATCAGACACCTGGAGCACATCCGGGGCGTTATAAAAGGGGCCTTCTCACTCCATTCAAGGAGACGGAGTCAGGTGGAAGAGGACGGAGCTTGTGGGACAGGAGTGGAGGCAGCCCGATGGATCATGGACTGAGCAAACTGTTAATAGTCACTGTAAACAGTAGTGTAATAAACATGTGTGTTGTGGACATTGTGGTGTCGTGTCTGTCTTTGGCTGGGCTATCTCTTACAAAGCACATATTAGAATATCTGAACTGCGAATAACTTGAAGAACTGTTTCTGCACTGTGAGGGATTTTTATCTAAAGTGGAGTTCTGCCTTTTTTAGACCACTGTCAGATTGCAATGTTATTTTCTTATGTACTCTTTAATGTTTTCCATATGTATAGAAAATAAAAACATGTCTTTTGTACAGTTGGATTACTCTCCCTCTGGCTGTTGAAAACTGGTGTTTTTGCCCATAGGGAAGGAAAGGCCCTCATCTCACCAACGGCGTTATGTGCAGATAGCACATTCTACCTGTGCTCATATGGTTTTGCTCAGTTCCTGTCATTTATCAAAGATGTGTGTCAAAATTGATTGATGCTCTATGTATCAGTGTGGATGTGTACCCAAAAAAATTTCAGTTAGTGTTGGTTATTTCCTTGAACCTGATCTTGCTAGAACTCAACCCTGTAATGTACAAAGTGTGTTAAGAGAACGGGTAAAAGAATGGCCTCACACACAAGAACCTTATCTCGTATTTGTGCAGATTACCATTATTACAAGAAAACAAAATTTGATAATAATTAAGGCTATAAACAATTTTTCATTATTATTAAAGAAGTTTGTACAAGCACTGCACAAAATTTTGAGAACAATTGCCACACCTGCTGTTTTTCTTTAATTTTTGCTTTGTGCCCTCCCCCACCATAACCTATTGTCTATGGAAGAGGAGCAAAAGCTTGAGATTCGTCAAATTTTAATCTCTGGTTTTCGATAGATCTCAATGTTTTAGAGTCCCCTGATATTGAAAACATTGATATCTCGATCATGGGTGTGTGTCTATCTGTTTGCATGTGTGTGTGTGTGTGTCACAGTTGCTAGATGGAAAAATACCAAACTCTAAACTTAAGCCTGTTGTGAGATGACCATGTGCTGATTAGTTTTGAAGCCAAATTGTGCAAGAGAAAGAGGCACTCTAGAGGAACCCTCAAATACTGTAATTCTGCAATTAATTCTGCATTCTTCTCATCAATTGCTATCATAATGACCTATTTTATGATCGGAAAGATCAGCAAATAATTAATGAAATGTTACAGAATACTTCGGGTAACTTGGTTCCTGGGGCACAAAGCCTACTGACGCTCACATATAATATATTTTTTGGTGTGGCACAGAATTTTAGTAATTAGTTTATGTGTGCTATGAGATGAAAAAGTTTGAAAATCTGTGCCTTTCACAAGTCTCTTTTTCTCCAGTACACAGCTGTAACATCCATCGCTTTCCCTCCATTCCACTCAGGTGAGCTTAGTCTGACTCCACTCCTGGCTCTTACTCTCTGAGTGGACAGAGGCATCCTCTTTTATGCTGGACCTGGGAATACTTCCCCAGAAGCTTCCACCTTGCACCTACAGAGCCCAGCAAGGCTGCCCCAATTGACTACAACACGCAGCATGCTCTGCTTGCACATTAATGGGCATACTGGCCGAAAAATGCTGCCACCCAGCATGTCAAGGGATCATATATTCTTGGGAGGCCATCCCCCTTTATCCATCTACTATACTGGCCTCTCTGTTAGGTAAGGGTTTATACTGGCCAGGATCACTGCCCACTCCTGCTGTCTGTCACACAGGGATCACAGAAAGTATGCACCATGATCTACAGGGTAGAAAATAGTCCACAAGATTTACAATCTATTGCCTGGGGGACTTTAGCAGGGAATAGCAAAAAACTGATGACTTAACAAAATGATTTGCACAATCTTATAGCCTGCTTCTTACTTTAATTAATTGCGGAGTTTGAGTAAATGACTGGTTGAACGTTTTTATTGTAGTTAATTTTTAAAAAAACTAGAAGAAAAACAGTTATATTTCAGCCAGGGTTACTTCCCTGGCTGGTATTCACATTTGTTTTTTTATGTATTTTTCATCCATTTTATATTATTATCTTTTTGTTAACAGTGCTACTTCTCTTTGCATTATTCTGTGTTTCTTATCATTTTTGTGTATTAAGTGATTTCTGTATGTTTATACTTGTTCATTTATCTTCCTTGTATTTTGTGAGTGGTTCCCCAAGGGGTGGGGCCACTGTCCATCCATCAATAGACCACATTCAGTCCTGTATAGACTGAAGGAAACAAACAATCCCTTGTAGTTCATTGAATACGCTAGAGTTGGTGAGTCTGCACTGTGATTATATTTTTGACTTTGACTTCTGGATTTTAGTTTTTGGGACTGCTTGCCTTGGAATGCCTTGCCTTCTCAGGCAGACCCCCTGCCGTGCCTTTAGTGCTCTTAGAACCATCACTGTTTAAGATCACTTTTTGTACAGTAAATATTTTACTTTTAAAAAAATCCCCTGTTTACATTTTGTGACATGTCAAGGTTGGACTGTTTTCCCCCCTCTAGTAGACATTTGGAGTTATTTTTGAGACATTTATGCTAAGATTCTCCCCAAATTCATGACAAAAATTAGAACCTTCTGGGTCTATGCATCTTTTGTGCATGGCTCCATAAGAAACTTCCAACGGCCCCCTGTAGGCCACTAATTTCTCATCCACAAAAAATGCTCACTGCAAATATTTGGCTGTATTTCATTTTTTCCTCCTCTGAGCTTGCTGGTTCATGACAGGGCCTACCATTTGTAAATTATTATAGAAAATACTTACTGAATCTGTTGGTGATTAATTTGGAGTAAATCACTCCTATATAATATGTACTTCATAAAGACTAAATTCAACCTCCAACTTTCTCTGCAGATTTTCTGTTATATGGATAATCAGATATTTTTAAGCCAGTGTCATTCAAAAATGTAATCCATGGTTTGAGGGTGTGGTCTTTCTATTCCTGCCAAAGCAGAATGCGGGTATAGCTGGTTGATTTTCTTATAACATGGATGATTATTACAATTACATAGGTCCAATTACATCCAATTATACAGATCCAATTATTTAGGCATCTAAGGAATTATGGGAAAATTAAACAAGCATAGAGTGATTCATTTTTGTGAATTGTTTATGCGCCAGTTGACACAATGTAAGGGTCACTGTTTTTCCAAACTTAAATTTTCTCCTAAAAAAAAGAAAAATTATATATTTGAAAAAAGAGGGTTTAAATAAAGTAACTAAACTATTATCACTCTCTAGTTACATTAAACTTTACCCATCATGGCATTTCCAGACCATTGGCATTGCTACTCTCAGGGATAGGAAATCATTGTAAAAACTATTAACTTTGCATTACTTGCTCCTGTTGGCTTATGGGCTCATTCTATGTCAGATCACTAAGCTTTACTGTAAGGTTAGGCCACAACTGTTAAATTGGCAGCAAGACCCTAACAGATCTCACATGGAAATCCCTTCTATATCCCTAAAGGTGACAAATCTAAGACTTGTTCCATTACTTTCATATTAAAGTAACATCTAGATTGTGCCTGATAGTGCTTCATGTGAAGTGATATATTCACCCCACCACTATGGTAAACCTGTGTATCTATCTAATATGTACTGACTTAGTACATTGCAGGATCAGCCTATCCAGGCTACATTGGGCAGCTGACAGGAACCATCCCTGGATGGGGCACCAGTCAATCACAAGGCTAAATCTTTTGTAGTAGTCTTATAATTTAGCGTCTACCTGAAATAACTCCCTGTTTTCCTGAATTATGGACTTTCTCCCTACCCTTTCTTCTATTCCTTTTTCTTGGAGTTCATTTATTATTGAACTGACCTCAACAGACTTCTCAGTTGTTTTATAATAAATATACAGACACCAATATTTCCCAGACACCCTTTATTTCTTATGCCGCCCTGATTTGGCTTCAGTGTGAATTCAAAATTGTTTGCTTGGTACTGTCTCATATAAACTGTGCTTAGCTTCATTGACAAACAGGAACTGAGAGTAAATTGAGAAGGGCCCAGAAACAAAACGCCTTATCCTGCATGTTTTTGACTTTTACCAACCCTGACTGTGGTGCTTGCCTAAACTGTTGGGATTTGTACCAGTGGGGACATGGGAAGCTCTGCTTTCTTCCCTTTCCCCGATGGACCACATTAGTGAGAAAAAGAATGCAGCCTCTGCATATGAGAAAAACTAAATAATGAATAGTGAATTCAGGTCTAGAAAGACAATATTTTACCTTTCATAAGGGATTACTGGGCCAATCGATGCCTGGAGGGCTGATCTGCCTGGCATTGGCACAAGAGCGGCTGGACCTAGATAACACATTTTATAAGTGCTGACACTAGGAATTCTTGTGGGATATGCCCCCAGGGTGAGGAGATGTGACTGCTAAGGAAACAAAGGATCAGAGTTTGCAGCTCTGCAGGAAAAATAAAAGAATAACAGTCTTTCAGCATCTTGCATTTCTGAATTGCTCTGGCAGACATAATCCCAGTATAAAAATCCTTTTTTTTTAGCTGGTATATGTAGACTTGCTTCATTAGTCTAAAAACCACATTACTTTAACCCGCCAGAGTTAGTTAGCCTATCACATTGTAATATTGACACTTTGCAGATTATGTGGGCCTACTTTGGAGGCTCAGGAAGTTATATAATTGTTAATATCTTTACTTATTGCTTTGACATAGCTACTGGATTTTTTTTATACAAGGCATTCTCACTCTTCTTTAATCCCTTCTTCATTTAATTAATGTTTACAATGAAAGAATGGGGCTTGTGTCCCAATTAAACTGTCAAGGAGAGATCACAAGCAAGCACTTACATAAATGCTTGTCTCCATTTGGATCCAAATGCATACATTTGCTTTCCCACACATGACTTCTGTCTTCCTTCCGTGGCCCACATGCAAGCTGTTTATCTTTAGTTAAATCCTTTTTGTTCCCTCTCCTTTAGGTCCTGCATTTATTGGCAGTCTGAGACTGATTTTTTTTTAATTCCCTGCAAGGTTATTATAGTTAACGAAAACAAAAATTAAAACTGAAACTGTTATTAAAAAAATGTTTTTGTAAACTGAAATAAAATAATTTACAAAATCAAAATTAAAAACTAAATTAAACTATTAAAGTAGCTGGAAAAACTAACTGAAATAAAATAATAATTTACTAAAAATATTTTTAGTTTTCATTTTTTGAATGAATATTCTTGTCATTAGTCTTTAATCCTTATAAATTGTAACTCTAAAACAGAAAGTAATCCACCAAGAGCAACCCGCATATATTTCATCCAGTGAATGGCAGCTGGTGAAAGTGGGTGTTCACAAAGCATTTGCGGTGACAGAGCAAGTGAATATGGGTGCGTAAAGTGTGTGAAATAGAAAGAGATTTACTGTGCCGCCTTTCTTTGTGCTTGTTGTATATCAGGATGTAATTCAAACACCTGAAATCATAATGTGCTGGTCAACAAAATCTTTACTGTATGGACAGAAAAATCACGAGTGAGTAATGTTTCAGTTTATTACTCAGGTGCCTGCTTTCTGTTGACAATAATTCACCTGCCACTAAATCCTTTTTGAAAATAAAACAGCACTGATCGTGAGACTGACTAGGTCGTCATATAAGATCAACATATTGTTACTGACCAGCTTGTGCCTGAGATGGAATCAGAGATCAATATGGCTGGTAAAAAATAACAAAGCCTAGTATGGGAGATATTTCAATGCAATATTGAAAGCATTCATTATAAGTATTGTCTTGAAGCAGGATATGTTGTGTGCTGTAGACATTTAGAGTAAAAAAACCCTCAAACCTAAAAATGCACCTAAATTTCATTACAAATTGGTCCATTCTGGGCATTAAAAGGAAAGGAAAAAAAATGCCAACAGTCCACACACATTTGTGAGGGACAAATGACAAAGAAAATATTTCAAAAATTATAAAATTGTTCATTTTTGGTATCTGGTTTTGATTATGCTTTTTTTTATCAGACAAAAACAAAACCAGATAGTAAACCATGTAGTGTAGTAAGCTTCCAGTGACATTAAAGTCATATTATATCCAAATCCTACAAAACTAAACTCCATATTAGCACTTTAACCATACCTTAAATTACTAAAAATTACTGAAACTAATAGATATAAAAAAAAGAAATGTCTTTGTGAAATAAAAACTAAATTAAAACTAAAATTACATGATGAAGGAAAACTTAAACTGAACTGAATTTCAAAGTAAGGTCTTAAAAATATAGAAATAAAAACTAATAGAAAAAGGCAAAACTATAATAATCTTGATTCCCTGACACATTGAGGTTCATATGGTTTGACAGAGTTTCCTTTACATGGCTCTTCACAATTTTTATTCCAACGAAAGAGAAGCTTGAAAAATTTCTCACACATCCCTGGTGATAATTTCTCATTAGAATTGGTGATCCAGCCTTCCAGCGATTCTTTAACCTGCATTATCAAGTTCAAGGTTGTGGGGAGTTAGTGTCTATCTTGGCAGCACTTGGCACAAGGCAGGAGCCAGTCAGGTGTGAGGTGGCAATGCATACTCAGTCACTCATACTGTTCAAATTTAGAGTCATCAGTTAACCTGATGTGCTCCTTCTTGAACAAATCTTTCATAGGTTGGCTTTCTTGTTATCATGTTGGTGTCTAGGACCTAGAACAAATATTATACCATACATCATTATTACAAGAAAAGAACTGTGAAGCTCCCAAAAAAATAATGTAGAATGTTTAAGCCTACCCTTCCCGCATGTTACTGACATGATTTACTCAGATTTCTAACACTCAAGGTGGTTTACCAGAATTCAGACATTCTTTCTCCACACTGCAGTGGGATGCTTTTAATTTTAACTCATACCCAACAATACCAACAGTGTCTCAGAACACTGTACTCCCTAACAAAGACTTCTATACCATATGCTTCGGCGACACATCACTGTGCCTATGCCGCTTTGTTGAAGCCAGACACAAGGGCCAACTTTGCTTAGCAAGAGACATACACTATTAGAGAATGACCTCTCTCTCTGTCCATTTACTAGGATGATGCACTTTTTGTTTCATGACTGTCCTCTTTTATTATCATTTTCAGGTCAAGAAACTTACCCTCTCCATGATAAGTAAAATAATGACCACTCTTGAACAACCCTTTAACATATTTAACATCAGTTATTTATCTTATTTGCAGTGTGTTGTATTCTGGGTTAAGAACTTTTAGTACTCATCTTTTTGTTTTTGCATATTTTTTTTTTTGCACTTTCTGATTTATACTGATATTCTGGCAATGCCATTTTGTGTTCTGTTTTTTTGGGTGATTGCTATAATTTTGAGACCTTCTTTATATGGTCATGACCATATTGTATGCCTGTTGCTGGTCATCAGACACATACGGCACATGACATTTGTCTTACTTGTAAAAGAAGGCAGCACAAAACAGCACCTAACTTGGTTGTAGACGCAGTGCTGCACGGAGCTCTACCCCAGATCTGACCGGTCAAGGGAGGCATTGCAGCGTAGTTTTTTTGTTGGTTGTTTGCACCACTGAACACTATTTTTGTTATTGCTGGCATCCTGTTTAAAAGGGGCGACCTGGATGATATTCTAAGATTTATTTTAGAACTTTTTTCATACCTCACCCCACCACATCTTTTACTACACTTTTTTTCACAATTTCTTTAGTATAAGAGGAAGGCAATACTTTCCCAAGAAGAGTTTAATACTAGGACCTCTTGTTTTGTTATTTTAATTTTGATTGTTTGTTTTGTTTTGTTTGTTTTGTGTTGTGGGCTTTTCATGGTTGTTACTTTGACTTCCTCCCAGTATTATGGCCCTTTGGTATCTTACTGACTTTAAAATTGGCTGCTGCTTTTGTGTCTCCACCATCCCTGGTCGCATCTTTTAGTTCTGTTTGTGGGCAATACTTTAAAATTCTTAACACAGCCAAGTGAAAGCATAACTTCTATTTAAAACAATATGTTCTCCTTAAATTATTGTATACCAGTAAACCCCCGATTCTTTAAAGAATCGCAAATCCAACAATGGCAATCACTTTCTGCTCCCTTCGATCATTGGAGGGATGAAAAATCATGGAGGGTGGGAGCATCCTGGGAAAGTTTTCATTTAATTAAATAAATATATTTGTACTAAAATTAACCAGTTTATTAAAACTGAAATTGAAATTTGTTATATCATTTAAGTCCAAAATGTCTTTGAGTTGTTGAACTCATAAGTAAAAAAAAATATCGGAGTGCAAAGGTTTAAATGAAGTAAATTGGAAACAAAAAAAATCATAAAATGGTAAATTCAAAATAGTTAATCAAAAATTTCCTTATAAACTGGTAAAGATGGTTTCCTGTCATTGAATCAGTTCTCCCTGGTATGGAGTAGTTAAAACCTTCAATTTAACATCACATGAACGCTGAACTTTTGAAAAGGCAACATAAAGTTGTCCATGTCCAAATACAGGCTCGGATAGGAAAATCCCTACTTTGTCCATGGTTTGTCCTTGGGATTTGTTGATCGTCATGGCAAATGCAGCCTTAATGGGAAATTGATTAATTAATGGGAAATTAAGATTGTGTTGTGGTAATCCGGCCGGGTTAATAGTGTTTAAATATTCTAAATATATGGGAAATTAAGATGCTCAGTTTTGTGTTCAGAAACAACACTGTCAGTACTTAGAAAGAAGTGGCTTTCTCCAGGAAGCAATCCAATCACTTGGTTATTTATCTGGTTAACGTCAATAGGTTGTATATGCGGTGGTGTTCGCGTTCGGGCGGCAGTTGTATTGTGCACGGCTTGCTTCTGGCCTCTGATGCCGGCTTGGAGATCTACATTACTAAACGAAGGTTGTATATGCGGTGGTGTGCGCATTCATGTTCTGGCGGCGGTTGTATTGTGCACGGCTTGCTTCTGGCCTCTGATCCTGGTTTGGAGATCTTCATTACTAAATGAAGGTTGTATATGCGGTGGTGTGCACGTTCACGTTCGGGTGGCGGTTGTATTGTGACCTGAAGTTTAGTTTACAGGTTGTGTTGTGTTGTTTGGGCACCACCTACTGACTCTGGGAAGCCGCTGGGTTTGACTCTGGGGCGCTGAGGTGCTGTGCGCGTACGCTTTCGGTGCGTCTGGCCTGTGGCATCGGTGCAAATATACAGCCTTCGTTTAATAATATAGATTTGGACCACCATGAAATTGGTGGGGCCTAGTGGCGTAAGCATTGGATTTAGAACCTCAAGGCTACTGATTTCTTTCTTCACTTTTGACATGGTGTGTGATTTTGACCAAATCACTTAACCTGCTTGGGATGTACTGTAATTGTAAAAACACACTAGAAACACTCGGACCTATCATCCTCATTGAAGCACCTCTCTTGTCCTGACAGACATGCTGCATATAATGCAATGCAGTAACAATTAGGACTAAAAGATTTAGCCAATGAATTGGAGTTTAAATTAACAAAAAGTCAGCAACCAGGAATATTTGTGCACTAAGATGACAAGCTCAAAATACAAGACACAACTTGAGACCAAACAACAATCACGAAAGAAATATGAAAATGGGGAAAGATTAGCATTTATGAAAATGCCGCATGCAGTCAGTCAGTTTGCCCAGAAAGTTGGACAGTGCCAGATTCTAACATCTTGATAAATATGCACTCAATAATAATTTCATAATGAGCTGCAGATGAGGATTTGTCCATTTTGCCACAGCACCACCTAAGAAATGAGCAGCAGTTAATCAAACCTTATGCACGCTGCCAGTGAAATGTGGAAGTAGCATGAATGTTTATATAGAAAACAGATTTTTTAAACAAAACAAGTAAAAATTGTAAAACATAAGTTTTAATTGGTGTAAAAATAACTCAATTCCAGTTTGCACCAAAGGAACATCCTTATTTTTAGATTATCTTAATCACTGAAGACAGAGGCTTTTTTTTTTTTTATAACCTTCCACTTCTGATGATCTCTGCATTTTACTCTTGAAAACAGGATGCTGAGACTATTCACTTACTTGGAAGCTTTCAAATTTTATTGTTATGTAACATTGAATCACAGTAGGTTTAATTTGACGTTTTGGACACTGATCAACAGAAAAAGATCCTTTAATGTCAAAGTGAAAAGAGATCTCTGCAAAGTGTTCCAAATTAATTCTGAATATAAAACACATAATAATTATTTGCATAAGTATTCTATATACTTTCTATAGGCAAAGAATCTGCCTAAAGAAAGTAAGATATATAGAAGTTGCTTCTTAGAGATGCTCACTTCTGTCTGTTATGAAATTAATAAAAACTAATTGCCTATCCATTTATGTTAATTATAGTTAATAAGTTAAAGACAAAAAAACACTCATGTTTTTTCTTTGTATAATTTAGACTCATAGGTTCAAGGAGAAGAATGGATGAACGGCACAGGCGTATTTTGCAAAAGAATCGAGTTCAGTTGCTGAAGGAACTGGAGCCATCTTTGTTGTATGATGGTTTAATTGCTAAAGGAGTGTTCACGCAAGACATGATTGATGAAATTCAGGTAATGAAACCCTTAGTAGTCTTCTGCCTATTTTTCCTTGTATCTTTTATGCGTGCCCCAATCCAAAAGATTCAAATTTATTTCAGCACATTGTACCTATATATATGTATATGTGTGCATACAAACACACACAGACACACACACACATATATATATATATATATATATATAGTCTGCTTGGAGTGTGCACATGGCCCCCATGTGCATGTGGATTTTGATCCCAATGCTCCAGCTTCTTCCCTTATGTTTGTAGTGCATGTTGGGTTGTTGGTGTTTTTTATTAAACACAGGTGTGCCCTGTGATGGTCTGTCATTCTAGTCTTCTGCTTAATGCTTATAAGGTAGAATCTGACTGTCCAAAGTTCCATCATGGTCAGACAGATTCTAAAAAATTGATTATGTTCATAGTAACTCTTCACCTTGTTAGGGTAAAGGTGGAAAAAGATATCTTTTTTAAGGTGCTTTTGTCAGTTTAGTGTTAGACAGATACAATGGCAGTGGGAATAGTGATCCAAATTTACCTCCAGACTGCTGGGCTTTACACTCCTCTACTGAAAAGTTTTCTATATAAAAATAAATCAAAATTGCATTAGGCTTCTGGGTTCAGATTCAATTCTCCAGATAGGATACTCAAATGAGAATACATGTTTTGGTACAACCTGTTGAAAAGTGTGTGAAGAATAGCGTCAAAATCCTGCACTGCAAAGGCTACACCCACAGGGCTTCTTCCGAAAACACCCACCCTGTATTTCTCTAGTCCATGCATTTTAAATCACTGCTGGGATTTCAATGAGAGAGCAAAAACAAAAGACTTAATGATAACAGAAAATAAAAAGCTTAAGTTGCTGTTATCCATTCAGGAGCTCGGCAGCACAAGGTGACTGAGGCTTAATAATTAATTTGTACATTTTAATGAGCATTGTGATAATGAAGACAGACAGACATACACATATGTAAAGAGCCTGCAGCTTCTGGGCTCCACACATTTGAGTAGTGCCTGCTACGATATCTCAAATAACATAACAACAGCAAATAGAGTTTTCGATAAGTATTATGGCCTATGGATATACTACATATTAAAGCACTGTAGCTATTTTGTCATGGCATGTTTGCAATTAGACGGTAATGTTAAATTTGTTTAGTTATTCGTTTAAACATGCAGTCAGAAGGTGGATGTTGTGCAGGCTCATATGCGCATCAGCTGGTATTGATTGGCAGATCTGTTGACTTGGGTGTTTTGAGTACCGAAATCTTCATCTTCTTTGGCTCTTCATTATCAGTTTTCTAATGGCAGTCCTTTGAAAGGAGTGTGACACACCATTTACTTCAAATGTACTGTATATTTTGCTAGTAATATTTTCATGAATATAGCTGTCAATTGCTTCAATCTTATATCGACTCCTACACTATCATCTTGACTCTGAATTACTGAGAGCACACACAGCACCTGCAACAACATATCATTCACGTTTACCATTCATCCATTGATGTCTTCGAATGCCAGTGTATAATCTGATGGTACAGAAAGGTTATTCATTTGCAACAGGTTATGTTTATTTTCTAACAAATGCCATATTCTCTCTGCACATGTGACACACCTTTATATATCTAATAGGGTTTTTTAGGAGACGTTTCAGCTGTGGATTGTTCATCGCAAGCACAGGCTTGCTCTCTGTCAGGCCAGGTCATCAAGAGCACCTCTAATCTTTGCAGTTCAAAAATCACCACCTTCTAGACTGGAAATGTGACACTTGGTGAACATCGAGTTTTAAACAAAATTCCCTCATTGTTGTCTCCAGATGTACATATTATATGTCTGGCTTCAGTGAAGCTAGATTTATATTTACTTCACATTGTGGCAGCAGTTTTAATTGAAGGTGTGCAATTGGAATTAGAAGATTGAAGTTGGAGAAGGCAAGCTAAGGTCACAACTGGGAGAACAGGAATCTAATAACAAAGCCCAGGACGTAAAACATGAATTTGTAGGGACTGAACAGAGCAGGAGGTTCTAAAAACAGAATAATTAATGTAACATAACCAAAATGAAAGATGTAATTTGTAGTAGGAGCTAGAAGAGTGTTCAAAACCAAAAATGATTTGAAATAAAGAAACAAGTAGAATGGCTTTAAGTTAATTGTCAAACTTGGACCACCAGGAATTGTGTGGACCTGTCAAACTTGGACCACTTGGAAGTGATGACCTTTATACCAACACAGGAATGATGTCATGCATAGTACATTCCTGACTGTCCTTCCTAGCAACTGCCTACCAACCAAGACAACACTGGTCACACAATGGTGGCGCCCACAATGAAAACAAAATGGTGCCACAGGAGAATGTAATTTGTTTTTTTTTTTAACATTGTCAAAAATGCCTCCAATAGAAAAATAAAGGTAATATATGATGTTAAAGTAATGAAGATAGCAACAATTTTAAAGGATGTGTGCCCATAATGTACCAGTGTTTTGCATTTTCTCCATTGGGTCTGAGTCATATATTGTACTGTGAATCTATTTGAAACTGAGCTTGGCAAGATTTCCGTTTTCCTTTTTTATATTAAGGTGTAATTGTCACCTTGGATTCTCTCTGCCTTTGAGTTGCCAGATTCAACTGCCCGTGTCTTTTTTTTCCCAACAGACTCAGGAAGGTACACATTAGGGAGTGGCTGCCTTTGTTCTCAACTGCCTGTGTCTTTTTTTTCCATCAAAATCTCAGGGGATTTTAAAACTACTATACAGCTCTGATCATACAGTGCAGCATCATACTAGAATGACATGTGTGGATGTCAAAATCTCCAGCTAAAATCTGCATACTGGAAAACAGCTGTACTTTTAAATATGCTGGGGATATAAAATGAAACACAGAGGTATTGATGTGCCATAAATGTTGGCTCATGTATCGGACCATTTTGTATGACAAATTCATTGAATGAAAACAGAATTCTAATGTGAAAAGAAACTGCTAATTTGGGTTATAATCAGAGAGCTCTAGGGCCTTCTTAATGGGGATGAACACCCCCAAACCCACCCTCCACCCCCCAAGTCTCTTTACACACTAACATCCATATATGGCCTCATAGTGTTTGCACCTTTCTATGTCAAGAAACACATTTCTCTTATTGTGTCATATTTTCTTGAGACCCATTGTCTTGCTTTCTAAAGCAACAGGTTTTTAAAGGTAAATGGGAGCACTAACAGCAAAAGTATGGGGTACAGCAAACCCTGATCCATACTAGTTCATTAAAAATGTTGCTCTTTTCTGACTTCAGAACAAATCAGTTCGCAGAGACTGCTCCCGGCAGCTGCTCACAGACCTTGAGGGTCGAGGAAGTCAAGCTTTCCATCTTTTCCTGGAGTGTCTCCGAGAAGCTGGCCAAAACCGTGTGGTTGACATTCTTTGCCAAAGAGGACAAATTCCTGTTCAGCCCCCTATCATTGAACCTTTGCCGGTCATAATTCCAATTACAACTCCACATGCTTGTAAGTGTTTGACATCTTATAAGAGATTGCCTTAAAATTTGTATGTTTAGTGGACACATCAATTTTTTTTTTTTTTTTATAACTCTGGTAGTCTGTGAAAGTGAAATACTGTACTTCAAGGTTCGGCTTGCTTGGTCCTTGGAGTTTGAGTGGAAAATTAAAATAAACAAAACAAAAAACACTACCATTGAATCAAATAAGCTTATAGTTTTCACCCAACAACTGGCGTGAGGTTTGAATAGAAGAGTTCCCTTTAGCATATGGGAATCCTGAAGCGACTCTAGGGAATCACACTGGTACTGCTGGTAAACAAGTTCCTCAAGGAACTATTGCAGATGGCACAAAATGTCTTTATGTGCTGCTTGAAACCCCACCATAAGGAAAGTGAAAATTATTGCTTTTTTCATTTTTACATGGTGTAAATGCATTGCTTTATGATAGTACCAGCTGTTCAAGACCCTATATAAAATAAAGATTAACTATTTGCTTGTGATGGTGCCTAGTTGATTTTAATTGTTCCTTTTAGGTGATTTTTACTGACATTTGGACAAAGTAGGATACGTAATACAAGGGTTTATCTGAGAGTGCTTGCTAGTCAATTGTGTAGTTGTAGCTAGGATAAAAAAAATAATACATTTTATAGTGTAATTCAAGATATTTGCTATTTCGGACAAACATATGCAAAGTAACCACAACTTACTACAGTTCGTTGAGTAAGCAACTCAGATTATTAACTAAGATTATTTCTAGTTTTTGTGGAGGCTCGGGTCCTCTGGACATGCAAGTCTCTGTTAAAGATGTTTTAGCAATCTGTTGTAGCAGGTGAAGTCTGCAGTGGCATTACTGCAGGTGAAGCCAACAACAGTAACTCATAAGGAAGGCTGGTAGTTAAGATGAACTCTCCAGAGACAGAGGAGGAATCTTAATAAACCACTGGTCATCAGGAGCAATTACAATCAACCATTGCATGCTTTTCTGGCTTAACTGTGAGAGCACTGCATGATGTAATTAGTAGTTAGTCTTCTGCTGAGTTGCATTGGTATTGATCATTTATTGTTTTACTAGTTGTGTTACCCATCTAAGATGGGCTGAAATCTATGTAATCAACGTAGCCCTCAGCTTTAACGTTTGCAGTGCACCATGTAATGCACATGCCTCTGTTATATATCATTTGGTATGGAATTTGTGAAAGTAGTATTAATGTCTGTGATGCAACATCTGTTGGAATGACGAATGCAATGCACTTCATAACTAAAATGTTTGTGATGTTCCATCTTTTGGAATGATAGAGACATACCCACAGACATACCTGGACAGACCCACAGACATGTATACTTTAGTGGAAAGAGAATTTTTTTGCAAGTTTTTGCTTGCACTTTATATTTAACTGCATCTATTTTTTAGAGATTTATGATTACTGTCGTTATCTTTTATGGGTCCTTATTTTTAGAATGACCATAATACAGTATTAACTAGTTAGTACTAGTGGAACTCCTTTATTGTTATTAGAGCTTTGCAACTCTTTGTGTCTGTGTCAACTCAGTCTGTCCTGTGGGCCTACCAAATTAACAAGAGTTAGTTGCTAGTGGGACACATGACTTGCTTAAGACCATTTAATGGTACCATGGACAAGTTAAAAGAATTGTTTCATAGAACCTTGGTAATAAAGAGCAATTATTTATTTATTTATTTTTTTTTACGTCATACTCGAAAATAACCTAACCTGCAGTCCTCCTAAGATCAAGGTTCCAGCTCTAGCAGGTTGCATTATTGAATGTTTTTGACATGCAGAGGATGCCAGAGCTATCATTCTTCTTTTTTCTATCACATAATTGGTTACTACAGTTTGCCTCACACTCTGCAGATGTCTCTACTTTGTTTTTCCTTTCTACCATGTCACCTTCTTGATCAGTTTGCCTATGCAGTTTGTCGTAACAATAATAATGTGAACCCCAATAACTTTGCAGAGCTTATGCTAGCAACATTTTTTGCTTCACTGACGTGTACCATGTTATAATCTTTCAGTTAAGATCAAGATCAATATTCTAACCCCAGTGTTTCTTGAGTAATCTGCTGACAGGAGGACACAACCCTAAGCATTTTTTATATATATATATATATATATATATATATATAGATCTGCTATTGAAAGACGCTGTGTGTCTTGTCAGATGAAAAAACTACATTTATATTTAAAACAGATGCAAACAGTATGCAGCATCCCAGAGACAGTGAGCTGGCATTTCAGTTAAGAAGCCTCTCCTTAGGTATTATGTTAATTTTTTTTTTCATGTTTGTTTTGCAGGGGAATTCAAGGACCATCTAGACCGAGGGGATGCAACCACTGTCGTTAAAGGTGTTTCTTGTTCCCGAGATAAAACACCACTCCCTATTCAGTGTAATTTTATTTTTTTAATTTTAATTCATGCTTGCAGTCATTCGAGATGTGTTTGAGTGTGGAAGGTTCCATAAATATTCAAAGCATTGTAGATGAGCTAGTGAGAAGCAGGACCAATGCCTCAGAAAGCCACGTGCACATTTTGTATTCCTGCACAGCTACAATCCACCTGCTTTCCCTTTCCTGCACGTTGATCGTTTAGTTGGTACATTGGGGGTTCTTTTATTTGTATGGAATGAGAAAGGATTTGTTGTGTTATTGATGAGAATTTTCTTTAATGTAAGCATTTGATTGACTTTGTAGATTGAAATTGCTTGTGTGCGGTCATGTGGTGGCTCATGTACCTTCTAGTTGGCATTCTGTCTGTTAGGCTGCATTTGCTCATTCACTTGTGGCCAGATTCAGATGTTCATAGGTGTCAATACTTGATTGGTGAGGTGTGGGTGACAAAATGTATGACACATGCATTGGGAACCATGAATGGTGTACTTCTAAAATCTAACAGCCTTGTCCATTTCAAACCCTGTTTTTGGTTTTTAATGGTGTGGAGATAGAATAATAGTGAATTTTGACATGTGAATGAATGAAAACTTTACCAATATTGTCAAAGGTGATATACCTTGGAATTTTTTTTCCATCTTTTCTCCAGTTACACAGGAATTCCATTATAACTTATTGAAAACACAAATAATTGACTTTGTTTCATTTATGCTAGGCACAGAAGACCAGCACTTGCACCCTAAACCAAGCAGAAGAGTCCGTAGAGACAGCCTGCAGGTACGTTTCTTAATGCCATTTGTAATAAGATGCCATATATTTAACCGTGAATTTCACTCCGTATAGTAATAAAAAACAAAAATTTCACAATACATGGTGCCTTGTAAAAAGTCTATCGAAACATTATAAAAAAAACTAGTGAAGCAAGCAGGCCTATGGTCTTAAAATCAAATACAAATAAAAACTAAATTAAAGATATGGAGCTGTTGATACTAATGATGTTTTGTAAATTGTCATTTCTTTCAGTTCCTCTAAAAGTCTTATGTATTCTGTTACATCTGGTGGCTCATCTAGAGCAAACGGAACTTTTGTATTTTAGCAACACATTCTTTGCTTTCAACATTAAAAAATAGAACTTGACACCGATCACATCACTGATAATTTTGCTAAGTAAAAGTTTTCAAAAAAACATTATTGTAAGGATGTAAAAGCAATGCTTTCATATGGTTGGAATTTTCAAGTATGTGACGATCTTCTCAATTGCTCTCATGCATTTCTGTGTATGAGGAGTTCTTGTATTCTGTATCCTGGAGTTTGTCTTGCATGCCTATGAGCCATTGTGTTTGCCTACAGTTCATTTACTCTGTATCAGGGTTTCTTAAACATTTTTTTTCTTGCACCCAATCTTACCCTTCTTAATGTCTTTGAGATCCAATCCGTGTTGACCATAAGATCTTGGAGTGGGGCCCACTTGGAGAATCACCACCAACAGTCATATCAGAGGTTGTTCCCCCTTTGAGAATCACCAATTACAGTCATGTATTTCCCTTGGAGAATCGCTGCCAACAATCATAGTCCTTTGAAAATTGATGCCGTCCCCTTGAAGAATGTCAATTTCTTTAGGGACAAAGACTTTAGGGACTTTCAAAACTTGACTTGATGGTTTTTTGGAAGAGATAAGTGAATAGGACTGGAAAGCTTTGTTGGGCCGAATGACCTGTTCTCGTCTAGATTGTTCTAATTGCTTAAACGAGCGGTAGCAACCCATCGCAATACACTTCGAAAAACCACACGAGACCCATTCCCTTTAAATATAATGGTGAGACACGACCCTACATGACCCAACAGCTGCATCCTGTAAACCATATTTTGAGAAACAGTGCTCTGTTTTCAAGATTACTTCTTTCTTGTGAATGTGGTTGAGTGTCTTGTCTGAGGCATCATTTATTTACATAAGTTCAATCTTTGATGCTCAATAAACAAAATACTTGCACTTGAATATGAATTTTGAACATGTATGTACCGTGTCCTGGGGAATTATCAGTAGATGAACTTGCAGTGACAATGCTTTTATTGCAGTGAACTTTTCTAGCCACCATTAAAGTGGCCACCAGTTTGCCATGACCTGAAATTTTTTGATTTCCCTGAACAAATCGGGCTATATTCAGGATTACCTCTTGCTTGTCTACATGCTTCATCTTGTCTTCTTATTGTTTTTCATTCTTCATTACCTAACTGGCTTTTGTGATGTGCTGGGTGCTCAGTGGATGTAGCTGCTCCTTTTCTTTCTGACATTATGGTGTTTGTAACTTGATTTCTCTACTACCTTGCTGTAAAGACATGACTATAAGTCATGGTCACCAGGTTGTATGCTACCTCATTTTTTAAATTTTCAGAACACTTAAGATAATAATCTTTTGATTAAGACCAATATCAGGGTTCTAGCCCAATTAGTTTGTGAGTAACCATGTGACAGACAAACAGACCATATTATTTTATATACATATAGATTGATAACAAACAGAAATTTTTAAAATAATTATTATTATCTTTCACCTGCTAAAATCACAAAAGAAGATTATAAAATATTTTCATCTGCTGTTATCCATTTTCACGCCTGCTTAATCAATTTATATAATTTTAGGTCACTGTGGAATGAAATACTCCTTAATAGTAGAAAATAAAAAAATAATAAGATTTGATTTTGCTGTTGTGCAGCTAATGAATACGCAAACTGTCAGGGCTTTGAAAGCTGTGAAGCAGTACTCACAAACCATCCCTTCATTTAGATAACATCTTAAATAACATGCTTTTGGAGAAATCCATTGCTATCATAGTTATGTGGCAGCACAAAATTAAATATGATTTTTCCAAGTTGAACTGTACAGTAATTGTGAATATCAAGGATTTTCTAGTTTTTATCAACTGTTTATTTTTAAATGTAACAATAAATCAATAAATTAATTTAATTTGATGAGAATTTAAATCTGCTATCAGGTCAAGTTAAGTTGGGGAGCATGCACTGGTACAGTGTGTTGCCGCACCCACCGCATGATGAAACAACTCTAGATCCAAGTTGGCAACCCCTCAGGCAGACACGTGGTCCTGTCCCACTCCCAGAAATGACCTTCTATCTGCTGCAGCCAGATGTTACGTGGGCGACCCCTTGGCCTGGTCCATCCACTCGGGTCCCCAACAATGAGGATCCTGCGAGCTGGATCACCCTCAGGGAATCACACCACATGACTGTAGTGCCGTAAATGCCGCTCCCTCACAATGCAGGTAATGTGCCTCATTCGGGACTCCATGGGCAACTGCTCATTCGTAACAAAGTCAAACCAGCGGCAGTCAAGGATTTTCCGGAGAGACACAGTACTGAAGGAGTCCAGCCTTCATCTCAGGTCACTGAATAGCGTCCATGTCTCGCAACCATATAGCAAGACAGGAAGCACCTGGACTCTAAAGACTTGGACCTTCGTCCTTTTGCATAGATATCGGGAGCGCCACACACCCCTTTTCAGCGACCTCATGACCCCCTCATGTTCTCCCAATTCATCTACTGACTTCATAGGAAGAGTCACCAGAGACATGAATGTCACTGCCAAGGTAAGTAAACCTCCTGACAAGGTAGACACTCTCTCCGCAAACAGACACACTGCTGATGGCTGTGCCCAAGAGGTCATTAAAGTCCCGGATCTTGGAATCTGATATATGTTATTTTTAAGTATATAGGAAATCCATGTACAACAAGGAACAATTTGGGATGGGCTGGGCTGTCATTTGAGCTGCTATTTGCTTGTCCTCTTTGCAACTTCAGTTTAGATCTTGCACTGGTGTGAAACGTCTGTTCCATGCCAAATGCACCTAGTGATGTTCATACTTATCTTCACATAACTCCTGCAGGCATTTGTATCTGTATGCACTTGCATTTGCACCTGTTGAAATATGGACCCATACTAACTTGTTCCTGCTGAGCTTCATACTCATATTTGACTACTGTGGTTTCATACCCTTACGTGCCTACATCTGCTGCAGCGAATAGCAATACCAATCTGCACCCTCTGCAGCTTGTTCCCATGAACACATCCTAAACTCGCAATTTTACTTGCTAACTTTTCCCACAGTTAGTCTTGTTTTACCATTGAACAAAGCAGAAGCAGAATCTTTGTTAGGGTAAAGCAGAGATGGTTGTGCTCATATTTATTATATTTTGTTTCATATAATATTTTCCTTTTGCTTACCCATGAGAAGGTGGAATGTATTATTATAAACATAGGGTACCACAATGCAAGGCTTTTTGACTTCCACATTTCCCTGACATGAACTTTGACAGTTTCTGTATTGTGAACAGTGATAAGGGGGCTAATGTTTTTCTTGTCATTTTTACTTGATTGCAGTCATTTTACATTTTTGTCACGTAGATTCTGCTGCAGTGATATGTGACTGAAATCACCAGGCATTTCACAGCGGTTAAGTTATATGGTGCTACAGTGGGTATGGAAAGTATTCAGACCCCCTTCAATTTTTCACTCTTTGTTATATTGCAGCCATTTGCTAAAATCATTTAAATTATTTTTTTTCCTCATTAATGTACACACAGCACCCCATATTGACAGACAAAAAAAAGAATTTTTGAAATTGTTGCAGATTTATTAAAAAAGAAAAACTGAAATATCACATGGTCCTAAGTATTCAGACCCTTTGCTGTGACACTCATATATTTAACTCAGGTGCTTTCCATTTCTTCTGATCATCCTTGAGATCACCTTCATTTGAGTCCAGCTGTGTTTGATTATACTGATTGGACTTGATTAGGAAAGCCACACACCTGTCTATATAAGACCTTACAGCTCACAATGCATGTCAGAGCAAATGAGAATCATGAGGTCAAAGGAACTGCCTGAAGAGCTCAGAGACAGAATTGTGGCAAGGCACAGATCTGGCCAAGGTTACAAAAAAATTTCTGCTGCACTTAAGGTTCCCAAGAGCACAGTGGCCTCCATAATCCTTAAATGGAAGACGTTTGGGACGACCAGAACCCTTCCTAGAGCTGGCCGTCCGGCCAAGCTGAGCTACCGGTGGAGAAGAGCCTTGATGAGAGAGGTAAAGAAGAACCCAAAGATCACTTTGGCTGAGCTCCAGAGATGCAGTCAGGAGATGGGAGAAAGTTGTAGAAAGTCAACCATCACTGCAGCCCTCCACCAGTCAGGGCTTTATGGCAGAGTGGCCTGTCGGAAGCCTCTCCTCAGTGCAAGACACATGACAGCCCGCATGGAGTTTGCTAAAAGACATCTGAAGGACTCTGAGATGGTGAGAAATAAGATTCTCTGGTCTGATGAGACCAAGACAGAACTTTTTGGCCTTAATTCTAAGCGGTATGTGTGGAGACAACCAGGCACTGCTCATCACTTGTCCAATACAGTCCCCACAGTGAAGCATGGCGGTGGCAGCATCATGCTGTGGGGGTGTTTTTCAGCTGCAGGGACAGGACGACTGTTTGCAATCGAGGGAAAGATGAATGCGGCCAAGTACAGGGATATCCTGGACAAAAACCTTCTCCAGAGTGCTAAGGACCTCAGACTGGGCCGAAGGTTTACCTTCCAACAAGAAAATGACCCTAAGCACACAGCTAAAATAACGAAGGAGTGGCTTCACAACAACTCTGTGACTGTTTCTGAATGGCCCAGCCAGAGCCCTGACTTAAACCCAATTGAGCATTTCTGGAGAGACCTAAAAATGGCTGTCCACCAACGTTTATACCATCCAACCTGACAGAACTGGAGAGGATCTGCAAGGAGGAATGGCAGAGGATCCCCAAATCCAGGTGTGAAATACTTGTTGCATCTTTCCCAAGAAGACTCATGGCTGTATTAGCTCAAAAGGGTGCTTCTACTAAATACTGAGCAAAGGGTCTGAATACTTAGGACCATGTGATATTTCAGTTTTTCTTTTTTAATAAATCTGCAACAATTTCAAAAATTCTTTTTTTTGTCTGTCAATATGGGGTGCTGTGTGTACATTAATGAGGAAAAAAATTAATTTAAATGATTTTAGCAAATGGCTGCAATATAACAAAGAGTGAAAAATTGAAGGGGGTCTGAATGCTTTCCGTACCCACTGTATATGCATGGGTTTGTCTATCTGGGTCAACGTCTGATGACCAGTTCACATTGCAGTCATTACTGTTGCATTTAATTAATGGTTCAGTATTAGTGTTTTCAAAAGTGACTTTATAGTCCCTTGTTTACATGCCATTATGTTTTGTTTGGCTCCACTCTACTCATGAATATTGATAAGTTACTTTAGAGTGGCAAACATTTAACCCTTAAACTGCCACATACTTGGGGGGGTTAATGTACCCCTGGACGCCAAATACTTTATTGCTACAATTCACCAAGAAAAAGTGAAATTTTAATGGAGCACATATTTTTTCATACAAAGAGCATCACAATTACTGTAACACTGATCATTTTACACACTGCCAATGAACTTTAAAAACTATAAAACACTACTGCAAAAATCTATTATTTTATGTACAAGATGCAACTGATGACATTAATGAAATTCAGTAAATCACCAAGCCAACTGCGCTTGAACTGGCTGCACACAAGCACACAGATGCCAACACTGATGCTTGCAGGCTAGTCTAGTGCTGCAGCTGAATCCCAGGGACAGTGATGCTGATTCGCTAGGGGTTGGCAGTGGCCCTGAGCTGACTGCTCAACAAATGTATGGCACGGACTGATCAGCTCCGGTGTACTGGCAAATTGCATTGGGAACCGAATATAGCCAGTTACGGCAGTTTAAGGGTTAACACTATATGTTTTTTTGCAGCGTGATACTATTTCCTCCAATAGATGGCAGCAGCATATTGCCTGAAGCGTTATTTAGGCTTAAAAATGCAAAGTGCATCATTCAATGTCACCTGGAGTTTGACTCTTGGTTAACCGAAAATACATAGAATTCTTAGCCCCAGTCATACTAGGGGTTAACGTCAAGGAGATTAAATAAGGAGGTGATCAAAGAATAAATCAGGAAAACAACAAACACTAGGAGTCACTCTGAGCTAGTCTCCATCTGTCTGTGAATTGGCTGTGCAGTGGCTTACCTTTCTGTCCTCTGCCCATAAGAACTAAACACACCCTCTATCACCCTTCTCTCTAACATATACTTTGTCCACTTTTCTTCTGCTAGTCAAGTTTTTGGCATTCAATTTCCTTCCAACTCCTAGCTTTAAACTTTAAACCACATCCTGAGGTCAGTTCTTGTCTGTGCTTTGGAATCAGATTTGGCTTTGGGGCATTTTTCCAACTTCCCCTTGGACACAAGGTTAGAGTTACCATTGGCAGAATGTAGTGTATTTGCATGCTTGAGGCTTCTAGTATAAAGGGCTGGACTCCATGTTAGCTTTACAGCTGCCTTCACTGTTTGAGAAACAACAGATGTTCCCTATATACTCTTCTGGAACATCAATTAACCAGGATCTATTGTTTTGTTTATCTAGACGATAGTTATGCCTGCACAAAGCTTTGGAGCTGTGAGGCAGTAGTGCTAACCCCTATGCCACCATGCCATCCTTTCATTTATGCAACATCACATTAAGTAACATTCTGACTTCTAGAACTATGGAGGAGTATCACATGCCTCTAGCCAGGCTTCTCTTTTA
>JANRMT010062815.1:33085337-33175733 GCA_026402145.1 Polypterus bichir lapradei
AGAACTATGGAGGAGTATCACATGCCTCTAGCCAGGCTTCTCTTTTAGTTCCCCTTTCCTTCAGGTGCAGCTGACCTGTTTGTGGTCTTTAGTGCACCTATAAAGCATACTATCTGTCTGGTGGTACTCTTGCTTTTGTACCGAGAGAATGACATACATTCTCCATGCCAATGCACACTTTCCCATTTCTGCCTTTTACCAGGCTTTTATGTCCAATGCATGTGCTGGCCAGACTTCCCCATACAGTACACAGATTTTAGTATTGTGAGCAGAATATTCAAATAATCTGGAGTTTTGGAACAAACAATTATTAGACAGTAGCAGAGGTTTGATGTTGTCTCAGTTTTGACTTGTCTGCACAATTATGATATTATGAAGTTCTAAAGAATGCAGTTATTTTCAGTTATTAGAGAAGTACATGTCAAGCTGAGAATTCCCCCAAGAGCTTTATCATCGTTTAGCTACTCATTTGAAAACATTTTTTAAAATGAGGAGTACAATTAGCAGTGTAAAATTACACTCCAAGCTGTCTATGAAACACTAGAGAAGGCTGTCACAGTCTTCAGCTAAAATGCAGAAGTTGTTATAAATGCACTTGAGCCCACCAGCGTCCAGTTATAGTAGTTTCAGTGGTTTGTAATTCTCTTGGATAAAAAGTCAAGCTTTTTCTGTTGTTTTAACAGAATCCAAAAGAACAAACAAAGTGCATGAACTCTAGGTATAGAGTCATCTGTGGGGTAAAATTATTAAAAAGCACACATTGGAGAAAGCACATAGAAGAAAATTCAAATGTATTTTAATACCTTTTTGGCAAGATGAAATCGATCGATAGATAGATAGATAGATACTTTATTAATCCCAAGGGGAAATTCACATAATCTAGCAGCAGTATACTGATACAAAAAAACAATATTAAATTAAATAGTAATAAAAATGCATGTAAAAGCAGACAATAACTTTGAATAATGTTAGCATTTACTCCCCCGGGTGGAATTGAAGAGTCGCATAATGTGGGGGAGGAACGATCTCCTCAGTCTGTCAGTGGAGCAAGACAGTGACAAAAGTCTGTCACTGAAGCTACTCCTCTGCCTGGAAATGACACTGTTCAGTGGATGCAGTGGATTCTTCATGATTGACAGGAGTTTTCTTAATGCCCATCACTCTGCCACAGATGTTAAACTGTCCAACTTTACTCCTACAATAGAGCCTGCCTTCCTAACAAGTTTGTCCAGGCGTGAGGTTTCTTTCATCTTTATGCTGCCTCCCCAGCACACCACCGCATAGAAGAGGGCACTCGCTACAACTGTCTGGTAGAACATCTGCAGCATCTTATTGCAGATGTTGAAGGACGCCAAC
Organism: Polypterus bichir lapradei; assembly: GCA_026402145.1. Taxonomy (NCBI): domain Eukaryota; kingdom Metazoa; phylum Chordata; class Cladistia; order Polypteriformes; family Polypteridae; genus Polypterus; species Polypterus bichir. The sequence continues at coordinate 33,086,694 of JANRMT010062815.1, forward strand.
CTTCTAAGGAAGTACAGTCGGCTCTGACCTTTCTTACACAGAGCATCAGTATTGGCAGTCCAGTCCAATTTGTCATCTAGCTGCACTCCCAGATATTTATAGGTCTGCACCATCTGCACACAGTCACCTCTGATCCATTCATTATCGAACGTGAAATCCTTCTTATCACAAAAATATTGGCCTGATCAGATCATCCATCCCAAACACAGGAGCACAGGTTTCTGAAAATTGCTGAGAATGGTAATTTTATCCATCCATCCATTTATTATCCAACCCGCTTTAAATCCTAATAATATCTAAAAAGAATTAAAGACATCCTTATCTCATATTGAGGGAGACAGAGGCTTTTCATCAATTTACAAATGAATCTACAACCCGGCTTCTACTGAACACCTCTAGATGAAAACCATGGCTGAAGAACAGGTGGAAGATGTGTTACGTAACCTTTGTAAATGTATTCTTCCATTCATTTTCAAAATTTCTTACTGCAAATCTGGGTCAGGTGAGTCTGTAACATTATCCCAACTGCATTGGATGCAAGGCAGGTACCAATTGTGGATGAGGTGCCAGTTCATTGGAAGGCACAGCCACAGAAAGACATAAAACATAAATTTAAAATATTACATTAACTGAACATTATTGATGACATGGGAGGAAAGACTTTCAGAGCATGATAACCCTACACCAAGGGTATTGAACTCCACTGTTTGAGGTAAGCAGTGGGTTCAGGTTTTCACTCCAACCAGTTTTGTAATTAGAAGTCAGGCCTAGTAGACGATGAGACTTGGTGTTTAATTAAATCGCTTGTTAGTGCTCTCATTCTTCCAAACCAAATGTCTATCACACTGTAGAATTTTGTTTTATGACAACATTATGCATATGTACAAATCCAGAACAGATTTGTACCTCTTGGTCTTTTCCTTTACTCTCATTTACTTCAAAGCATGTTATTAACACAGACACATTATGATGCATGTGCACAGGTTTAAATGGAAGCAAGTTAGTTGGAGTGCTGGTGGCTGCTTTGTTATTTGCACCTCATTATTAACTGATGACTGGTTAAAAAAGTGGGTAACAAAACCTTAATGCAGCAGTTTAAAACTAAATTACATAATTAAGGGTTCAGAATCATAACAAATGAGCTAACTAAAACTAAGCCCAACAAGCATTATTCTTTACAAGTAAATAATTAAAAATTTGGTTAAAGCAAAAACCTGAAGCCACTATGGACCTTCAGAAATGGAGTTGCGTATCCCTATATACAGTTCTACAGAAACCCAGTTTGAGACTCTCGGGCGTCTAACCTCTGTGCCACCATGCTGCCTAGAAATGTTAAGAACAGCATGTGAGTAATTTATATTCAAATTAGATTTCCCTAATTATCAGTGCTTACCACCGTCGTTTATTAACTGGAGGATTTATGGCTGCAGATGTTTTCAGTTAAACTGAAAGAAGTTTAAAAACTTTGCCAACTCTCATTAATTGTGCCATGTGCAGATAAATCTTTTCCTGAGGTGTTGTTTTAATCATTTCTAAATGTGAAAAATGGTTTTAGCCCTGCTGTTGGAGGCTGGGAGAGTTGAGTAAATGTGAAAATGAAGTAAACAGTGTATACATTCTGTGTGTATAGCATGGTTATTGTTTCTACTCCAGTGTAACGGTTACTGACCTGTGATTGTGGTTGTAATGTCAGCTGCTTAGCAAGAAACAAGATATTGTTGATGAGGTCCCAATGCATTATTTGCTTTATCATTATATGCATTATCCCAATGCATTTGTTGTCAATCGAAACCTTTGATTAATGACTTTTTATCACTATTTGACTCATTTGATTTTATCCAGCATATTAATATGCCGACTCACTCTCTCGGTCACACCCTTGATCTCCTTCTTACACGTGATATTTCAGTTAATAATATTGATTTATGTGATGTTTCTTTTACTGATAACTTTTCTATAATGAAGGATTTGAATATTACTGTTGATGTTCCTACTACTAGTTGTGCTCCATGCTGTTCTCGCTTTTTAAATTCTTCTGTTCTATCCGATTTTAAAACCATATTCTCTAGTCTTGATGTACATGTCCAATATGATAGTATCAATGATTCTGTTTTAGAATTTAGTTCTTCTTGTAAAACGGCTTTAGACTCAATTGCTCCACTCAAGATGCGCTGTAACAAGGGAAGACATGCTCCCTGGCTAAATGAAACTACGCGACTGCTACACTGCACCTATCGAAGTGCAGAACGGCGTTGGAAAAAAGATGGACTGATTGTTTCTAAACAGATTTTTAGGACTTCTCTATTCAACTTCCAGGTTGCTTTTTCATATTTCCGTAATGACATTTAATGACACCTTGTCTTTTGTGTTTCCATAATGTTTGAGACAAAGACATTTTTCATTGATTTACACCTCTGCTCCACAGTTTAAAATTACACATCAAGCAATTCAGGTGTGATTTAAGACTTTCATTTAAGGGTATTTTGCATACATTTCAGTCTCACCGTGTAGAAATGACAACACGTTTTGTACATGGTCCTGGTTCCCCCATTTCAGGGTACCATAATGTTTGTGATGATTAGTGTCTCAGGTGTTGGTGATTCCTCAGGTGGGTTTCGTAGTTTCATAATATGCCTCAGCTTGCTTCCACCCTTGGCAGTCTGAATTTGTGATTGTTCAACATGAGCACATGCACTGTGTCAATGAAAGTCAAAGAAACCATTATGAGACTGAAAAACAAGAATACAACTATTATAAGCATTGATAAAACCTTAGGATTGCCTAAATCCCCTGTCTGGAATATCATTAAGAAGAAAGAGCGCACTGTTGAGCTCAGTAATCACAAAGGAACTGGTAGACCTCCACTGCTAACGACAGAAGAATCCTCACTATGGTAATGAAAATCCCCAAACACTTGCCCAACAGATCAGAAACAGTTTTCAGGGGGCAGATGTGGAGTTCATGGGCAGAAATACAGAGGCCACACTGCAAGATGCAAACCACTAGTTAGCAACAAACAGGATGACCAGATTACAGTTTGTGGAAAAGGACTTAAAAGAACCTGCAGAATTCTGGATAAAGGTCTTGTGGACAGATGAGACAAAGATGAACCTGCATCAGAGTGATGGCAAGAGCAAAGTGTGGAGACAAAAAGCAACAGTCCAAGATCCAAAGCATTTGGATCATTTAAATGATTTGCTATTTAAGACTCAGAGCCTTTAAATCATGGGTGAGCAAAGTTGGGCTTTGAGGGCCACAGTGGCTTCAAGTTTTCAGGTTTTTGTTCCAACCCAGTTGCTTCATGAGAAATCATTTATTTGTCTGCTTCATTTTAGGTGTCTCGCTTGTTAAGATTTTGAATCTTTCATTGCTTATTTTAGTCGAAAACATCTGCATTCACCATGTGTGATGTATGGCCGGCCGTTCATCCCGGCCAATACCCCCACGCCGCCAGGTGGAGCCCTCCCTGCAGTATGGAGGTGCCCCGAAGACCAGCAGGGCATCATGGACATTGGAGTCTTTATGCACAGCCCTGCTGGATACCATGGGGGCCACTAGGAGACGCTGCAGGGAGGAACAACGAGTATTTGCCTTATGCCCCGGAAGTACGTCCAAGTCACATGGACAAGGTGAATGACGTGCTTCCTGGGGTGAAGAAAAGGACTTTTGATCTGACCCGGAAGTGATAGGAGTCAGGGATAATAAAAGGACTCTGGGAACTTTCAGACGGCGAGCTGAGCTGGGTGGAAGGGTGGCAACGCGTCTGGGAGTGGAGGATTGTTATTGTATTGAGTATTGTGTAATTATATAAGTATTGTGGAGAGTAGGGTGCTTTGTGCACTGTGCAGTTTAAATAAAGTCATCTATTGGACTTTTATATCGTGTCTGACGTCTTGGACAAGGGTTCAAGGGAGCGATAGTGCCCCTGTTTGTCACACCATGTTAATTGTTCCTTATTATCAATAAGAAACAAATGACAAAGGAACAAGCAGTCCTCCATCTAGCTTATCTTTATAGCATTTAAATAATTAAAAAAGATCATTAGAAAGGAAGAAATCTGTGATGTAAGGAAGGCCTGACATGACAGAGTTAAAGCACTGACAACTCATGATATTAAATAAGATCTGTTATTGAGAAGAATTGATTTCAAATTAAGCAACTGGATTGGAACAAAAAACCTGCAGCCACTGTGGCCCTCCAGGACCAACATTGATCACTCATGTTTTGGACATTTTAATAAGACTAGCAGTAATAGCACGTCCTGCCATTTGAGCGCAAAGGAAGTATCAGAAAATGGCTAAACAAGTTTTACACTTACATGCTTCTACAGTATGCATACTGTACATGTAACATGTATGTTGTAATGCTTGTTGTATGTATAAAATTAAACATATTTAAGCAAAAAATACTTCACTATATGCAGTATTCTGAGTAAACACTCAAAAATTAGCTTTCCTTGCTTTTCTTATATATCAAAAAATTTAGCTGTCAACATCACCAAGTAACATATGCTTGGTCATGTGTTAAAGCTGGCAACAGTAAGTAATGTATCAAAATGTAATAATGTATTTCCGTGCAATGGGGATAGAGAAAATAGGATACAAGCTTCAATGCCAAAATGTAGTATGAAAATGAATGCAGTAATACAGTTATAAACATACATATTTGCTTCAGCCTTAAAATCTGTATTCTTTACATGGTTTGTCCAAATTACAGTTTCTCTTGTATGTTTATCTGCACTACATATTCATTGCATTCATTCCTGCCCATTGTATAGGTTACTTATTTCCGCATGTTGTGTTGCTTCATGCTATTCACTGCTTGGGAAAATACATACAAGATTCAAATTGGTGAAGTCTAAAGTGTAACCCAAGAGCCATAAATAGATATAAGGAAGTTAAGATACTGAGGCAAAGCTTATAACTTATTTTGCACAACATTTGGTGAGTCTCTGTTGCCCTCTGGCCCTTAATGCAGAAATTCCACATATGAAATAAGAGCAAACTGCTGTTTGTGTCCCCATACCTGGGTTAACCGACACCCAGTCCCAGCTAGCTGTCCTCCAAGCATTCCAGCAACTTTATCCTTCTGGTTGGAGTGTTGATATGAAATAATGCATATCTGGCTATAAGACTATCTTAAGAGCCATGTCTGGAGATAGGCTGCTTTTTTGTTATTTAATCCAAGTATCACAGCCTGATAGATTTTCTTAGTCTAGTAAATTTTTCTAATGAGTAAATTATAACCATAAAATGTTTGGAAATGGTTGAAGACAGGGTAGTCCTTGCAATCTTCCACAGTGATCATAATGGCAGTTTTGCCAGGTTAATGTGCTGTATCTTGATCAGTTGCAGAGGTAGACTCTAAATACATGTATTGTGTACTCTGTCCTTTATCTATCGCATGTATCATTTCTTCTAAATAGTGCATAAAATTTGCCAATATTAAATCCTCCTTTAGAAAAATTGACTAATAATAATTACAAAAATTCTCTGAGTAAATATATCACATTTGAAGAACTATAATAGTGTGCTGTATTTTACTTTTCATGATGAATTTTATAATTCTTTTTTCTTGTTTAATGAACTTTTCATATTCTACTTTATAATTTTTTTTTTTTCTGTATTTTGCTTTTTTAAGGTCCTGCATAATCATGACTTTTTATTTGGGTTCAAAATGTCCGCCATAGCCTGCCAAATTTAAGTTTCACACAAAAGTCTGTGTCCTTCTTTCCAGTCATACAAGATGGATTCCAATCCCAGTGGTCTTTGCCTCATCATAAACAATGTGGACTTCATGCAGGAAAGTAAACTGAAGAGCCGTGCTGGTTCAGATGTCGACTCTGACAAGATGAAGAAGCGATTTGAGGCACTTCATTTCAAAGTTTCTGTAAAGAGAAACTTGAAAGCCCAGGTAAAGTGATTTACTCTCATTATTAACTTGTTGGCCATGTGCTGATTTGCCCTGAAGATTTCAACTATTTCTCTACGAACATAAATATTGGAATGACTCTTAAATGGATGTACGCTGCATGCTGTAGTAGCAATGAGGGAGTACAACAAGAAGTTAACATAAAACAGCAGTGCTAAAAGAATACATTTCAGCTTGTTCCATTCAGATCATGCATTAGATGTCTTAAGCCAGAGCTTTTCAGCCTTCTGTGTCTGTAACAAAGTTAAGTAAAGTAAGTGTGTCTGTGTTTTGTATGTTTCTCACGGTTGGCACTGAGTTGTTCTTAAGCTGGGTCACTTTATCTAGACTGCTGCTCAGGTGTTACCAGCTTGGTAAATGCTTCTTGAGGTACTTCATTTTTTAAGCACTTGCAAAGCTTCAGCTTGCTATAGATACATAATTTAAGGGAGTGGCAAGATGGCACAGTGTTAGTGCTGCTTCCTCGGAATAAGGAGACCAGGGTTTGCATCCTGCGTCCTCCCTGTGTGTACATAGTTTCATGTTCTCCCTGTGTCAGCTTGGATTTCCGCCAGTTGCACAGTTTCCTCCCACAGTCCAAAGACTTAGATACTTTATTAATCCCCAAGGGGAAATTCACATAATCCAGCAGCAGCATACTAATACAAAAAACAATATTAAATTAAAGAGTAATAAAAATGCAGGTAAAAACGGACAATAACTTTGAATAATGCTAATGTTTACCCCCCTGGGTGGAACTGAAGAGTCGCATAGTGTGGGGGAGGAACGATCTCTTCAGTCTGTCAGTGGAGCAGGACAGTGACAGCAGTCTGTCGCTGAAGCTGCTCCTCTGCCTGGAGATGACACTGTTCAGTGGATGCAGTGGATTCTCCATGATTGACGGAAGCCTGTTTAGCGCCCGTCGCTGTGCCACTGATGTTAAACTGTCCAGCTTCATTCCTACAATACAGCCTGCCTTCCTCAAGTTTGTCCGGGTGTGAGGCGTCCTTCTTCTTTATGCTGCCTCCCCAGCACACCAACGCATAGAAGAGGGCACTCGCCACAACCGTCTGCTAGAACATCTGCAGCATCTTATTGCAGATGTTGAAGGACGCCAGCCTTCTAAGGAAGTATAGTCAGCTCTGACCTTTCTTACACAGAGCAGCAGTATTGGCACTCCAGTCCAATTTATCATCCAGCTGCACTCCTAGGTATTTATAGGTCTGTACCCTCTGCTAACAGTCTCCTCTGGTGATCACGGGGTCCATGAGGGGCCTGGGCCTCCTAAAATCCACCATCAGTTCCTTAGTCTTGCTGATGTTCAGGTGTAAGTGGTTTGAGTCGCACCATTTAACAAAGTCCTTCATTAGCTTCCTATACTCCTCCTCCTGCCCACTCCTGATGCAGCCCACGATAGCAGTGTTGTCAGCGAACTTTTGCACGTGGCAGGACTCCGAGTTGTATTGGAAGTCTGATGTATATAGGCTGAAGAGGACCGGAGAAAGTACAGTCCCCTGCGGTGCTCCTGTGTTGCAGACCACAATGTCAGACCTGCAGTTCCTGAGACGCACATACTGAGGTCTGTCTGTAAGACAGTCCACAATCCATGCCACCAGGTATGAATCTACTCCCATCTCTGTCAGCTTGTCCCTAAGGAGCAGAGGTTGGATGGTGTTGAAGGCGCTAGAGAAGTCCAAAAACATAATTCTTACCGCACCACTGCCTCTGTCCAAGTGGGAGAGAGATTGGTGTAGACCTGTGGCCTCAAGTGGTGAAGCAGCAGCCGCTCCATGGTCTTCATCACATGTGACGTCAGAGCGACAGGCCGGATGTCATTCAGCTCACTAGGACGTGATACCTTTGGGACTGGGGTGATACAAGATGTTTTCCAAAGCCTCGGGACTCTCCCCCTGTTCCAGGCTCAGGTTGAAGATGCGCTGTAGAGGACTCCCCAGCTCCTGCGCACAGGCCTTCAACAGTCGTGGCGATACTCCATCTGGACCCGCTGCTTTGCTGGCACGAAGTCTCCTCAGCTCTCTGCTCACCTGTGCTGCTGTAATTGTGGGTGGGGATGTCTCTCCTATGCTGGTATCAGCAGAAGGATGGTTGGAGGATGCAGTACTCTGAGGTGAGCGTGGGTTAGGGTGGTCAAACCTGTTAAAGAAGTTGTTCATCTGGTTTGCTCTCTCCACGTCTCTCTCGATGGTGGCACCCTGCTTCGAGCTGCAGCCAGTGATGATCTTCATCCCATCCCACACTTCCTTCATGCTGTTATTCTGCAACTTCTGCTCCAGCTTTCTCCTGTACTGCTCCTTCGCCGCCCTGAGCTGGACTTGGAGTTCCTTCTGCATGTGCTTCAGCTCATGCTGATCACCGCCTTTAAAAGCCCTTTTCTTCTGGTTCAAAAGGCCCTTGATGTCACTTGTACTCCATGGCTTGTTGTTAGCATAGCAGCTGACTATTCTTACTGGAACTACAATGTCCATGCAGAAGTTAATGTAATCAGTAGTGCAGTCAACAACCCCCTCAATGTTCTCAATATGTGATCCCTGCAGGATATCCCAGTCCGTAGTTCCAAAGCAGTCTCTCAGAGCCTGCTCTGCCTCAGGGGACCACTTCCTGAATGAGCATGTGGTTGTAGGTAGCTCCCTCAGTCTTGGTTTGTAGTGTAGCTGAAGCAGAACCAGGTTATGATCTGCTTTCCCAAGCGCAGGCAGTGGGATGGGTGCTGTATGCTTCTTTGACGTTTGCATACAGTAGGTCAATAGTCCTATTTCCCCGGGTGTTACAATCCACATACTGGGAGAAGGCAGGTAATATTTTGTCCAGCGTTACATGGTTAAAGTCTCCAGCGATTAGGACAAGCACCTCGAGGTGCTGCTTTTGTAATTTAGCAGCTGCGGAATGGATGACGTCACTTGCTATCTCTGCGTTTGCTCGAGGGGGGATGTAAACAATAACAACAATCATGTGTCCAAACTGTCTGGGCAAGTAATAGGGACACAAACTTACGGCCAACAGTTCGATGTCCCTGCAGCAAGTGGAGATTTTAACGTTTACATGTCCAGAGTTACACCATCTTGTATTGACATAGAGTGCGACACCTTGCAGGTTAGGTGGATTGGAGATACTATACTAGCCCTAGAGCAGGGCTATTCATTTAAAAATTCAGTTGGGACAGATTTTCAAACCCAGAAATTTAGCTGGGCCAGACATTTTCAGCAGCCGGTAAGCAGCAGAGAATAACACCTTTTAAACCAACACAAATGAATGTATTGAAAAACAAGTAATGTTTATTCATTGTTTCCCTTTTAAATTTTGTCACATCTGACACAGGCACATCAGATCTTCATAAAAAACTATAGCTGCACAGAATCTGAGGTCGTAGCAATACTTTATTTCCAGTTTTGAAATAAAGCATTTTACTGATATCTGACCTAGGCACATCTCAAAGTGTATAAAAAACAAAAAAGTGCACACTTTTAGCAATAACATTTGTTTACCCTTAAATAAAATAAATATTTTGACACATCACAAAGTGCATTTAACAGAATTAATAAGAACTATCAATGCTATCAAAGCTATCAGAGCACAAACCCATAACAAGTGATAACAGTGACTAACACACACATGAATGTCTACTGCACACTGAGGGAACACAGGGTAATTTTAAATCACCACATGTGTTATCAACAGTGCCTTTTTTGTAAACAAAAAGGTGGCGGTACTTATACGTTGTGTTTGGATCAAGTTTGAGGTACTGTAAGGAATATAGAGGCAGAGAGTCCTAACACTACATGTTTTGTTTATTTTTGAAAAAAAAAAAAAAATTTAAATTTGAAATTGACAAAATATCAAGTATAATAATTCTTTACATTTATTTAGCACTTTTCTCACTACTCAAAGCGCTTTGCAGACTCCACGCATGGAGAAGCTGGGACACAAACCCATGACTTCCTTGCTGTAAGGCAGTGGTGCTACTATTTTGCCACATGCGTAGGTATACTGTACTGCGTAATAATGTGCTTGATAGTTACAAATTGCAATCACAGAATCTCCAAAATCAGAATGTTAACAGCAGGTTAATAACAAGCTCTACTTTCTGCAAAGAATTTATGTGGTCCTGCAAAGATATCAGTGCTTAATTTGACAGACTTTTTGCATGTTTTCTTCTAATACAGTCTTTTAATTATTTTGCTTTGATTGTCAATGGTGGATCGTCATCCTCGTAACAGCCATGAATCCTCAGGATCAAAGCGTATGAGTGGAGGGCCAACCAATTGTATGAAGAGAAGTGCGGAAACAGTACTGATTAATGAGACTCTTTTTGGTGTAACAATTATATTAATTTTAGGGCCGGTGCATACACTGTCAGAACGCATACCTGCACACACCATGGTTGCATAGTTGCCACGCGTTCCCAGCATTCATTTGATTCGTCCTCTGAGCATGTCCTCAGAAATTAACGCTATGCGTGCAAGTTGCACTACCAGCAAAAAGTCGGGGGGCGCAGTGTTTACTATCTACATGTGACAGAAAGCTGCTTTGTGGGTCCTACAAGATCGATGTGCCTGCTTCGATGCTTGATGAATGGTGAAGCAAAATGCCGACATAGAAATGCATTTGTGGTGCTTTTATATTCAAGCCTCACATATTCCTCAACGTAATGACACAATATATTTTAAAAGTCTCACATACCATCTTCTTTGCCATCCTTTTTTTTGCACCTTCACAACAGCATCAGAATGTACAGCAGCGTATTTGAGCTACAGAGAAAAATTTTAAGGACATTTGTGATTAAAGTGGAAATCTCGTAGTTTATTTCTTCATTAAAGTAGAACGTCCTAAACTGACCCAGTTGTTAATCGGTACGTGCTTGTGGGGCTTCCTCCTGGACTGACAGCAGCGGCATGCAGCAATTGCCACACAGAACACATTTAAATTATGATAATCTGCTTTTCTGCACATTTAGAATCCTTAGATTTATACTTGATTTCACTTACATGATGAAATACATTCAAGTATGTATATTACATTTTACAGATAAATTGTTAACTTCATTTAGATAATGAATACTGTTAATAATTACACATGTAGGGACGGCATGGTGGCGGAGCGGTAGCGCTGCTGCCTTGCAGTAGGGAATCGTTTCCCTGGTGTTCCCTGCCTGTAGTTTGCATGTTTTCCTGGTGAGTTTCCACAGTGTTCTCCAGTTTCTATCTAAAGACATGAAGGTTTGGGGATTTGGTGATGCTAAAATGACGCTAGTGTATATGTGTGCTTGTATTCACCTTGCAATGAGCTGATGCCCCGTCCAGGGATTTTTTCTGTCTCGCGCCTGTTGCATGCTGGAATGGGCGTATCCTTGGATTGATGGATGTAATCAGTAAACATCCTTTTCAGAGATAGTGTGGCAAGGTGTCCTCGGAATTTAATAGAAGTTTCAGGCAATTCACAACACAGTGAAGCTGAACATTTTCTCACCTTGATGATATCTCGCACTGCTACCTGGTGGAGTCTTCTATATATGTAGTCAATGCCATGACAAGCTGTTGCAGCCAAGGTGCTGGTACAACATACTAGTACGTACTAGCACAAAAAAAAAATCACTGTGTCATAGAGTACTACAACCAAGACACACCGCAGTGTGGGTTAAGTGTTGCCAGGCTATGTGGAGTGTTGCATTCATGGTTTGTATTACTGGAGGAATTTATGTTGAATTTTCTGAAGGCTCTTGAAATGTGTTTTTCTTGTAGTTTCTCTGTGTTTCTGGGGGGACCACGGGCTGGGCCACTCGTAGGTTGCTTCTGGGTCGCATGTGGCCTGTGGACCACCATCTGAATAACCCGGCTCTAGAATGTGGTTTTGTATGTGTGTTTGTGCATTCGCCCTGCGATGGACTGGTGCCCTGTCTAGGATTTGATCCAGCTTTGCTCCCAATGCTAGCCGGAATAGGCTCTGGCACCATTCCCTGTTCAAGACTAAGTGGGTTAGAAAATTACTGACTCACATAATTTAAGAAAGAAAAGAATGTAAAGTGTATCTCGTTCTCCAAAATGAGTTCACATGTCATTCTAAGCCCCTTACACATCTTTAACTAGTCTTAAGGTATATGTTTTGTATTTCTTAAGTCAAAGTTATTCCTTCACAGTCAAGATATTTTAATTTGCCAAGTGAAATTGTATTCTAATGTGTTTTATAAATGAAAAAAAAATACCTACTGTTGCATTTTAAAATGGATGTGAAGAGCACCGGGTCCAAATGTGAAAGCAAAAGCTCTAAAACTTACCGAAAATGTCCAGTTTCAAGCAGCAAAATCTGCTGAAGATTTTAACCTCGCTGCTTTTATGGGGAAATATATGTATTTTAACCTCCACCTTGCACATCCTTCTTATTTGACTTTTTGACACTTTTGGATACTGTTTGGTTTTAATTAAAACTCTCTAACACTTTGAACCAACCCCTTGCTTACTGTGTGTGTCCTCATTTACCCGGCTCGGGTATGTTATTGACGGTTCCATGTTCAAGTGGCTAATGGAAGCAACTAGGGAGTATAGAGCCAACCAGGACAATCACACAACTATCAAAAAAAACATCAGATCTCCATGTACTGTGAAGTAAATTATATTCATCCCATATTATCCTATTATACAGTTTGTTATGTATGGAAGTGTAAAAACTGTGAGTGATCTTTGACAATTTTTTTATTGATTCCATGGAAGAGAAATGAGTAGGAATGTGAAGAACGCACCTGGTCTTCTTTTAAAATGATTGAATCTCACGAATATGTTTTGCTTTTTGCAATTTTTTCTTCCTAAAATTATATTAATGTGTTGTTTTGCAATGTGTGCATTTTCAAGACATGGTTCAATACTTGGTAACACTCTTGGCTTGAAAATGGACAGATTTGGTAAGTTTAAGAATTTGGTTTTCAAAGCACAAGTGAAGGATTGGCATTTTTTAAAAACTGCTTCACTTTAAAACACAGTTCTACAAGGAATATTAATGTACACCATGATCGTGAAGAAATAACTAAACCTTGTAATATACCAAAGTTATCCTATAAATGGATAAATAAATACATTTCATATTCATTCTTAATAAAACCAGTTGTTTACTAGTGTGGCAAAACCTTGCTGATCCCTGCACCTGTTTCAATTTGCATTGTTTCTTTAGGAAATAAAGAGAAGCGTGTTTGACCTGGCCAAAGAAGACCATACCAACTTTGACTGCTGCATCGTTATTATTCTTTCACATGGAAGAGAGGTGATCTTTATAGAGGACATTACCCTGAAGCTTTGAGCTTTCTTGCTTTCCTATTAAACACCTTGAATTCAATATATTTTTTTCCAGGCAAAACACAGCCGTTTTCCAGGTGGGATCCATGGCATTGATGGCCTCTTTGTTACCATGGAGACACTTACAAGTTATTTTAATGGCCAGAATTGTCCTTCTCTTCAAGGCAAACCAAAAGTGTTTTTCATCCAGGCTTGTGGAGGAGGTGAGCTCTGTTTGGTACTAATACATGAGGCACTCTCTATTGTTGTGTTGGCACAGTCAACAAAAGTATTTTCCATCACTTACTTCAGATGATAAAGATACAGGTTTTGACGTACCAGCAGATGAGTTTTCTTCTGCGAGCAGTCACCATAGTGGAGATGATCAGACAGATGCCGCACCTATGATGACAACAGTGAAGGAACTAGCAAGCTGTGATGAACCTGATGCCAGAACTTCATTACCAAATTCCAGTGATATTTTAGTGTCCTACTCAACCTTTCCAGGTAAGCTGAACAAGTTGTGTCAAAGCTCGTTCACAATTGCTCACATATATGACATATTAACTGATCAAGTTATTATCTGCTGTACTTCAGATTGATCATGATAGAGTACTTAGAAAGAGAGCTTATCTATGAGGCATTTCTATTTGTACATTTGATTTTGCCAGTGGAATGTGACTATCAACAAGGAGCATTAAAGCTTCTGAGCTAAAAGCACAGCAAACCACCTCCAGGCCTGGAGGCTTCTGTTACACTTGAATGTAGAAGCATTGACCTTATGACTGTGCATTAGTCTTATTCTTTGGGTTTTTTGATGATCAGGTCAGGTTGGGGAGCATGCACTGGTCCATTTTGCCGCACATACCACATGATGAAACACCTCAGAATCCCGGCTGGCAACCCACCAGGCAGACATACGCTCTAGTCCCACCCTCCGGAAATGTCCGCCTATTTGCCGCTGGTTTTACATGGGCGTCCCCTTGGCTTGGTCCAGCTGCTTGGGCATTGAGGATCTTGCAAGCCACTTCACCCTCAGGGAATCACGCCACACGGCTGTAGTGCCGTAACTGACGGTTCCTAACAATGTAGGTAATGTGCCTCATTCGGGACTCTGTGAGCAGCCGCTCATTTGACACAAGGTCAAACCAGCAGTACCAGAGGATTCTCTGAAGAGACACAGTACCAAAGGAGTACAGTCTCCATATCAGGTCACTGGATGGCGTCCATGTCTCACAGTCATATAGCAAAACTGGAAACACCAGGACTCTAAAGACCTGGACGTTCATCCTCTTGCAAAAATATCGAGAGTGCCAGACACCCCTTTCCAGGGACCTCATGTACCCCCCATACTCTCCTAGTCCATCTACTGACTTCTTAGGAAGAGTCACCAGAGACGTGAATGTTGCTGTCGAGGTAGGTAAACTTCTCGAAAAGGTCGACACTCTCTCCTTAGACAGACACACTGCTGATGATTGTGCCCAAGAGGTCATTAGTGGCCTGGATCTTGTTATTTTATTCAGGACACTTGGAAGCCCAGACACTCAGACTCCTCACTTAGTCTCTTGACAGCCCCAATCAGAACCTCTACTGACTCCTCGAAGATCACAGCATTGTTGGCAAAGTTAAGATCACTACATTTTTCTTCACCAATAGATGCCCCACAGCCGATGTATCCCATGACCCTGCCCAACACCCAGTCCATGCAACTATTATACAGGGTATGAGCAAGAACATACCCCTGACGAACCCTAGAATCAACTGGGAAGAATGAAGAGGTTCTACCTCCACTCTGCACAGCACTCACAGTACCAGTCTACAGCCTGGCCTTGACATCCAGCAACTTCGGGGTTATTTCACAAAGTCTTAGGATGTCGCACAGGTCAACTCGATGAACTGAGTTGAATGCTTTATGAAAACTGACAAAGGCTGCAAAGAAACTCTGCCGATATTCATGTTTGCACTCGATGAGAACCCTCTGTGCCAGGATGTGGTCGATGACAGACTTCTTAGGCGTCAAACCAGACTGCTCTGGTCATTGGTAGGTGAGTGATCATGGATCCTATTAAGGATGACTCTAGTGTGGATCTTACCTGCCACTGAGAGCAGTGTTATCCCCCTATAGTTGCCACAATCCAGGCAGCCACCCTTCCCCTTCCAGATAGGCACAAGAAGTCCAATTTTCCAATTAGTTAAGATGATGCCAATCTTCCAAATGGAAGCAAAGATTGCTTGCAATACCAGGAGGATAGCCTTACCACCAGACTGGAGAAGTTCACCCTGTATACCACAGATCCCTGCAGCCTTCCCTACCTTCAGCTAAAAATTATTGCAGCTTAGGTGACATCTTTCAAAGCCTCCAGATGGTGTTTGTGGGGTACAGTTGATTGGCTCCACACTTTACAGACTGTAGACAGCATTTGGCAAGCTAAATCCCAAATTGCATGTCTCTCTATATTGGATAGTTTCTAGGAAGGTTCCCACCAGAAATGTGTTACTGAATGAAGGTAGAATTCTCAAATTCAGTAGGCAGTTGTATTTATATTAAATATGTGCTGAATCTGGATCTCCACTTTCTCCTTTTTGCATTCCTCTAGGGTATGTCTCTTGGAGAGACACCAGTACAGGCTCCTGGTATGTGGAAACTTTGGATGCTGTCTTAGAAGAATATGCAGGTAGTGAAGACCTGGTTACAATGCTTATGATGGTGAGTATATAGCTGAAATGTAGGTCAGTTATACTCTAGTGTTACAAATGGGTAGTTTGACTTAATAAATGGTTGTAGAAAACATCTTGCTGGAATTAAAGGAGGCTTTAATGTATTCTACAAAGACTGCAATTCAATATTGTGTTGTTGGCAGTAATTATAGCGCTATGCTCCAACTATGCCTGAGACAAAAGAACTGATGAGATCAAAGTGAAACTGAAGCACTGAATCCAAAATGTCAGTCATCCAGTTACTCTTTATACTGATTAGCAGCACATGCTGTGCATTAGCTGTCATAGGATCAGTTAGAAAATCAGTGAAAAAAAGAAAGAGGACATCAACCCCTAATTCTGTAACTTCAAGCCAATGCTTGTGGAGAATGTTGGTCCTGCCTCTTTCTTACCTTTGTGTTACAAAATAATTGTTGGCACTTTTGCCGAGGTGTTTCCATGTTGTCTTCTGCTTTTAAACTCAAAATCAAGCTTCAGCAATCAGAAACCCATAACAATTGTTGCTTTTCTAATGTCACTAGTACAAAGTCAAACCTTCAAATAACTAGCATTATAATTTAAAATCTCAGTCTCTAGGTTTCAAAACAAAACAGCCAAAGAAGTCTCTTGAGTGGTTGAAAGTCACTTTGCTTCATCCCAGGGTTGATTGGTTTTGTGTTATTTTTGCTTGAGCTCAAGCTTGCCTTTTCACAGCTCCACATGACTGTTTCTTGACAATATTGTTCTAAACACCTTATTATAAAAAGTTGTGTTTGTGAATCATTGACCTTGTACTGGGAAGGACAAATTTCAGAAGCCACTGGTCAATAGGTCAGAGAGGGTTCAATAATCCTACTACTTCTAATAATGTTGGTGGCCATAAGTAGTTGTTTTTTTATGAGCTGTGGCATTTGTCCTAAAATAATATTTCAAAAAGGTATTTCTGCCTTTTTTATCAATCCTTGTTTCTGACAGATCTGCTCTGATTTTTGAAACGAATTAAGAGAAAAGTATGATGTCTACAAATAAAATACAAGGATAAATCAAAGCAGTAAAAACAATATTAAAATTATACAGTAACTGCAAGCTGACACCATACAACACATTTGCAATTGCTTATAGGTAGTTTGAGCATACATAGTGCAGCACTCCGCCATTGGTCTAGTTGAAGCCAAGGTAAATGAACACGGACACTCTGTTGTAAGATTATACCATTGTTGAACAACACACCATAGTGAAATTTCTTTGGGCAGAGGGCATAAAACCTGCTGAAATTCACCAAAGGATTTAGGCACAGGACGGAAGTGAAAACTGTATGAACTAATGGAAAGTTTATAAATATGGTGAAAGGTTTCAAGTGGGTAGAACAAGTGTACCAATGAAGCTCGAATTGGTTGACCATCAACATCGCACAAACAAGCCCACATTGACATGGCAAATGCTTTCATCAGAGACGACGGATGGATTACATTGTCCACTGTTGCTGCACGTTTGGATATCAGCTGTGGATTCAAGGATGTTAGTGTTATCAGTGTTGTTATAAGTTAATAGAATCATCCATAAAAATCAGTTATGTCTGACAGGTTGTCAGTCTGCCTGAGGTGTAGTGTGACCACCCTCCAAGTCTCCAATAGTGATAATTGTAAATTTATTTCAATATGTTGAGTGTTAATGAAGGAAGACTATAAGAAACATTACAGTCAGTAATTCAGGTAGTACCTGATAAAGGTAATAACAGTTTCATGTCTCACAAAGACATACAGATGTGGATAAAAATATTGGTACCCTTCCACTTTTTAAATCTCACAATTTTCTCTGAACAGAAGTTGAAACTAAAAAAAGTCTTTGATGTCTACAATTCTTTATTTCACTTTTAATAGGACAGATAGTTTGGTTTTGACTTATGACCGGATATACAGAATTATTTTAAATAATAAAGAATTAAAATGGCACAGACAGAAATATCAGTACCCTTAACCTAATATTTCGTAGCACAGCCTTTGAAGACAATAACTGCCAACAAGCATTTTCTGTAGCTCTGAGTGTTTTATCTGCACTTCTCGACTGGTCATTTGCCACGTTCTTCTTGAGTCTTCTTCAGGATGCCTTTTCCCAACTGCAACTTTCAGATCTGTCAGGACTCATAGCAGGCCACTTTAGAATGGTGCAGTGTTTTCTTCAGATCTATTCTTGGATGCTTCTTGAGGTATATTCTGGGTCATTTATCCTGTTGGAGGACCCATGGCCTGTGACTGAAGCACAGCTTTCTAACATACTGTTTTCACTGAACATAGAGTTGCGTGAGCAACCAAAAACCTCCAATTTTGTTTCATCTGTCCAAAGGTCAGTCTTTCTGAAGGACTCTGTTTTGTCAACATGCATTTTAGCAAATTTCAGTTCTGCTTTTTTGTTCTCCTGTCCTTGAATTGGTGTCTTTCTGGATGTTTTACCACAACGCCCATTTTCTTTCCGACAGTGATGGATGGTGTGACTTGAAATGTATATACTTTGTGCCTGAAGGTCAACTTGCATCTGTTTTGTTATCCTTGGTTCTTTCTCCATCATTCCAACAATCTTTCTCATTGATTTTGGTTTCAGTTTTTACTCTTGTGGTCATGCCCAGGGATGTAGTCAAGAGTTACAGTGGTAACAGTAACATCTAGCTTTCTTGTAGCCATTTTGTTGACCATGCTTGGCTACTATCTTCTTTCTTACCTTTTCAGGCAACTCTCTGCTCTTCTTTCTCTTTTCAGTGTTAGTGTGATGTAGTATTTTTTTTCAATTGAAAGTGGCTGAATGAATAATTATAAGAATGAAGATACCTGTGATAATCATAGAAAGACATTAGCAATGTTGTGCAAGTTCACACCTCACAAGAACCAACTTAAAGTTCAGTTCACACAGATTAAAATGAATAAATTCAGATAGATAGATAGATACTTTATTAATCCCAAGGGGAAATTCATGTTCATAGTTCACCATTTCAGTTTGGAATTATTTCAGTTTTTTATTTAAGTTCAGTTTATTTTGTATTTTTTAAGAAGTGACAATAAATTCACCCATGAGTTTACTTTTTTCAATCTTGCATGCCTTATATTAGGCGATTATTCATGTACTTGAATAAAATACAATAATTATGAAGACTTTTTTATTTAAGTACACTATATTGAGTTATACCCAGCAACAAACACATATAACCATATAAGCTTATACCCTCCCGGTCAAAAAAGAAATGAAATAGATGCAAGTATATACAGTAATCCCTCCTCGATCGCGGGGGTTGCGTTCCAGACCCCCCCGCGATAGGTGAAAATCCGCGAAGTAGAAACCATATGTTTGTATGGTTATTTTTATATATTTTAAGCCCTTATAAACTCTCCCGCACTGTTTATAAATATTCCCCGGAGAGTTATACAGCATAATCCCTTTGTATTCTCTTAGATATTAGGTAAGATTCATTGGAATTATGTATATAAACACACTGTTTATATACAGTAAAACCTAAATATTATTTTAAAGATATTGAGTGTCTCCGATATCACATATGTTACAGCCATTACGATAGACAGGCCACCAGCAATAAATACGTACAATGCAAGAAAAATAGTATACAGTAAATGTGTGTACAGTGACACTAAACGTACGTACATGTACTAAGCACTGTAAGAAGAAAATTAATTATGGTTACTCACCAACAATGACACGATGACTTGTCCGATAACAATGAGTTTAATTTTACTGCACAACAAAGGAGAGCGTTACAGCCCTTGTAAAGGAGCCACTTCAGGCGATTGTGTAGCACTGCCGTTGTTCTTCTTCTAGCAGTCTTCAATCCAAATCCCTAAAGCAGATTCCATCCAGACTACTGCCTTATTACATCCACTTACAACTCGTTTTGCACCCTGGTTAAAAGGACACTGCAGCCGTAGATCTTATATTCCTTTCCTACTTTTTAAATAAAAAGAATCGTAGCCTTCAACAAATCCAGAACGTTTACCTTTTCGGCAATCGTTAACATCTTCTTGCGCTTGGGCACGGCCCCTGAAGCAGTAGCAGATTGTTTTGGAGCCATAATGAAGGGCTTGACTATGCACAAAGATAAACACAAAAGAGCACAACTCTTTACACAGCGAAACACGTTGATGCTGAATGAGACTTCCTGGTTAACACTGCATTCAGCACGCAAGAACTCAACTGCGTGCTCTGATTGGTTAGCTTCTAAGTCAGGAGAACTTAACTGCGTGCTCTGATTGGTTAGCTTCTCAGCCACCCGCCAATAGTGTCCCTTATATGAAATCAACTGGGCAAACCAACTGAGGAAGCATGTACAGGAAGTAAAAAGACACATTGTCCGCAGAACCCGCGAAGCTGCGAAAAATCCGCGTTATATATTTAGTTATGCTTTCATATAAAATCCGCGATAGAGTGAAGCCGCGAAAGTCGAAGCGCGATATAGCGAGGGATTACTGTATATAAATCACTGCTCTATTTCCAACCGTGTGACACAAATGGTGACTGTGGAACCAGCGTGTAGGTGAACTAACCGATTACGCTGCCGGTCAAATTTCACATTACATGTCCAATGGGGAAACATATAAAGTGGCCTCGCGAAATACATTTTCCTAAAAGAAAAAGCGGAGCTTCAGTGTGTGCTCGTGTCAGTGGGGGTGTAGCTTAAGCACAAGCAGGCAAACACAGACAGGGCCTATATGATTTTTAGGTTATTTTTTTCGAATACAAATAAATGGCAAAAAATGTGTACAAAATAAATATTTGTAAAAATCCACTATTTGTACTTATCCAAATACCGTATTCGGATTCGTCTCCACCCGTATATTACAGGGTAAGGCAAAATGTTTAATCTGGACCGAAACCAGATGCAAAATGTCACATAAAACTGAGTTAGCATACGTTAATGTTTTTCACTTGCAAATACGTTACGTTAAGTTCACTGTTCTTAGAAAAATGAATTAACTTGCTTAGAGATCTTTATATAGACAACGTCTTTGCATCCAATGAACATTTACATTCCAAATTTAACATTCCAGCTACACATTTCTTTCACTATCTTCAAATCAGGAACTTTGTTAAACGGAACTTTGTTAAACAGAACCTTCCAGATTTTCCTCATCTTGCACCCTTATCCATGCTGGAAAAAATATTGCTCAATCTCAAGGACTTAGACACCATCTCTACAATATATAAAATCATTTTACAATCCCTCCCTTTCAAAGATCCAAGAGGACACTGGGAAAAAGATCTCTCAATTAATATATCAGAAAAGGAGTGGAAAGCAGCAATGCAGAGAATTCATTCGAGCTCCATATGCGCAAAGCATACAATTATACAACTCAAAATTATATATCGAGCACATCTGTCTCGTCTAAAACTCTCCAAAATGTTTCCAGGGCATGATCCAACCTGTGAACGCTGCAACCAAGTCCCAGCCTCAATGGGTCACATGTTCTGGGCCTGCGCCAAATTAACATTATTCTGGACAAAAATTTTTAGTTACCTTTCAGACAGCCTTGGACTCACAATCCCTCCTAACCCATTAACAGCTGTGTTTGGGGTTCTTCCAGATGGGTTTAAAGTGGAGAAAGACGAACAAATTGTGATTGCATTCACAACACTTTTGGCACGCAGACTTATTCTGATAAACTGGAAGAACCCAAACTCTCCTCTTTTAAGTCAGTGGCAAACCGATGTGTTATACTCTTTGAAATTGGAAAAAATCAAATACTCAGTTAGAGGATCCGTAAAGACTTTTTTCAAAACATGGCAGGATCTAATCAGTAATATTTTAAAACGAGCTCATAAAGCACAGAGAATTTATTAATTTAGGTATGTTTACAAGCCTTAAATTTCACGCCGTTTGGCTTGCTCTCTCTCTCAGGGGTGGGGATCGATCTGTCCTTAACTCAATTTTTCTTTTTGTAAAACTTGATTAATTTGTATGGACTGCAATAAAATTAATAAAGAAAGAAAAAAAGAAAAAAATGAGCTTGTTTAATGAACACACTCTTTTGAACTAGTTCATGCACAACACTGGACATTAGAGTGCTTTACATACCACTCCAGAACAATTACTTCTTATAACTTCTAAAGGGTTCCAATAATTTTGTTTAGGCCATTTTGGAAGGTCTTTGTAAGTTAATTAATAATTAAGTTCATTTTACAACCTTTTTTTCCTCCCTGAAATGCAACAACAACAACATTTATTTATATAGCACATTTTCATACAAATAATGTAGCTCAAAGTGCATGTATGGATAACCAAAGATCTTTTAAATTTTAATACTTTTCAGGATGTAGGAAGCATTATTTGAATAGAAAGCACGGGTAACAATATTTTCAGCTATGTCTGTATAGGGATAGGCTGGTAAGTGGTAGATTGAAGGCTTGACTGTTGTAGCAGAGATGTGTGAATCAATATTCAGGTAACTGTGAAATGTATACCACTGAGGCTTTCTATGAATGGTGATTTGTCAGGACACCAGAATGAGAAGGAGCCAGATGTCTTGAATAAGGTAGCTGTCCACATCACATAAGAAGCAGATGTGCAGCCAACATGAGTGAAGGAGAGAGTGGTGCTGACAAAGAAGATCCGCGACATCATTCATTACATGTAGTTTCTAGTGGGTCTGTCTTGCATGAATACACTTGGGCATCAACTTCATTAATTATGTACCACACATTACATACACATATCACCTGTGTAATATTTAGTATTCAGCATAGCTGATTTTCAAATTCAAGTTTTAGACACATTCGCCACAGAGAAAATTCTCCTAAAAGCAGCACTGCACTACAAACTCATGTGAAAAGAAGCATTGAATTTAAACTAAAATGAGGGTATGAAATTGTTCATTTTCAGATTTATTCCCATTTTCTCTTCAAGAATAGATTACCAAAACATAAAAAAGTGTTGACTAAATTGTTTTACTGCATAACAAAATAAGCTGTTTGAAGCATTACACTTGCAAAACACAGTGCACAGTACCTGGAATTATCATGGAGGAGTATCAGAAAATAGACTGAAACTAATGTCTAACTTGAAATTATCCTGGACAACAGCAGATGATCCAAACAATAACTACAGAAGGTACAATCAGATAGTAACACACATGATAACTGCTACAAAGTTACAGAGATTCATGGTCATGAAGACTCTCTGTAGTCACTCAATACTATTCTGCTTAAGCTACGAGATAACTTTACCCTCTTCACCTTTCCTGAGAAATTTCTTACATTTACGTGTTCCTGGTCCTAAATTACAAGAAGCATTTTGTAGCTGTGGATGACTAATGAGACTTGCAAACTAAGCTTTTTTACATTTGTCTATTGATTTGTTGAGTCATTGTGATTCTTTAGATGTGGTGGTTGAACTCCAGAGCAGATTAACCGTCTGGGTACAGGTCTTGCTTGTCACACAATGAGCTGCCGTAGTGACAAATCTGTGTGGAGGATAGCAGCTCTTTCTCTCATTGGCTAGATCAGTGCAAAACTGATTATGCACATAGTTCTCAGTGCAGATTAGTTTTCGATTTGTCTTTGCAACCATATATTTAACATCCTTGATAATCCTATTCAAGAAGATGCTGGTGTAGTTTGTAAACATTATGTTAAAAATTCAGACACAGCATCGTTGTATTTTATTCAGCACACCATCCAATAAAAACGCATGGGAAGCCAGGAAAACATAAGCCAGTTGGCTATGGGCTCATGGATTGTGCTACTGATAGGGTGGCCTGTGCTGTTGCTTTCTTAGCTCCCTCATTTCTTCTTTGATTTTTGTTTTCTTTGCCTGCAGGTCACAGACAAAGTTTCACAGAACTCAGCCAAAGGAATCTACAAACAGATGCCAGGATCATTTAATTTCCTGCGTAAACACCTTTTCTTCAAGACGAGTGCCAGCATGTAGCTTTGTCAGACGCGTGTCCTGCACCTTCCTGGGTGACTGTAGCAGCTGTGACTTGACAACACACAATACATTAAGAATCATTCAAATTTTTTTTTTTTTTTGTTCCTAAAAAGTGTACCTTTCTAATTTTGGAGGGTGAGTAATTATTTCCACTGAAAGGCCTGTTTTTCAGGTTCTCTACTCAGGTACGCTCTTGCACTACAGATACGTTTCTTTTTTACTCCCAAAGATTGGTGCGTAGGTAAGGTAAGGACAGTGCTGCAGGTCATTTATATGAGAAAATTGGGAGGTCATCAGATTGACCAGCTGTGCTTCCCATCCATCAAATTTATAACCTGATATAAATAAAAGTCATTTCGTTAAATTTTAACCTGATATAAACTAAAGTTGTTTCTTTAAATTTTAACCTGATTTAAATGAAAGTTTCTTTAACTATGAACAAGTACTAAGAAGAACAAAAACATTACAATAGTACCTACCGTATGTCAGGATTCTGACCAGTGCTGTCCTAAGCAACAGAGAGACCGTAAAATCCATAAACAATACTATGCTTAAAATCAGTTGAAATGGAGAAAAAAAAAAAAGTTTTTTGTGTAATTCTATCATTTTTTTCAAAGCTACAGAATAGCATGCACAGTGAGTGGAGATTGCTGAAATTGGTTTAGTAGCCTAAGGCTGTAACTGGGTAGGTCTCTACCAGTTCTTGGCAAATGCCATTTTTTTATTTTATATAGTGTTAATTAACTTTAAAAATCCTAATCCATGGTATCAGTGAAACACAAAATATCAACCCCTTGTGTATAATTGCAGACTGTACACTGTGTCTTAACACCATTTGGCGCGTATTATATTACAGGTGTTGTTTTTCCTGGTTTCTAAAGCCTTTTCTACACTTGGTTTAATTAATTTTTGAGTGATTTGTATAATTGCTTTTTGTAAATGACAAACAAAATAATTCTTTAAAAAAAAAAAAAAAAAAAAAACTTTTCAGCAATGAAATCTGCTGTCTGCCCAGTCCCCTTAATGCTGCTGTTAAATGTAAGTCTTGTGATTTGGTTGATAGCTATGACTGCTTTATAAGTTGGGGGGCACTTTTTACAAGCCTAACTTTTATTATAAAACTATCTTGAAATGACATCATATTATCAGTGCTGCATGATCCAATTGGGGTATGGAGAAGTGTGGCTGACTTAGCAGCTTCTGGTTCGACCTTGAGAAACAAAAATACTTCAAATCTGGAAAATGGAAGGAAGCTGACTTTCAGTTTAGTAGAAATATTGGTAGTTAAAAGAAGAAAAGTCTTACAATCATTTCATTCATTAGTTTTCTGCAGCACTGGACAAAGAATAAAAATCACTTTGGGCTTCAGGTCATGCGCTTGCTTATTTGGCACCCGGTGCACTGGAACAGAAAAGACTCAGAGTCTGAAGTCCTGCCATTACTAATCAAGCTACACATTGGCTCCTGGTAGAGTTTGATCTCACTCAGTCTTTTCTGATTTCTGGGTGGGTTTTCCATAAACTGAACTTGGTTTACGTAATCAATAGCTTGACATACACTGAATGCATAAAACAGACAACAATGCCAATGAGAAACACTGAGCATATAGTATATTAGATCTCAGCATTCTGGTGTGGGTCATGGCACTCACACTAGGATGGTTTATTCCCTCTGTTACACAATATAATCATCCTAGACATTAGCTTTTAGGATTGATTAATTTTTCACTATCCATCCATCCATCCATTATCCAACCCACTATATCCTAACTACAGGGTCACGGGAGTCTTCTGGAGCCAATCCCAGACAACACAGGGCGCAAGGCAGTAAACAAACCCAGGGCAGGGTGCCAGCCCACCATAGAGTTTTTCACTATTATGCATCAAAACTGTTTTTAGCTCATCTGAAGCCTCCATTATAAAACTTTGCATGGATTTGATTGTGAAAATTATGCATATGCCCAAAACATCGGCTTTATAAAACCTGGCATACGCAGAGTTCAGGCTATACGATACACTGAGCGTTCAGGCAGTTACCTCATCAACAAGCCAGTCACGATGTACAGCACCGTCACGTCTGTTAAAGCTTCTTTGCCTCAAAATAAATGAATTGCAAGCTGACCCAGGGCATCAAGACACAATGTTTACCAGTTTATGCATTAATAGAATGTAACTGCTTATGGTGAACAAAAGCAGCTTCGTTCTTGCTAGGTGCCGTTATTGCAATATGAGTGCAGTAAAGTGATCCAGTTACATTAGGAGAACCAGACACTGCCTCAAATTGCTTTTTTATGTTGCCAAAAACTTATGTTTGACATATGTGCACCCCACACCACATAAAAACTGGATGTAATACTTTACCGGTCGGGTTAATGGCTTCCATTACAGCAGGCACAACAGAGTTCAGTTTGGCTGAGATATTCTTGACCTGTTGGCCAATTCCCTGAGAAGTGACAACAGGTCGCCGATAAAAACTAATGAAAAACCAAAAAAAGTTTTTCAGTTCAAAAATGTAGCATTGGCCTTACAAAAGGAAAACTAAAATAGTCTGTGAATCATATTCATTGTTTTTGAGGTGCAAAATGTTTGTCACATCAACAAACATAATAACAGCTTAGTAATATGAATTATTATATACGTGAGTCATCATTTAGCTGGTTTGGCTGCATTTCCTTTTTTTTTTCAAAGGTGTCCTCATTTCCGAGTTTGTCCAAAATGTTGCATATGCATGGGTCAGATTTGCCATAAATATACGACAAGTTTACTTTTACAAATCCTGACATTTACGCACGTACACACATTTTGAGCCTCTTTTTGTGTTTACTCAAGCTTTATAAATGAGTCCCCTGGTGACAGTGTGCGGCCAGAAGTTAGGCTCCTCATCAAGTCCTGATAGAGATGTACACAGTAACACCATCATCTCAGTCTTCACAAAATTCAATTGGTACAATAGCAAGATGCATACTAAATATCTGGTTGTGTCAGATGGCGCATCAAAAGTCATAGCTCAGACTTGTAGTGGAGAAAGGCCAGCAGATTTGACATTCAGCCTGACAGTATGGTGTTTGGATTATGAAAATGATATCAGAGTACATGAACATTTTAGAAACACTCCAACTCCACACAAGTGGCAACAAGTTCAAGCGGATTGTTCTTGTCAAATGTAGACTGAACTTCTTACTTGCATCTCTGACTGGCCAGACTTTTTTTATTATATTAGTCAAATGATTACAAACATTATTCAGAAACAGAGAAATTCCATGGTTTTGTACTAAGAGATCAGAACTAAAGCCATACTGCAGATGGTTTATAGTAGGTTTAGTCTCCCCAGCACTTAGAAATGGAAGTAAAAAACTATTGACATAGGAGTGGGTAATCATATTAAGTAGGACTTTTCAGTAAGTCATGTTGTATGAGTAAGAAAAAGATTAAGCATACATTTTTTTTAATTTTTTCTGTAAAATCTAAGTACTTTGTTAGTATATAAGACTTTAATATTGTCAGTCCAACATTTATTTTACGTAGATTCTTTAAAGTTTAATGGCGATGATATGCAACAGTTTATATTCGTCTTTAAGCTTTTTGGAAATCATATTGGACATTACCAAAATGCACACTTCCAAGTTCTAGTAGGCAAGTTGGCTCCATAGTGGTTGAAGTGTTGGTCTGAAACCCTCAGGGTCCATCCCCATCCCTGCTCACTGTGGCCATTGAAGATTTTCTCAACCCACCACTGCTAGGGAAGCAACTGTGTTAAGACTTAGAACTTTGGTTGAGTGGTCGTTGAAAAGGTACAATACAAAAATACAGATTGGATTTTGCAGTGCTAAAAAGTATTCAGCCCTTTGGAAGTTTTCATATTTTATTGTTACACAGCATTGAAGCACAACGGATTTAATTTGGGTTTTTGACACTGATCAAGAAAATATATATATATATACAGTGATCCCTCGCTATATCGCGCTTCAACTTTCGCGGCTTCACTCCATCGTGGATTTGAAATTTAAGCATATCTAAATATATAACACGGATTTTTTGCTGCTTTGCGGGTTTCTGCTTGGACAATGGTTCTTTTTACTTCTGGTACATGCTTCCTCAGTTGGTTTGCCCAGTTGATTTCATACAAGGGACGCTATTGGTGGATGGCTGAGAAGCTACCCAATCAGAGCACGTATTATGTATTAAATAAAACTCCTCAATGATATACGATATGCTTCCCGCGCGGTGCTTTGCATACTTGAAAGCCTGAACAGCTATTGATTTTTGATTGTTTGCCTTTCTCTGTCTCTCTCACTCTCTCTGACATTCTCTGCTACTGATGGAGGGGGTGTGAGCAGAGGGGCTGTTCCCACACTGGACTAGAGGACGCTCCTCTAAAAAATGCTGAAAGACTACCTTCACATTGCTCCCTTCCTTGCAGCTGCTTTGTCCGGCGGTGCTTTGCATACTTAAAAGCCCGAACAGCCCTGTTTTATCTTGGTAGAGTAATATATATTGCTCTACTTACCCCTATTGTATTATTAATATGTAGCCTTAGAATGCCTAATCTCACAGACTTACCACTGTTTATAAGGTATTATTCTATATAACTTATCCCCACCTTCCCTTCTATATCTATAACCTCAGGCAATTAGATGTAGTAAAAAGACAAGCAGGAGTTAAGTTACACATAAAATAGTGTATTACTGATAATATTCATAAATAATAACAAAATGCAAAGTACATTTAAATATTGGCAACCATACAACCTGGTTAAATGGTGATGTATAATTCAGGTGGCACAAAGACTTGTAGTTACTTAAAATGTCTCTAGTTAAGGCATCATTGTTGCTCAGCTTTCAGCCACATGTCTGTTCAAAATGGCTGAAGCTGTGTTCTTCATTGTGTTGTCTTCAGTTCATGGTGTGATGGTCTTCATCAGTTGTTAACAAAAGAAAGATACTTCTACATCATCACAGGTTAGCAAGAGAGATGCTTCTTCATCATATGTTGGTTAGAGAGAGAGAATGTAGTTGAGCAAGCAAATTTATAGGTTTTCTGTCCAAGCTCTACAGCCAATAAGCTAACTTGGCTTTATTTGGGGGATGAGAGAAAGACTTTAGCAAAGAAACACTCGCCAAACTGGTTTAAGACACATCCCCCAAATCCTGTCGTAAAATTAAAAAGAAAAGTCGTAAACTTGGTGGGGCTACAAACACAAATGCCTCTCACCAAAGTAACACTAAATTACATTGCCTAAATTACAAATAAAGACATGCAAAACATTGATCAAGTTATATGCAAAATCTTACATCACAACAAGCCCTATTGATTTTTGATTGTTTGCTTTTCTCCCTCTCTGTCTCTCTCTCTTTCTCTCTGACATTCTCTGCTCCTGAGGCGCACTTCTTTGAAGAGGAAGATATGTTTGCATTCTTTTAATTGTGAGACGGAATTGTCATCTCTGTCTTGTCGTGGAGCACAGTTTAAACTTTTGACTAAAGAATGTTATTTCATGTCTAGAGGGCTCTAATAATGTTAAAAACGTATTTAGAAGGTCGTAAACAGGTTTTCTATGCTCTGTGAAAATATTCGATTTATAAATAAAGAATCCTACTTCACAGAAATGCATTTATTGCGGTAGAGTCTGGAACGGATTAACCGCGATAAACGAGGGTTTACTGTATGTATATATATATATACATATATATAACTTTAACATTAAAATATATATATTTTAATGTTAAAGTGAAAATGGTCTAAATCACACGTGTCTTATTCTGGTCCTGGAGGGCCGCAGTGGCTGCAGGTTTTCATTCTAACCCTTTTATTAACCAGTTACAAGTTTTCACTGCTAATGAACTTCTTTTCCCTTCACTTAACTAGCCTTACTTTTAAGGATTCATTCCTCTAAATTAATTCTTTTCTTCATTAAATGGCAGCCAAACAGAAATGAGATGTGAAGCGAGCCAACCACCTAAATCAGAGCTTCGAACTCCAACCACTTTCTTAATGAGAAGCCAATTCTTCTAATTTCCAAAACTGTTGATTTTTTGTTTTTTTCTAAGAACATTAACAAAATGTTTTGGTGACCTGAGAGATCAACCTTATAAGGACCTTCACCTTTCTTTATTTTCCAATATTGTATGATGAGCACAGGTTAACTGGTCATGTGGCGGCTCGTTTTGTGTCACGTTATTGTTTGGCTGCTAATTAAGAAAAAAGAAACAACCAACGAGTCAGCAAAGGCAAAAGACGTTATTTAGCAGCAAAAACTGGTCACTAATTGAGAAGATGGTTAGAATGAAAACCTATAGCCACTGCGGCCCTTCAGGACTGGAGTTGGACACCCCTGGTAAATTAATGTCAAGTACAGAACACAAAGAATTGACATCATTAGTATCCACCCCCCTTCCCATCAACATGCACCTTTGCTGGCCTTTGCCTTGAGTCTGGCATATGCACAGGTCTCCCTCCATCAGTTTTGCACAACTGCAGACTGCTATGTTTGCACTCTTCTTTGCAGAATTGCTCAAGCTCTGTCAGGCTGCATGGAGATCCTGAGTGAACAGCCTTTTTCAAGACCAACCACATATTCTCAATTGGATTGAAATCTTGACTCTGACTTGGCCACTCCAGGGCATTAACGTTGTTAAAACCATTCCTGAGTAGATTTGCCTTTATGCTGGGGGTTGATGTTTTGTTTTGTGACTCCCAAGTCACGGGTTTCTCACAGGTTGCACCAGATTGACCTGCAGTTTGACTCTCCACACTCAAAAGCCTTCTAAGGCCTTCTGCAGAGAAGCACCCCCGCAGCATGATTCTGCCACCACTATGCTTCATGGTGTGGATGGTGTGTTTTTGACAACATGCGGTGTAATGTGGTGTTTAATCTGATGGACAAAATGCTCAGTTCTGGTTTCCTCAGACCACAGAACCTTCTTCCAGCTGACCTTAGAGTCATCCTTGTGCCTTCTTCCGAGTTCTAACCAAGATGTTGTGCATTTTTTTAACAGTGGCCTTCTCTTTGCTGCTCTCCCACACTCTCTCTCAACTATTGTTGTTTGTTATCTCCTCCAGAGTTCTCAAACGTTTCTCGATGGCCTCCCTAACTAGTCTTCTCTTTGCACAACCACTCAGTTTTTGCAGACGGCCTGCTCTAGGCACATTTACTCTTGGCCCACACTCTTTCCATTTCTAAATGATTGATGATATAACTGGACTCCCAGGAATACTCTGTGACTTATTTTCTTGCCCCCATTCCCTGACTTGTGCTTTTCAATCTCCTTGTCGTGGAATTGCTTGGAGTGTGGTTGGTGGTTTGTGTTGCATTTGTATGTGTGTGTTCATTTTGTGGTTTAGGCCACCATACTGACATTTTTTTAAGAGAATAAAATGTGACCCTTGCCAAGATCCAAAGAGAAGGGTGTTCTATACTGATTTCTGTGCATGCGCTGATCGTGAAATGTCACTGATTTTGAGTTTGATTGACATTTTAACCTTTTGAATGGGGGACTAAATTGGATGGAACACCTGCTGCCTACACCCTGCCCATCTCTCCTGCTGATGGTCCTGGTTGTAGTGCAGCAACTGTTTTGAACTGCAGTGCAAGTGTTATCGGGGGACAAAGATTGTTGACTGTGTGCCTTTCCACACTCATTGCTTCATGGGGGTCTCCAGTCTCCCAAACCCCTCAATCATTGATCATGTTTTATTTCCTCGTGGTACTTGATGCTTTGCAGGATACGCCAATCCCCAAATCATCAATCGAGCTGCATGGGGGACACAGTTACATTATTATTGAGACTTCTAAAGATAAATTGCCCAATTAATATTTCCATTTTATGCACTGAGTTAAATGCTTATTTTTTGCGTTCAGCTAGTTCACCTGCAGTACTGTATGTATGGGGTTCAATTTAAGGTTCAAAAATTAGATAATTGACTTCTTCATCTTCAGACATGATATTACTTTGGTAAGGAGTGCAAAAACAAATCAAACATTTTCTAGGGGTGTGGTGCATAGAATAGGGATTGAGCTCCTCCATGTGCACTGGACTTGCAAGCATCTTTTTTCAAGAGGATATCTACCCTGCCTCATTCATTTCAAGACCTGTGAGAAGGAGCAGTTAAGGGAGAACCACAAAGGAACATCAGCTACAGAGCATGTCTGGTTTCCATCCTTTTAAGAGTTATGTTACTACAGTAGTTTCTATCAAAGTTCATCACACGACTTCCAGCGTCATCCTCGGCTCTTCAGTCCTGCTTTTGGAGGAGAGCACTTTCTGAATCAATTTCACCGTTAAAGGACGGAAGAGAACCGGGAGTATTGGGTTTCAATGAAGAACCTGACCCAGAAAAGGTTACTATTTCAAAACGACGTACTGTTGAGCTGACAAACCTCATATACACTCGTATTTGGATTGTGGGAGGATGTAGGAATATGTAAACATGTCAGTACATTTCCAGCTTTCTCAAGTGTAAAAACAACATTGCTATTTATAGTGCTGCTTGGCGTCCTTGCTGGCAGGAACCATAAAATGAACAGAAACCTCCTTGTGATCTTTTTAATTTTGTAAGTTGCTGCTTACTAGGCACAAACAAATCGCTTGGAGTTATCTGCTGGATTAAAGGACACTTGCATTTTTTCCTGCAGAAAATTGAAACAAATGAATTGCATTACCCCAAGTCTATAATCCATTCCTTTTCTGAACATGTTTAATTATATTTTAAGTCACCTCTCCCAAAAGCATCAGGTTCAAGGCGAGACCAACCCTGGATGGGCTGCCAGCCTGCCACACACGCTTCTTCTCTCAAACTGGGCCTTCTGGGAGTGTTTAATAAAACCAAAACATTTTTAAAATGTGGCAAGACACTGCACATGGGGAGAAGTAGAACATGGAACCTCCACATGGGCCATGACCAAACCTGAGTTCAGACCAAAGGTTAGTCAAGCTGGTTTTAATTTGTTTATCAGCCTTCACAATGCATGACATCCAAATTATGCTTTACAAAGCAAATGAGAGAAATATGGATGCTGGTACAGCCCATGATAAAGAAGTGCTGTTTTGGTGCCAGTCACTATGTCTGTGTAGACCTGTTCTGAGTTTTCACAATTTCAATTCAATCAGTGACAATGACAGAGTGTCACGTGCATACATATAGGGGACAACTAAAGGACCCTAGTAACTGCAGTTCCACCACCGCTCCAGGGGTTAGCGCTGTGCCCTAATTCCTCTCTCTCTGTTGACTGGTTGATTGACAGCTATGGCACCTGTGATGTCACTTCCAGTGTCCATTCACCTGGACCAGCCTCTTCCTGTAAGAAGGGCCCAAAATTCAAATTGGGACGATTCAGTCTGAAAGTCACGTCTATAGAGATGACTCTACAATATTT
Source organism: Polypterus bichir lapradei (assembly GCA_026402145.1). Lineage (NCBI taxonomy): Eukaryota > Metazoa > Chordata > Cladistia > Polypteriformes > Polypteridae > Polypterus > Polypterus bichir. The sequence goes on from JANRMT010062815.1 coordinate 33,119,874, forward strand.
TCCTTTTTTTTTTTTTTTTATCTCGTTGCCTTCAAATATACAGGGTGGCCGTCTTGGCACTCCAACTCTTTATTGTTCTCTCTTTCTGTTACAAGAGATTCGTTTGAGTAAATGGTTGAAAAGAAAGTCAACACCAAAGCCAGAAAGCAGAATTTAAACACACATCTACGAATGTTTCTAAAGATTAAAATGCTGGCACCGCTGGCTAAACTTCACGTCAAGCTTTATTCTGATTCATGTCATTATGTTGTCACACACATACGCATGGGAGGCAGCTAAAAGGCATGAATGAGAGGAATTCCCAGCCAGACCTGGAGGTAGCAGAGTGCACTGACTCTTTTCCTCGCCTTTCTGCAGACCGTTCACGGGAAATTCCGCCTGGCCCTGATGACATCAATTCTGGTTCTGACCCCTCTGATGTCACTTCTGGGTCCGAGCCTATGAATGAAGGCCCTCTACAGCTCCGGCCCCTCTGATGTCATTTCTGGGCCCGAGTCTATGGATGAAGACCCTTCAGGTTCCAACCCCTTTATGAAGTCACTTCCTATACTGGCATTCAAAAACCACCAGATTTCCTCTGTCCCCTCAGGTCTGTTCCGGACTTTGATCTGTACACTTCACTACATCAATTTGTTAAATTTTGCAGCGAGGAAACAATATGCGGGTGGCTGCCCCAAACCTTCCTATTGCTCTATGTTGAGTTTGTGACAATGTCATTCATTCATCCCGTAGTTAAGCACATTTCCACAAATCTTGAGGGCTGTGGAGCCCATTCTGGCAGCTTTGAATTACAGAGCACCAGTCCATTTCACACCACACACACAACACACACTCATATAAATGGCCGATTCATAGTTGTGCCAATCAGCCTCTTTACAATTTTGGATGAATACGTACAGATGCCACACAGATGGTAAACAGCCCGGGAGTCTGTCCATATCCCTTGGAGTTGTGAACCGACAGCACCGTCCAATGTGCCCCCAGTATTTGGCACAGTTAAGTTTCGTATAAACTTCATACAATATACAGTTAAACTATTTTTGTATTATAGCTGCTAATCACAATATGTACATTTCCTTCCTGTGACAGACTGTAACAGCCAAAAATAAAATGCTTTCACGCCAGGTTCCACCCTGCTGATGCAAGCCACTTCACTCGTTCTTCTTGTAGCTCATGTACAGTGGACTACACAATGTCGCCTGAAAACTTTGAACTATCTGCCTGCTCTCAGATTGAAACATTGTGCTCTATAATGAAAGGCACTATAAAAAAATAAAGACGTGACAGAAATCAGGCAGATGTTTGACTAAAAAGCTTGGAATCTACTTTGGAGATATTTCTCTCATTTCTTCTCTTGGGAACTCCTGATGCTGCTCTAAAGCTTTTTTGTTTTAAAGATGAGTCACACAACTTTGATTTCTAGGGGGCAGTGCGTGCCATTCTTGGTCTCAACAAAGCTTGCATTTTGTGAAGGGGCATCAGTGGCATCACCAAGGCGTTAGAAGAAAGGGAAGGAAGTTGGGCCTCTGGCAGATAAGGGACTGGACAAGATGTCAATTGTTCAAAGTGTTCAGTATGCCTGCTGCGGGGGTCCGACTTCTCACTTCTGAGTTGAAGAGCCAGAGAAAAAAAAACTGGTGCTTTAAGTTAAGAGAAGACCACTGATAAGGAAGACCATTTCTGCTTTTCCGTTTTGTACAGTAGAATCAAACTGGACATACAATTTGTGTTCGGCAGTCAAGATAACTGTATGGTCCAGTTCATTAGGTATGGAATATCATTGATGCCAAAATGAAATGCAATCCAAAGTGTTAATCTCATTGCAGTGCAGTGCATTTGCATGTGGTGCCTTTCATTTTGGCTCAGATTTATTAGGTCATACTTGAAATCATATCAAACATCTAATTGATTGCTTTTCATTACAGTACACACATTTCATTTCAGTTAAAATACAATACAAAGACATCTGTATTACATCAACGACTCCTACCAAGTCAACTGGAATGGCCAGTGATGAGTCCACCTTGGACCTTCAGTATGCGCTGCCATAACTAAAGACCAAATATGGAGACAACTGATGAAGCTACACACAGGTATAGCTGAGAGACCAAATGGAGTCAGTCCTTGAGTTCTTAAGGCTTGTGCTGACCAACTTTCTGGCGTCCTCTGTCACTAAGGCTCCAGAAAGTTCTGTGCTGAGGAAAACATCCAGCATGGTTCCTCTTTACCTAATGACTACAGACCAGTGGCACTTACATCTCACATCATGAAGATCTTTGAGAGTGTTCTGGACTATATGAGTCCTCTTGTAGTAGACCACCTGGGACCCGCTGCACTTTGCCTTTCAGACACAGACTGGAGTTTAGGAGTGGAGGATGCAATTATCTATCTGCTCCACAAGGCATATTCTCACCTGGACAAAGCTGGCAGCACTGTGAGCTTTGTGTTTTGTGATTTCTCCAGTGCCTTCAATACCATCTAGTCATTGCTGTTACGGGGTAAACTCAATATGCAGGTGGATGAGCTTATGGTGTCCTCGATAATGGACTATCTGTCAGGCACACTGCAGTTTGCGAGGCTCAAGGACTGTATGAGCAACACTGGAGCACCACAAGGAACAGACCTGTCACGTTTTCTCTTCACTCTGTACACCTCCGACTATAAATATAACACCAGGGCGTGTCGCTAGCAGATATTCTCAGGTGGTTCAGCACTTATGGGGTGTATTGATAAGGAGAGGAGTCAGGTCCATATGTTTGTTTCTTGGTGCAAAGAGAACTGTCTGCATCATAATATCAGCAAAACCAAGGAAGTCGTTATTGACTTTTGCCATACCAAGGAGTGTCTTTGTCTGATCACCATTCAGGAAGTGGCTGTAGGGGTGGTTGGCTCCTACAAGTACTGGTGGTCCACATCAATGACAGATGGAACTGGTCTTAGAACAAAGAGGAACTATAGAAGAAAGGGCAGAGCAGGCTCTACTTTCTGTGGAGACTGTGTTTCTTTAATGTGGGTAGTGACATCCTTCACTTCTTCTATAACTCTGTGATGGCCAGTGGGATTTTTTACAATGTGGTGTACAATAAGCAGATAGGGAAGAGAATGAAATCATCATTTCTATCACCAGCTTCCACCCATTCAATGAAACAGTGGATCACCTGCCTTATCAGCTCTTTAATGCTGGCTGAACACTCTCATGATTCAAACTCCTCCCACCTCAATTGTTGACACTCCTTGCCACACTTTTTTGCACTGATTGGTCATTTGATTGTATTCAGTTTTGGCGTGACTCACATGTGGTCTTGAATCGAAACTCAATACACTTGGATCAACTGTGAAGTGAAATGCAGTACGTCTTTTTGCTTTTAGTCATGACATGCAGTCTACGGAAAATGAACTAACATGGAGTATCTCTTACCAGACTGTCACTCTGGTCCTGAATCAATTACAAAATATCAATCAAAATCAACGTCCATCACACCATTGTGTCCTATTTCTCGTTTTTTGTAGATGGCCTGCTCTATTCAGATTTACCGTCCTGCCATACTCTTTTCATTTCTTAATGACTTACTTAACTCAACTCCAAGGGATAATCAGTGATTTGGATATTTTTGTATCCACATCCCAGCTTGTGTTTTTCACTCACCTTTTCATGACTGTCTTCATGGTGTTGGTTAGGTCACCATACTGACTAACCATGAGATGGCCCTTCCACATTCAGCTGCACTTAGACTGTACAGACAAGTGAACTCCATTGAACTAAATATGGCACCCGTGATGATTTACGGGTGTCATATTAAAGGAGATGAATATTTACACAATCAGTTTTTTTGTGCTTTATATTTGTAACTAGCCATCCCCTGTTGCTTTGCCCGTGTAGTAGAGAAACAGGACAGTGAGGAGAGCCTGGCCCGGCTCCCCACTGCTGACGTCATGCTTCCCCCTCCCCTTGGCCCGTGGCCTCTGTCTCGGTTTAGCGTGAATATATCGCTCCTGCAAGTGAACTATAATTGTTAGCGCAATGAAAGATGTTGCAAAATCAATGGAATGTTCAAGCAAATCATAGAAAAAAACCCGATCCAAGTCTGCTAAGTAGTTCTCTCGTTCACTAACTAAGCAGAGTTAAGGTTACGGCCCGAGGCAGATGTGTGAGTGAGGAGGGCCCTGCCACCCGCGGCCCAAAGGGTCTCTCTCGGATTTGCGCTAAAAAGTCGGTACTGCAAGTGAACTATGATACTTAGCGCATTAAAGTCACAAAATCAACAGAATGTTCAAGCAAATTATAGAAAAAAACCCGATCTAAATCCGTTAAGTAGTTCTCTCGTGAAAAGCAGACAGACATACAAACGGGTCTAAAAAACTATAAGAAATTTCATGCTTGGACCACGAAATTTTTAAAACCATTTCTTAGCGAGCACCTATGGGCCAAGGGTAACTTACATTCCAAATTTCAAGTCCCAAGTCCTCAACGGTTCGGGAGACTTTGTAATGAGTGAGTCAGTGGTATTTGGCTTGTATATATATATATATATATATATATATATATATATTAATTTTGATGACTTTGCAGAGTTTTGTGTTCACTTAGACATTAAAGTGTCTCTTTCTGTTCATCAGTGTCAAAAAGTCAGTTTAAATCCATTGTGAATCAATGTTTTATAATAATAAAATGTGAATCCTTGCAAGGAAAGATTTCATTTTATAAGCCCCTGCCTCACAGGCTCCTCTCCATCGTATTTTAATGCTTGTCTTTTTTTTTCCACACACACACACACAGGATCTTGTTCAGTGCTCATCTGGTGTAACACTTGCACAAGAGCGATTTCAACAAGACCAGCCCACACCCTTGACCCGAGTGCCACAAGCTTCCCTCAGACACCAACATCCTGCCAGCTTAGACTGTGAAACCTTCTTTTAAACAATTAAACAGTACTGTAATAACAAATTGAAATAACAGTGCTCAACAAAGATTTGTCACAGACCAACTTAAAGAGATCTTAAAAGTCCCTTTTTATGCTGATTGTACTCAGTATTTTTCTATCACCCATAGTTTTTGAATTATGTCCTTCTTTAGGCTGTATGTTTAGTATATAAACCCTTATTAAGATGTACAGTTTTTTAAATTAAATTCAGGATTTAAATGGTTTTATAGCTGTTTGTGAAGATTTTATAACTTTCCACACTTTTTTCCTGGATATCTCAGAGCAGCCAGTGGCGAGTGTGGTGAATGGCTACACCCGGACATTTCTGAAATGGAAAGATGACATCAAGGCAAATGGAGTCCAAGTATGTTTGCTGACTACTGTTGGACCCTTAAGAGAGATATTCCTGAGGCCCAGACCAGCAGAACCGTGCACACTTCTACCTTTTAGGTGATATTCCATCAAGCATGTGCATTATATAAGGCATGGGTGGCCATTTCCAACCCTGGAGGGCCGCAGTGGCTGCAGGTTTTTGATCCAGCCGAGTTGCTTAATTAGAAGCCAATCCTATCACCAATAACAGATCTTATTTAATTTCATGACTTGTTAGTTCATTCTTAAATCATAGATTTTTTTTTTCCTTTCTAATGATACATGTATCATCCAAGTGATCTGAAGCCTAAAATGGACAAGTAATTATCAGTTTCCTTCTGAGTACTTAAATAAACCAAATAGTGAATGAGGAACACACACGGGTGGAAATGGAGACAAGCTAGATGGAGAACTGATGCTTCCTCTGTCGTTTGCATCTTATTGATAAAAAGGAGCTGTTAAAACAGTGAATACAGCTGTTTACGACTAAAATAACCAATTAAGGGTTCAAAATCTAAACAAGTGAGACGACTAAAATAAAGCAGAAAAATGTCACCTTAGCAATAAGTGCTTCATCAGCAATGAATGATTTCTCATGAGGCAACTGGGTGGGAACAAAAACCTGAAGCTACTGCGGCCCTCCAGAACTGATGTTGCTCAGCCATGACATAAAGGGTCTGAGTCTTAAATAGCAAATCAATTAAATTATTTATTTAATTAAATTATTAATTAAAGTTAATTAGTAGCAAAAACTAGTCACCACTAGCGTTAGAATGAAAATCTGTAGCCACTGTGGCTACCCCTGTTATGTAGTGTGGGGATCATCTTCCTGACTGTCATAATACTGCAGTCCCAAGCATGAAAAATTTCCAAAGCACTTCCAATAATTCCCACTAGAGGGGGATTTCACCATCAAACCCCAGCCAGCAATAAGAACAAGCACCAAATCTTTATAAAATACTAGCTGTGTAAGCCTGTGCTGTAAAAAGCCTGGGTTCCAAGAAACCATTGAAATTGTCAGAAAAAAAATTGAAATGCAGAGTCGGCAGTTTTGTTTTCCGGACGTGCTCGACCCCCCCTTGTCTATCGGCTGCTAAGCGAGTCTCTCTCATTTGTCTTTCCTTGGTGGTTTTACTTTGGCAACAGAGTCGCTTTCTTTGAGCTTCATGCTGTAGCCTTGCACTTCTGGGCCGGAAAAACAGACACACACACTTCCACGCATAGATGTTTATATATAAGAAAAGATGCATTCTTCACAAACAAGTATTCTAATCACAAAGACAAAATGGATTTGTCTGAAACACAATGACAACCGAAATCAAGGAAGTCCCAAAACAGATTCCAAAGGTAAGATCAACAAACAAAGCAGAAAATCGAAATGTCAAAGATCCAAATAACTAACAGAATTCACAATAAACACAAGAAAACTTACCACGCCCAGGCACATTCAAAATGAACCACCAGGAACTGTGGGAAAACCTCCAGATTTATAGAGTGGAGGGCAGTTATTGGCGGTGATTGGAAGGTGTCTCCTCCTTTTGGGGAACCACCCACAAAACACAAGGAACATAACACAGGCAGCTTAGAAACATAAACAAAATCAAAAACGTAATGCATATGATCAATTAGATTAGATTATTATTATGGATCCCATGGGGAAATTCAGATGCATACACCAATAGAAACATAAAAAACAAGGATACAAACTCACTGAACACTGGACAAATGATACAACAAATCAATGAATTATTCGATAACTAACTACATAAATATATTGTGATGAATTATAAGACTCCAACACAACAAAAAAGAGTTTGAGACCGTCCCCATACAATGTCCAAAGTACGATAATGAAAAAAAGATCAGAAATCGTGATCAAAATTCTGTATAGCAATTGACAAAGTACATATGCATGAATGGCATTTTTATACAGAAAATATAGCAGACGGAAGTGAGTTGGCGGGAGATGACGTCATGGCTGTCAGATGGAAGTGACGTCATCTTTGGAAACCAGAAGTGATGTGTAGTCGGAAGTGATGTCACCGGAGTGGGACCGGAAGTGATGTCATAATGAGGACACCGGAAGTGACGTTGTCTTTGGGAGTTAGAGGAGGACGTGATGATTGGTCATCATCTTGGGAACCTGGAAGCACTGGCATTTTATATCACTCATTTCCGGTGCCGCATCCGAGTGGCAGCTTTTCCAGCAGCTCCGTGTATGACTTTATCTTTTTACCTTTTTTTCTATTTTTTTTTTTTCACTGATCACTTCTACCACTTTCTTTTATGTGGAATTGCTCCCTGTACACTTTTTACTATTTTTACTACTTGACATGGATTTTTACACTCCGAGACTCGCCTTTTTTTTTATTGTGAATTTCCCCTTGGGATTAATAAAGTATCTATCTATCTATCTATCTATCTATCTATCTATCTATCTATCTATCTATCTATCTATCTATCTATCTATCTATCTATTTCTTTTTGTCTGAAGAGAGAGAGAGAAAGGCATTATTACTGTGGATCAACCCCTTGTCTCATGAAATTTCACTCACCTCCGGGCTTGTTGACTGCCTCCTAAGTACGCGTTTGTGACAATATATTATGTAGAAATTTCAAATTGAACTTAAAAGAGTATGTCAGGAGGAAGCATTGAGTTACTTAATTGCAGAAAAGATCTTCCCCTGAGGCCCCTCATAACACACTGTGGTGGAGCAAACCTGTGACTAAAAGTGCTCCAAGAGAGTGCCTCCTGGAGGGGATGGAGAGGATTTTTCATGATGGCATCCAATTTTATACCCATTATCTTTTCCACAACAATTTCCAGCATAAATCAAAGAATCCAAAATGAACAAAAGAGATATTGAATATGAATTTGAACCCCGGCCAGGGGACGAACCCTGGCTGAGACATGACACTGGCTCTGCTGATGTAAGTGTTACCAGAAAGGGAACCCTGTTATCTTTTTATACACACAGTTCCGAGAAGGAGGATGTATAACCCTGCCCATAATGCCTAGAGCTGGCTCCACCCCTTCCTTTTTTCAGACACCATAAAAAACAGGCGGTCCCCAGAATGCAATGCCTCATTTTTCACCGTTCCTTCAACGAAGACAGAACTTCTGCTGATGGAAACCTTTCTGAGTAAAAACCAGCCTAACGAGAACAAACTTTGTTTTGTTCCCAGTGCACCATTTCAGTTATTATTATTTTTTTTACACCATTTAGATGTAGTTGCTTGGCTTGTACCCCAATAGTCTTTTTTGCTGCCTGTGATCTGTTCAACCGGTCATAAATTTTATTGTAAATTCTAATTGTGTCACTGAAAATCCTTGTATAATAGATAAAGTCTGATTAGACATTTCAATTCTGCATGAAAAATACTGTAAGATTCACTTGCACTTATTAGTTTGTGTGACAAAAAAGGTGTATTTGTTTCAGGACCCCGCACAGTTAAACAATTCTAGACTGAGAATTTCATTGCAGAAATATATACGTCTTTCAGTGTTGCTCGAGAAAGAAATTGTTATCAGAAAACAAAGCTTCTCACGCTTTTGGGAATACGTATGATAGAGCTGGCCATTAGCCAAGACTAAATGGAATTCCCCACAGAGTAAGATGGGGGTGTGGACCACCCTGGGTAGATGGATGAGAAGTCCTATCAACCGGAAGGTTCCGGAAAAACTCTGTGCCCTTATGTTCGCAGCAGTGGTGCGACTGCTCAGTATAGTGAGGGTAGGCAGCAGTTTAATGAAGCTGACAGAAATATTAGGAAAAGTTGGCACATAAGCCGCCCAAAGGCATTATAGTCTGGCACAAGGAATGAGATCAGTCCGAATAAAGTTTGGAATTGGGTGGAACTCGACAATGTTGAGGATGGAGAAGAATATGGTGGTTGTGAGGTTATGAGGAAAGGACTTGGGAGAGACAAGGTGAGCAAGGGATCTGACAGAAATACGAAGCAGACATGCAGGAGAGCTGTGTTTTTATTTCCCCCTAGTTTGTTAAAATATTATTCATGAAATGTGCAAAATTTGTAATTAGTTTTTATCTTTATAATATGATTATCTCATTCAGGTGTGGCAGTGGTAGCACTGTTGCCTCACGGTAACGAGACCAGGGTTTGTGCCCCACTTCCTCACTGTGTGGAGTTTGCATGTTCTCCCCGTGTCTCTATGTGTTTCCTCCCGCTGTCCAAAGACATGCAGGTTTGGTGAATTGGCGACACTAAATTGGCCCAAGTGTGTGTTTGGTGTGTGTGTGTGTGTGAGTGAGTGAGTGAGTGAGTGTCTGTGTGTGTTCACCCAGTCCAGCGTTTGGTCCTGCCTTGTGCGCTTTGCTAGCTGGGATAGACGCCAGCTAAACCGTGAGCTCGTTCTGAATTAAGTAGGTTTGAAAATGATGTGACATGATTATCTAATTCAGGGGTTCTTAAACTCGGTCCTGGGGGACCCCTGTGGCTGCAGGTTTTTGTTCCAACCAGATTCCTAATCAGTGACAACACCTGATAGCACTGATCTCTTTTAATTAGCTGGTTTTATTTATATTTTATTCTACATTCAGAAAAGCACAGCAGCATGTTTTTTACATTTATAAGAAACATTTCTTATAACTATTTCTGTTTTTGCTATGAATTTAAATGCTTAACTCTCTTTTTATTATATCTCACCCTTTCTCTGTGCAGTTTGCTCCCTTCATTGAATCTTAATAAAGACAATTAAAAACAAGCAGAGCAGAAACCCAAGCAAGCAACTCTCGATCGTGAAAGGCTGCAACTAATTTTGCGTCAGCCCCAAAGTAGTAAATAACGGATTAATTAAACAATAAGAACACCTAGAATGACAATCAAGATGAAAAAACTGTTAAAAAGAAACAAATACATATAACTGCTTAGTACATTTTACTACTTTTTTTTTTCTTTTTACCAAACTTAGTTTTCTAATTTGTATATTGTTCCCCAAAACAGGGAATCTGGGAAACAACAGTTCACTTAATTAGCACAGGAGTCCAATTAAAAACTGAGGTTGGTTGGAACAAAAACCTGCAGCCACAGCGGTCCCCCAGGACCGAGTTGAAGAACCCCTGATCTAATTGAACTGAGCAGATTCTGAGAGAGACGGCTTCACTGATGGAAAAGTGTTAGGTAGGAACACACTGGGATACATTTTTACTGTTTATCTTTGCACTTTTTACATTGTTTCTTAGAAATATGCGTTTTAATCATCTCCAGCGTAAATGCGCTCATTTCGTGACTTGGTTTGGATTGTTTAAAGTTATTTCTTTTGGACTTTGTTGGACTACTTTATACAGTCACTTAATCGGTGTCTTCCGACATATAACCGCGTCCTGTTTTGAATAACTATCATATGTATTTTTAGTGTAGATACGCGTCTTCTAAATTGTGCATTCCCTTTTAATTAAATACATGTATCCTGAAGCTATATCATACTACCATTAGGGGGTGCCATTGGTTCTTGCAACTCTTTGTTCTTCAAGATTTTAAAAACGCGCCCCTTTGGCTCGGAGAATCGTTTCAGCCACCCACTGCTCCATTCATGTACCTAAACGCAGCGCATCATAGATCCAAACACCCACTGAATAAGTCCGTTTGTGCCAGTTCAGAGGCGCTGAAAGGCGGAGCCCAGCCACGCAACTTTGGAGACAAGGCGCAAGCGAAGCGTGGACGGGCGTCACTTCGCCGGGCCAATTTAAAGACACAACCCTCAGACTCTCCTAATCCAATTCTGAGTCACGGTGGGTCGGGATTTATTCAGCAGCTCTAGGCATAATCGCCACACTGATACTGCGACAGTTTAAAATCGCCAATTCCGCGAACAAGCTGGAATTTGGGCCATGTGATTGGTAAACCTGATCACGTGGTGAACGACGATCGGGCTTGACGATCGAAAGATCCGAGGGGAGGCAGCGCCGACTTTGCTGTCATTTTAACGAGCACATTTCTATAAAGTAGTGAAAACAGGTAAAAATTAAATGACTATGCGCCGGCTTTTCAAATTAAAAACTTCCTTCAATGAATTTCTAAAGTGTCATATATTATAAAGGTTCAAATCTCGATTAGATGAAACGTGCCGTTAGTGTTCTCATATTTAACCACGCCAAATTAAACTGCAAACTGTGCAAAAAAGTATACACCGGTGATTCAGAAAGTACTCAGACCTCTTCACTTTTTCACATTTTGCTGCATTGCATTTTACTTATGCTAAAATTCAATTAAACTCCATTTTTGTAAAGTGCTGTGATGAGTTTTCAAGTAAAATACAAGTAGAAAGTTTATAAATTACTAAATACAGAATTAGTACACATAAAGACAGACTTATTAGAACACACAGAAAACAAATAGTTTGAAACTAATGAACCTAAATGGAAACCAACAATATCTGTCCATTTCTTGATTGTTGAAAATAATAATTGAAATTCTGAAATATGATCAGTTGACATAATCGTTTAAATTCACTTTTTTTCTCATCTAGCAACACTCATTTCTTCAGAATGAGAAAAACATTTGTAAATGTATTAAACTGAAATATGTCATTCCCACTCATATTCAGACCATTTATTATTTCACTTGAAATGTTGCTCAGGTGTATTCCATTCTATTGATCCTCACGGAGATGTTTCTTCGCCGTGTTTGGAGTCCACCTGTGGTCAGTTCAATTGAGTGGACAAAAGTAGGCAGGACACTCACCTGTCTATGTAAGGTTGACTGTGTGTATCAGAGCGAAAACAAAGCTATGAGTTGAAGGAATTGCCTGAAAAGCTCAGAGACAGGATTGTGTTGAGGCGCAACAGCATGGTGGTCTCCATAATTCTGAAATGGAAGAAGTTTGGAGCAACCACAACTCTTACTAGAACTGACTGCCTGGCCAAACTGAGTAATCCTGGCAGAAGGGCCTTGATAAGAGAGGTGATGAAGAAGCAGCCGCTCTGGCTGAGCTCCAAAGAGTCTGTGTGGAGATGGGAGAAACTTCCTGAAGGATAGTCATTACTGCAACACTACACTGATCATTGCATTATCACAGAGTGGCCAGACAGAAACCTTCTTTCAGTAAAAGACACATAAACCTGCTTGGAGTTTTTTAAAAAAAAGGCACCTAAAGAACTCTCAGATTGTAAAAAAAAAAAAATAACACTGTCTGGTCTGGTGAAACCAAGAGTGATCTATTTGACCTCCATTTGAAGTGTCAATGTCTGGAGGAAACAAGGCACCCCTCATCATCAGCGCAATAACATTCTAATGGTAAGGCAGGGTGGTGGCAGCATCAATGCAGTGGGGATGTTTTGTAGGGGCAGGGGCTGGGAAACTAGACAGGTCTGAGGAAAAGCTGAACACAACAAAATACAGAGATGTCCTTAATGAAAACATGTCTTAGAATGCTGTCGTCCTCAGAGTGGGCTGAAGGTTCACCTTCAAAAAGGCCAATGGCTCCTGCTCCTGCTTCTGTGCCTGAGCCTACTCCTGCTATAATGCAGGTTTAAGAATGTTATGGTGCTGGAGCTTTTGGCTGCATGTTGAATAAGTTTAGGGTGTTACGCTCTACATAAGTGGGTTTCAAAAATGATCGATAGATACTTTATTAATCCCAAGGGGAAATTCACATACTCCAGTAGCAGCATACTAATAAAAAAACAAAAAAAAAAAAAAATTTTAAAGAGTGATAAAAATGCAGGTAAAACAGTCAATAACTTTGTATAATGTTAACTTTTAACGTCCCCCCCGGGGGTGGAATTGAATAGTGTGGAGGAGGAACGATCTCCTCAGTCTGTCAGTGGAGCAGGACGGTGACAGCAGTCTGTCGCTGAAGCTGCTCCTCTGTCTGGAGATGATCCTGTTCAGTGGATGCAGTGGATTTTCCATTATTGACAGGAGCCTGCACAGCGCCCGTCACTCTGCCACAGATGTTAAACTGTCCAGCTCCGTGCCTACAATAGAGCCTGCCTTCCTCACCAGTTTGTCCAGGTGTGAGGCGTCGCTCTTCTTTATGCTGCCTCCCCAGCACACCACCGCGTAGAAGAGGGCGCTCGCCACAACCGTCTGATAGAACATCTGCAGCATCTTATTGCAGATGTTGAAGGACGCCAGCCTTCTAAGGAAGTATAGTCAGCTCTGTTCTTTCTAACACAGAGCATCAGTATTGGCAGTCCAGTCCAGTTTATCATCCAGCTGCACTCCCAGGTATTTATAGGTCTGCACCCTCTGCACACAGTCACCTCTGATGATCACGGGGTTCAGAAGGGGCCTGGGTCTCCTAAAATCCACCACCAGCATCTTGGTTTTGCTGGTGTTCAGGTGTAACTGGTTAGAGTCGCAGCATTTGGATGGATGGATGAATAATAATGAAGACTTTATTGTCATCGCACAACAGTACAACCAAATTGAGACGCCAACCCTGATGATGCTAGAAAACAAAATAAATACCAATAAAAAAAAGAGAATAATACCCCTAGGAGATAAAAAAAAAAAAAATGATAGTAATACAGTTAACAAATAAAATAATACAGCTAGGAAATAAAAATGAAGTTCTACAGCTGGACAAGTATAAAACTTCAGTTGAGGACAGTTATTTAACACTTGTGCATACTACATAACACTTTGCACACTTTTGTATTTCATATACTGTACATCTCTCTATATATAAAATCCAAATCTGTCTGTCTGTCCTCTTTTCATTAGAGAACTACTTTACGGATTTAGATTAGGGTTTTTTATGTAATTTCCTTGAACATTCCAGTTGATTTTGCGACTTTTCTCATTGCGCTATGTATCATAGTTCGCTTGCGGTACCAATTTATTTGTGTGAATCTGAGAGACACACGGCATCCCGAGGGGAGGAGGGCGGGGCCTTCCTCACTTGCGTGTCACCCTCGCAGTGTACCTTACCTCCGCTTAGCTAGCTAACGAGATAACTACTTCACGGATTTAGATCAGGATTTTTTGTAGAATTTGCTTGAACATTCCAGTTGATTTTGTGACTTCTTTCATTGCACTAAGTATCATAGTTTGCATGCAGTACTGATTTGATTTTTTTTTTCGCAAATCTGAGAAAAACTCAGTGGGCCCAGAAGCTCAGGGCCCTCTTCACTGATACGTTAGCCTCGGGGTGTATTTTACATCCGCTTAGCTAGCAAACGAGAGAACTATTTAATGGATTTAGATCAGGTTTTTTTTTCTACAATTTGCTTGAACATTACATTTGATTTTGTGTCATCTCTCATCGCGCTAAGTATCATAGTTCACTTGCAGTAGCGATATATTCACGCTAATCTGAGACCGAGGCTGTGGGCCGAGGGGAGAGGGAAGCGTTTTGTCAGGAGTGGGGAGCCAGGCAGGGCCCTCCTCACTGTCCTGTTTCACTACTACGCGTGCGTAGCTGCGGGGGACAACTAGTACTGTATATAAATACATATACACCTCACACATACATAAAGATACTGTATTTATTCTAGAAGCTTGCATACTAGGTGAAAAGCTATCATTGTCAGATTATGCAGTTGCACAGGGCACATAATTGGGTGTTATAGTCATCCTTAATGACAGAACAGTAAAGCAGTACAATTGTATGTATAGTACAGGCCAAAAGTTTGGACACACCTCCTCATTCAATGTGTTTTCTTTATTTTCATGACCATTTACAGCACTCCATCACTCTCCTTCTTGGTCAAATAGCCCTTACACAGCCTGGAGGTGTGTTTGGGGTCATTGTCCTGTTGAAAAATAAATGATCGTCCAACTAACCTGACTTCTGCACAACACAACTGCTGGTCCCAACCCCATTGATAAAGCAAGAAATTCCACTAAATAACCCTGATAAGGCACACCTGTGAAGTGAAAACCATTTCAGGTGACTACCTGTTGAAGCTCATCGAGAGAATGCCAAGAGTGTGCAAAGCAGTAATCAGAGCAAAGGGTGGCTATTTTGAAGAAACTAGAATATAAAACATGTTTTCAGTTATTTCACCTTTTTTTGTTAAGTACATAACTCCACATGTGTTCATTCATAGTTTTGATGCCTTCAGTCATGAAAATAAAGAAAACACATTGAATGAGGAGGTGTATCCAAACTTTTGGCCTGTACTGTATGTAGGTTTGTATGAATCTATTTTCATTGGAAGATGTTAGAAGAGTTGAGAACTTTGCAGAGCAGAGTTCAATACTTTGATGGAATTGAGATAAAACTATTCAGAGCCTGGAGGTGCAGGTCTTAATAGACCTGTAGCATCTTCCACAAGGCAGCAGAGTAAAAAAGTGATGGCCAGGGTGGGACAAGTCCCTTACGATGGTTGTGGCCTGGTGCAGTAAAAATGTCTCCCAGTTTATTCAGAAGTGTGTTAATGATACCATCAGTGAGTATGCTGTCTATGGAGCAACAATAAAAGGACAACAGGAGCTGCTCGGGCAAATTGGCCTTCCTCAGTGTCCTGGGGAAGTCAAGCCACTTCTGTGGTTTCTTTGCTTTTGTTAGTTGTTAATGTGAGGTTTCCAGAAATATGGGTGCCCAAAATTTAAAACATGGCACTCTCTCCACTATATTCTAATTATAGTATAATGGGCAAATTCTTCACCTTGCCTTCTAAAACTGATGATCAGTTCTTTAGTTTTAATAGTGTTGAGTGCCAGATTATCGTTGCAACACCATTCTGTTCCATTGTAGGCTGACTCGTCTCCATTTTTAATCAGCCCTACCCCTGTGGTGTCATCTGCAAACTTAATAACATTATTTGTATTAAGAATTGGAATCAGAAAGGAGAGGACTGAGCACACAGCCTTGTGGAACACCAGTGCCAAGAGTCAAGGTGGAAGAGTAATGGGTAATGGGTACCTAGCCCTGAATGTCTGGTTGGATGGATGGATGGATCAGTGCTTAAGACTCTACGAAATAGAGCAACATCGACCATGAGACAAAGCCAGAGCTCATTCCTGACTCTGTCCGAAACACTCAATTACCAACAGCCTATGATGCAGGTCTTTGCAATGAAGAAAGATTTCAGAACTCCCCATGTGTAAATGCTGCAGCAGAATTTATTCCATTAGAGGGTCATGGTAAGTTGGAGCCCACCGCAGAAACATTGTGTGTAAGGCAGGAGCCATCTTCATATGGGACGCCAACCCATTACCCACAACTCAACGTAAGACTATGCCTCCGGACTATAGGATGTTAACGGCATTCTTACAAAACTATCAAGTAGACAGACTGCCTGAAATAAAAAAAAGGGGCTCGGTCTTATTTACCTTTCATTTTGTTCTATTCTTATTCAACTATCCTTTTTTTTTTTTTTTATTTCTCAGCTCCACCCTGATCCCAATCCTGGTTCCCTTGTTCTTGTTCCACCCCAGCCCGTCCCACACCGCGGACGCGAGTCAATAAAGCGCACTCCGTTGCCATAACTCCAGTCCGTCTTTTCCTGGAAGGCTCTGGATTTTCCAGTGCGAGCGTCCCTCACTCCTAATCCATGGCAGAGTGTTCAGGAGTCGAGAGAGGAAAGAAGTTGGGGGAAAAAAAGTGAAGAAAGCAAAGTTTGAAACAAAGTTGCAGGGCTGTGCTCGTGACTTATAGCGGGCTCTGAAACGGGGGAGGCTAAGTAAAGGTCTCTTCCCGGCGGGACGGAGGGGTTTTACACCCTCGGTTTAGGAGCGAGGACTTTGATTTCTTTTCCTCCCAGCGTGTGAATACCCGGCAAGGGGGCGAGAACAAAATGGGGACGAGGCGATCTCTCTGGACGCTTTACGGACTAACTCTGCTCTTTCATATAGCATGTTACACTCTTCCTGTAAGTACAAAACTGTTGCATGTTTAATTGTCTTTTCGGCTGGAATGGGAAATGATCTTGTGTGTGACTAAGACATTTTTAAAAATTTCTACTTTTACTTAAATGACTGTAAATTCTCCACCGATCGATTGAGAAAGACATTAAAGGTGAGGAAATTAAAGGTTCCAGACTTTATTTAATGGATCTGTTAGGGAAAGAAAGTGAAAAATAAGAGAGTTACTGTAATTCCCGCATCGTGCCAAGGGTCCCCAGGTGCTGCAAAACGTGCTTGGCGTGCCAGCCACAAATCGGGCAGTCCGTCCCGGTTTGCCTTTGTTTCAGCTGAGCTTCGTGGATGGCGATTGACAGAACTTGCCGTGGTCTAATTTTAAACCTCCAGAAGCCCGGCGTCTATTCATAGTCCTGCTGGCGTCTCCCTGGCCGCCCGCAGTTTAGACTTCGCTGCGAGGGGATAGAAGCGACAGAGAGGGGTTGACTGAATGAGCTGGCGCGCCGGGCATAGCGGGCAGCAGAGCATCCGCCAGCCTTGCCTTGCTTTTTTTTTTGAGGAATCACCTGTGCGAACGCCTTCATTTCACTTTTTTTTTATTTTTTTATTTCCCATTAAATATTCCAAAATCCCTTTTAATTTCTGTTGGTTAGATGCGCCTCTGCACTTTGCGATAATCTGAAAAGCAAGTGCCAACGAGTATCCAGAAACTCGATCGAGTCTAATCAAGCCTTGTCTAAAATCAAACGAATGAAAAATCGGAGACGACTCCTTTTTATTCAAAGAAGCAAAACTATTCACACACAGGACACTTTAAATTTTTTGCATGGCACCTCTCCTTCGTGAGCACGCACGACACGCGCATCAGGAGTGCCTTGAATTCGAACGCATTCCACTGCCTGTTAAATAATTCGCACTTTTGCATAGTAGACGCGCTGATACAGTACAACTGCATGCATGTTGAAGTAGCGTAATATGTGTTTGTTTTACACGGCGAAGTCACTACTAAAACTCGAACCGACAGCCTTGTGAATATGAGTTCCAAAACTCTAACCACTGAGCCACACTCTTCATACAGTTACTCCGTGCGTAGGGCCAACAGTAAAAAAAAAAAAAAAAAAAAATCTGACTACAAGCTAACGGGTATGGAACACAGCGCACAATAAACAAACAGTTACCCACATATTTAAATAATAGTACGGCCAAAAATAAGCGGCAACCTTTCAATGAAGACGGCAAACGGACTAGCGGATGGCTGCGTACCGCCCTGGGTAAAGAACGTGCTGAGTAAGCGGTGTGACGCGCCTGTATGAGCAGCCAGGACGGCCACTCGCTACGAGCTCGACGTCCCTGCCACAGAGGTGGACACCTGTGGGTGACTTAATTAGGGGTAAAGTTCACCAGCAGTGCGCGAGGAAATTCAAAAGGCTAAGGGTGTTGTGCTAAAAGCGCCGCATATTAACATAGTCCGTGCAGAGAATCGTACTCGTACTTTATTTACATGCAAATATAAATTGGGTTGAATTAGCGGCTCGAAATGTACCCTACGTGAGTGTGTGCGTGAATGGACCATGCACTGCGTTGGCTCTACGCCCAGGGTTGCAGGGAGAGGCTCCGTATCACCTCGACCCTGCATTGGATTAATCGCATTTTAAAATATTGTTACATCAGCATGCCGGTTATCGATCCATCCTAAACCAAATCAGGTTCGCGGGAACCGACAGCGAAGAACGAAAGGCCGAGGCCAATCTTAGGCGGTGAGCAGGTGTAGCGCAACCCCTGGTATGACATGCGCAGTAAGAGTGGCACGCCAGGCGACACACGCGTGATCAGGGTAAGCCGCATGAATTAAAAGAAAGCCACACGAGCGGCCGTCAAGTTTTACAATTCTGGATGTGCAAGACAGTCTATGGCACCGAAATCTAATCCAAGTCTGCATTTAGGACATGTTATTCGAGTTGGTGTTCCCATTCAAGTAGAATTCACAACAGAACCTTACTGCTGAAAGGAATGAGGTCATTTTCACCAACAGACGAAAGCCCGTCTATTGTTTTATGATATAAACCATGTGAATGGGATCCTAGCATTGTTTCGACTAACAAACTTGGCATGAAAAAGAATACTCTTCAGTGCAGCGTACACTCTTCAAAATACAGAGCGATGCCACAGGGGACCCATTTTTGGTTCCCAAAAGCTCCATCCACATGAAGGTTTGAGGAAGAATCTTTATTTATTTAGATATGTAACAGGCACCACGCAGTAAATAACCATTGCTAGATGGTGACAGATTTGTGAAATACTATTGGGTTCCCGATTTTAAAAAGAATCTGGCTGCATACATCCAGTAACACAGGTTAAGCCCAGGTTTTCTTTTTCTAGATTCCTGCAGCCTACCATACATTAGAGATTTTTTTCTACATATTAGGAAGGTTTTCAAAGATTTAAGAACCAACTTCATATGCAGGGAACCCTTCCCAAAATGAAAGGTGCTTTGTCAAGCAAAGGCTCTTATGTGGAACCACAAATCCCAGTAAAGAACCACGTAGCACCATTAAAGAACCATTCCCTTTGAGAGTGTAGTCATTTTCTTGACGGGGAAGTCCAGCCTATTTACAAGTGCAGCTGTGAAGTTCGATAGGGAGTTAGAAATAGGACTTCCAGATTTGTAGCATTCTTAAAAGGGTGTGTAATAGGACTCAAGTGAGATCTCCATAGTCTAAAACACAAGAAGCCACGTGAATCTTTATCAAGAGAGGAGGACAGTTTGACTGTCCAGTTTCAATTCCATGAAGGGTACTGCAAATTTTAAAAGAGCACTGGTAGTATGAAAACTGATTCCATCATCTCCTTGCTATTATTCCAGCGGGTATAAAGTTGGCATGAATGAACATTCAGAGGGGATTTCTAACTTGACTGTTTGAGGATGTTGTCCCTTTTCTCTGCACCTGGTGATGATCTGGCAAGTCCTTTAAATTGAACTACAGCCTTGTGCTGACTGAGATGGCTGAAAATGTAGAAAGTCAGTGAAGGCTTGTAACTACTCACTTCACACTCTTAAAAACAATGCTTCTTTGATGGCACTTTACAGGGTTGTGTGGCATAACTATTGTTTGACAAAGGACCATTTCATTCTGTGAAGGGGTTTTTGTTGTTGTACGATATTGATTATTTGGACTTTGAAAAGGTTCTTAATACGTCGACATAATAGAAATCTTTAGGCTACCTAGTAGAGTATTAGAAGATCAAGTAAACTTGAACTAATTGGTATGCAGCAAAAGTCCTTTTAAAGTCATGAGGCCATTGGTATTTGATAAATCTGCTATCATTTATTCATGGCTGCTTATGGAACCTGTTATGGGTCTAAATAAATAAAGGTTCTTTCTGGAAAATTCATGTGAATGATTATTTTGGGAAACAAAAATGGTTCCCCTATGGCAACGCTCTGAAGAATGACTTAGGCACCTTTATTTTTAAGAGTGCTGTATCTATTCATTGAAAATTTGCAATCGCAACTTACATTTGAATCTTCCTATAATATGATATTATAATGACGTATATGATCCGTATTTGCTTAAAATATTTTAAATCACAGAATTTATCGTGTATAGTACAGCTGTGACAGTCTAGGATGCTCCATCCGGGAGCCTATCAAACTCATATCTCTGGTAGTTATAACTGAGATGGAACCAGTAGTGTGGAGCCAACCCGGACCGTCACATTTGGTGTCAGCGGTGGGATAAACTGTGGTGGTGAGGACCAAGGAACAGAAGGCGAGTCAGCAAGCAGGTTAGGTGTCTGACTATTTTATTAACCCACAGACTCAAGCTGGAAGAGGACATTTTAGATTTTTAACTTTTCAATGGGATATTTATTGATGATTATCCATCCATCCATTATCCAACCCACTATATCCTAACTACAGGGTCATGGGGGGCCTGCTGGAGCCAATCCCAGCCAAAACAAGGCACAAGGCAGGAAACAAACCCCGGGCAGGGTGCCAGCCCACTGCAGGGCACGCACACACACCCACACACCAAGCACACACTAGAGACATTTTAGGATCGCCAATGCACCTAACCTGCATGTCTTTGGACTGTGGGAGGAGACCCACGCAGACAACATGCAAACTCCACGC
The DNA here is from genome assembly GCA_026402145.1 of Polypterus bichir lapradei. NCBI lineage: Eukaryota > Metazoa > Chordata > Cladistia > Polypteriformes > Polypteridae > Polypterus > Polypterus bichir. The sequence continues at coordinate 33,141,078 of JANRMT010062815.1, forward strand.
AGGGAGGACCCAGGAAGCGACCCACTGTGCCGCCATTGATGATTATATTGTCCTTTTAAAGGGGAGCTTGGGTTTCTTTTTAGAAGTTTGGTTTTCATGCTTTTATTATTTGTTTTTAGTGCAGTGTAGGGCCACACCACGGACCTGAGCCACCACTTGCACAAGGTTGAGAGAGGGGTGGACCCCACCCGTGCAGCTGACAGCTTTGTGGAGGGAGGTGTGTGAAAAGTGGTCGGTGGCATCAGGAATATTTTAAATATATAATCGTGTGCAGGACTGCTATTGGGAGTGGGTGTGTGCAGGCATGCTTTGGTCCATGACTGATTGAGGTACTTGGCGGTGCCGCCATTTGTTCTTGGTTGAGTAGTGAGTCACTGGTGGAGCCTGATGGCTCATCCTCGTGTTTTACATCCTGACCACAATGCTAATGAAATGTGTTTGCAGCCAGCTACAGAAAAGCAATAGCCCGCCTTTCCATAACATCAGTTTGATTTATTTTACAGATGTTGCACTGGACTGTACTGTTATTTCCATATTTCTCCAAGCAGAGCACCAGAAGGTGATGTGACTCGCGTAGGGTCACACAGTGAGATAATGGTAGGGATTGAATTGGCAGCCTTGTGTTTCACAGTCCAAAGCATTACCCACTTCACTGCACTGCCACTGTTTAGTATCTGGTCGGACTGCCTGAAAACCCTGAGGTGTCTGAGTTGGTAAAGAGTCTGAGTTGGTCTGAGATGTTGTGCCCTCTTCACCAAGGAGTCAATGTGCTTGGACTTGGTCGGGTCCCATTGAGCTCAAGTATCTATTTATCACTCGATTTGTCTGTCTGTTTGTTATATAATGCCGTGCATGTCTATCAGTTTATTATATAGTGCCTTACATGCCTATTTGTTCCCTTTAATACACACCTATCTATTTGCTGCCAGACTCTTGTCACTATTTTCTCATCTCCTGTCCACTTTTATACCTGCCGTCTTTGAAGGTGATCCTCTCGGAGTGTCTCCTAGGTCTTTACTATCATGTCTTCACCAGTGCTCTTGAGCACATTGCTGTAAAACGTTTTCCTCAGACTCTGTCACTAGTTCCGAGATGCCTTTCCTGCCTCCTGTGTGGTTTTATACCTGCCATTTTGGAAGGCAACTCTTTCAGTGCACCACCAAAGTCAATCTGACTAATCACAGCAAAGCCAGTCTGTCCAATCAGATTGCTATGAGGGACTGGACACACAGATCTTAGCGATTTATTAAATAGTAGATTGTTTTCCTATGGCCCTCGGCCTTAAGTACAAATCTCCTTAACTTTGTAAATCGCCACATGAGTGCTTTTTTTTCCATAATGTCACACTCTCAACATTTGTGAGAAATCTGCCCTTAAGTTTCCAACCGTGTTTCCGTGTTCTTATTGAACTCATTTTAAAGTAACAGGCAGGATCCACTGTACTAATTCCTTTCATAATTACTTCAGTTATAATCTCTGTTTGCTTAAACTGAAAAGGTTCCACTCCGTCAGTCTCTCCCCATAACTAAATGAGACTGCTGAGTACACCAAGACCCTCCTAATTCATATGGTGTCTTCCTTTCAACTCCATGCCAGTTCTTTACAGGTACTATGGCGTGTTTTCGTATTTCTCCTGCTAGAGCTCTAATGGTTAAAGTGCAGTGCTTGAATTAATAATGGGGTTTAAGCTGGCAATCCTGCAATTTACAGCCCAATTCCTTAACCTCTTGGCTTCTAGGTAAGTAAATCTCCGTCACGTCTTTTAAATAATAATAATAATAATAATTTTGTGAATTTCCCCTTGGGATTAATAAAGTATCTATCTATCTATCTATCTATCTATCTATCTATCTATCTATCTATCTATCTATCTATCTATCTATCTATCTATCTATCTATCTATCTAATACATTTCCACTGTCCATTCAATCCAAATGATGTTTCATATTGTATTTATAAGTGACCTAATAGTGAATTAGTGGTGGGTATGGAGGAGCTGGACACCTTGTGATTCCCAGTCTATTGTGTTAACCACTAGGCCACAAAACCACAGCAGCTCAAAGATGAACAGAGAATTGGTTTCAATCTGTGTGACAGAATTGTCAGGAATTATTAGGCGCATTTACTGCTTTTGCTTGTCACAATTTTCTTAGGCACAAACTGAGTTACGTTTTTAGGTGTTGGCAGGCAAACCAAGGAACCAAGAAACCAGTGGCATCACTAGGGTTGGTCTCACCCAGTGCAGTAACTAAGGCTGGATTAAGACCCTCACAGGCTCCTGGGTGACTTGATGAACAGAGTTCCCTAACAGAGAGCTAATCGTAGTTTAAACCAGGGTCCAGCAGCGGGAGGTTTTCATTCTCACCCTTTTCTTAATGAGTGGCCTGTTTTTGCTGCTAATTAACTTTGTTTGAATTAATTTTAATTGACTTGTTTTTTAAGATTTGTTTCACCGAATTTCTTCATCATTCCTTTGATTTGCTTAATTTCTTTTCTTAAATGGCAGCCAAACAGAAATGAAATGTGAAGTGAGTGAGCCAACAGAAGACCAACTAAGTCAGGGCCCCAAACTCCAACTAATTTCACTCCAAGCAGTTGCTTAATTAGGCACTGATTCTTGTCCTTAATTAAACCCGTTCTTCAATACCATGGCTTGTTGCTCCTCTCATTGTGCAACAGCAGACATTTCTGAAATTGTAGATTTTCTCTTTTCTAAGAGCACTGGTTAAAATGTTTTGTGGACCTGAGCAGATCAACCTTCCTGAGAGCTTCAGTCAGTCAGTCATTATCCAACCCGCTATATCCTAACACAGGGTCATGGGGGGTCTGCTGGAGCCAATCCCAGCCAACACAAGGCGCAAGGCAGGAACAAATCCCCGGGCAGGGCACTAGCCCACCACAGGGCACACACTAGGGACAATTTTAGGATCGCCAATGCACCTAACCTGTATGTCTTTGGACTGTGGGAGGAAACCGAAGCACCTGGAGGAAGCCCACACAGACATGGGGAGAACATGCAAACTCCACGCAGGGAGGACCTGGGAAACAAACCCAGGTCTCCTTACTGTGAGGCAGCAGCGCTACCCACTGCACCACCATACCACCCCCTGAGAGCTTCATCTTTCTTTATTTTTGGACCAGTAACGGCGCACTGCAGTGAATATACTTGACTTGAGCATTCATTTTTTTTATACTCTTTCTCTGTACGTTTAGCATTTGTTTGCTCAGAAGTTAATTCGCTTGCTGCTTCTTGAGTAGCTCTTCTCTTCAATTTAACGGCCCGCTTCTTCTCTTCTTCCGTCGGCATCTTTTCGCGTTAAAATTGATTAAGTCAGTGTGTGTTTTGCAATTACTTAATTTTTCACTTAAGCTGGCACTTAAGTCTTCAATCTCCCTCAAGAATGATTTATGATATGAAGAGGTAGGGAAAGTGATGGCGAAGGTGGTAGGGATGAGAACGGTGCCCGTATGCATGTGCCACACAGCCGCCCTGCTGGCCACTACCAAGAGTTGATTCTACAATAAAATAAAATAAAAATAAAAAGAGGAATAACCTTGGAGGTCAATCATCACCCTGAAAGCGAATAGTAGTATATGTGTACCAAATTTCAGGTCAATAGGTCAAATGGTTTTGTGAGCTACAGGTGATTTTAAAATCCCGGACAGACAAATGAACAGCCACAGTAGCGCATTATATAAGAAGATATTGTATGATGGACACAGTTTGCTGGTCCTGTTTTCGCTCATTTTCTATCTCGCAATGGTTTGGCAGCTAATTAAGGAAAAAGTGAGGGCTCTGAGTCTTCAAGAGCAAGTCAATTAAAATGAACTCAAAAGAAGTTAATTAGCAGCCAAAACAGGTCACTAATTAAGAAAAGGGTTAGAATGAAATCCTGCAGCCACTGCGGCCCTCCAGGAATGGCGTTTGAGAACCCTGGTTTAAACAATGCAGCGTACAGGCATGCAGTGCAGTAATTACCACAAATAATGGTGTGTGGACACTCAATCATTTCATTTCATCAGCATGGGGGCGGTGTGTGTACCCCTGTGTGATTTCATCCTGAAACGCTGCACAAAACTTTTATGGACAGTCATTTAGGTGTCACCCGGTAATGTCCACTGCAACCAACATCAGCAATGAAATCGTTAAAAAGTTAAGGAACAAACACATCAGAGATTTAAGTTCAGAGATGAGTATTGGAGAACAGCAGCTACGCTCCAGCTCCATCACAAACAGAAAGTGAAAGACCTAAGGCCTGTCTGCTCTGTAGAGTATCTCAAGTCTGAAAGTCAACCAGAACCCAGGAGATGATCACACTTAAATTATTTCACCTGAGCCCGCAGGGCTTGCTCTTTGTGATTTCATGTTTTTACTGCAGTACCAATCTACAAGTGGCAGATTATTTTGGCCACTGTTGGTTATTACAGTGTGTGGATTTCCTGTGTTACGCCCCAGCTATTAAAAATAAAATGTTTTTTGCAGTTCCTTCGGAGATGGCAGTGGATCAAAAGGGGTTTTACATGTTGCAGTCTGCATTTTCATTAGGACTCTGTTATTTGTCTTTGTTATGGCTTCAGTTATTGCGCTTTTATGTCTGAAGCCCATTGGCATTGAATGCCACTGAGCAACCAGGATGTGTCCAAGGGCCCTGTAGCCCCTTGAGTGTGTGCCGTGTAAGAGAAAAATTGTGTGGTGTGATAGTGTAGTTGTTAGTGCTGCTGCTTCCTGGGTCCACACCTGAATCTTCTGTGGATGGAGTCTCTGCTTTCTATCCCTGTGGCTTTTCTTCCAGTTGCTTCAATTTTCTTCCCACAGTTGAGCAGGTCAGGTGAACTGGCAACTACAAATTGGCTGCATGCAGATGTTTGATGGCGATGGACTGGTGTCCTGTCCCCATTACCGGCTTTGAATCCCGTGCTGCTGGGATAGACTCTGGGTTCCTGCATTTCTGAACTGAACAAAGTGGATTTGAGAACATAATATGAAAAACAAATTCAGTTTTCACTCATTTAATTGGAGAAGAATTGTGAACTTTAACAAGTTATTATAACATTCTAATTATGTTATCCATCCATCCAGTCATCCATTTGCAAACCCACTTTTCCTGAGCAGGGTCTTCCATCCTAACAAACATTGGGAGCAAGGCAAGAACAAAATCTGAACAGGTCGCCAGTCCATTGCAAGGCAAACCCACCAACTGGGGCCAGTTTATCAACTCCAGTTCATCTTAAGGCCATGTCACATTAGACGACTTTTAGACTGCTTTTTCAGTTGTAGCCTTCATTTATGTAATCTTAGTGAGTTGGTGGCAGCCGGTTGTGTAATGTGACATACCCAATGACTGAGACCAACTACACTGAAAATAGAAAGGTAATGATTCACACTTAATATTTTTAATCTGAACCAATATAATTCTTTTTAGCTTATTGATCCCACAATTTTTAAGTTGAGGCAAATCATTTGGGTGCAATTCACATGTTTTATACTGAAGTAAATCTATTTTTTAAGTTGTTCTTCTTTTTTGGCTGTTGGGAAGCCACCACGCTGGAAAGTTCGACTGGAAGAATATACAAATGTCCCCTCAAACACAGCACATGAACAACCTAAAATATTAGGTTAACTGAAATAGGATTTTTACGTTTATTCCCTCCACCATAACTTACTTTGGTACAAACATGTTTTTTTACTTTGATTGAGATCTGAAACCAAATATTTCAAGCTACAACACTAAATGACTAATCTTAAGTTGCTTGAAAGAGAAAATTTACGTTGAATGAACAACATCAATGTTATACTTTTTTCAGTGTAGTCTGCGACTCGCTTCAATAAAATCAAACAGGTCTAATTCTCTTTAATTGCAGAGGTGGGGTTTGTGTGCTTGAGACTGAACAACCAATGGATTCCCATGAGGATGTATAATGCATAGAATGAAGCGATGAGGAATAAGGAATGCGGGTTATTTGAACCTCGCAATCAGCTTGTCTTTCTGATGTCTTGTGTTTTATGTACCATGAAAGAATGAAGGAAAAAAAAAAACTTAAAAAGCAGAGATTGTGACTAAATGCACCTCAGCTGTTAACCCTTTGTACAGTGCTAGCTCCATCAGGCAGCACGCTATTGGTTGTCACAAAAAGTCAGCACACCCTTAGTAAAGTAGACATGGGCAGTGATTTTCTGTCATTTAAATTGATCTGATTCAGCGACAAGATCAGCGGCTGACATACCCCACGACTAGAAGCCGTGTAATGTGACATTAGTTTTACCTGGATGTCTTTGGACTATGGGAGGAAACCCACACGGACAGGAGAAGAATGTGCAAACTCCACAGAAGGAGCTCAAAATCTCCTTGTTGCGAGGAAGCAGTGCTGCCCCTTGTGTTATGAGGTGTCTAGGAAAGGCACGTTAACCTCCAAGGTTCTTTTTATATTGGTGAACAAGTTAATACTGGAAATGCCTAAACTGTTAGCCTTGATTTACACAATTATCCTGTAAAACTTACCAATTCAACATTTGCTCAGCACAGATAAGCTCAAATACAAAGCAAGAATATCTCAACGAAGTTAGCTACCTCAATTTCGATTGCTTACCAGGGGCAAGAAGCCATTCCTCTCACAAGGCGTCCCTGCTGGGATTCATTTATATGTCGACGTGTCTTCAGATTGCTTCCCCTCCAAGGGCTACACTTCTGAATACCTTAGTAAAAGGCAGAAACCACTACTCCTGTCGGGCTTTTGTATCTTTGAAAGGGCTACACAGTCTAACAGAAGCCAAGGGCTAATCTCTACCCGTGACGGTACCATACATAAATGGACACAGTTTGCGTCATTAACAATCATCAGTCATTGCTAAATGTCTGCAAACAGAACAGTTTCAGCAAGGCGATGCTCAAAAAACTATTTCAATCATCAATTATGTTTATTTGAAGGAGAAAGCAGGTGTAAATGTTAGATATGAAAACGTAACAACCTGAACGATTCCAATCGGGGTCATGCAGCAAGCTTCGTTTTAGGTGTCTGTGGCTTTGGTTGTTGTAGTCTTTGGTTTCTTGAGCCAGGCATGATGCTTGGGAGAAAAGAGGCAGTCCGTAGGTGGCAATGTCTGACCGAGTTGTCTTCTTTTTGGTAGTCTCTTTCTCTTTCTCCTCCTAGTCTTGGCAGTTAGGAGGTCTCCCTGGCAATGCCTTTTTAAAATCCTTTGGTTAGGGTTAGGGTAAGGGTCCTTGAGCAAGGCCCTTAACCTGCAATTACTCTGTCCTGTGTATTGACGTTAATCTTCCCTGCATCCAGCCTTGCAAGCAGGTCCTTCGACTTGCAGGGAGAACTCATGCGTTGGTGGCAGGATTGGCCCTCCAGCCACTGTAAAAACCTCACACTCTTCCATTCCATTCCATTCAAACTAGTGTGGTGCTGAGGTGTCACATGTTACACGGCAGCACTCGGGTCCTAGTTTGGGATCCAGGAGGTGGTTTGTTGTGTGGTGGGTGCTGACTGCCTCTTTTCACAATAGAACTCTGCCTTACATTAAGATTTTACATTAGTCAAGTGTGGGGCATCAGATAAGTTCCCATGGTCTGAATGATTGTTGATTCAGTTACTTTTGGCTAGACATGATACATGTTCATCTTAATTTCCCAAGCCTCCATTTTACTTATTCTTACAAGCATACCCACACAGGTCACTTTATCTAAGCTTAAATATAAACATTCTAATAAACAATGATACGCTCTAACCATTTATACTTATTTTACACTTATACTTGCCTGAAGAAGGGGCCTCAGCTGCCTCGAAAGCATGCATATTGCAATCATTTTAGTTAGCCAAAAAAAGGTGTCATTTTGCTTGACTTCTCAATACTTATTTTCCCAGAATTCCTGTCTATATCTATTTTGCATACACCCAGAAATTTCCAAAATTTGACAGTCTTGTGGAACTACCTCATGAATATTAACAATTTAATGAGGTCTTTTGTTCCTGCCTGCCCTTTCAGTTATAGAACATTAACCACGTGAGCTCTGAGCTATCTAAATAATTCTAAAATAATCACAGACTGACATAAAACACACAAATGAAATATTATGAGTCATATTTAGTATACTGTAAAAGCACAATTTTCCAATAGTATTACACTCTAGTTCTAAGAATTTTATATGGGTACACCTTTTTCTCATACTATTTTCTCATAGTAAGACTCCTTTTTATTCACATTTTACACCATTTCATTTTCAGCCATCATCTTTTAAACTATCCATCCATCCATTACCCAATCCGCTATATCCTAATTACAGGGTAACGGGGGGTCTGCTGGAGCCAATCCCAGCCAACACAGGGCGCATGGCAGGAAACAAACCCCAGGCAGGGCGCCAGCCCACCGCAGGGCACACATACACCAAGCACACGCTAGGGACAATTTAAAATTGCATGTCTTTGAACTGTGGGAGGAAACCCACGCAGACACGGGGAGAACTTGCAAACTCCACGCAGGGAGGATCTGGGAAGCAAACCCGGGTCTCCTAACTACGAGGCAGCGCTACCCACTGTGCCACCGTGCCACCCTCTTTTAAACTAGCCATTTCATTAACGGCTGGATTATCAGTGGAATGGTGCTGCCATTTGTTTAATTTTTGGTTTTTCTGTAACCTGAATGCAGATAACTGAAACGCTGACTTGAGCCATCTTGTCCAAGCGTGGCTCTCAAGTCAGTTTAAATGTACAGTGGACTAATTTGGTTGCTTCCTGAACCTCTTCATGCCTTCGTCGTCTGCTCTGGCTTCCTACCGTCCACATTGTGTCCTGTCGTTTTTAACTAAATGCGCTCGTCTGTTGTGTAAATTCAAAATGGGGTTATGTAAGTTTAGCAAATAGAGGCCAATCCATTATTTATTTGGTAAGTTTTAACCTTTCCCAAATTCACTTATTCCATTTCAAATGTTTGGGGGACGTTGTCTGGGTGGTACACCAGGTAGTCGCTGAGTTTCAGAGTGGAACTATTCATTGTTAAAAATTAACCTACACTCTAAAAAAAAAAAAAATGTCTCTAAGATGGCACTTTACAAGATTTTGTAGTTCCTTATACACACCACCGCTTAATAACAAGCCATTTCAATCTGGGAAGTTCGTGTTTGGGTCTTTGGAGGGGTTCCTAATATATGGACAAAACAGAAATCTTTAGTGTATAGTAGGCTACTGCCAGATCATGAAAATGTGCATTTAGCTTGTGCTATTTCATGCACTAAGAGTCATTTTAAAATCAGGAACCCATTGGTATTTCATAAATCTGTTATCATCCATTCATGGCGATTTATGGAACGTGTTATGGATCTAATTAAATGAAGATTATTTATGGAACCCTCATGTGGATAGTTCTTTTGGGAACCAAAAACAATTCCCTTATAGTACTAGTCATTTAGTCTGAAGAGCCACTCTGGCACCTTTATTTTTAAGAGTATACCCTGTTTGTCACTGCGATGTAAAAGGACATCAGAATATTTTGTAGAAAACACATGCAGACAGTAAGAAGTGTAGGAAGTGAAGTCTCCAAAACTGCAAAGCCAGGATTTAAACTGACATCCCCAAAATAAAATAACCTGCTCGTGCAAATAATCTGCAGATGTTGAATGACAAATTGAGGATGAGCGTCGGAGTCAAAGGAAAACACATTAGCGAGAGATGAGTGTAAGCCACGTGGCCCGTGATGTGGTGCCGTCTCTCGTGTGCTTTGATTTTCAGTGCTGGAATTCCCCAGGGTCTGATTATCCTGAGCGCTTTGGGAAATTTGACCTTAATGTGTTGCTCTTCTCTTCCTCCAAAGCATTCTGCTAGGCTGACTAGTCCAGACTTAGGATAATTACGGTCTGATTGCATACAGTCTGATTATGTACAGATATGGCACAAGTGCTTTCCTTTTTCTTCAAATGGTGCACAGCCACACCACATGATGCCTCAAGTTAACACAGTGAATCGGGGATGGGGAGAGGACAACAGCCTAACCTACAGCTTATTTTATATAATACGCCTCCATAACAACATAATACACATAACATGAATACAGTGGTTGCTTTGGCATCAGCCATTCTTATTTATTCAAGAATAATAAATAAAGACATATAACATGCATGCATTTGTGAATGGGATAGTGGAGATCTGGAGTCCGTTCCAGTTGTATCAGGTACAGGGCAGGAGCTAACAATGGACAAGCACTAGTTATGTAAAGAAAATTGTTCCAATAAAGGCAATTCTAATGGAGTCATTGCTTTTCAATTCATTGAACAACGACAAATTACATGTTCTAACTCAGTGGAGTCGGGGTAAGAGCTCTACCTCCGAGGAAACAGAAAACTTGCTTAGCCGCTAATACACAAGTGAGGCGAGCTTAGCCTCCAATACACAAGCGAGGCGAGCACGTCGGCAAAACGAAACCCTCGAAGAAAGACAAAGTCACTTAGCCGCTAATACACAAGTGTTGCGAGCACATCGGCATAACGAAACCTCCTAGGAGAGAGATGGCCAGAGTAGTTCCTTTCAATTATCTGACATCTCTACATTTCAGTTTTTTTTCTGATGATTTCAATAGTTTCTAGGACCCCAGGCTTTTAACAGCACGGGCTTACACAGCTAGTTATATTATAATAATGTGTGTGAGTCCTTATTCAGTTGGTTTGGCTACATTTCCTTACTTGATAAATGGTGTCATCATTTCCGAGTTTCTTTGAAATGTAATGTATGCATGGGTAAGAGTATTCAGTTGTCAAGGTTTTTTTATTTTTCTTATAAATCTGAACGTTTGTACAGAAAGATGCATAAGCACATTCTGAGCCTCTTTTTGTGCATCTGCAAGCTTTCTACATGAGGCCCCTGGTGTGCACATACAGTATGTGGAGCTCACATCATTTTCGGGGCATTCCAGCTGCCAAAGACGTACATATTAAGTCATTTAGAAAACTTAATTTGCCCCTTTGTGTGTGCTCACCCCACAGTGAACAGGCATGCTATCCAGAGCTTGATTCTTCGTAGCACATTATGCCATCCGGATTGGCTTCTGCTCTTTTACTCTGTATTGGTTTGCAAAATGAATCGATCAATGGATGTTCCCTTTTGTTTATGGGATGCTTTTAAGTAAAAAAAAAAAAAAGAGAAGTGCATACTTGGGCAACCATTCAAGTGTAACTCAGATGCTCCAGATGCGTTTTTTTATGAGGGCATGGTAATTAAGTTTAAACAAAGAGGATTTTATAAATGTTTATTATTGCTGCCACACAGTTTCAGATGATATGACTTCATATTCAGTCCTGGTCAGCTGTCTGCTTTCTCTTCCTCACGCATGTCCAAGATATTCAGGTTGGGTTGATTGTTGGTAACTCTAAACTGTGTGACCAGATGTGTGCCCTCCATCAGGCTTAGTGCCTCATCTAGAAGGGATTCATGACTGATGCCTGATTTTGCCAAGATGTGCCCCTGTGATCCTGTATTGATGTAGGAATGTTAAAAAAATAAAAATAAATAAATAAACGGATGTGGTCACTGCAAAAATTACAATAGGACATTTTTTATGGGTACTTAAAGTACACAGAAACAGATAAACTAAGTTATAATAAATCTGAAATGGAAGCCAATAATGAAAATGATGACTAGATGTTACTCTTAACTGGAGCCTAAAACATTATGAAAAGGTTGCACGGCCACCAAAAGACCAATGGGGTAGGTCAGGAACTTGACTGGCCTGCCCGGAAAATGCTCATCTTGAGTCAGCCAGAGCCCAACTGCTACCTGCAGGCTGCACCCTACCCAGGACTCATACAAGGGGGGCCAGCTTTAGAAGCTTAATATATGCGCCAAATTCACAAACGTAACAAAAATGACTTACAAGGGAGAGAAACTGTAAAAGCTGAGGCTTGTATGGACAATCCAAACCGTGATCTTTAAAAAAACAGAATTAATTTGTGTTATATTATGGGTTATGTTATCAGTTTTTTATTCAATATTGTTTATTATTTGGTGTGATTTTTAAACTCATTTAGGAGGGTGGGGTTTTTATTTATTTTTCAATTCTTCAAACAGTTTAGGAGTTATGTATTTTCATAACATTTTTAATCTCCCACAGTTGTTGCCATTTGTTTGTACCCATCGTTAGATCTGCATCCCATATTGTCCGAGGGGTGGCTTCAGAAGTAACTCGAGGCCTCGGAGGTGATGGTCGTTGGTGCACTTCCATATATCATCTGTGGATTAAAACTTTTCTCATTATTGTATTTTGGTAATGACCTTTATTCTTCAAGATTTTGACGAGAGTTTTGTCTTACACTCTGATTTCGATGCAGTTTAATTGCTCTCCTGGCTTGGACCTTTTTTCTATTTGATCTCTATTCTCCCGGTTTCTCACCCAAAAAATTCTCTTGTCCATGCACTATCATTGCATTTAGCAAAAATAGGAAATATATAACAAAACGATCAAAAGAGGAAAAGTAAGCAGAAAATGGATTTACCCAAAATGGCAATCCGCAGCAATCCAGTCCAAATACGCGATCCATAAGCAAAATCCAATAACGGAAGCTTTTCATTAAATAAAAACTAAAAAATACAAAATAGGAGTCACAGAAAGACTCCTAACAAACTCAGTGACCTGCTGCTGAGATGCCTTCCCTGACTAAATTTATAGCCAGAGGGAGGTTCCGGGACAGTGAAGTCAGGGTGGCCCTGCCCCCTGGGGCTCTATTCACAAAATACAAGGAACATCAGAACATTTAAGAAGACAGTACAAAAATGTAAAAACAAACAGGTATAACAGAAATTAATACAATATGAAAATAATAATTCATAAATAAAAAAAATACACAAACACAGGCTGACAATTAACATACCGAACAGTTCTAGTCATGATAGGAAGGCTGCATCAGCACTGTGATGCCAGGGTGGAGTAGTGCTGAGAAAATGATTTCCTGCTGCTCAACAGTGGCAACATCAGAGGATCAGTTGGTCAAACACCAAAATGCCTCCATTTTAATGTGTAATTGACTAGTCCAGGCTGCCTGCTCAACTGTTATAATTCTATGCTTTGTCACATCTCCGCTCTGATAGTAAGAGCAGCAGATCTTTCCTGCATGGTACAGGTTAGCTCTTGGTGACCTTTCTGCTTCAGCTGTAGCGCGTCTAGCGGCTGAACTTTTGCAAACTGATTCTTGTCTTGGCATTGTGGCTGTATCTTTCAGATTTTATCTTGCTTTGTTTCCTTGGGTGGAGCCCAGCCTCATACTGGAACGCTTTTTTTTTTCTGGCCCTGGGGCATTTAGCAAGTCTGTGTTAAGCATGCAGCTCAGTGCCACGGCCCCTCATATTGCTAAGCTTGCATGCATGTGTAATGATTTGTGTTGTGGAAATAGAGCTTAAACATCTATGAGGAGTGCCATCGTCTTATTACATGGGCAGGGAAAAATGAATTACCTCTGAGGTGTTTTTTGAACTCAAGAACAATCCCTTGCATTGTAGGTGGGAATGATGATGCTTTGGCCTTTCTGGGCTGACACCTTAAAACAGAATGGTATTGGGACCATCAATGCGTTATTTAGTGCTTTTCAAAGGGAACATTATCTGAAATCTGAAAAAAGTTCATCATTAAGAGAATACCACTATATTTTAATAGTATGAAGTACAATCTTTATTTGGAACTAGACAAAGTACCCGGCATTGTCTGGGTATCTTCGTATATAATATGCTATCGTGGCTGTCCAGGATTTTAAATCACCTGTAGCTCGCAAACCGTTTGACCGATTGACCTGAAATTTGGTACACATATACTACGTGACCGCTACTGTCCACTTTTGGGGTGATGATTGACCTCCAAGGTTATTCCTCTTTTTATTTTTATTTTATTTTATTGTAGAGTCAACTCTCGGCAGTGAGCTGCAGGGTGGCCATGTGGTGCTTGTGTACGGGCGCCGTTCTCAGCCCTATCACCTTTGCCGTCACTTCCCCTACCTCTTTATGTCTTAAATCATTCTTGAGGCAGATTGAAGACTTAAGTGCCAGCTTAAGTGAAAAATTAAGAAAAACATACTAAATAATTGCAACACAAACACTGGCTTAATCAGTTTTAAAATGAAAAGATGCCAACGAAAGAAGAGAAGAAGCGGGCTGTTAGGCTAGAGAAAAGAAGAGCTGCTCAGGAAGCAGAAAGAGCATCGACCTTTGAGCAAACGAATGCTAAACTTACAGAGAAAGAGGATGAAAACTAGGAATTCTCAAGTCAAGTGTATTCACTACACGTTATCATGCAGTGCGCCATTACTGGTATTTATATAAAAGGTTTATTTGTCAATGCTGGCTGAAATGCTAGTGTCCTATCTGTAATCTACACTGCCTATTGTTAATAAGGGCTGGTGTATATTTCATGTGTCCTTGCTGGGCGTGAGGGTGAAAATTACATTAGACTTAAGAGACTTAACAGTTTTTCTAACTACGTGGCGATGTGGACATGGCACAATATATCCTAATGGTAAATTTTAAGGAGAGGATGGTTACATGGGTGCCAGGATGATGAACGAAGGGGCTGAATATGACACAACTGGTCATCAAAACACAAGAATGACCTTCAAAAGCATGTGAAGTTTATCTGTTCATCATGTAGGTTCCCCACTCACGAGAATATTACACTTGCCCTTCCTTTACCGGTTTTTGTTAATGGATCTGACACTCCACCTTCTCCTTTTGTTCCTCTTAAAGACAATAGCAGCAGGCACAACTCTTCCTCCATGAGTAAAGTCTCACTTTCTCTGCTGTGACACTGTTAGCTATGCACACTGGTACTTATTGACCAGAAGATTAACAACATGTAGATATAACGGGCCACAAGAAGTATTAACTGCTTTGTGTCGTAGTCTACTTGCTGGCTTTTCACAGTAAATATAAACCAGGCTTAAAGGTAATGAGTCGCTTCAGCTATCATACTCGATTAACACCCCGACCCCACCAGCTCCAACAGTCATGCCTGATTTACTAATGGAGATTCCTCCACCTGGTGGGTTGCGAAGACACTTACATGGACAAATGTTGGTTGTGACACTATGGGGTTGAGAGACCTGTATATAAATATACCCGTTTTTATAGTAATTCCCATCCAAGGGTGCTTTCACGGTGGCGCAGTGGTAGCGCTGCTGCCTCGCAGTAAGGAGACCTGGGTTCGCTTCCCGGGTCCTCCCTACGTGGAGTTTGCATGTTCTCCCCGTGTCTGCGTGGGTTTCCTCCGGGCGCTCTGGTTTCCTCCCACAGTCCAAAGACATGCAGGTTAGGTGGACTGGCGATTCTAAATTGACCCTAGTGTGCTTGGTGTGTGTGTGTGTGTGTGTGTGTGTGTCCTGCGGTGGGTTGGCACCCTGCCCAGGATTGATTCCTGCCATGTGCCCTGTGTTGGCTGGGATTGGCTCCAGCAGACCCCCGTGACCCTGTGTTCGGATTCAGCGGGTTGGAAAATGGATGGATGGATGGGTGCTTTCAAGCTACAGGAAATTTCTCTCTATTATTAAAAAAAAATCTTGGAGAGAAACACTAGGGTGTCGAGATCATGGAAGACACTTAAAAGAAACCGTGAGATGAAAGAGATTGGCCACGGAGCATCTTGCGGGGACCGTACACATGAGACTTTGTGCCAAGAGATTGACCCAGAACCACCTCACGATGATGTGGAACATGAGATTCTTGCAAGACACGCCCTACTTACAACCAATATCAAATAAGATCACGGGCAGCAAAACACTCAGTCGTGTAAAGAAGGCTTTAAGCACACACAGATCCAGGGCTCTCAGTGCATATAAAGTGTATAAGGACAATACGTTATAAATGAAATGTAGACGACTAAGCGAAGAAGAAAGCAGAGCGGAGAAAAGAGACTCAAAAGCGTTGGAGAGAAAAAAAAAAAAAAAAAAAGAAGAATCAGCCCGGAAGTGGAATTGGAAAAAAAGCACATCCAATCGGGCTCAGAATTAAAAGACAGAGTAAAAGACAAAGTAGAACTTCATTAAGATGTTCACAAACCTTGGCGCGATACACATGTGGAGAAAGTTAAAAAATTTATGAAAGTAGGAAAATTAGAAAGTATAAAAAAAAGAAAGTAAAGATCGCAGTAGCGCAAACAAACAGAAATTATTACTCGAAAAAGGAAAAATAATCACCACGGACCGGGTGTCATTGAAAAAAAAAGCAGGACAAAGCGAGGTCAGAAATAAAAGACAAAGAGTAGAAAACAAAGTAAAACGTCATAAAGAGGTTAAACAAGGAGGCCAAACACATGCAGAGTAGGTTAGAGATAATGAAAACTGGAATTCAAAAGACTCAAAAAAATAGGCGAGAAACACATGCAGAGCAAGATACAGAATATGAAAGCAGAAAAAAACGACAGTGTCAAAACAAAGAAAGTAAAGATCGCATTAGCACAAACAAAGAGAAATTATTACTCTGAGAAATAACGAAAAGGTGAATAGAGATCAAATATATGGACACAGGTGATATGTCAGAAGTATGTAAATATTGTAAGGCTTTGAAGTTTAAATCAGAGAATTTCAAAAACGTGGTTTACCTCACATGCATTTATTGGTTGCTTTGCAAAAAAAATTATTAACTGCTGATGATGTAGATCATTTTGTCTGTGCTGAAATTCCAAACAGAGAAACCTTTCCTAAATTATGGTACAAAGCCATTAAAAATTCTCACTGACCTCATTTAAAAGATTCAGCACATTGAGACTAGTAAGATTCTAAATATTGTTTTTACAGAAGTTCTGAAATAAAAGTGAACCTAATGAAATAGCAACAATTCAAAGAAAAAAAATCTTAAAAGTGTGTATCCGGAAAACCAAACACGGGGGTTAGCGAGCGAAGTGAGCAGGGGGCGAAGCCCCCTAGTTATTTAATAATTCTATAGTATGAGCACTGGAAAGTCCGTCGACTTGCTCCTGGTCATACTGTCGTTCCAGATCTGAACTGGCAGTTTTCTATTTAACACTTCAACTCATTACAAATCAGTTGGTATGCAAAGCTGTTCAGAAAAGAGTAAATGCCAGCATACAGTAATATCAGCCATTTAATTGGTCAGTCGGTAAGTCCAATAGCGGCAAAGGAATGTTTAAAGGCTGTGAATTTGATTCATATTTATTTTTAAAGAGCTTTTTCGGTTAAACATTACCCCAGAGCACTCACAACAATCACCGTAACCAACAAGATATAAGGCAATAAGTGACGCAATTCCATCTCCCTGTAGTGAGCGTCTCAAACTGGCATGGTGGGCAGTTGCTGAGCACGCTTAACCCGGCAGTGTGCTTGACAACAAGGAGAAAAGAAAAGCCTGCTGGGCAGTGCCCCATGTTATACATGACTGAAGTGACCAACTATGCCGGCCTCCATCTAAAATACTCCAAAGCTGACGCTCTCCTGCATTCCAGGTTTTAGATTTCCTGCAGACTTGTTAACATGAGCACAGGGAAGCGGTGTCAAAAGGAGATGCTGCCACCGTTCTGGGTGTTTAGCAAACAAATCTATTTTAATCTCTGCTATTCTCACTGAAACTTGTGTGGTTTGGCAGAGGCAGCGTTGTGTTTGCCAGCTATGGGTGAGCGGAACTGTACACTGTGGTGTGGATTTGTGTGTTTATGTGTGTCATGGTGCTGCAGGGTAAAAGTAAGGTGTACTGGAGGACGTCTTTGAACTACACAACCACCATTAAGTGGGCTCTGGCCAAGCCCTGTGTTCTTCTTTACTTAGTGACATAGCTATTTCATACTGTACATACACACATCATGAGTGCTTTATGCTCTTGTGTCTCTGGTCCAAATACATTTGTCTTCCTTTGGAAGAATGAATTAAGCAAACAATAAATAATCTCAGTTATAAAGCAGTTTCTTTTCATTACCCAAATTCTAAATATATGCATGTAATCGATACTGAATATGTGACTCTATGTGTGGTGATGCATGCAAACGGCTTTATGTACCCAAATGAGTGACAGAAGCACTGGGGCATGGAGAGCATCAACATGGGGAGGGGGGGTGCTACCCAAGGGCTGGAGGCGGGGGTGTCCCACAGTGACTGGTACAGCTCAGCACACGTCACGGTATTGAATAATGTTGGAGGAGGTGCAGGAGCGAGCCATTTGAAGAAGCTTGATCAAGCATATCGACTCCACATAGAAGTGGGAAAAGATGATGAAGAAGAAGTTAAGGTCATTCCAGAGATTCATTCAAAGCTGATTTAAAACTGCAACAAATCACGATGACGCATTGGCATCAGACTCTAACATCAGATCTGCCTCGTTGCAAAATGGATTTGAATAAACATCTAGCAAAAAGAAACTGTAAAAGTTACAAATTACTTTTAGTCACTCGAACACAGAATCCTCAGTCGTTCTCTTTCTACCGTCTCTGAACAAAAATGACTTGGCAGGCATTAAAGAAAAAAATTGTTCTGTTTCATCATGGCTTGGCTCTATTGCATATTTTTTGTTTTTCTCTTCTCATTTCCTTTTCATACCTGCAAACGACATGTCGCAAAAAAGCATGCGTGTATCACGCCGGGGGTTAATTAGTATTGTGAATTTGTAGTACAGGTGTATAAAGGCCGTGGCTTTTTAGAAATGTAAGACATTTCTTTGCTAAAAAATATAACTTCAATAGTCTATTTCAAATGTATTATCTTGTGTACACAATACAAAAATGACATTCCTATTCCTTTCCATGGGAAAGGTGCTATATAAAAGATGTACGTATATATGTGTATACAACAAAATATATATACGTACAATGTATGTATATGTTACCGGCAACGTATGAAAGGCAGGCATTGTATAGAATGCCTAGGCAATATATAGAATGTCGAAAATTGGACGTCAAAGTATGAAACGATTAATATTTCACTCATTTCCTGGGCATTCTATGCAATGCCAAAAGACAAACCGGCAAAGTATAAAATACTCCCACTAATGCAAAAGTGCAATTCAAAATGCCATTCAAGTCTTCCTTGTTGCAACAAGTAGGTTAATTTTTTTTTCTCTTATTTTTTTCAGTAAGAAAGTTCTGTATTTTATTTTGATATTTTCTTTTTTCATTTATGTAATTTTTAATTTAGGCCTTTTCATGACTCTCTTCAAGTTTTACTTTTTTGTGTGAAAGACAATTAGATAGATAGATAGATACTTTATTAATCCCAAGGGGAAATTCACAAATTACATGCAATTTAAAATAAAAATGTTTCCTTCCTTGTTGCAACAAGTAGATTCATATTTTATTTTCTCTTGTTTTCCTCAATAAGAAAGTCCTATACTTTATTTTGTATTTATTTCTTTTTCATATACGTTTGTTCAATAAAAATCTTTTCAGGACTCTCCCTTAATACTTTGCCTAAATAGTATTTGCCATTCTATATATCCATCCATCCATCTATCCTCTTCTGCTTATCCGGGGTCGGGTCGCGGGTGCAGCAGCTTGAGCAGAGAGGCCCAGACTTCCCTCTCCCTGGCCACTTCTTCCAGCTCTTCCGGGAGAATCCCAAGGCGTTCCCAGGCCAGCCGGGAGACATAGTCCCTCCAGCATGTCCTGGGTCTTCCCCGAGGCCTCCTCCCGGTTGGACGTGCCCGGAACACCTCACCAGGGAGGCGTCCAGGAGGCATCCTGATCAGAAAGCAATGCCTAAGCAAAGTATATATAATATTAAAAAAATGCAGATATTTCATACTTTGCCCAAAAACGCCAGGAATTCTATATATTGCCTAGGCATTCTATACAGTGCCCACGTTTCACACATTGCTGGTAACATATATATAAATTAAATTTATTATTATTTTCCCTTGTCAGACGGCCAAACCTGACTTTGTTATGAATAATATCTTTTTTTTTTCTGAAATGACTTTCCCTGGTCAGGATCACTGCGTATGTAAAATATACTGTAACATCACAAAATATAACATTTCCCTTCCTATAGAGTTTCACAAAATTGGCATTAAAAACATTTCACATGTGATCTTGCAAACGTACTGTCAAGCAAAAAAAAAAATCTGTTCTAACAAATTATTAACTTATTCGAGCAGATTGTTTTTCTGTTTTTCTCCTGGCTCTTATTTCAGTAGCACAGAACCCCGTTCCGTATCAGTGTTCGAACAGATTTTTAGTTAATTTCCCCCTTGCAGTCCAGTTCTTATTATGGAGCCGTATTATGGTTTTCCTGGCATACAGTTCAATGAACTCTCCTCAGCTGAACCCGAAGAGGAATTATTTTGAAGACCACCGTGATTGAAACGGATCTTTTGAGGAGTTCTGAAGCTAGTTTCAAACGCAGGAGAAGTTACGAGAATGGATTTATGGAATTTTCTCTGAGAACATGATATTCTGGAGTCACTGGTGGGAACGTTAATAGAAGAGAAGATACGTTTAAATTATTGTTCATAATGGCACTAAAAGGGGGGGGGGGTTTGTAGAATGGTCAGGTGCTGGGGTATAGAATAGACTGAAACTATTGGCTGGCTATACTCTTCCAGTTCTGGTTCACTAAACTGAATACTGTACTAGGAAAAATAAATAACTACTGAAATAAGAAAAAAACAATCCGTTCAAACGAATATTATAATTCATTCGAAACAAGTTACTAATTTGTTCCATCGGATTAATAAATGGGGCAGCAAGGAGGCACAGTGGTTAGCGCTGCTGCCTCATAGTTAGGAGACCCGGGTTCGCCTACCAGGTCCTCCCTGTGTGGAGTTTGCATGTTCTCCCCGTGTCTGCGTGGGTTTCCTCCCACAGTCCAAAGACTTGCAGGTTAGGTGCATTGGCGATTCTAAATTGTCCCTAGTGTGTTCTTGGTGTGTGTGTGTGTGTGTGTGTGTGTGCGTGCGCGCCCTGTGGTGGGCTGGCACCCTGCCCAGGATTTGTTTCCTGCTTTGCGCCCTGTGACCCTGTAGTTTGGATATTGCGGGTTGGATAATGGATGGATGGATGGATTAATAAATCGTTCACACAGATTTTTTTTTTTTTTTTTTTTGCCTGGCACCTACAGGACTCCATACAAATGCAAAACTCAATAAAAGAACAGGCCTTTTAGGGAGTAGAAAAAGAAAACGAAAACATTTCTTCTTAGAGGTTTGGTGATGCCATGCAGCACTTCTGGCCCCGTCCATTTCTCAGAAAAGGTTCCAGATGAAAATAAAGGGAGGTACAGTGTTTTTGAAAATGCAGTACGGCTAAAGACAAGGTGTTGTGCCAAAAGATATTCAACTAGATAAAAGATGGCAAGAAAGTTGTTGGACAAAGTTCAGAAGAATAAAAGCACTTGCCGCGATCTTTCATTTAAACTTTTTGTGCAGCACGCTGATCCCGAAGAGCGATCCTTCAGTCTGGCTGATCAGGTGACTTCCCATCCAGCCACAGTGCACACCTGCTGCCTGATGGGAAGTGTAGTCTCCTGGTCGGCACAACTACAAGGTTGCAGATAAGATAGAGGAGAGTGAGTATTACGGTGTCAATGACATGACATGGATTTATCTGCTAGCTTGACAGGATGATTTCGTGATTCTTTTTGGGAAGTGAAACCAATTCAGTTTCACTCGCTCATCACCTTCACTAATATGACATCTGAGTTGTTTCATACAGAAAGAGGGCTTCAGCCTCAAAACTGCAGCAGAGCCTTGCTGATTTAGAAATGTCTGTGTCAAATATTCACAATAGACTCTGATAATGTCACATGCTTCATAGGTTTGTTTCGTTGGAACTGAATTGTTATACCCAAAGCAAAAAATGGTATTGTTCAAAAAAAGTGTGTTTTTAAAAGTAAACATGTAAAACGTATTCTCTGAACACATGTTCTTAAACAAAGATAGAAAGTTTGGCATGCTGCTCCCTATATATTGATTCGCTGCCTGCCACTTTGAGACCTGCCAGCTGGAGCAATGCCATGCTGCAGTAAACCCTAACCCTGTGATCCTCCCCTCACAATTGATGTTTGCAGGTGTCCACCTATTACTCAACACTCCAGGCTGCTTGTCACAAGATTTTGCTTGTTTCAGTGAAGCACTGGCTTCTCTCCCTGTATTGTACTTTATAGACGCTTAACTAAATTTCTGTCTGGCTTGGATTGCCTACGGCTTCCCATGATGAGATTATGTGTTATCTGTTGCCGAGATAGGCTTCCTGTAAGTACTGGCCTGACTAAAATGTTTTGAGTTTTAGTTTTTAGTTTCAATGCACAGGAGTCATTAAAAAGGCTAACAGGATGTTATACAGCACAAAGTGCGGAGGACAGCTCAAAGGGTGTACTGTAGTACAGTGGATTGAGACTTGTTACTTTAAAATGAGCTCAACAGGAACACGGGGGTACAGTGGGAACTTGTTAAGGGTAAATTTCACAATAAAGTTAGAAACCTTTCCTTCACACAGAGAACCACAGACACATGGAATAAATTAACAAGTCGTGTGGTAGACAATAAGACTTTAGGGACCTTCAAAACTCAACTTGATGTTATTTTTGAGAAATTAAGTGGAGAGGATTGGCAAGCTTTGTTGGGCTCTCATCGCAATTTTTTGAACGTTCTAATCAGTAGTTTTTTTGTTAGTTGCTCAGTAACTAATTAATGAGAGACGGTTCCAGTGACCACCCTTTATTTGTTACTTGTTCCCAAGAGCAGTTTCTGGGAATTGCTGCAGCTTGTTTTAGTCAGTGGTTTTACAAAGTGGATGTTTTTATTGTAGCGTGCAGTTCATTGGCTATGTTATTGGTTTGGATTCATTACTGGTTCCTTTGAGTTCTTTCAGGCTTTGGCTTCATTTCATGATATTCATTAGTCACTTGATCAAGTGGGTGGATGTTTATTGCACTGGCTACTATGTTAGAATTGTATGAGTAAGTGCCAGTTACTGGTGTCCATTAGAAGTTGGTGTTTGGAACTGATTTCTATCACTGGTATTAAGTTAAAGTTTTGTTATAGTGTTGCTTGTCCCTTTCAGTCCCAAATGTCATGCATGCATTCTGCCATCCATCTTAATAAAAGGATAAGTATATGTGTGTCTGTCCAGTTGCTATATGTTTTCCATTACAACAGATGGCACATCAGACATTTACACTGCTTTTTACAAATCTCATACCAGGAAACCCTGAGTTTGTCAACCTCTCAGGAGTCCGCATCTGAAGTGTCTGCTTATAAACGCAGCAAAAGAGAGCTAAAGCTTTAGCCACACCCTACTGATGATTCACCAATCAAAACTCAGTACTCACTAGGGCCCACCCATTCAGCTTTGATGGATGGAAATGCTTCATATCACCGGTTACAGTGAGGCACTGGCTCCTGTCAACAGCTACCATTAGACCAGTTTTTATTGCTTCTGTAACTGCATTGGATTTTATTAACATTTAAAGAGCCAAAGATTTAATCACACTCTACTGATGATTCACCAATAAAAACGCAGTACTTACTTGGGCCCACCCACTCAACTTTGATGGATGGAAATTCTTCCTATCACCGGTTACAGTGAGGCACTGGCTCCTGTGGACAGCTACCATTAATCCAGCTTTTATTGCTCCTCTAAATGCAGGGAAAGCTTGGGGGTTGGTGGCAGGATTGGCACTCCAGCCACCGTAAAAAAATCCTCATACTGTTCAGTGTGGTGCTGAGGTGTCACCCGTTGCACAGCTGCATTCGGATCTCAATCCGGGTGGTGTACCATGTGGTGGGTACACCAACACGCTGTATTCAGCGCATGCTTCCAACCTCCTCCTCCTAACTGCATTGGCTTTTATGGATATTTAATGAGCCAAAGCTTTAACCACACCCTGCTGACGATTCTCCAATCAGAACACAGTACTCACTAGAGCCCACCCACTCAACTTTGATGGATGGAAATTCTTCATATCACCGATTACAGTGAGGCACTAGCTCCTGTGGACAGCTACCATTAGGCCAGCTTTTACTGCTCCTCCAACTATATTGGAGTTTTTTGACATTTAATGAGTGAAAGATTTAACCACACCCTACTGATGATTCACCAATCAAAATGCAGTACTCCCTACAGCCCACCCTCTCAAGTTTGACAGGTGGAAATGACAGTTTGCATTTCAAGGCATATTCCATGATTCATTAGGTGTCACTAAAATAAATATATAGATAAACAGATAAAGTGATAGTTAAATACATACTATACATATAAAAATAAGCAACAAACCTATTTCATGAGACGTTTCATTGTTTATTCACTTATATTATATATGTATGTATGTATTTTATTTATTGTCGCATTTTAAAGTACATTTATTTGTGTATTTATTTATTTATTAATTTAACTAGTTGTGCTAACTGTCTAAGATGTGTTCAAATCTAAATAATCAACATAGACCTCCGTGTTAACATTTGCAGTGCACCATCTACTGGAATATATTTAGTAATGTGTGTAGCAATAAAATGCATTGCATTTGTCATTCCAACAATTGACGCATCACAAACATTTATAGTAATAAAATGCTTTACTACAAATGTTAATGGTGTGCCATCTGTTGGAATGATAAATGTAATGCATTTTATTACTAAATAAGTTTTTGATACACCATCTTTTGGAGTGGCAGAGAAATAGCAACTGGATGGAAACAGACAGACACTTATTCTTTCACTAAGGTGGATTTTGTCTAAAACATCCCTCCATGTCCTAATGTTCTCATTCTGTCACAATAGGTATTTGCAAAACAGTTCCCGAGGGCACCGATTAAAACATTGTTTGAACCAGAGCAGGTCAATATTTCTCAGGCCTTCAAGTTTCTGTTTTCAAATATTTTATTGAAACAGATGATTATGATGAATATACAGGTGCAAATTGGATTTTGTTAGCAGGGTCTGTTGAGATGTTTGGGTGCTGGAAATAGTCAAAGGTTCTGAATTGTGAAACGCAAGTGAATTAATATTTTGACAGTGAAAGCTGTTCAATTAGCAGCAGGACTTTTACATTTATTTGCTTAGGAGACGGTTTCCTTAAAAGTGACTTACGAAACAAGCCAACATAGTCGAGCAAACTTCAGTATAGAGGACTATTTGGGAATAAGTGTTACAGGACAAGGTTTCAAAATTGACCATCATAAATGAAGAGCTCAGAACAAAATACAAGCTGCCTTGCAGTTCCCAGATGTACCAAGCCTAACAGCTCAGTTAGACAGAACTTCGCCAAACAAGAGAGTCTTCAGGCACTTCTTAAACACCTTAAGGGAGTCAGAATTTCAGACAGTGGTGGGCAGCTCATTCCACCAGCTAGGAGTTACACATGAAAAGAGTCTGGACTAAGATTTGTTGCCACACAAGGTGGTATCACCAGATGCTGTTCATCTGTAGACCTCACACAGGACCTCACCAGTGTCTCCATATCTACAGTATAGATGCTGATCAATTGACTACTCTGTAGGCAAGCATCAAGGATCTGAACTTAATACATGACACTATGGGGAGCCAATGTTGTGGTCTGACATGTGTCCACCTCGGCTGTTTGAAGAGCAGATGTGCTGGTGCATTTTGAATCTGCTAAAGCAGCTTGATGACACGTGCCAGATACAGTAGTCCAGACATAACAAGACCAAAGCCTGGACCATGAGCTGTGATCCATACTCTGTCAGATATGCTGTGACCTTGCAGATGTTGTACAGATTGAATTGGTGACTAATTAAAAGTGTCGAGAAAGAAGGCCTTCTATTGCTGTGTAATCCTCCAGGATCTGAATGTGACAGCCCTGCTCTGCACTGTTTTTGGCTTTGGATTCTACTTTCTTTATATTTTAGTTTTTGGCTGATGTAGCTATGAGTGACTGGTCAAACTGACCAACTTTGTCTATGTGAGTATCTGGCATGAATTACTGGTTCTTACTATATGTGATGTGCCCTTTCATGCTTGTCATTTTCGTGGCTGTACCAGGAAGACTCCTGACCAGTGATGTGTGACGACTCAGGGCTGACTGCCTTTCACGAAGACTTCTTCAATAGCCCACAAATAGCAGAGAAAGCTGATCTTGCTTGCTGATTTTGGAAGGCCAGTGACCTTTGACCCAGAGGGGCTCCATTTTGGTTTAGGACTCTAATTTTATGGAGAACATGTAGGATGCACCTGTCACTTTCTGACTTTACTCTTGTGAAATGTGAGTGCTACAAGTCGCTCACCTGAATGCTAACTCCTTCGGGGTGGGTTCCAGATGGCATGCCTCATGAGGTCTAGTATTGCTTAGGAGAGAGTCTGCATCAGCGGTTAATGAAGAATGACGAATTAGTGAAGAGTCGCCCAAGGGCCTGCACCATTCTGTGCCACAATGTCAAGGTTTTTCTGGACGTTTACCCTCCATACCTTTACTTTTATATCTAGCTGACTTTTTCACTTTACATTCAACATTATTATTTTTCTTTGGTTAAATCTTTGGATTAAATCTTCTCTTGCAGTTAAAGCGTTAACAGATGGACGTTTAAATGCACTCCCATCAGGCTAAAGTGGAAAGAATCCCGGGGAGGACGTCCGTGCACCACACTCTGCAGGCCAGGCCGTGCAGAATGAAGCTGAAACCCTACACTGCCCCCCCACACGCACCACCAGGAAACAGGCTGCAGCTTGTTCCGAAGACAGAAAGTCCTTTTTTCTCACTCATTTTAAATACATAAAAGCAAATTCTTGCTGTCGTGTTTTACCCATATACCAAGGCGGGACGATAAATGGAATTTCATACCCTGAGGGGCAGAGCCAGTGAATGCTTCAATGAGAAGTGCACTCCTATCAAATGTGCTAGAAAAGAGATGCCCGCTTGAGTGCCCTCTGTGGGTGTCAGAGGACAGCATTGTCTGATGCATGCCAGCTGTAGTGGCCGAAGTGCTATTGAGTGAAGGGTTAGAAAGAGTAAGTGAGAGGGGGGCACTCCAGAGCATGGAAAAAAACCGTGTGAAGGGACAAAGTGAGAGGTGGTGCCAACAGTGGAAAATAGTCAGTAGAGGGGCTGTAAAGTATAGGGGCCACACTAAGTCATAGGAAATCATATACTGAGTCACCTGAAAGAACAGCAAAAAGGGGTGTGGGCCAACAAAACATATGGGAAAAAAAGTGTAGAAGGTCACAATATGCCATTAAGAGGAGCGCGGGAAGCCTGAGGCATGGAATATGTGTGTAAGGGACATCCTAAGAGAGCAATAACAGAAAAAGAGATCAGAAAGTCTGCTGAAGGGAAAATAGGAAGGAATCCCCGAGAAGGATGGCTAATGTGTGTAGGGGGCCATGATATTCTATTAACAAAAGCGGCTGAAACATGGAAAAGGATTGTGTAGCGCACTCAGAGAGGGCAGTAAACTGAAAGGAGCTCACTCAGATATGAACAGGTTTGTGGTTGCACTTACTGATAAAGTACCAAAAACCCTAGCTTTTTATACAGTACTAGCCAACTCGTGGCGTAGCATACGCCGCATAATTATGTATTGATGGGTGAACACTTCCTGAAAGACACAGTTGTCCAAATGGGGTTGGTTTTGAGGATACGACTGTAGGTGAATGAAAAGATGTAACTCTGGAGAGGGCAGCATACAATACAGCGTTTTACACGCTGCATACATCGATTCACATTCGCGACAAACTGTTTTACACGCCGCATACAGCGATTCACATCCGCGACAAATATGATTCTTCTTAGATGGTGCTGTCGCGTCCACCCACGCTCTCGAAGCATACACACTGCCTGGTCATGTGCCCGCTCGCAAGAGCAACCAACAGAGACCCGCCCACCAACTGTAAGACCATGGGACACCCCTCGCAAACTGTTCTACACGCCGCATACAGCGATTCACATCTGCGACGAACATACTGTTTTACACACTGCATACAGCGGTTCACATCTGCGACATGATTTTTCCTAGATGGTCCTGTCGCGTCCACCCGCGCACTCGAAGCATACACACTTCCTGGTCATGTGCCCGGTCGCAAGAGCAACTGACAGAGACCTGCCCACCAACTGTAAGACCATGGGAAACCCCTCGGAAACCGTTTTACACACTGCATACAGCGATTCACATCCACAACAAACAAACTGTTTTACACGCCGCATACAGCGATTTACATCCGTGACAAACATGCCTCTTCTTAGATAGTCCTGCCGTGTCCACCATCGTTCTCGAAGCATACACACCGCCTGGTCATGTGCCCGCTCGCAAGAGAAACTCACGGAGACCCGCCCACCTGCTGCCTGTGTGTGTGCCTCTGTCTGTCTCTGGCGCTGCCTGTGTGTGTGCGCGGCTTTCTCTCGCGCTGCCTCTGTGTGAACCGGTCAGGCACAGAGAAGGTCAGCTGCTGAGAGAGCGTTTCGACTGTTGCAGGGCCTGCATTAATGAAGCAGGTGAGACGGTAATGAAGCAAAGGCACAGGGCTTATTGGTTTTTAAAGACTGCTTCCTTCATTGTGTTTTAACCTCAGTTTTAAAGGACTGTTTTAAGGATCCCATGGGATACCCCTCGCAAACTGTTTTACACGCTGCATATAGCGATTCACTTCCACGAAAAACATGCCTCTATGAACAGTCAACGTGGCTCAGAGGTGCATGTGGACTCTACGACAGACGAACATAAATGACGCCATTTTTCCTGTGTCATCGAGTCCGAGTTGGTGGGCGTGGTTCTGCGAGTTGTCGTCGTATCCAATGGTCTTAGAGTTGGTGGCCGTGGCTCCTTCCTGCGTGCAAAATTTGGGCGTCTTACTTGTTGGCGGCTTAGTGAATCCATGACCCTTCCGCCGTGTTTTCCATGGGTGTCTTGCCTTTCCATGGGTGTCTTGCCTTAGCGAATTATATATATAGATATAGATATATATAATATATATATATATATATATAGAGATATATATATATATAGAGATATAGATATAGATATATATAGATGATATCAGCATTTTGATATTTTTGATATGTCAGTTTACTACTCCACCCTGCTTCTTCGATGCGCAATAGAGAAAAGGGGGAAAGTCTACCTTAAAATGTCAGAGACTTCACAGGGGTTTCTTCTCCCTTGCTTTGACATGACTGACGGGACCCCTACACCCTTATTACTGCAACACATCATGGCGCAGTGCACCAGGGAGGGGCTGGTGGGTTGGACTTATCTGCTGTTTACTTCAGAACCATTTTGGTGGTAGTTCTGAGGTCCAAAACCTGATATCGATACCAAAGTCCAAATTTTAGTACCAATCCAACACTAACAGGAGTACAGTACACAAAGGAGCACTAAATTGGACAGGCCTTTCCGGAGCACAGTGAACAAGTCCTTGACACCTGCAGTTGGTGAAAAATTGACCGATGGGTAGGGAGGAGCAAAACAGGCAAATTCCGATTCATATATAGTATCACAAAAAATCGTTACCCTTGATCAGAGGAGACTGTGTGGGGACCTACTCCAGATCTTCAAAATTCTCAAAGGCGTCAATAGAGCGGATCTAGCAGAATCGCGTTCTTGAGGGCACCTGTGAAAATTAAAGTGAAATGCATTTAAGACTGAAGCCAGGAAGCACATCTTTATGCAAAAACTTTTGGGAATCTGGAACAAGCTACCAAGACATGTAGCTGCAGAAGAAACTTTGACAGCTTTTAAAAAGTATCTGGATGAGATGTTGGGACAGTTTAAGGCAATGTCAGATTACACAACTTTTCAGATTTTCAGTTGTAGCCTTTATTTCGGAAGCAGTTGGCAGCGCACGTCTAAGAGGCCGGTCGACTAATTTGACGTACCCAGTGAGTCCCTGCAACTAGTCTGGGACTCACTCTGATTTTGTCTTTAGTTGAAGGGGTGGACGCTGTGTGCATGAGTTCTGGGAACCAGTGAATGTACAGTACAATGCATATCGGGCAGCAATGAGGAGTAAAGAACATGGAGGATTTGGACTGCAAAAACATCTGTCGGATTTCTTGTGTTTTACATTCCATGACAGAACAGAAAAAGAACAAAGGGCTAAGACTGCTGCTGAACTCGTCTCAGCTGTTAACCCCTCGTACAGCTCTGGCTCCATCAGGCAACTTGTTGTTTTCTGTCAGAAAAAGGTGTGAGCATGACAAAGGCAACAGTTTTCAGTCATTTAAATTGACATGGTCAGACAAGATCAGCTACTGCGATCAGCAAATCTGACATACCCCATGACTAGAGGTGTCACCTAATGGGTGTCACCTTTTAGAGGAGGAGAGGTTAGGAGCACACACTGATACAGCACACCAACCACACAACAAACCAATTCAGGATCCCAGATTAGGACCTGAGTGCAGCCATGCAACGGGTGACACCTCAGCACCACACTAGTTCAGATGGAGTGGAACCAGTGTGAGGTTTTTAAAGGTGGCTGGAGTGCCAATTCTGCCACCAAGCCACAGGTTTTTCCCTGCAGGTTGGAGGGCCTACATGCTACAGATTAACATCATACCGATGATGGAGAAATTACAGGTTAAGGGCCCAACAGAGCAGAGTCCCTTTTGGCATTTACAGGATTTGCCAGTGCAGATCCCTAGCCCCAGAGCCACCACTCCGCCAAATCACAAAATGCCTGAAGGACTGAATATTCTCCTTTCATTTGTCAAATTTTGTGTGTTCTGTGTTTATATGTTTGGCAGGCAATCTTGCAATTATGAAATGCGAAACTTTTTTTTAAAGTGTTTTGTGGTGTTTTATAGTATTTTGGGGTTGGAAAATGAGGAATTCTGCTCCCTAAGTTCTTGTCCACACTTCCACATTTATTTAAGCTCTATTTAATTCATGTAGTACACCAGTAAAATCAATTCTATTTATGCGCCTCATTCACATCATCACGGAGAAGTGGGCTGTGTATTTTATGAATGTGACATGCTTCATACTTTCCACGCAAAAAAAACACGCAAACATTCATGCGCATTACTCTGTTTTCTTCACAACACAGGAAGCCACTCCAGGTTGTTACCTATCAACAGCTCTTTCCTTTGACTTTATTTCTGCAGAAGAGGTTGAGGATATGCTCTTTCCAAGCACAGTGGACATTTCCTTTCTGTCTCTGATGCATCTTTAGGATTGTAAGAGCCAAGATTGCCATTACAATTGGTAAAGTGGAGATTGTCCTATCAGAACATGGCTGGCGGCTCACATGACATAAAATAGTTCAGTTGACTTTTTTTCTCCATTAGAGATGTTTTCTTAAATGCTAAATACAGGCTGGTGAATGCAGAATGAATGCTTCCAGACAGGATCTAAACACCTTTCTTCTCATTTCAATGACAACATTTTTGCTGGATGCGAAACACCATTTGTTTCCCAATTCTGAAGTGAGCACAGAATTCAGCTTCACTTGAAACTTTTTTTTCAATACTATTGATGACTGGCCCGGTCAGTCACTAGTGGTGGGGAATAGGCAGACCCCGTGGCACAGTGTGCATGCAGGTTTCTGCTATAATGAAGCAGGAAGAATCTAAGTCTCGGAGTCCCTGCCAGTCTTCTGGGTGGTTTCAGTGCCCTAGAAAGCAAGTGGAATAAATAGATAGATAGATACTTTATTAATCCCAAGGGGAAATTCACATACTCCAGCAGCAGCATACTGATACAAAAAAAAAATTAAATTAAAGAGTAATAAAAATGCAGGTAAAAACAGACAATAACTTTGAATAATGTTAACGTTTACCCTTGGTGGAACTGAAGAGTCGCATAGTGTGGGGGAGGAACGATCTCCTCAGTCCATCAGTGGAGCAGGACAGTGACTCAACTATTTGGAAGTAAAACAAGCAACTGATATTTTTTTAAATTATTTTTTTTGTAGCCACTTGATCATAAGTTACAGAGCTGGACAAATATGGAAAGACCTGGAGTTTATGTTCCCCTGCTACAACGTAAATGTGCAGCCGGAATGTCTGAGTATCCGAGTCATGAGTCATATTTTAGACTTTCCAGCTCAAGCGTCAGGGATCATCATTTATAAATATACAATTAAAAATAAATTGGTGTGTTGAGCAGTGTCAGGCTAACTTCTTGTATTGCTGCTGTCTGTCTGTGTCCCTCTCTGTCACTCCACATGGTGCATATCATCTTTTTCTTGATAAGGTCAATGTCTGGTCAGTTATTTGTTGTAGGACATCCTGACTGCTGGATGTGCAAAGTCACCATGATAACTAGTGATATGACAAAGTCTGGCTGAATTCTACCCCAGACCACCTTCTCAGGGTGCTTTAGACTTCAATTAGTGGGACTCTGTCACTACGTCCACTTTACAACATTTTTGTTTAAAAATACGGACTTTAGTCTCTGTTTTTGCCTTTCGTCCACAGTAGTCTGGCACTTTTAACTGCCCAAAGTTTGAAAATGCTCTCCAGAGCCGTGTAGTTCTGAAAATGTACAGAAAACATACTTTCTAGTTCAGCATGGAGACTTTCCAAAGGTGAATGGGGAAAAAAATATGCAGGGGTTACGAAGCTACGAGACCACCCAGCCCCCTCTGGACATTCTCCCTAACATCAATGACCTCAATCAGTCCTCATGTTATTCAGGGTTCACATGGAAGAACTTGATGATGACGGTCATGTGGACGTCTGGCCTTTAATCCATCAATGTAGGGGATATCACTGTGCTTTGATCAGCTGGTGGTGGAGCAGATCGCCACCACAGAAAACTGGAAAAAGAACAGCAGAGAAATTAGGGGTTAGTATGGATTGCTGAGCCACCGTGAATAATTGTGATAATTAAATGCATATACAGAATATCAGGGTTACAATAAAATGAAGCTATGAGAAAGTCATCTTAAAATAATGTGTTTTTAGCAGTTTTTTTAAAGTGGGCAAATTTCTATCGGTAAGCTATTGCAGGTTTTAGGTGCATAACAAGAGAAATCCACCTCACCACTTCTTATAAGTTTAGCTCTTGGAATTCTAAGCAGACACTCATTTGGAGTGTAAGACATTCTGAAATATAGGATGGAGCGAGATTATTTAAGGCTTTGTATACCATAAGCAGTATTTTAAAGTCAATTCTAAATGACACAGGTAACCAATGTAGTGACATCAAAACTGGGGTGATGTGCTCGGATTTTCTTTTTTGAGTTAACATTCTGGTAGCTGCATTCTACACTCGTTGTAATCGATTGATGTCTCCCTTCGGTAGTTCTGAGAGGAGTGCGTTACAGTAATCTATTTTTCAGCATCTTGCAAAGTTATAAGGGATCAAAGTTTTGCTATATTTCTTAAGTGAAAAAATGCTGTCCTAATAATCTGATTAATATGTGATTTAAAATTCAGATCAGAGCTATTAATTACCCCTAAATTATTTACCTCTGTCTTGACTTTTAAGCCTAATGGATCAAGTTTATTTCTAATATCCTCATTATATCCATTTTTCACTAAGATTTAAGCCGGCAACTGAAACGTTACAAACAAGAAGTTGCATTTGTGTATTATCAACATTTCTTTTTGTTTTTGTTTGAACCTTTTTGTTTTAAATTTCACTAAAACCTTTAAACACAGACTGTGATAGTTTTTCTTCTGTGTTTGTATCACACTCAATATTCACAGCTTTCCAATAGTTGCAGAATTTTGGAAACATCGGAGAAAGATGGCTACACAAAGCTGGGCATTAATGTTGTAATGAGTTACACTAGTGCATTTACTTTTTAGCGTTTGTTAGATTTTTGGTAGGAAACTGCAATGAATGAGTGGCTCTTCAGTTGCCACAAATCTATTTTTTGGAAAAGACAAACAATATAGAGTCAACAGTTACCATACAGATACACCAACTAAGTTAGTGTGAAGTTGTGTGCCCTGTTCAGAATTTACATTTGGACTTAAACTGTGAAACAAGAAAAGAAAAGGAAAACAAATGTGGCCCCCTCTGTAGCCCTCAAGTGACTAGACTGAATGGCCAGGTTAAAAGGTGGTAATGCCAAGCTACGTGCAACGTGAAAGTTGCTATTTAAATAAAGAAAAGCATTCTAGCAGGCAAAGGCAGGTGGGCTTGGTGAGGGGCTTGGTGAGGGGTGGCCACTCGCTCCAATGACAGTTTTCATGCCAGGCCACTCTGTCTTTATCCTCGTGACGCTGCCTGCTTATCCGACAGAGCAGTCCGGCCATTAGGTCCATTCTCCTGACATGCACGCATCAGCTTGTTACAATCACCTTTGCCAACTACCTGTCCTCCATGCACGACGCTGCTACTTACTCAACTCCAGTCAGATCTCATTTCTGATATCTTAATTGGTTGGCAGCATTTGCACTTTTAGATCAAATTCTCTCCAAAAGGCTTTTCAGAAGCTGGCGATGTGCCTTTCAGCTGCAGCCTCGCTGCTTTGAGGGCACCTCCCTTTGTATAAAGACTTTCTCTGAAAGGAGAGATTTGTTGTGGCAGGAAACTGATGTTTTTAATCTAGAAATCTTTACCTAATAGCTGTTTTTAAAACAGAGAGCAAAATCCTTTACAGGGCACACAACTTCGCAGTATCATATGAAATACAGCAACTGAGCAGTACCATAAAAAAAGCAATGCAGCAAAGTAGAATTCACTTATAATTTGTATGACATATACTTTCAAAGTCCATTTGTAGGGACAAAATACACATAAAGTGATTGGTCATTATGATGTTTTTAATCTCGGAATGCGGTTGTAACATTCATATGCGGACATTGTGGTCCACTGAATGGAGTTTTAACCTTATGCTCCTCAGTTCAGTCCT
>JANRMT010062815.1:33176133-33201856 GCA_026402145.1 Polypterus bichir lapradei
TGTTCTTTTCCTTTTTCTGAGGCTTAGATTTTGTGTTTTTATGTTCTAGATTATGATTTTGCAAATGTGAAAGATAGGTAAGTGACTTAGGCTAGAGTGTGTTTCGACTTACACCAAAATTCGGGTTACATCACTGTTGTAGGAACGGAACTGTGTCATAACCTGAGGACCCCCTGTACACTGTGGTGGAATGAGCCTGTGGCTGAGAGAGGGCATCTCCTGGAGGGTATGGAGGAGATTTTTCATGATGGTATCAAATTTTGCCACCATTCTCTTCCAGTGTGTCCAGATTTCGCTCTGTAATGGTGCAGGCTTTCCTGATAGGTTTGTTCAGATGTTGTGTATCTTTTGAGCTCAGGTTGCTTCTTCCAGGAGACCACAGCATACTGGCTTCCATTAACTGACAGAACATTTCCAACTCTTGCTGCATACGAGGGGGAGGGTGCCACAAATAATGAACATTTTTTTTCTTTTTAAATTGTGTATTTCTCAGAACATTTCCAAAATTGAATCACCTTCAGAATACTCTCCCTGAAATAAAATACACTTGTCCCACCACTTTTTCTATTATTCAAAACTATTCTGAAGCTCTTGGAAAGTGATAGACTTCAGCACCTCCGTCGTTTGCTTGTTGACTTCCTCTACATCCTGAAAACCCTTTCCTTTAAGGTCCCTCTTCATTCTTGGAAATAAGAAAAAATTTGCAGGATGCAACGTCTGGGGAGTATGGGTCGAGGGACCATTGTCATCCCGTTTTTTGTGAGAAACTGACACACACTCAATGGTGTATGGGCAGGAGCATTGTCATGATGCAGAAGCCACTTGCCTGATTGCCACAATTCAGGTCGTTTTCTCCACAAGGCATCACGCAAGATTTCCGCTTGGTCAAAAGATGCAGAGGGCAGTCTAGTTCACACACCTAGCACCAAACATCGGAATTAACACCCCTTCAGCCTCCAGAAAAAAATTCTCATTATTTTTGGGTCCCCCTTGTACATCAAAAGACCTGAGTCTAATTAGGATGTCCAGTCCGCTCTGGCCCTTCTTGTACAGTATGTGAACCCCAAGGTAACTTGTAGCTCTGCTCCACTTCCATGTCCTCTCCCTGGATGGTGACTGGACTCGGAGGCTTCTTGGCACAGTGGAAGTTCACCACTATCTCTTCTGTCTTGCTGATGTTGAGTGGAAGGTGGTTATTCCTGCACAACAAGACGAATTCCTCCACAACCTTCCCTTGCTCATCTCCATTATTAATGCAGCCTATAAATTTCTGTAGATGACAAGTGCTGGAAGCCCATTGTGTAGAGGGGAAAACTAACCCAAGTTTTTTTCGTGATGGCTGAAAATATTTTTTTGACCTTGTGTTTTCATGCAGAACAGAGATAACAAAGTTCCTGATAGAACAGACACACCTGTGGTGACCAACACTGGATGACAGCAAACAATATCAAAAACATCCATGAGAAAAATCAGATATTACTCACGTCACGTTATCCATGTGTCAAGTCATTCTGTTGTAAGCTTGCAATGTCCTAAATACAAAACTACTTGTGGAAAATGCTCTTGTGAACGAAAAACTGAAGACTTAGCATTAGAATTTTAAAATAGGCAGTAGGTGATTTTAAGGCCTTCATGACAAAAGAAAAATCAGAAACATGACCGTTACTTTCCATTGCCTTTAATAAGAAAGGAAACCAGTTTTTAGTAGTTGTGATGGATGTTTACCAGTGGTAGCACACAACAGCAGTGGGTCAGGAACGTCAGGTTCAGGAGTGAACTGGAATGAGATCAGGAGCAGAATGCTGTGTAAGTACATTTGTAGATGGAAGAGAAGAGCAATGGCATAGAAAAATCTGACCCAAAATGTTTTATGAAGGGTTCTGTTTAAAAAGCATTTTAGTAATGAACTAATGACAATATATGCTAACCATTCAAAGAACAAATAGGTTAATTCAGCAAGTGATTTCCAAGAAGGTTCTGTCAAATGTAGGAAATGGCAGGCAGAAATAATACGTTCTGTACTAAATACCAGTAAAGCAGCCCTATCTTTCCTCAGAATTAAAACCTCAACCGAAATTTGTAGTCAAAACACAGCCACTAGTGTGTAAACCAAAAGATTTAAACCATAAACTCTCACTAAGATTACAATTACAATCTAAATACTAGGATGATGAGTGCCTTGTGCTGCCAACTCACCATTTTTACCCATCAATCTGCACTCAGTAAGCCGTATTGACAAAGTGAAGGATTTGCAGACTTTAAAATCAAAACTTGAAATCTCTCAGTTATGTAAGTATTCAGACCCATAATTCAGTACTTTGTAGAAGCCCCTTGGGCAACCATTCCAGCTTCAGGTCGTCTTGGGTAAGTTTCTGTATGCTTTGTGTACCTGTATTTGGGCAGTTTACCCCATTCTTCCTGGAAGATCCTCTCAAGCTCCATTGGATTGGAGTCTGAAACCTGCCATCTTGATGTCTCTCCACAGATGTTCTTTGGGGTTTAAGTCTGGGCTTTGTCTGAGCCACTCAAAGACGGTCTGAGACTTGTCCCAAAACCACTCTAGCTTTGTCTTGGCTGTATGCTTTAGGTCATTGTCGTGCTGAAAGGTGAACCGTTCGCCCAGTTTGAGGTTGCATGCACCCTGGAGCAGGTTTTCTTCAAGGGCCTCTCTGCATTTGTCAGCATTCATCCTTCCCTCAATTGTGACCAGTCCCTGCCTCTGAGAAGCACCTCTATACTGTGATTCTGCCTCTACCATGCTTTATCATAGGGATGGTACTAGGCGGCTGATAAGCAGTGAGTGGTCTTCATCAGACATACTGCTTGAAGTTCTACCCAAAGAGTTCAATTTTTGTCTCATTGCACCAGAAAATCTTTTTCCTCACCCTCTTAGATCTCTTTAAATTGTCCTATGCCTTTAACTAAACAGAAGGTTCTGTCTAGTCACTCTACCATAAGCACCTGATTGAGAGAGAGCTGTTGAGATGGTCGTCCTTCTAATAAGTTCTCCCATTTAGGCAGAGGACTTTTGAATCTCAGATAGAGTGACCATTGGGTTCTTGGTCACCTCCCTGACCAAGGCTGTAAGTGCCTGGTTGCTCAATTTGACTGGACAGCCAATTTTAGCAAAAATCCTGGTGGTTCCAAACTTCTTCCATTTCACAATTACCGAGGCCATTGTGCTCCTGGGAACACTCAACACTTTAGAAATAGTTTTATCTCCTTGCCCTGATCTCTGCTGCACCACAGTTTCATCATGGAGGTCTACAAAGAGTTCCTTGGACTTCACGGCTTGGTTTATGTCGTAAAGTGCAGTGTGAGCTGTTGGACCTTCTATACACAGGTGTGTGCCTTTCTAAATGATGTCCAGTCAATTCAGTTTGCCTCAGGTGGACCCTAGTGAATTTCTAGTCACATCTCAAGGAGAATTAAAGCAAACAGAATGGGCTTAACCACAATTTGGAGTGATGCTGCCAAAGGCTTTTACAGGACTTTTAATACATTTGCAGACCTTTTTGAACATATATTTTTACTTTGGGTTATTGAGTGTAGATTGATGGGAAAGAAAATTCAAACTTTTCCATTTAAAATGAAACCCACAACACGATGAAGTGTCTAGGAAGTAAAAGGGTCTGAATACTTTCTGAATCTGCTGTTCACTGTGAAGCCCAGGTGCTGCTGTTCTGAATGGTAAAAGCAAAGGAGGAAATCCTTGGCCATGTTCACCCTTAAAAAAAAAAAATAAATAAAAAAAATGCAATCAGTGTGGCGGTGCCTCAGAGCTCAGAATGTGTTTGCCCTTCCATGCCGTGTAACTTTCGTCCTGTCTGCAAATATTGTGGTCAGACTGAGGGCTCCTATGAATCACACTTGTGTCTGATAACTTTATTAGTAATACATTAGAGAATCCCAGGGTCTTATCTACAGACTGTGGGAAAGGTAGCACCGCGTCGACTTTGCTCTTGAATTCCTCACAGTCCTGCATGCGTACATTTGAACTGCCGGGCCGAGCTAGGTTTTGCTCTATTGGAGCGCTTCTTTCTAAGATTTCTCCAGCTGCAGCACAAATTTGAGAAACAATGAACTGACACATTCACCCACTTGCTTTCAGCTCCATTTAATTAACTTATTAGCTGGAGTTTTTCCCGGCTGGCTTGACTGTATACAGGTCCTTTCATGTGGAACTCTGTATAATTTACATCTGCATATTCAGACAGGGTCAGAATGGCCGACAGGTTCAGTAACAGTGACCAAAGCTGGAAAAGCGAGGTGCGACATTACTTATTCTCTTATAAATAGTTGATCATTTTCAGGCAACTTTCAGTATTGACTGTGTTAGCAGTAATGTCTGTGCCGTTTGCTGCTTCTGTACCCTTTTGAACGTTTGTAAAGTGCTTTGAGCATGTGAAAGGTGCTACTGTAAAGCAAGCACATTATTTTGATTATTAATGGATTTGGAACACAATGGACACCAAATGGAGACTCTCGATTGCCAGTCTTACCACTAGAAACACTTAAAATATGCCTTTTGAGCAAGTCATGCTCAACTATACCCTGATAATTCAATTTATTGTTATATTGTATACAGACTTTCCCAGAGAGCACAATGACAAGGAGCTTTACGTAACATACCGCCAGCCAAACCACACCACTCTCAGCTCCACACCTGATTGCATCGTGGTCTTGGGTTAACCCTTAGTGAGCCACTCCCAGCAGTCTTATGCCTTTTACGCCAGAGTGACTACAGTCTTGCCACTCTACCATAAGCACCTGATTCATGAAGTGCGGGGAGGCGTTTGTCCTTCTGATAGCAGAGGACTTGTGAAGCTCTGTTTGAGTGACCTGACCTCCCTGATCAAGACCCTTCTTGCCCGGTTACTCAGTTGGGCTGGACGGTCAACAATAGGAAGAGTCCTGGTGGTTCCAAATTTCTTGTGTTTTCACAGTTATTAAGGCAATTGTACTCCTGGGAACACTCGGAGCTTTAACTGCTGGAGGGAAATTCCAGTAGGAAGAAATGAAGCATTTGTGGAATCATTTTAATCTGGATTTCTCACATGATAAAGTGCTTTGCTTTTGCTTTTTGTGTGACCATATTTAGGCAGTTAAACTAATGCTTCAGTATAAAAAATGGTAATGTGACAGTGCCACATTGTAATATAGGAAGGTCCGCAGACCTCTTGGGTTAATTATTGTCAGTATGTTTGAAAGAAAAAGAAAGACAGGATGATGTCTTGTGTGCATTTGTAACTGAAAGAATGTGAGAGGTAAAAGGTCAAAGGCTTGTGTTTGATAAGGAAGGAATTCCTCTGTTTAGCAGCTATATTGACATGCAAATCGATATGTATGATTACCCTGGGGGAGGAAGGAAGATTAACGTAAAATGAAAAGGTTCAGGGTCAGGTGTGTGTGTGTGTGTGTGTGTGCACACAAATGCCCAGCCCCCTAATATTCACTCAAAGCTCACACAATCATGCGCTAACTCAAGACGTCCCACAGCCTCATGCAGAGCAGCTCCTGTCCTTTAAGACTTTCTGCCTGTTCACCTGGTTCTCCATTCACAGACTAGAGTGTCCTGAGCTTCAGTTAAGAATATCCAATTTTATTTTCTGTGATATGCAAGTGAAGCACACCACGGTGCTCCTGTGCTTTGTATTGTGAACGGTAGCAGGTTAAGGTAATTAAATACATTTATATAGAGCTTTTCAAACTAAACTAAACCTGGGCGGAGTGGTGGCTCTGAGGTAGGGATCTGCACTGGTAATGTGAAGGTTGCCGGTTCAGATCCCGTAAACGCCAGCAGTGACTCTACTCCGTTGGGCCCTTGAGCAAGGGCCTTAACCTACCTACCTATACCTCGGTATGACGTTAATCTGCATTCAGCCCTACATGTAGGCCCTCCAGCCTGCAGGGAATAATCTGGGGGTTGATGGCAGAATTGGCACTCCAGCCACCATAAAAAACCTCCCACTGTTCTATTCCATCTGAACTAGTGTGGTGCTGAGGTGTCACCTATTGCATGGCTGGCACTCGGGTCCTAATCTAGGATCCTGAGGTGGTTTGTCATGTGGTCGGTGCAGCAACGTGCTGTATCAGTGAGGCTGTATGGCTGCACTCGGGTCCTAATGTGGCATCCTGAGTTGGTTTGTCATGTGGTGGGTTTGGCAATGCGCTGTATCAGCGTGTGCTCCTAACCTTTTCAAACTAAATCCAAGTAGACAATGGGGAGCCACTTCAAGTACCACCAATGTGTAGCATCCACCTCGATGATGCAGTGGCAGCCATTCTTGCACCAGTACACTCACCAGCTATTAAATGGTAAAGGGATGAAAGAGATAGTCAATAAGACTGATTAGGGAGCTAGAATGACCCGGTTGTGACATCAGGAAACACCCTACCTACTCTTCTTGAAAGATGTTTAATGATCTTTTATGACCACAGAGAGTCAGGCCCTCAGTTTTATGTCTCATCTGGAGGATGACTCCTTTTTTTTTTCAGCTCAGTGTCCCCTTCAATGCTTTCAGACCACTGGGTAAGCGCCCCCTGATGACCACACAAACACCTCTTCCAGCAGCAACCCAAGCTTTTCCTAGATGGTCTCTAACATACTTAGCTTCAAGTGGATTAGCTGTTCTGAAGAGCAGATGTTTTGGCTGCTCGTGGTATGACTGGCTCAGGTACTGGACTGTAAAACACAAAACTGACAGTTCATTACTGACCCCTATCTCCATGTGACCTTAACTGAGTCACTGAATCTGCCATCGCTCCAACTGCACAAGTATGGAAAACAGCTGGTCTGTACGTGTATGATTTGTAAACTGTTTTGGATAAATGTGTCTACTAAATGAAGATTTGCAATTGAGTGCTCTGTAAGTACTTGGCGATGAGGCTCCCTTTGAAACTGTCTTTATAAAGTAAATATTTACTGAGTGATCTTGTGGGGAGAACTGTGGCACTGTGGTTAGCAGTGTTGCTTCACAGCTGGGGGGACCCGCATTCATTTCTCAGTGTTGTCAACATCTGTGGTGACTTGACATATTATAATTATTGTTATTAATAGTAATCATAATTCAATACATTTAAAAAGTGCTTTACATGGTGAGTGGGGAGCCACTTCAACCACCACTAATGTGCAGTATCCACCTGGATGATGTGACAGCAGCCATTTTTTCACCAGTACACTCACAACATATGAGCGATTAGGTGGTGAAGGGGTGAGAGAGGGATAGCCAATTAGGGACAGGGGATGATTAGGTGGCTAGGTACTGGTGGGCAGTTTAGCCAGGACATCGAGATAACACTACGCTTTACAAAGGATGTCCAGGGAGGGGAGCCCCTTGGAGGAGCGTAGTGCCAATGCTTGGGGGCCGAAGAGAGCCATTTGACTGAGCATGTGTTGGGGTAGCCGGAGTGGCCCATCACTTACTTTTGTGTAAGGCCGTGGAGGGGCAGCAAGAGTGGGAGGTGTGAGTTTCGACACTGTGCCTTGTTGGTAGCCCGTGGGACAGCAGGGACCCGAGCCTATAAGGAAAGATAGGCTTTGCCTGCTGGGAGGACATCTCCTGAAGGGTCCCAGTTGGGGTAAGCAGAGGACATGTTGGTTTTAAATGGATGAGTTTTTAATTATAGAACTGTGTTCTGCCTATTGATTTTAACCTCAATTTTATGAATTATTTATTAACCAGTAACAGTGGACTGCATGATAACGTGCAGTGAATACACTTGCCTTATAGTTTTCATGCTCTTTCTCTGTACATTTAGCATTCGTTTGCTCAGAGGTTGATGCGCTTGCTGCTTCGTGAGCAGCACGGTTTCTCCACCCTAGTGGCTCGCTTCTTCTCTTCTTTCGTCGGCATCTTTTCACATTAAAACTGATTAAGTATGTTTTTCTTAATTTTTCACTTAAGCTGTCACTTAAGTCTTCAATCTGCCTCAAGAATGATTTAGCTGTACGCATGCGCCGCATGGCAGCCCTGCTGCCGAGAGTTGATGCTACAATAAAATAAAAATAAAAAGAGAAATTATATAAAAAAAACCCTATCTAAATCCATTAAGTATTTCTCGTTTGCTAGCTAAGCAGATGTAAGATGCGTCCCAAGGCTGGCGCGTCAGTGAGGAGGGCCTCACCCCCCTCCCCTCAGCCCGCTGTGTGCCTCTTGGATTTGCACAAATTAATCTGAAGCAAGCGAACTATCATACTTAGTACGATGAGAGAAGTCGCAAAATTAACTGGAATTTTCAAGTAAATTATAGAAAAAAACCCGATCTAAATCCGTTAAGTAGTTCTCTTGTGAAAAGTGGACAGACATACAGACAGATGTTGGATTTTATATATATACCAGTAACCGCGCACTGCACGATGACGTGCAGTGAATACACTGGACTTGGGCATTTCTAGTTTTCATCCTCTTTCTCTGTACATTTAGCTTTCGTTTGCTCAGAGGTTGATGCACTTGCTGCTTCCTGAGCAGCTCTTCTTTTTCTCCACCCTAATGGCCCGCTTCTTCTCTTCTTTCGTCGGCATCTTTTCGCATTAAAACTTAAGTCAGTGTTTGTGTTACAAATTACATAGGACGTTTTCCTTAATTTTTCACTTAAGCTGGCACTTAAGTCTTCAATCTGCCTCAAGAATGCTTTATATTAAGTGGTAGGGGAAGTGACTGCGAAGGTGGTAGGGATGAGAACAGCACCGATGCCGAGAGATGATTCTACAATAAAAAACAAAATAAAAATAAAAAGAGGAATAACCTTGGAGGTCAATCATCACCCCGAAAGTGGATAGTAGAGGTCACGTAGCATATGTGTTCCCAATTTCAGGTCAATAGGTCAAACGGTTTGCGAGGTGATTTAAAATCCTGGACAGATAAACGGACAGCCATGGTAGCGTATTATATAAGAAGATGATGTAAGAAAGAGACAAACACCAAGAAAAAGGTTTGGGGTAACCACCCCGTATATTTAAACAAAAAAGTTTATTGTCTTCGAGCAACAGAGTAGTCGTAACAGACAACTGAACTGTTGAAACCCAAAACATGGTAGTTTTATATAGGGGAGTCAGGAAGGGGGTGTGTTTTGAGGGGTGGAGCCAGGAATGAGGTCAGAGGTGGAGTCGGGATTGAGGTCAGGCAGGATTTCCTTCTGAAGGTCTGCAGTGGAAGTAGAAGAGGTGTTAGTGTGCATCGTCAACCCCTGGTCCAGTGTATAGAAATCTCTAATTAAGCCTATCTACTGCTTCCAATGCGCACACGTGTGACGAAGACTTTTAACTTTCACATTCACCTTTGTAATATTGGATTATTTATTTATTGGCTATTTACTGAAGAATTTGATTACTGCACTTTTGAAGACTTTTTTTAGTGATTGGTTTTAAGTAAAAGCACTTGACAACTTTGCACTTACCCCTTGCTATAAGTGTGTGTCCTCATTTGCCCGGCTCATTTTGATACATGACTATCGGTTCAGGAAGCTCCCAGAAACAAGGGAGCATGGAGCCGACCCGGACTGTAACAGTGTCCCTCTCGGGTCTGGACACAGGGGTGTTACACTATTATTTCCACGGCCCACCTGTGTCGCTCTCATGGGGCACCACAGCACACCGGTTTAAAAACACTGGTCTGATTACATGAATCAATGGGATATTTCAGTTTTTTAATTTTAAATACATTTGTAAAAATCCTGTTTTCGCTTCTGGGGTCTTGAGTGTTGTTTGATGTGGGGTGAAAAAATGAATTTAAATGATTTTAGCGTAAGGCTTCAACATAACAAAATGTGAGAAAAGTGAAGGAGTTTGAATACTTTGTGAAGACACTGAAACTATAAAAAGTCCTCCATAAAGTAAATGATTTTGAAAAAAGCGTATTAAATGCTAAAGGTGTAAAATGAAAGATACTACGTACAATGTAGTGACATTTTGTGAAGCTCTTTTAAAAATGGTGACATTTATTGATTCAGTATCTTGATTAGAGAGAATGTAAAGTAAAGGCTGAATGATGTCTTTATTTTGAAAAGCACTTTGTTCAAGGCTGCTTTTAGTGACGTATCGGCTACCGATGCCCACCGTTAAAGGCGCACCTTATCATAAAGACTGCTTGACTGATTTTGAAAAGCAGTTCATGACGGGACTCATTGTGAAAGGCGTTCCATAACATAAATATTATTCTTTAAATGATGCATAAGGAGATTC
Source organism: Polypterus bichir lapradei (assembly GCA_026402145.1). Taxonomy (NCBI): domain Eukaryota; kingdom Metazoa; phylum Chordata; class Cladistia; order Polypteriformes; family Polypteridae; genus Polypterus; species Polypterus bichir. The sequence goes on from JANRMT010062815.1 coordinate 33,186,317, forward strand.
AAGCCTTTTGTCGGTAACATTCTTATGTGTATGTGTATATTCATTCTTCTTATTCTCTTGTAGCATAATGAAACTCTACCATTGCCCCCATTTCTCCCACACGCAGTGAGCAGTAAGGGGAAAGTTGTAAATCAGACTCCCTTTATAAACAGCGACTTTTAAGTGGTGTCGAGGACCTGGGTGAGGCTGTTCTTGGCGGATTAAATTGTACAAAGTTAACAATCAAACTGTATGAATTTTCACCTTGAGGTCAACAGAATCTTGGCTGTTGCTGCCAAAAAACTTGATCCCAGGTCATTCCATTAGGTGGGGAGCTATGAAAAATGCACTTTTATCGTTTGAGCCAGGTAAACAGTCCGAGATGACACCCAAATGGCAAATTTATTTATTTATTTTCGATCCCTCCTCCTACTGTGCGTGAAGGGCGCTTCCTGCAAGCAAAGTAAATTGAGTTTTTTTTCTGCTCTGCCTCATCTAACATGTGGAGGTTTGCCAAAGCTGCCAGAGAACGGCCTTTCACGCTGCCCATGCTTGCCTGGATTACAAAATATAATAGGGAACTTGAAGAGACTTTCAAGACCAGGTAGAATTACACAGGAGGCAGGAGAGGACTCCATGCAAGGTACTCTGGGTCACTGAAAAACCAAACTGAGCTGGGAAAGGGCATATTACATTAATACAAAGAAAACCCAAGAGTTGTGAGAAAGAACTCGGGAGCGAGGGATGTAATCTGTCTGTTTTTAATTTGCACGGGACGGTCCTCCTATTAAAGGAGGGGAAGCACATTGTATGTACACCACGGTGTTAATTTTATGTATTGTGCTCTGAAGAATTACTTATGAATGCTTTGAAATGACTTCAGTGGCTTTTGTCCGGCGCCTCCTGACTCCCCAATATGAGAAACCCCCTCATATGATATACTGTTCTGCTCACCTTAATGTCTAATTATGCAAGATCTGGAGTTTTTGGGGCTTCTCCCAATTTTTGGCCCTCTAAACTCCAAAACCCTTTTATTTTTAGGCCATTTTTGGACCATATTTTGTGCAGGAATTACACCCTTATGATAAAGAGTAAACCAATAGATGTCTTGAGCGAAATTGATCAGAAGGACTTGAAGTTGTGGGGTTCACACCATAATGAGATATGAGGGGTCAAAGTTACTCCTTTTCAGAAAACTTAAAAAAAAATAGGGCCTGCTGGAGTGTCGTCTAATGCTATTTTAAGGTTGAATGAACGTGATCATACTTTTGATGTTTGATTCTTTACTGGTGGTTCTAGGCCTCTAGGAGCCTCTCCCAGAAAGTAAAAAAAGACACATTTCAAACATAAGCATGTGGCATATCATTTTAGTCTATTTCAAGGTTAGTGATTACGAGTATGATGTTAGTTTTATTTTTGATCTTTTACTAGGGATTCTAGCCCTTTATGGACCCCAATCATCCATCCATCCATTATCCAACCTGCTATATCCTAACTACAGGGTCACGGGGGGTCTGCTGAAGCCAATCCTAGTTAACATAGGGCGCAAGGTAGGAAACAAACCCCGGGCAGGGCGCCAGCTCACCGCAGGGACCCCAATCAGTGGGAGAGAAATGATAAATTGCTATTATAATCAGGAATAGTTATACTTGAAGCACACAGTTCAATATTTCAAATATTTGATGCAGCTGTTCCAGTTTATTTTATATTTCTATGTTGTTAAATAAATTATTACATAGGGTGGGTTATGGTAACTTAGACTTTTTAATTTTTAAAACTGATTTTATTGGATTTAAATTTGAATTCTAATGCTGCCCGGTTTCCTCTCACAGAATATATGACAGTGTAAAGGACTCTCACAGGATGAGGAAATGATTTTCCAGTCTGATATGATATGTTCAAAACAGCAGGCACTATGTCTGGTGAAGACCAGGCCCTGCTCATCACCTGCCTAATACCGTTCCTGTGGTGAAGTATGGTGGTGGCAGCAACATGCTATGGAGATCGAGAGACAGAGACACTGGTCAGAATTGAGGGAAAGATGAATGCAGCCAAAAACAGATAATCCTTGAAGCAAACCTACTCCAGAGTTCACAGGACCTCAGACTGCCATGACAGTTCACCGTTCAGCATGGCAATGACCCGAAGCACACTGCCCAGACAATGCGGGACATGTCTTTGAGTGACCCAGACTTAAACCCAATCTGTGGAGAGACCTAAAGATGGCAGTTTCCCATCCAATCTAGTACAGTTTCAGAGAATGGGATAAACTTCCCAAACTTCCCAGCTTGTAAGGACTCATTCAAGTAGACTCGAAGCTGTGCCTGCTTCCAAAGGGGCTTCTGCATAGTACTGAGTTAAGGGTCTGAATACTTAAATCAATGAGAGATTTCAGACTTTGATTTTTAATAAATTTACAAACCTTTCTGAAAACATGTTTTCAGTTTGTCATTATGGGCTATGGGCGGCACGGTGGCGCAGTGGGTATCGCTGCTGCCTTGCAGTTAGGAGGCCCAGGTTTGCTTCCCGGGTCCTCCCTGCGTGGAGATTGCATGTTCTCCCTGTGTCTGTGTGGGTTTCCTCTGGGTGCTCCGGTTTCCTCCCACGGTCCAAAAACATGCAGGTTAGGTGCATTGCCGATTCTAATTTGTCCTTGGTGTGTGAGTGTGTGTGTGCGCCCTGCGGTGGGCTGGCACCATGCCCAGGGTTTGTTTCCTGCCTTGCGCCCTGTGTTGGCTAGGATTGGCTCCAGCAGACCCCCGTGACCCTGTAGTTAGGATATAGTGGTTTGGATAATGGATGGCTGGATTATGGGCTATTCAGTGTAGTTTGATGGGCAAAAATGGAAAAAAATTCCATTTAAAGTTAAATGTGCAATATCATAAAGTGTGCAGAAAGTGGAAGGGTATGAGCGCTGTAGCCATTAGACCCTACTTTCTCCGTCCCAAAAAGAGGCCTGATTTTTTTTACAATTTTTTTAATATTTAATTTTTTTAATATGATCCTGTCTTGTCTTCTCTTTAGCTGGATGTGTTTTTCAGCAACACGTCACCCCAGCTCAGTGAAAACAAACCGTGGAGGTGTGGTGGCATAACCCCACCCGAGCTGGGAAGATAAGAGAGTGACTGTGTTGCTGCATTGTATATGTCTGTCAGTGAAGGAGAGCGAAGCAGAGCTCTTTCAGGCCTACTCTCCTCTTTTCCTACGTGCAGCTCAGCATGAGTTTACCTCACAATTATAAGTCAGCGGTTTGCTGCAAATGTTGGAGGGTTTCATTTAATGTGACCACAAAAGCGTTTCTTTGAATGACTAGGCTGCTGTGTTCCACCCTCCCCAAGCCTCACAGCTGGCATGTTGCCACCATCAGGGGTGTCGATTCACCACACATCTGGACAGCCGTAGGAAATAAACTTAGGAATAGGAGAGGTTTGAAGACCCTGTAACATGGCATTGGGAAGTCGGCCACAAAACGAATTTCCTTATATGAAGAAAATGCATTTTTGTTTTTTCTTTAAGTGAACACTTTTTGTTATGACAAGTATCAGTTGAGTATTGTGGGTGAGAATTAAGGTGTCAGTAGAGGACGGAGTTGAAGTGCCAGCCGTCTGCCTGGAATCCCAAGTAGCTGCTTGACCTTTTAAAGAAGAGATTCTTGAGTTACCTGAATTGCCCTCTTCATACCTCCAAGTCAAAGCCCATACTGTGAAAATGAGGAAAGCGCTGGAGCCTGGCATGCTGGCTCACAAAGCTCTTGCATCAGCCCTTTTCTGATCTATCAAGACAAACTGATATATGACATTTTCATGTATGGGCATCCTTTTCTAACCAAAAAATTAGTAAATGAAAACTAAAACACAAACATCATAAAGTGTTCAGCATATTGGAGTCACCTGAGAAGGATGTCTCTGATTGATGGCTACACCCTTCATGTAATGTTCAAGCAACTGGTAGGTTTAATTGTGAGATAAATTCTGTTCCCAATGTTACTCTGGAATGCACAGGAGATTCCCTGGGAATAGAGAAAGCACTGTCCATCCTAACTTGGAGCCGTCGCCCCTTATCCCAGCAGGTGAATTTGGGTATTTTTTTATAGGCTATATCTGGTTATAGATGGTGGAAAGGGTCCTTGGAGTCATTGGCTTGTTTGCTGTGTTTCTCCAGCCTCCTCTTTGGCCTAGTTGGGTTAGGTCCTGGGCTGGGGACATGATGCCTGATCCTTGTCCTCCAGGCTCCCCTGGCCCTGTAGGCTTCAGTTAGGGTTAGGTTCTGGGGAAGTAGCTTTCTTGCCTCTAAGTTCTGGGGACTTCTCCCTTAGCCTTATGTGCTGTTATTATGTGGGCCATATCTAGGTTCACATAGTGGATAGGGTCCTTAGAGTTATCAGCTTGTTGGCTCTCCAGCTCCCCCTTTGGCCTTGTGGGCTGTGAGCTACGGTATGGCTCCCGCCACAGAGTATCCGGCCCTCGACATCCAGGCTCCCTGATGTGGTTTAGACCTGACCATGGAGTCATATGGCCCTTATCATCCAGGGTTGTCACTTGGGTTTAGTCCTGGCCATGGAATCACTGACCCTTGTCATCCAGGTTCCCCTGGCCCTGTAGGCTTTGAGTTAGGATTAAGTTCTGGGAAGTAGCCTCCTTGCCTCCAAGCACTGAGGGCTTCTCCCTTTGGCCTTGTTCAAGCAACTGGTAGAGTGACAAGCAGGCTCTGAATGGGTTCTGTCTGTAATGTGTTTTTTTTCTTACTTCTATTTCTTTACTTGTGGGTTCCAGTTTGAACACATAATCCCACCATATCACTACAGGAAACATGCAAGCATCACATTTTAAATCTGTATAGCACATTTTATGGTGAACACCTTCTTCAGAAGGCATAGCATGAGGAAGACCTTACCAGCTGTACAAATATATTAATGATATTAAAGTACAGGCAGATAACTGGTGACACGGTGGGTTAGCAGTGGGATTTTACCCACCGTCCTCCTTAATCGTCACACGTACATACATTAGGATGAGGGTATCTGTTTGCGTTATATAGCCACGCTGTCAGTGAATGCAAACTTTGTTTAGATGGTTGCACACTTTTTAGATTTCAGGAAGTCGCATATACTGCTTTGTGTGAAACAAAATTGTCATTATCTTTGTTTAGCAAAATTGTCATTGTCTATGATTAGCAGAGTAAATGAAAGGATGCATATGTTCGAATTGTTACAAAATGAAGTAGAATACTCAACCCATCCATTTTCTCAGGTTGTCACAATATTTCACCAAGAGGGTTTTTCAAATCCGGTAAATGGATTCCAAAACTATCCAGACCACCCTTCACTTTACTGTGTTATAGATTACATTTCAAATTGATAAATTTGACATATCTGCCCATGAATTTGCACTCTGTAACCTATAATAACAAAGTGAAAATATTTTGTTTGCAAATTTAGTAGAAATCTCTGATTCATGTAAATATTCTGACTCTTAATTCAGTACTTTGCAGCAATTGCACATTAGGGATTTTAGCAGTTTGTCCAAAATTGAACAAAATGGAAAAATAAAAGGAGTTTAAATGTATGACGGGGCAAAGAAAATTCCGGATTACACATAACATGCCGTGGAAAGTGCAATTGAGTTGTTCATGTGGTCTACCAGAAGACAGTGCGTAAATAAATTAAACAATGACTTGAACAATATTTTAACATTGAAAATAAAATAGCAAACCCCAAATTAAGGCAAACTAAAATTAAACTTTGTTAATTCATTAGACTGCATTGGGCTGGTACCCTGCCCAGGGTTTGTTTCATGCTTTGCTCCCTGTGTTGGCTGGGATTGGCTCCAGCAGGATAGGATATAGCGGGTTGGATAATGGATGGATGGATAATTCATTACAATCCTCTTAAGTCTAGAATGCACAGAATCTGTCCACCTTAGACAAGTGTCTATCTGTGTGTCCATCTAGTTGCCATATCTCTGTTATATGACATTTAGTATCAGATTCATAAAAGCAATGTTACTGTTTGTGATGCACCATCTGTTGGAATGAAAAATGCAATTAATTTTATTACTACATGCATTACATGCCTTCTAATGTATCATGCACTGCAAATATTAACACCGAATATGCTGAGATCTTTGTTGATCGAAGAGATTTTAACCCATCTTAGACATGTAGCACAGTTAGTCTATATAACAGACTATCCATTCTCAACGGCTCTGCCCGCGTAGTAGTGAAACAGGTAAAACTTTTAAAAATCAATAAACAAAAAGGTATCGCTAGCTAAGAGGAGGCAAGTCATGCTCCAAAACACGGAGGCAGACCGACTCCCCACTCCTGACGTCATGCTTCCCCCTCCCCTCGGCCCACAGCCTCTGTCTCGGATTAGCGCAAATATATCGCTCCTGCAAGCGAACTATGATTCTTAGCACGATGAGAGAAGACGCAAAATCAACTGGAATGTTCAAGCAAATTCTAGAAAAAAACCCGATCTAAATCTGTTAAGTAGTTCTCTTGTTCGCTAGCTAAGTGGATATAAGATATGCCCTGAGGCTTGTACATGGGTGAGGTGTGGCCCACTGTGTCTCTCTCGAATTAGAGCGAATAAATTGGTACCACAAGCGAACTATGATATTTAGCGCAATGTGATAAGTTGCAAAATCAACCGGAATGTTCAAGCAAATTATAGAAAAAATCCAGATCTAAATCCGTTAAGTAGTTCTCCCGTGAAAAGCAGACAGACAGACAGAGAGATGTTTGATTTTATATATATAATATATATATAATTAGATAGATAGATAGATAATGCTAATGTATAATAAAATGCTAATGTTTGTGTGTGTGTGTCCAGTCCCTCTGAGCAATCTGACGGTTTGGCTGTGGTGGGTTAGTCACACGCAATTGAGACTGAAAGCAACAGGCAAGGCAGGTCGACACATACGAGGATACCAAGGAAAGTCGCCACTTAAGTGGAAATATTCTCAAAAAATACCAAGGATGTTCTCCCAGCAGGTAATGAGAGCCTGTCTATCATTGTTGATAGTCAAATAGTGGACAGGAGTCAAGCAGCGGGCCTGGAAATGGCTGAGAAGTCTGAGAAGCAGACTTACAGGAATACAATCGAGGAAGAGCCTTGCAGGAGACGCCGAGACACCTGAGGAAACAAGAAAACACACGTAGGAGGAACTCGGCGGGTACATGCAGGGCAAGAGATGTAAAATATCTTAATATTTTAAAATATGTTCTGCTAGTAACACTATAAAATATTACACCCCGGCACTAAGATCCATAGCATGTTAGCAAGAACTTAAGACAATTTTTTTTATGTTGGTTTTATTTTTATTTCTCTCCCCTTATGAACAGTTTACTAGTACAGAGGGAGACATGAAACCTGACATAGCCCACCTGTAGCTGCGGGTGTGTAAGGCGGGTTCAAGCACAGATAAAACTTGTGCCGAAAGAAATCTCTCAGTCCAAAAGTTCATTTTAAAAGATTTAGTGAAAATTCAAAGCAAATAATCCACACAAGAATAAAGGAAAAAGGTTGTTACACATGAAGAATAAAAGGCAAAATATTAGAAAAAATGTGTCTTCTCTAAACTTAGCTTTTCTTGTCAAACTATAGTTGTTTGTATACTTAAAGATGCTTTACTTCTTCTTCTGTGTGCTTTAAATGTACGGAGCTGCACATTCAATAAAGCATGTTGTCTTTCATGTTACTTGGCACGTAAGTCACGATTTAAAACCATGTGCCTTTAACGCCTTGCACATGGCAAGGCAGGTCACTAACTAAGTATAACGTATAGTCAGAGAGGCTAGAAATAGTTAGAATATACCAATTCAATTCAACTTAGGGGGGTTGTAGGAACCTTCCATAGACTATGCACTAATATATAAGCAAACATTTAATATAACTTAAATAACTAGCAAATGGCTCTTACACCACCATGTGTATCCAAGTCTGTGGTACTGCATGCCCTAATAGCTAGGGCACTGACCTGTAAACTACATATATGCCCATTCAATCGCTGCCTCCAACTCCATGTAAAATCTCAAGAAAGTCAAATATCCTGCCTGTGTGCCATCTGTTAAAACACTGGAAGTAGTCCTAACACAGCACGGTGCTGATAAAGTGTATTGGCAGAATTCATGTTATACAAAGGTGCTATGGAAAATGAAGGCAGAATTTTTGTTTTCTTTAATTTGCAGAAATATTGAGCAGTTTTCATTTACGAGGCAGGCCACACAGAACTGTTGGGTGGGGCATTTGTGCTAAAAAGGTTTGCCAGCTCTCTAATGGTCCTCATAAACTGAAGCCATTAAAACTTCTTGCCACAGAAGTTTGCAAAGTATAGCGCCCAGGAAGCTGTAATTAAAGTGGCCTCCTGCTGTTCTTAATGACAGCAGGAGGAATTGCCTTGCTTAGTAATTGACTATTTGAGACCTCTCTGATCATCTGTTGTAGAAGTTATAACTTTAGCCTTACAGCCCAAGGAATCTGGGTTCAAATCCTCACCTGATCACTGTCTGCATGTTGCTGTTTTTGGGTTCTTTGATTTTCCTTTCATGTTCAAAGATGTGCATGTTCAGTAAATTGGCACTTCTGGATTGTCCTGTGTGAATGTGAGCAGTGGCACCCTGTGCAGGGCGGGTTTTTGTTTTGCATCGGGTGCTGTCTAGAGAGGATGCAGCTTCTCTCCATCTTAAACTCAATTAGACCAATTCAGAAAATGGATGGATCAAGGATTATTTGGTAATGAAACAAAATTTATTGCCAAAAAGGTAACATGGTTATCTGCAGAAACTGGCTACAGGATCGTTCACCTCTGATTGAACATTTTCTTTAATTCTAAATGATCGTTTTGTTTAAATTTTAATGAATTCTTAGTCTTCTTATTTAGTCCCTGTGGTTATTTGACCATCAAAAGTGGTATTATTATGTGAGCGTGGCTGTATAAGTTAAACTGATTTGTTAGTGTGCTTCATATCATTATCACGTTAAAAGGTCCATTTCTGGTTGAACTTCAACTTTCGGAGAGATGGCCTCACATTCTACTCATGCACACTTTGATATGATATTGAATCCATAGCTGATTCACTGACTACAAGCTGCCCAGGTCCTGTGGCAGCAAAGCAGCCTCAAACCATAACATTTCCACCACCATGCTTCACAGATGGTATGAGGTTCTTCTCCTCTGTTACTATCTTTGATTCATCTAACCAAACAGCACATTGTTCCAGAATGGCTGCTCATTGCCTAGATTTTCGATGGGAAACTTTAGTCTTGCTCTGATGTTCTTCTTGGACAGCAAAGGCTTTTTCCTGGCACACCTCACATGTTGGTCAAATGTTGGCAATCTATTTTCTTATTTTAGATCAATGGACTTTGACACCAACTTTTGCAAGAGTTACCTTCAGATGAAACATTTTGGAGTTCTTGGAGACTTCTTTGACTATCATACGGTCAGCTATTGGGCTGAATTGTCTGGACAGGCCACAAACCAGCACTTGCTTGAAATCTTTTGAAATCCCTTGCCAGACTCACTGATCGGCATTCACAACCTTCTTTTTGGGGCCCTCGGAGAACTATTTTGATCTTGACATGATGACACCACACATCCCAACAGCAAAGAGAACACCAGACCCTCGGTACCTGCAGTTTAAATAAGACAGTCCGGTCCACCTGCACACACCCTAAGGAGCTTCTAACCATTAACACTTGATTCTGCTTTGATGGATCTGAAGTGCCGATAAATGTAGAGGTGTACTTGCTTTCTCTGTGTGACAAATCTGCATTTTTATTAATTCAGATAATCGGAATGTCACTTTTATGTGTCATTTGTTCATGTACTGTATATCACCTTCATCTGTAGGCACTCTTAGCATGAGGATCGAATGTTTGCCTTTTCAATTATATTGAAAAAGTCAACAGCTTCCATGGGGGTGTACTTAAATTTTCACAAAACTGTACATTCCCAAATCCTCCGATTCCAGTTCAGGGTTGCTGGGGGCTGCAGCCTATCCTGGCATCTTAGGGCTAAGGGTTGATGACAAAAATTCAGATATTTTATACTTAAATGGGTGTTTCTGTTTATTAATATGAAGTGGAATCATCCATAACACTTATTTTTAAACTTAAACAAAAGACAGAAAATGCATGGAACTTGTCCGCCCAAGCTTCTTTTTCCACAACAAGGGTTCAGAAATAGCCTGAATGGGCGTGAAGCTGCCCAGTCTTGCTGCAGTGTCAGGGATTTCTGCCAAACACTACGGTGCCTATCGACCTGCCACCTTCTTCACTCTCCACACCCCTCTCCTCAGATGCCTTACTTTTGCTGGTAATGGTGACTTACTCCTCCACGAATGACTGTCTGGCTGCTTTCCTCTAAAACAAATTCTTTTTCTGCTTTTCTCCGTGTTATTTTTGTAATAGTTGCGGGATTCTAGCCAGCTTGTAATTAACTCTTATTATAGTGGTGTAAAACGAAAAAAAAAAAAAGCATGCATCTGTTCCCAGCCATTGGGTGTTCTGGGGATTTTACTTTGAAGCACGTGTGCAGGTGCCCAGCCTGTCACTTTGTGTGTCTGCCAGGTGTTTTCAAAGAGCTGAAATAACCAAATTCAAGTGGGATCAGAGGTGTTCTTCTGGGGGAAGGGAGTGGGCTTCATAGCTAAATGACAGCTGCTCAGCTCAATGTGACAATGACAGATGATGTGGAAGCTGTGCCACTGCAGGATGGCACTAGCAGAGTGTGATGCACCAAAGATAATACAAACCCCCGGAACAAAATATAGCCTCTGTTTTATGTCTTTAATAATTCATAAAATCATGCCAGACAAACTTTACTGTAAGGGCTTCACAGGGTATATCAAGTCTGAAAAATCTGCCAACCATCCACCTATCTTTGGGCCTTACATTGACCCCTTTCTGTGAAATTAGTAATTTGAGATGGCATCTTATATATAAATGTCTAAGCATGGAAGTGTGTGTGTCTGTCTGTCCGTCCCGGAAGTGCAAGGCTGCAGCTTGAAGCTCAAAAAAGCAACTCTGTCACCAAAGTGAAACTGTTGAGAAAAAAGTGAAACTCGCTTAGCCACTAATACACAAGCGAGATGATCACATCGGCAAAATGAAACCTCTGAGGAGAGAGAAATTTGTTTAGCCGCTGATAGAAAACGGAGGCGAGCATGTCAGCAAAACGAAACCACCAAGAAAAGAGAACCGAACTTCTCTTAGTCGCTAATGCATTGCTGATTGAAGTGCCAGAATCCATGGTTTCTAGGAGCCTGGGCTTTTTACAGCATGGGCTTAGACAGATATATGCTATATCTGCGGCCTTCATGCCCCCTTCTTTGAGATGTTCAATGTACTCCTCCAGTTCCTCCCTTTCCTCTGGGGCTCCCTGACAGTTTGAGACTCCCTACGGGAAAGGAAGCGGCGTCTGGCCATCTGCACCCCTGTGGAGCAAAGGGAGACTGACGCTGGCCTTGGGAGTAGGGCACTAAGCCCCGTGGCACTCCGCAGCCGGCGTCTTGGCTCCATTCCCACCACGCGATCAGCCTTCCGTGTTGCATCCACAGTCGGAGATGCGGCTACTCGGTCACCGGAACCGCACGATACCGGGATGCATTCGTTCGCGTCTTTACGGTACAGGCATCACTTACCTGCACCGCCATGATCCTCCAGCCAGAGATTCCAGCGCTGCGCTGCTCCGTCCATTGTTGCAGCGTCTTCTGTGGCGCGATCGACTTCCCCTCCAGCTTGACTATGCAGTCTCGAAGGTCACGTAACATCTGTGAAAATGACTCGGTGAACTGAAGGGAAACCTCCAGGTTGCTCCGAGCCACAAGCACAAACAGAGCATCAGCCGGTGGAGGACCTACCTGTTGATCAGTCCTTCACGCCTACTGCGCAGTGTGGAGCCTGCTTCCACATTTCATGAAGTCCTCCACCGGCTCAGGATGGATGTTCACCGGTCCCGCCTCTGACCAATCATCGACAGGAACACGACACATACTGTCCAATCCCTCGTCCGCCTCGGGGAGGGACTTCCGGTCCTCCGCCATCTTCTTCCTCCACAACCCGATGGGGTGGCGAGCCTCCTTCGAGCACTCCAGCTGCAATGTCCTCCTGACGTCCTCTCCAGTGTCTTCCGGTGCCTACACCACAGCGTCACTCCCCAGATCGGCCCGTCTCGGCCACAATGCAGATCCAGGACATCCTTCCTTGTGAACATAAACTGGGTCCCGCATGACCGGCCTCCTTTGTCGGTCTGCTTCGGGGACACGGACTTACCTCTTGGAAACCGTCTTCCAGAGGGCCCTCACTCCTTGTGCCCATCCGAGATGCCAAGCCGACACATGTTTTATTAAACAAGTGTCCCCAAACACAAGTCCTGCACACACACGGTACCTCCCGCACCAAACACCCTTACTCGGGCCTTTCAATATCCAGCCTTCCTTCACCGCCTCCACTCCTCTCCTCCGAGCTACGTCCACTTCCACCCGACTCCAGCTGACAAATGGAGGGGGGCGGCCCCTTTTAAGTCCACCTGGCTGTGCTCCAGGTGCCTTCAAACAAGCTTCTGCCGGCACTTCCTGGTGTGGTGGAAGTGCCGCACGAGCAACCGGAAGCACTCCAGGTGTCCCTGGTATTTCTTCCGCCAGCACCTCTGGGTGTGGCAGAAGTGCTGACGTCCAGGGCTTCACAGGCGTCTGGGTGCCCCCTGGTGGTGACCATGGGCCCCTGTTGAGCTTCCATGCTCCGTTCCGGTGGTCCCCAAACCATCCAGGGCGGCGCCCTCTTGTGGTCCGAAGGAGGCGTAGTCCCTCTCCTGGTCCTTCCAGGCATCCCGGCTGGGTACCGCCCCCAGCCGCTCGCCACACTATATATTGTAAAAAGGAACAGACTCGACACACGTAAAAAGGTTTGAAGCAGCCACCCGTATAATATTCCTGGCTGCAAATGGCTTTTTGAAAATAGCCCAGAGCTGTTGACAATACCAAGTCCAAAACAGAACTGACGAGGGTTGGAAAAGATGACGGCTTTACGGGATCAGACTGGAAATGATGTAGGGGAACTGGAAGTGATGTCCTTCTGACGTCGGCCTTTGCGCCGGAAGTGACATTCTTCTGGGTGCCGGAACCGGCATCGTCAGCACTGAATCAGATAGGTTTTCCCGCAGCTGGTCTGTAGAGATAACAAGAGAAGGTTTAGTGCACCCCGCCACCCCCTGGCCTGGTGTGGAATTACCTTTGCTTGGTCCATACAACGTCCACCTACTCGCATGTGTGTGTGATTTTATATATATATATATAGTACAGAAATGCTTCTCAACCGAATAGATTCTTCTGCTGTATAATTTGTTGTCTGAAAGTCCTCAGTGTTGGTGTGTCAGAGACAGGATGATGTGCAGCATTGTTCATAATGGCACTTAGCTTTGTTTTCAAAGTGTGTCCTATAACCAAGAATGCCTTGTTAACTAGCTTGTTGATTTGGTGGACTTCTCTTGAAGTGTATAATGTAGAAAATTGCACTAGCCATCAGAAGAGTTGTAGAAGATGTCACTACCCACATTAAAGGAATGAAGTCTCCTAAGAAAAAAAGAGTCTTTTTTCACCCTTTCTTGTAGAGTTCCACCGTGTTAAGAGCCCAGTCCAGGGTGTCAGTGATGTGGACCACCCAGTACTTGTAGCAGTCCACTCTCTGAATAGTAACCAGGTGTAGAGGCTATTTGTAGCGGCAAGAGTTATTAACCAGTTCTTTGGTATTGTGGGCTTCATAGCTAAATGACAGCACATTGTCTGCTCAGCTCAATGTGACAATGAGAGATGATGTGGAAGCTGTGCCACTTTTCTCATTTTTCAAAACTGAAGGGACAGGACAGTTGTGGGCCAGAATTTACTTATTATTTGTCTGATGCCTTTATCCTAGGTGACTTAACAACATATATGGTATAACTGGACACACGTCTTTTGGTTTTCCCCATTGGAACACATCCAGGTCCAGTGACGTGCTCATGGTCACACAGTGACAGTAGAAGAATTTGAACCTGAACACTTAAAGCTCCACTACCCACCACAAATCATGACCTTACTACTTTCTACAAGGAAAAGGTTTGCCACAAATTTTCCATCAAGTTCATTTGGGACAGAATGTTGTGAGAATTTTCAATAACTTTCAGGCTCTGTGCCACATCTTCTTGACACAAGGTGTATAAGGTTTACTTTTTTCATCCCGAGTATATTTCATGTTAGTTTCCAGTTGTCCTTCTGTTTCATACCTGCTCATGTACTTTGGGCTTTTGGACTTCCCCATTGGTTCCTCAGCTTGAATGCCACTCACTGGAGTTGAGTAAAAGACAAACCAAATAGTTGAAAGGCTGACCACCCAACTTCGCCCAGAAAGTAATAGTGGAGTCACTTGAATTGTACCATGTTGACATTTTTACATGATGTGTAAGATTGCTGTTGTAATAATAGACACATTTTGTACATGTATTTTCATTTTTGTATGTTTTTTGGCATATACATTCAGTTTTTGACATCAAAATTTTTTAGTTAATTCTGCGACAGTTCAATGTTTGTTTTTGTGATACAGTTAACTTGTATCATGTGACTTCACTGTCATATTTGGAATTTCATGATTGTTAACACTGTAAATTTGTGCTATTGTCAGTCTATATTATCTGTTTGCGGATGAACAACATCTTGTTTTGTCTAGCATACTTACTGTAACTTATTTTTGTAGATTTGTTTTAGGCTTTTTGACTCTCATTTTTGCCCACGACTTCTGATTAACAGCATAGCCATTTACATTCCAAGTTGCCTGGTTATTTTTCCATGGTTTCGACCCATTTATGTCTTGGGCTTCAACACCGCCTTCTGGACATTTCATTCTCTTAAAATAATCATCAGAATGTTACGAGTGTCTTAACAATTATGCTTTGTCCCATTAGGAGTCACAAAGCTGTTCAAACCATCTACACATAAAGTACTTGAGTGTATGGAATGAAATAATACAGGTCAGATAATAACATCCATCCAATTATTTACTGAAACTATGGGCAGCTGGCAGGAACCACCCTTGGAGAGAGCATCAAACACCCTGCTGGCCTGCCTCCTCACCACTCCAAGCTCGTCGTACATTCAGAGAAGTGTACATGTGTATACCTTTCCTCAGTGAGGGTACATCTTTCATATGGGCGAGGGTACTGAAATGAAACAAACAAAAATGTAGACAGGACCATCCATTTGCCTTTATTGCTCAGCTTGCATCTAAATAAAGCAGATGGTTGATGGATTTGAGGGATCCCTGAGATCCACCTGATATCCCTTTTGTTATGCTAGATCACTAGCAAAAAGATTTTATGACGATATCAAGAGAAAAGGTGCACTCTTAACCAGAACAAAAGTCAATAATTGAGGCATGAGTCAAAACCAGAATGGATCTTAAGCATGAGAAAATTTTAAAAAGAAATAAACAACAAAGAGTTGTGAATCTGCCAACTCATATAGGGAAGTGATCTCAAGGATGACCTTTTAAACCAAAAGTTCCCAAAGTGGTTGATATCGACA
>JANRMT010062815.1:33217441-33355354 GCA_026402145.1 Polypterus bichir lapradei
GCAAAGTATAACAGAGATATCTTTACTTGCAGTCAAGTTGAAGAACAGTCACTCGGACTCCCAGTGTTCCTTTATCTCGATGGGCTAAGGGTCCACTTCTTTTAGTGTCTATGTGGAGGATGATAAACTGCTAGGGTCTGAGTTTGCATTCTGGCGGAGGAGATGACCAGTAATGCAGACATCTGTCCTTGTTTGAGTTCACCACACACAAAATGTGCACAATTGTCTCTTCTCACTTATGGTCAAACCTAAGACTACAGAAATTCATCCCATTCTGCAGCAGCCCCTGGAGACTGTTGCTAGGAATAGGGTGGCCTACTCTGTGCAACTTAGCGTGTTGCCATTGAGACCCTTAGCAGGCCAAGTGGGTGGAGAGTGAAGTGAAGTTAAGATAAATATAAAACACATTGGTATTAACAGTTTGTAACATGGTGCCAAAATCGGAGGCCACAAGTTACTAAATCCAGGTCAGGTTACACTCTCTCCGTCTTATTTTAAACTTTGTTTTAACCTTATAGTATAATCTTATTAATAGCTTTGAAAGTTATTTTGTGGTACTGCTTTGGGTGAAACGCACCATACAAAATAACTGATACCAAGAGAACAAACAAGACAGCATAAAAGTTTGGGGATCCTGGAGGCAACCCCCATATATTTGAAATGAAACAAATGACGTTGAGAAAAAATGTCTTTTCAAATGCGAGTCTAAATTTTGACTGCCCTAAGATGGCGGATCTTTCAGCTTTGAGGACTTTCAGCAGGAAGAGGCGGGTCCAGACAAACACAGGAAGTGACATGAGTGGTGCTAAAGCCGACAATATTATTTTTTGCAGAGGGCGGAGGAGAAGAGACATTATTACACTGCGCCAACCCCTAGAGCAGCGGGTTATTGCCATTACTAGAGTCCTTCAGCTGTCACCTATGCACACGCATGTGACACGATTTCGGTGCAGTACAGGGGGTCCTCAGGTTACGACACAGTTCTGTTCCTACAACAGTGATGTAACCCGAATTTTGGTGTAAGTCGAAACACACTCTAGCCTAAGTAACTTACCTATCTTAACACATTTGCAAAATCATAATCTAGAACATAAAAACAAAAAAAGGAAAAGGACACAAATATACTGTACTGTACACTGTACTGTAGTAACAGAAAAAATGAGTGTAAAAAAAATCTCTTCCTTCTCATGTCTCAATTTTTTAAAGTTTTTATGGGAGTGAGCGTTGTAAACTTGAAACGTTGTATGTCGAAACGTTGTAACCTCAAGACCCCCTGTATATTAAAACAACTGATTCTATTTCATTAGATTGTATCTAACTGGTTTGTGAAGAGCTGCATTATGAAAGACTTCTCACTATGTACTGACCCACATACAGCGGGAGAAATAAGTACTGAATGTGTCAACGTTTTTCTCAGAAAATATATTTCTAATGGGGCTATTGACATGAAATTTTCACCACAAGTCGGTAACAACTCAAGTAATCCACACATACAATTAAATCAAAACAAATAAATCCATACATTATGTGTAGTAAAAATTTCATGTCAATAGCCCCATTAGAAATATATTTCCTGAGAAAAACGTTGACACGTTCAATACTTACTTTCCCTGCTGTAAAAGATGCCACATACGTAAAGTAAATTGTGATTTTTGTAAAGCACTTTGTGATTGGGTACGCTGAGGAAGCTGTGATATATTAGAAGAGATTTATCAGCTGATTAAATTGAGTAGCGTGGTGCAGAAGATTCAAAATGTAGCGGCACATCTGGAGTTCAACCATCCGAGGCGGACAACCGTCATTCCTCTTTTCAGATCATTATGTCAGCTCCCTGTAGCAGCACATATTAAGTTCAAATTCTTGATGTCTGCCTACAGAGAAGTCAATGGGTCATCAACTGTATATGTGGAGACACTCGTGAGGTCCTGTGCTCCTTCTCAACCGCTCAGGTCTGCCGATGAATGGTGTCTGATGGTGCCACATCTGCATGGTATCAAATCTCAGTTCTGATTCTTTTCACGTGTAGTTCCTAGCTGGTGGAATCGGTTGCTTGCCTTTATTCGAAATTTTGACTCCCTCGATGTCTCTAAGAAGTGTTTGAAGACCCTCTTGTTTGTTTAAAGTCTGCCTGTTAAATTTTCTAAGCTAGGAATTGTAATTATCTTGTGTTTTGTTTTGTGCTCCTCACTTGAGATGATTAATTTCGTAAACTTATCCTGTAGAACTTGTTTCCAAACTCTTTTGTATGTCACTTTGGATAAAAGTGTCTGCTAAGTAAACAATAGCTCTGTAGTCGGTGGTTTAGATATCAGCCTGGTTCCTACCCAATGTGTTGTTTGAACATTTGCTCCATCTTGTCTAAGTGGGTTATCTGTGGGTACTCCGGTTTCTTCACACATCTGAAAAGCGTTCAGGTTACCCCTAATGGACAATCTGATCTGACCTGACAGAAAATTGAATTTTTTTCACCTTGTGGTGGAATAACTCCAAATCTAGATTTCAGTCCTGGCCGGCCCTCTAATACTGCTGGGATAGGACTAGGAGGGTTCCGAGATGGGAGTGCCCACCGTGAAAGGTACATATTAAATGAAAATTAATGACTTTGCGTCGCACTTTGTGACAGCATGCAAAAAGAAATGTTCCATACATTTGTTTTCTTAGTCAGCTTTTTCCAGTGCAGGGTTGTCCGCAAAACGAACCACAAGCTGCGACATACACTTAGCCGTTTTGTGTAGTATGGTGGGAAAGAAACGTTACAGGACAGAGGGTTAGCCCAGATCACCAAAAAATGCACCCGAATCATAGACATGTTTTATTTTCAGTACAAAAACAACAAATCCATCCATCCATTATCCAACCCTCTATATCCTAACACAGGGTCACGGGGGTCTGCTGGAGCCAAAAACAGCAAATTACGCCACAAATTGCATATTCCATTTAATCCTTGTCTGTTTTTTAATCACCGAATGACATTAATGCACAGGTGGCATGGTGGTGCAGTGGTAGCGCTGCTGCTTCCCAGTAAGGAGACCTGGGTTCACTTCCTGGGTCCTCCCTGCGTGTAGTTTACATTTTCTCCCCGTGTCTGCATGGGTTTCCTCCAGGTGCTCTGGTTTCCCCCCACAGTCCAAAGACAGACATGCAGGTTAGGTGCATTGGCGATTCTAAATTGTCCCGTGTGTGTGTGTGTGTGTGTGCCCTGTGGTAGGCTGGCGCCCTGCCCGGGATTTGTTCCTGCCTTGCGCCCTGTACTGGCTGGGATTGGTTCCAGCAGACCCCTGTGACCCTGTGTTAGGATATAGCGGGTTGGATACTGACTGACTGACTGACATTAATGCACTGTAGCTGTTGTACGATTTCTTTTTATTGTAACTGTGTCAATGTTGGTGAATAAAATTAATAATTCAATTTACAGTGAATTCATAAAAATTGAGACCTCCTCAACTTCTGCACAGTTATTATTGTGTTGTAGATTTCATTTTAAATGGATAAATTTGCCTTTTTGCCCATCGTTCAGCATTCAATACCCCATAATGAGAAAGTGAAAACATGTTACAGAAAGGTTTACAAATTTATTCAAAATGAAAAGCTGAAATTTTCCAATTCATATAAATATTCAGATCCTTAATGGAGTACTTTGTAGAAGCCCATCCAGCAACATTTCCAGCTTTGAGTCGTCTTGGGTAAGTCTCCACAAGCTTTGCATTCCTGGATTGGGGCAGTTTATCCTATTCCTCTATTAGACTGAATGGGAAATGTCTATAAACTGGCGTCTTCAGGTCTCTCCACAGATGCTTTATTTAGTTTTGGTCTGGATTTGGCTGGGCCACTTCAGGTCCATCACAGGCCACGTCGACATTGTCTTGGCTGTATGCTTCAGCTCATTATCCTGCTGAAACTAAACCACCACTATGGTCTGAGGTCCTGTGCACTCTGGCAGAGGGTTTCTTCAAGGACCTCTCTGTATTTGGTAACAATCACTCTTTCCTCAATTCTGATTGGTCTCCATGCCCCTACACCCCCAATAGCATGTTGCTGCCACCACCATGCTTCATTACAGGGATGATGTTATGCAGGTGACAAAAACTGCCTGGTCTTCACCAGACATTGTTCTTGGAGTTCGACCCAAAGAGTTCAATTTTTTATCACATCAGACCATACAATCTTTTTTTTTTTCTCATCTTCTCAGAATCCTTTAGATTGTCTAATGCCTTATATACAAGTGTAGTTGCTGGTGAATAAGGTAGGATCAAGCATGAGCTAAACGTGCACCAAAAGAAATCTCTCAGTCCAAAAAAGTTTATTTCTAAAAGGTTTAGTGAAATTTCAAAGCAAACAGTCCACACAAGAATAGAAAAAGGTTGTTACACACATAGAATAAAAGGTAAAAATGTTACTTCTTGTTAAACTTCAATTGTTTCTACAATTAAGGATGAGTTATTTCTCTATGCTTCACTTCACATTCAGTATGTTCTAAATGTACGCCACTGCACATACAACTGAGCACGTTAAGTTACAGTTTGAAACTGTGTGCCCTCCATGCCTTACAAGACAGGTCACTAAATGAGACTGATCTGCAATCAGAGGGACAAGAAATAGAATATTCCATTTCAATTCGGCTTATGGGGGTTATAAGAATCTCCCATAAACTATGCACTAATTTATAGGCATTTAACATAACTAAGAAAATACTTCTATCATCTTAACATTACCTAAAAAACTAACAAATGGTTGATGGAGTGCTGCTCAGATGGTCACCCTTCCAGCAGGTTCTTCCATCCCAGCAGAGGACTTCTGAAGCCAGTACCATGCTTCATTGTAGGGATGGCATTAGGCAGGTGATGAGCAGTGCCTGGTCTTTACCAGATATACTGCTTGGAGCTCTACTCAAAGTCTCACAGTTTTGTCTCATTAGACCAGACAATCATTATCCTCATGCTATCAGAGTCCTTTTCAACTCTCATTTCCTTTTACTCGGGTATGGGTTCTGTTTAGTCACTTTACATAAACGCCTGATTGGTGAAGGACTGCTGGTGTGGTCCTCCTTCTGACAGGTTCTCCCATCTCAGCACAAGACCTTTGAAGCTTTGCTAAAAGTTAACATTGGGTTCTTGGTCACCTCCCTGAACAAGGCCCTTCTTTCTTGGTTTGGCCAGATGACCAGCTCTAGGAAGAGCTCTGCTGGTTCCAAACTTCTTCCATTCCATAATTATCAAGGCCACTGAACTCTTAGGAACACTCAAAAGCATTAGAAATGGTTTTATCCCCTTGTTCTGATATATGCCTCACCACAATTTGATCATGGATATCTACAGAGAGTTCCTTGGATTTCATGGCTTGGTTTTTGTCCTGACCTGCACTGTGAATTGTGGGACCTTCTATACACAGGTGTGTGGCTTTCTAAACTGTCCAATCAAATCGGTTTGCCGCAGATGGACTCCAGTGAAGTTCTAGACACAAGGAGAACTAAAGCAAAATGGATGCCGCTGACCACAACCTGGACTGCCACAGCAAAGGCCCCGAAAACTTAAAAAAATGTTAGTTTTTTTTTTTTTTTTTTTTGCTTTGTAATGAACCTTTCTGAAAACATATATGTTCACTTTGTTATGATGGGTTATTTAGAGTAGACTGATCGGCAAAAATGGAAAACTTAACCATCTAAAATGAAGTCTAGAACACAATTGAGTGTGCAGAAAGTGAAGGGTTCTGAATACTTTATGAATTCACTTTTTTTTTCCTAAATTCCTATATGAAAAGAAATTTTTTTAAATATTATTAAACAGTTGCAGGTTTAATGATTTGAATGTATATTGATCCACAAAGTGAGCAGGACCTGAGCTTCAACTCCTGGTTGTGTAAATAATGTCTTATTAATTTTTTTATGGAGCATTCTGCATACTTCGTTGAATAAGTGTATTTCCACTATGAAAGCCACTCTACCAAAATATTTTGGATTGAACTGAACCTGTAAACTTGTCAGCAGCCATACCACCTGCACTTCAGAACAGGTCATCCACCTGAATCTAAGCGTGTTTGGGCCCAGCCAGTACTTGGATTTGAGACCATCTAGGAAAGCCTTGTCTTGCTGCTGGAAAAGGTGTTGGTGAGGCCAGCAGGGGGCGCTTACCCTCTGGTCTGTGTGGGGATCCCAATGCCCCAGTGCAGTGACGGGGACACTGAGCTGTGAAAATGGCACCATCCTTCAGGTGAGATGTAAAATTAAGGTCCTGACTTCTCTGTGGTCATAAAAGATCCCTGGGCATCCTTCGTAAAGAGCAGGGTGTATCCCAATGTCCTGGTTAAATTGCCCTTCATGGCCTGGTCATTCCGGCCCCCTAATCATCCCCTGTCTCTAATTGGCTATCTCCATCACCACATAATAGCTCAGGTTTGGTGAGTGTATGGATGCAAAAATGTCTGACGTTGCATCATTCAGGTGGATACTACACATAAGTGGTGGCTGAAGTGACTCCCTACTCACTAAAGCACTTTGAGTAGTTAGAAAAGTTATATATAAATGTAAAGAATTATTATTTATTATTATTATTATTAAAATGTCTAAGGTCAACTATGACCTCTTGCATTGTGTTCTCCCAATGGTTTAAACACAGTGGGCAACAGACGTCACCAAAAAAACAAGAGAGCAGACTCGAAGGTTTGAACAATTGAGTTAATTACTCTACCCCACAGTGCATTTTGGAGCTCTCTCAAAATGAAGCAGGTTAGAAAATGAAGGGATGAACAAAGTTACTCCCTAAATTGTTCCCTTCTCTGTGAGTGAGGCCATGCAGTAGAAACGCCTGGTTCTTTGTACCTGAACAATAATTTGGTTGGTGAAGGGCAACCCGAGTTGGCTAGCCTCCAAAGCAGTGCCGAGCCTGGCTGATTTACACTGAAGCCCACCCTAGCTAACAGTAGGGTGCTGATATGAACAATACGCACACACTTCCAAGTCAAATATTCTGACAGCAGCATGCCACTATCTGTCAGTCCTCTGCAATCATGACGGGCCGGACCAAAGTTCACCACTTGTGTTCCTTTGATCTCCCCTGCTTTTCTTAGGTATCGGTTGGACTTTGCTTTTTATTAATAAACAGCTGATATTGGCTTTCAGCTCTTTAGGGGTTCAGCTGTCGTCTGCATTGCAAGGGTGAGGGAGGTGGCTGTCGCAGAGCTGGAAAATGGCTGCGGATTCCTGTCATAGAATGGCTCGAGTTACCGGAAATGGCAAGTATTTTTAGACGACAGTGTTTATTTAGTGCAGTTCGGGCAGAGGGGTCTCATGGCTGAGGTGGCAGGTTGCTCTAAGTTGCTCTAAGTGAATGGGATGCTTAAGAGAACCATGGAAGCCTGAATATGACAGAGAGCTGTGAGAATGACAGGTAGAGTAGTACGACCCACAAGTGGATGAGTGCTGCACTGTAAGAGACAGCTTTGTAGATTCAGTCCTCATTGATTCACCATAGAACTGTAAGCTTTTAGGGTTGTATTATCTGATAGTGCATCATGCCCTGTAGGTTCCATTTTAAAATGCCTTTACTAGCTCTATTGTTTTCTTAAAATTGATAGAAAACACTTAACTTTAGAATACAATTTTGTGTGCAAATGCATATATGCCATGTTAGTGAAGAAATAACTTTGATTTGAACACTACCACCCTTGGCTTCCCCATATTTTTCTGCTTCTAGATCGGGGTGCCCAATGCGTCAATCGCGATCGTCTGGTAGATTGGAAAGGGAGTGCAGGTAGATCGCGTTGCATTCAAAAAAATTTTTTTTAAATGTTAGTCTATTATATACCCTCCCTATGGCATTTGCCACTTGATTGACATACAGGGCGGCCAGTCTGAGATCTCATTTCTTCTAACACACTGGTCATCCCACACACACGATCAAACGTGTGAGCTACTGCAAAACTCCGGCTATTTAAGTGATCTAGTTAGCCTTCCAATTTATATCGACTAAAGAAGGGATTTAAAAAAAATATATTATTTATTGGCTGGATGTGGAATTGGAAGAGGATTTTTTTCTCTCACAATGTCACCATTGAAGTGCGTTTGTCTGATCTGTCAATCTATCATTGCTATTCCAAAGAGGGAAAATGTGGAAAGGCACTTTCGAACTGTTCATAAAAACTAAGAAACTGAATTCCTTCTGAAAGCGATCTGAGAAAGAGAAAGGAGAGGAAACTAAAATCGCAGTTGAGACGCAATGGAAGGCGTGTGTGCAACTTGACAGCATACGCCACACAGTGCAGATTGAAAATTGTCTGTCAGACGTTATCTAATGGAAAAAAATGGAAATATATCATTTTTAATGTAGGTAGATGACCTGGTCATTTTAAAAATAGCTCGCAAGCCGAAAAAGTTTGGGCACCCCTATTCTAAATGCTCACTTCATTTGTCTGTTCTCCAGCAGAGGTTATTTGTGATAGGGACAATCACTGCTAAGGTTGCCCTCGCCTCTCACTGCAAATCTCCTGACTCCTTTCCTTGTTCTGTCTGGAAAGTCTCCATTTTTTAATCTGATCCTATTAGAATTGTCAGTGGTAAGGATAAAAATGGGGCATCTGGCTTTTCCACCTTAATAAAAGGATACGTGTCAGTGTGTCTGATTGCTTTCTTTCTTTCGTTCCAAGAGATGGCACATCACAAACATTCATTGCAGTTGTCATTCCAACAGATGACACATCACAAACACTTAACATGGCTTTTACGAATTCCATACCAAATGACATATGACAGAGATATAGTGCACTGCAAACATTAACGCTGATGTCAAGGTTGACTACTTAGATTTCAACCTGTCTTAGATGGGTAGCATGGCCAGTACATTGATAAACAGGCTGATACAGTACTCTTGGTCCAAGCATGGCTGCCCCCTAGTCCTGACCATCACCCTACTCGCTAGCTTTTCTTATTCTTAAAGTGGTCAGTGCTGTGCTTTTCTCTCACAAGCCCCTTTGTTCGTTTTCTTGTTCATTTTTAATGTTCATATAACATGGCTGGGTTGGGTTGTAATATACAGTAGGCTGCTGATCACCAAGCACTAGCTTCTGTTTTATTATAATTTTTGTTAAAGTGGATTATGTTTCCCTTTAAAGAGCTGGCTTTTGTATTTCAATACAAATTTGATCATCAACAAGGATTCCAGTTGTAAAAATATGATTTTACACTTGCGACCTGCAAGTCACTTTGGATATATCAGTTATCAAAGTAAGTAAATGTTATAAGTAGGGTGCCCATTAGACTTTAGTGAACTCTTATAATGATTGTGTTCACAAGGATGCAGTTGCAATATCACGTCAGCCAATAATTTTATTATTGCTTGTCACAGATTGTGTGTTGGCTTTATAAACTGAACAGAATGAGTTTCTGTCATGCAGGTTCACAGTTAGTTGCGAAAACATGTTGTGTAACTACATGAGGATCACTTATTCTAAAGATATGTGAATGGCTGAATGGCCCACAAGGGCATTAAACTCCAGTGGCCAGACTTGGCAACGGTGGCCATTTGGGTAATGCAGATGTTGTTATGAAATAGGGAAATTAGATCGTTCATCCTGTTGCTGCATCTGTTAAGATATTACACTAAAGACTCATTTTTGCATGTAACATTTCACAAGGGGAAAGCAAAACGTCAGGCTGCGCTTCCACCCACAGATGTGTGAATGAGAACCCATTAATATCCCTTCTCATACTTAAAGAAGGCTGGCATTGATTTCCAGCTCTTATGCCTCAGGTGAAGGCTTGTCAAATTACCTTAATGTGGTGCGTGATGCCACTGAATCAGGAGTTCTTGAATGAGAGCGCAGAAATGGGAGCGAAGCCAGTGTATGACATGTACACCCAGCTGGGCTCATCTCTCTCCAAGTTTATTGGCAATGCTTAACAAGAAGGGAAATGTGTGCCTGGCCCGACAAAGTCCTGTGACAGTGCTGGTGTCAGGTAGGAAAGGTGAGCGGGGCCGTCTCTATTGTGGTCATCTCTCTGAGAATACTTTCTTTACTTTGTGTGGTGGGCTTTTTCTCCACATTTGGTACATTTAAGTACTAAGGTTTTGACATACATGCCTAAGTGCTAAGTGACTAAACCCATTTCTCCAGGTAAAAAACACTAAACACAATTGCTTTCCACTTGTTCTTCTCGTAACTAATTTTACTGTGCTCCACAAATGACCCATTTTGCACCAGACCCCTCCTGTCTCTTATTGCCTAAAGTTGATGACATGATTAATTTTGCATTAATATTTTTGTTTGCCACTGTCTTCTCAATTGTTCAGATTCGCCCTTCGACTAATGATCCAGTAAGCGATAGTTAATTAAAGAGGGCAATAAATGTACACATCTGCTAAATGGCCCATGTTGCAAACAATATAATAAAACAACAACAACATTTATTTATTTAGCACATTTTCATTCATATGGTGTAGCTCAAAGTGCTTTACAAGATGAAGAAAGAAAAGTTTATATGAAAAAAAACCATAATATAATCTTCCTATATAATACGCTACCGTGGCTGTCCGTTTGTCTGACCAGGATTTTAAATCACCTGTAGCTCGCAAACCGTTTGACCTATTGACCTGAACTTTGGTACACATATACTACATGACGTCTACTATCCGCTTTCGGGATGATGATTGACCTCCAAGGTTATCCCTCTTTTTTTAACTCTCGGTAGCAGCCAGCAGGGTGGCCGTGTGGCGCATATGTTTGGATGCCATTCTCATCCCTACCGCCTTCGCTGTCACTTCTTCTACCTCTTCATATCTTAAATCATTCTTGAGGCAGAATGAAGACTTAAGTGCCAGCTTAAGTGAAAAATGAAAGAAAACGTACTAAGTAATTGCAACACAAACACCGACTTAATCAGTTTTAATCGTCAGCATCGCAAAAAGATGCCGACGGAAGAAGAGAAGAAGTGGGCCGCTAGGGTGGAGAAAAGAAGAGCTGCTCAGGAACCAGCAAGCGCATCAACCTTTGAGCAAACGAATGCTAAACAGAGACAGAGAAAGAGGATGAAAACTAGGAACGCTCAAATCAAGTGTATTCACTGCATGTTGTTATGCAGTGTGCCGTTACTGATATGATATACAGTATACTGTAATATAATATAGCCACCCGTGACTCTGATTTGGATTAGGTGGGTTTGATAATGTATGTATGTCTATCTATCTCTATCTATCTAATCACTCACTCAGTCATCAACAAAAATGCAATTTCCCATTTAGTTAAAAAACAGAAATTTTGCAGGATCCTACTTTTAGGTCAGTAGGTATCTGTTAAGAATGTACATTTCAATGATCAATATATAAAGATGACCCCTCCCATAAAAAAAAAACAACTAAATACCCCAAAATCTCAAAAAACACTGGATGAATTTGATTAATATTTTGTGACGTTATAGAATAAAGAAAATTAGTTGACATGTGTTTGTTTTATTTGTCGATAGACAGACATGATCACATTGTGAAATGCAAATAGAAAATTTGGTGACGCTCAAGGAAGATGAAAATCTCAATGGTCAGCAAGCATTTTTTTTTTGCTGTTGACAGCCAGCACTCTTGATGTGTACCGACTCTCTTGTTGGTTATCCATTCCACTCCGTTGACCTCCAGACCCTAGTTGTAGCACTGAAAACTACAAGAGGGACCAGACTTTCCCACCCTTCAGTCACAGTGCTTAAAACATAAGAATAAGCCTCTCCCCCTCCCAATCTTAGAGGGCTTATCTGCAAACTCCAACGGATGCTGTCCTGTAATCTGCTCCTCTTCATGCTTAAATTGTAAAATACCTCTGTATCAGTCTTGGATTGTGGAGCTTGAATTTCTAATGGTACTTCTGATGCACCCGATTAACTGGTGGCACAATAAATGATGCCCATTGTCTTATGCAAGTTCTTGGATGAAGCCAGATAACACTGCTACTGTATTATAATATAATATATGCTAGATAATTACTGGGATAGGCTCTGTCTGTCTTGAGAGAAGATGGGTGGGTGGATGGATGGATGGATAGTATGATATAATATAATGGCAAAAGAGTCCTGGGTTTGAATCCCTGCCTGGGCACCATCTGTGTACAATTTGCACATTCTGACCATGTCTGTGTTTGCTTTGTGTGGGTGCTTCAGAATTCCTCATGCATCCCAAAGACATAAGTATATTTTAGGTTAAATAGCAGCTCTAAACTGGCCTGGTGTAAGTAAGTGTGTATGTGTGTGTGTGCTGGTATGTATTCCTGAGCTGGTATGGTTTGGGTTGTTTTCTGTGGTGCACAAGATAAGCTGCTGCTCTCTTAATTTAATATGAAATAATATTGTCTACTTTTTCTGTTGTGTGGGTAGATGGTGTTTACTTTTGCAGCAAAAGTGAGATCCTGACCTTGCAAAGGTAGAGGATCCATCATAGGGCAAGAAAATGTATGCACTTACAGCCTCATACCTAAGTTACACCAACAAACCTGAGTACCTTAAATAAATCCATTAGTATGGGAAAAAAAAATCAGAGAAGTAATACTGCACTAGGAACTGAAGCTCTTTGAAATGGCAACAGTCTTTACTTAGCCACTGGTCCACATGTTATATCCTCATTTGGTCATTTTCCAAACCCACTTCATTCTGCACAGGTTAGTAGGAGCCAAGTCGATCTCTGTAGCACCTGTACAAGGCAGAAACACATCCGGATAAGATAATATAATATAATATAATATAAGTTCACTAGCTTATCCAAGCATAGTCCAAACAGAGTTGTTTGTGTGATGATGAGTGTAAGCATGCTAGACAATATATATTGTATAAGAGATGAGAAACAGAGATGGAAGTATATAAATATTTAGTTTAAGAAGAAGGTTTATAGAGAAGTCTGCTGCCTCGCTGGTGTCAACAGTTTTACCTTTCCCGGTCTTTCCCAATGAAACATTGCTGTACATTTGTCACTTGTTCATGACACATTTTTTGTCAAAGAGCGGAGTTTTCAAAATTTCAGTAACTTAAAATGTCCCTTAGACATCCTTTTTGATGACTGCATGGTTGATGTAGTTTGTGCGTGTTTTAAATTGCTTATTATTATCCACTCTTCCATTGTCAAACTGTTACATTATTTCTAGTGTCATGGGGAGTTAAAGTCCATCCCAGTAGTATCAGAGCCAAGCTGGAACCCGCCATAGACAAAGCACATTACAGTAAACTAGATAGATAGATGGATAGATAGACAAATACTTTATTAATCCCAAGGGGAAATTCACATACTCCAGCAGCAGCATACCGATAAAAAACAATATTAAATTAAAGAGTGATAAAAATGCAACTATAACTGACAATAACTTTGTTTAACATTAACGTTTACCCCCCCGGGTGGAATTGAAGAGTCGCATAGTGTGGGGGAGGAACGATCTCCTCAGTCTGTCAGTGGAGCAGGACGGTGACAGCAGTCTGTCGCTGAAGCTGCTTCTTTGTCTGGAGATGATCCTGTTCAGTGGATGCAGTGGATTCTCCATGATTGACAGGAGCCTGCTCAGCACCCGTCACTCTGCCGCGGATGTCAAACTGTCCAGCTCCGTGTCTACAATAGAGCCTGACTTCCTCACCAGTTTGTCCAGGCGTGAGGCGTCCCTCTTCTTTATGCTGCCTCCCCAGCACACCACTGTGTAGAAGAGAGTGCTCGCCAAAACCGTCTGATAGAACATCTGCAGCATATTATTGCAGATGTTGAAGGATGCCAGCCTTCTAAGGAAGTATAGTTGGCTCTGTCTTCTCTTGCACAGAGCATCAGTATTGGCAGTCCAGTCCAGTTTATCATCCAGCTGCACTCCCAGGTATTTATAGGTCTGCACCCTCTGCACACAGTCGCCTCTAATGATCACGGGGTCCATGAGGGGCCTGGGCCTCCTAAAATCCACCACCAGCTACTTGGTTTTGCTGGTGTTCAGTTGTAGGTGGGTTAACAAAGTATTAAACTGTATTGTTGGACAGGTGTGTAGTGCTGTAGTGCACATAATTCATTTCACTTCATGGGGGCTGGAGACAATCATTTGAAGCACTGGGTGCAATGCAGGCATCAGCCCTGTACAAGATGCCAGGACATCAAAAGGTACACTCAAACTATAATATAACTGCTAACCCTCTGCTCTGACCTCCTAAGGTCATGCAAACAGACAGTTTCCCCTCTGGGATTAATACAGTATACCAAATACCAAAAAACATTATATTATACTTTAGAAAACACAAGGATGAATATTAGACTAGCTGCTTTTGAACTGTTTAATATACAAATGATAAACAAAGCAGAAACAAGAGGCGGTAGGATGCCTAATTGCCTTTGCAGCTTCAGTGAAGTCATATTGCTGTCTTCATTTGCCATTCTTGGTAGCATTCTGAAGACGGGATCACAGAAGATTGTAAAGGGGTGACGTAATTTGGATCAAAGACAAGAATTCCTCTACACTGAATGCTGGCCTTAGTACTAATTAAATTTGGGCATGGCCCTGGCTTCAAACAAAAGTATGGAATTGAGCCACAAGTAAGTATAATGCTACAAAAAAGGTTAAGAGACATACAAAACAACCTAAAAACTGATCCCAAATGATAGACTGCAGCTGAGAACACTGATTGATCTCAGTTGTTCAGACTGAGCTTTAAAAGTTACACTAAGCTGTGTAGCTGTGTCTATTATGAGAGATAATCCATTGTAAAGATGATGATGATGGAAAGGACCCTTGTGTTTCAGTGAATCGCAGACTAGGCTGTCAGCCTATATATGGATCACACTACAATCGATCATTCCATCCATCCACTTTATTAAGACCCCTTATGCTAGCCAAACGTAATAATGGGAGAAATGGGTACAAGACCACCAGTATATGACACAGCACACGGAGGCATTTGTAAGTACATTACTCATCAAAAACACTCTGTGACAACATATTAAAGAAAGATGAACTATGTTTAAAATATTTGTGAAAAATTCATACTCTGATATTTGCTACACTGTATTAGTGGTTCTCTCATACTTACTGTCTTCAAATTATCCATCATGTTCATTAGACATCCAAAGGCTGGCCATATTTTTAAAGGTATAAGTGGACAATGTTGCAGTATATAATATATAAATATATATATATATATATATACTAGCAAAATACCCGCGCTTCGCAGCGGCGAAGTACTGCCTTAAAATTTTTATTAAGAAGAAAATTTAACCTTTTTAAACTGAGGGAAAATATGCCAATAATTATTTGTTAAGGATCTCTTTGTATACCATGTTGTCAGTTCGGCCCTCCGGTTGTAATATGACCAAGCTGTGCGCTGAGCTTACTCATGAGCATGTAATTTACAGTTGGCCATGTGAACAGTAATCTTGTCTCAAATCTCACAGCTTGGATTGCTGCTGTCATAATCGGTTTGAGTTTTATGGTTTGTTTCAATTACGATAGTATTTGCAGGATTTGTTGTGTTGAAGTGACATTCGGCATCTGTCAAGCATTGTAAGCACACAACCGGTTTCATCGATAAAATCACATCCAGCTTTTGAGAGTTTAAAAACTCATAAACATCAAAGTGTCCACTACTGAAATCGTCACCTGTGAATCTAAGATGTTTAAGAGGCATTGGCGGTTGTCGAAAGGTGTAAAATATTTGGCCATTTCGGTACACTTGAAAGCGACAACCGAACAATTCAGCAGCACCCATCAACTCACATGCAGAGCCATAGGTGAAGGGCTTAAGCATTTCACTCTTCTAGTGCTCCTGTGTAGTATAATTATCTCCTGTACCGTCATCAGTCCACACCTTGAACCTGTCCCAGTCATTCAATACATAAGACACAATGTTCCTCCGGATATCAAGAGTGAGCCTGATATGGCCGTGCAATATGTAACAAAGAGAATGGAAAAGGTAGGTGCCATCTCCGGGCATGGAAACCACTCAGTAAGTGACAGTTCTTTGATCGATAGTGATCACCTCGTTAGACATGGTAATGGGGGTTGGAATGATAAAGGAAATGGGTACCTGAGCAATGTAAAGTAAGTCTAAAATACCTATACAATAACTATAATTGTAATAAACAAACAATAAAACAGCGGAGAAGCCGTGGATTAAACAAAAAGGCTGTAGTTATCAGTAGGGAGACGTGAATCCCGTGGCGAAGCAAGGAAGGGAATGTAGAGACCGGAGCGACGGATGGTCTTATATAGGCAGGCAGCCAACAACGTGGGAGGCGTTGGGATGGGGGACCCAACGCCACCTCACACAGTGACTGAGCTGCAGGCTATGGACGTATATATGTACGTAAGTAGGATTCAGTTAGCGTTGGGAACCCATGTACCAAATTTCTTGAAGATGGGCCCATAAGTAACAAAGACTGTTGAAAAGTTCAATATGGTGGCCGACAGTGGCATCATACCACCGAAATAAGTACGTACATTGGTTTCGGTTAGTGCAGGGAAGCCGCCTATAAAATTTCGAGAAGATCGGGCCATAAATAAGAAAGTTCAACATGGCGGACGTTGTTGACCATTATGACCATTACGCGTAGAATTTCGAAATGAAACCTGCTTAACTTTTGTAAGTAAGCTGTAAGGAATGAGCCTGCCAAATTTCACCCTTCTACCTACACGGGAAGTTGGAGAATTAGTGACGTTGGAAAGTTCAATATGGCGGCCAACAGTGGTGTCATACCAACGAAATAAGTACGTACATCGGTTTCCGTTAAAAGTTTAATATGGCGGCCGACAGTGGCATCATACCACCGAAATAAGTACCAAATTTCAGCCTTCTACCTACACGGGAAGTTGGAGAATTTGTGACGTTTGGAAAATTCAATATGGCGGCCGACAGTGGCGTCATACTACCGAAATAAGTACGTACATCGGTTTTGGTTAGCGCAGGGAAACCACCTACCAAATTTCGTGAAGACGGGGTCATTCTTCTACCTACATGGGAAGTTGGAAAATTGGTGACGTTGGAAAGTTCAATATGGCGGCCGACAGTGCCGTCATACCATCGAAATAAGTAAGTACATCGGTTTCGGTTAGCGCAGAGAAGCCGCCTACCAAATTTCGTGAAGATGGGGCCATAAATAAGAAAGTTCAACATGGCGGACGTTGTCGACCGTTATGACCGTTACGTGTAGAATTTCGAAATGAAACCTGCTTAACTTTTGTAAGTAAGCTGTAAGGAATGAGCCTGCCAAATTTCAGCCTTCTACCTACATGGGAAGTTGGAGAATTAGTGATGAGTCAGTCAGTCAGTCAGTCAGTGAGTGAGGGCTTTGCCTTTTATTAGTATAGATATATACACAATAGGAAAACCCAGTACTCCAAAATTTTAAAAATGCATTGATTGATTTGAGTGAAATTTGAGGATTAGCTGTCATGTTTTCTTTTTTAATTTATTTATAATAATGCTGTAGCAAGTGGCCTATTTTAGCAAACCAGCAGGCAGTGCAGCACAGTTGTTAAGGCATATATATATTATAATATAACCAGCTGTGTAAACCCCGTGCTGCTGTAAAAAGCTCGGGTCCTAGAAGCTATTGAAATCGTCAGAAAAAATGGAACTGTAGAGATGACAGGTAATTGAAAGGACCTACTCTGGGCGTCTCTCTCCTAGGAGGTTTCGTTTTGCCGACATGCTCGTCTTGCTTGTGCATTAGCGACGGGAGGAAAAATAAAAGGGATACCGTTATGCCGATGTTAGCGGCTAAGTGACTTTGTCTTTCTTGTGAGGTTTCGTTTTGCTGACGTGCTGGACTTCAAACCCTGTGGTTGTGGTTTCAAATCCTTCTACTGTCACTGTGAGACTATGAGCAAGTCACTTCACCTGCCTGTGTTCCAGTTGGAAAAAAGAAAAGAAATGTAACCAGTTGTGTTTCAAATGTTGTAAGTTGCTTTGGATAAAGGCATCAGCCAAATAAATAAATGTAAACTCCATGTTCGCTTTTTTGGCTTGGCACTGAGAACTGATCGCGGAGATAAATAGGGCTGACAACTAATGAAGAAGAGGAGGTGTCCTGCACAGGAAACAGAGACTGGGTGATGTACTGCATGGAAAATGAGCTGTGAAGTGGATGAAGAAGAGTTAAGCAAACCTCACATATGATGTGGTTGGTAACAGCACTGTAACTCTGGGCTGCATGCCATGTGCTGTGGATGTAAGTGACCATAGGTGTTGCTTCGCTACAAGCAAAAGTTTACATGCTAGCGAAGCTCAATGAACAGGTCCACCGTGACCTCAAGAGAGAGGGGCTGGCCATTGTAGATAGTTCACGATGGCTTATTTTTATCCATTCTCTTCTGTACAAACCTTACTTCTCTTCTAATTTGAACATCACTCCTGCACAAAAAGTTCTTCCCTTGGTTTTCTCGTTTCTTACACCCACAAATAGGTCGTTACAATACATTTACAGGGAAAAAGCCAAACACAGTACTGACATTTATCCCACACACACTTCTCACCAAGTCCCCCACCCGTACTTATTCTAATATACATTCTCATTTTGTGAAATGTCCATTACCATCCTCTGAAATACTTTACATCCGTAGCCATTTCTGTAGACTTTATTTTCACTACCCCCAATACCCCATTCCTGATATTTTAAGAAGCCTCCAAAACATTACTATCAGTTAGTTATTTTCTTCCACTTCAAACAGTATGGACATAACTCTGAAATTAAAAATGTTCAATTCATTGCATTGGCCGCCTAAATGTGCAGCCAGTAAATATAATTTCTGTCTGTAGTTTATTAAAACAGAACATGATTCAGTGTTAAAATTTTATGGTCCAGCTACGTGTATGGCAAAAAAAAATAAAAGAAACAGCAGTAGGATGCACTATGGGAAGAAGGCAGGCTGGCAGAGACAGTGTGCTGCTCAGAGCAATGTTCTGTTGGGAAACCTTGGGTCCTGGCATTCATACAAATGTTATTTTGACACGTACCTCCCACCTAAAGCATTGTTGTAGACCACGTGTACCCCCTCATGGCAATAGTGTTCCCCAATGGCAGCAGGATAAAGAACCCTTGCTACACTGCAAAAATTGTTCAGGAATGGTTTGAGGAACATGACAAAGACTTCAAGGTGTTGGCTTGGTCTCCAAATTCCCCAGCTCTCAGTCTGCTTGAGCATTTGTGGGATGTGCTGGAAAAAGAAGTCAGATCCATGGAGGCCCCACCTTGCAACTTGCAGGACTTAAATGATCTGCTGCTAACATCTTGGTGCCATATATACTGCAGGACACTTTCAGAGGTCTTGAGGAATCCAGTGGGTCAGGTGCTGTTTTTTTTGTCATCAAGTGGACCCACACGATATTAGGCTGGTGGTTGATTGGTTTATGTGTGCTATAGAATGTATTCCATCATTAATTCAACCATTTTTGAATCTGCCGATGTGCACTATAAATACAACTGCATGTAAAAAGAGATTCTATGCTGTGACATTGACTTTGCATGAAATCGCTTCTTATTGTGTTGAATTGGAGATTACGTCTTCAGAGGATGAATGGAGAGTTCTTTCTTTCTTTCTTTCCTTCTTTCAACTGTAAATATAAAGTTCTCTGTGCTCAAGTACCCAGCTGCAAGCAGTAGACTTCACAGACAGGAGAAAACAGACAACAGCACGGTGACACGATCACAAAGTGCTGTACTGAATTTTGTTGAACATCCCTATGCACATAGTAAGGATGTCAGTGAACCCAAGATTACTTTTTAGCCTATTATAAAGGCCACTACCCAAAATTTGCTTCATAAGACAATCTC
This sequence comes from Polypterus bichir lapradei, assembly GCA_026402145.1. Taxonomy (NCBI): domain Eukaryota; kingdom Metazoa; phylum Chordata; class Cladistia; order Polypteriformes; family Polypteridae; genus Polypterus; species Polypterus bichir. The sequence continues at coordinate 33,237,190 of JANRMT010062815.1, forward strand.
TTGTGAGAGTCAATGCCACTGCAAATATCACCAACAGCTTACTGGAAAGACTTGCTTAATCAAGTTAAAGCTATACCAAATCTTAGCATATTTCAGCTTTGATTTCCTTGATCAACTCAAGTCATCCTTTTGTTAATTTATCTTTTCATTGTCTTCATGTTTTAAATATCTCAACATAAGAAGTATGGCTGCCACCATCAGCTAAGCAGGGTGAAACTTCCGAGAACTTACCCAGGTTAAGCTGAAATCCTTAAGTCTAAAATGTTATTGTACTTTTACTGTTTGGTTGACCAGTGCGGTCAGATGTTGGTTCAGGGCCCAAGTCAAATGTGATGTGATGATACTCACCATAAAATCTTTACTTTTAAGGTGAAGGCTGTGTAATTCCCACGCAAAATTTCATTAAATCAAATTCTACTACTATTTACTGTAAATATAGTGGATTAACTGCATGTACCAAATAATTCCTAGTTTGCTCTCATTTATTTTATTTGTGTAATAAATAAAGGGAGTTAAAGACTAGCCTTAACATTCTTAAAACATTACCCTCTTACAGGACGAGCCGTCGGATCTCTGGGGTCCGGTGGGCTTCACAAGTGCAGGGGGTCTGGCATTACTCGTTTGTTTAGTTGACACTTTATTCAGAGAGACTTGCAGACTGCAGATAAAGTTTCAGGTTCACGTGTCTTTCACACATCACAATTTTTGCTTTCTTATTCAACTCATTACGAATAGAAAAACAGCAAATTTAAAGCATTTTACATCCTATAATATAAAACTACAATATACAGTAAAAGACAAGGCAGAAGAAACCAGTGTGTTAGTTCACAAATTATTGTAATATTTCTCCAGTTTGAACCGTGGCAGATTAGTTCGCTCATTTGAGCTCACAGCATAAATTTGTGGTTGGATTAAAACAGTAGACTTCACATTCAAAGTTTATTATAGTGCCTTTCCATTGCAAACTTCTCTTGAAGATGCTTAATAGGTACAGATCACTGCCCAACATCTCAGTCACTACTACACATTAAGTGAATATGGGAAAGAAAATGAGAGACAGAAGTGTGAGGGCTCTCTTTTGGATCTCTGTTAGAATGAAACTGTACACGCCATCCGCACTTCAAGTGCCTTCCAGCTGGTCAGACAGATGTGGCTTTGTGAATTTCAGAAATCATTTCCGCATTGAAAACTATGCCTTTGCTTGGCTTACCACCCCACTGGCATAGGTCCTCTTGCTGTTGATTTTGAGTTAAAGACTAGAGTGCCCTCTAGCTACCATATTGTGAAATGTAATGTGTATTTCCATAACTGTATTTTTTTTTTCTGTCAAAGGCTGCCTTAGTTTAGCATGCTAAACAATTGTTTGGGAATGTGACTTTGTGGAAAGTGCAGGAGGCAGATGGGGTGAACTTAACAAGGTGTATGCAGTAGAGGATATCCTGTTCCTCCTCCTTGCCTAACCTGAAGGGCATACTATCAAGCACATGGTTCAGTTCAATGAACACCATCCTCTGAAATACTTTACATTTGTAGTCATGTCTGTACAATTTATTCTCACTACCTCTAATACCCCATTCCTGATAGTTTAAGAAGCCTCCACAACATTACCAACAGTTATTTTCTTCCACTTCAAGCAGTATGGAAAAAAAACTTCAAAATTAAAGATGTTCAATTCATTGCATAGGCCACCTAAATGTGCAGCTTGTAAAAATAATTTCTGTTTGCAGTTTATTAAAACAGAACATGTTTCAATGTTAGAAATGTATGATCTGGCTATATGTATAGTAAAATAAATAAATAAATAAAAGAAACAGCAGTAGGATGCACTATGGGTAGAAGTCAAGACGGCGGAGGCAGTGTGATGCTCTGAGCAATGTTTTGCAGGGACACCTTGGGTCCTGGCATTCATATGGATGTTACTTTGACACATGCCACCCACCTAAAGATTGCTGCACACCACGTTTCTCCTTCCCTAATGGCAGCAGGATAAAGCACCCTTGCTACACTGAAAAAAGATTGTTCAGGAATGGTTTGAGGAACATGACAATGAGTTCAAGGTGGTGGCTTTGTCTCCAACTTCTCCAGATCTCAGTCTGTTTGAGTATCTGTGGGATGTGCTGGAAAAACAAGTCCGATCCATGGAGGCCCCACCTTGAACTTAAATGGTCGGCTGCTAACATCTTGGTGACATATATACTACGGGACACCTTCTTCTTTGAACAGTATGGAGTATTCACTGTTGGATGAACATGTGAAGTGTACTTGTACATTGTACAGAAATGGATGTAAAAAGTACCAGATAAATTTAGAGAATCAACTGAATTGTCACCATGGCCCTCTTTACTTTCACAATTTGTATTTGTCCTTTTATTAGTCAAGGAAGAAAACCTTCACTCCTCGTCAAATGCCTCGTCTCAAGGCCATCACTCTTTCAGAGTTTGCCTACTCACGGTTTTATTACAGAGGAGGTGCAGCTTCTCATGCTATAGGCAGATGACCTGGTCAGGAAACACATAAGTGAGCTCAGAATGTCCAACACCAGAAGCATCTTATCTGCTATTCACTTGCAGATGCTTATCTTCAAATCTACTCTCTCAGGAATCGTAGATTTCATTTTACTAATTCCTGAAAATGTTTACATGGCCATGCACTTGTCCCTTGCTGATGTTTCACTTATTACTTCTGCACATGCATCAGGCCTAGTGATCAAATTTTAATCTCCAGGAAATTGAATCCTGAGTTTAATAAAGCTGTGGATGTTGCTGTCTTTCCTATTTGTCGGCTGTGTGCTTGGTGTGTAGGACTAAATGCTTCCTTGTGCAGTATATGTGTGACATATTTGATGACCACACAGCCCCAGAGTGCTTCTGTTTTCTACAGCTGCCTAATCCCTTCTTGGCTGCCCCTGCCTGTTCCCTCCAGTGATACTTTCCCATGCTAATGTATTTCTGAAGTCACTGGGTTATTCTGGTTTCACTCAAGGACAACAAAGCTTTCATCTCCGAATATTGTGAAGGTTGTGTAATGGGAACTTTGGGCTAGGGAAATATAAGCTTGTAATGGTCATCCATCCAAAGACACTGGAATATATATAACCCCGATTTCAAAAAAAAAATTGGGACAGTATGGGAAATGCCAAAGAAAAGAAAAATAAGTGATTTGCTTGACTTGTTGTTCAAACAAAAACAGTATAAAGACAAGGTATTTCGGGTTTTACCTAATCAGTTGCATTGATTTTTGAAGTTTATTCTGAAATTACGTTCTAAAAAAATGTGATGGAGTACATTAGGACTAGTAGTTCAGGGACAAGTTGAACATGTGAGGCGATCGTGTTCTAGTATATGAGGAGATTCCAGAAAAGGCCTAGTCCTTCAAGAGCTAGGATGGGTCAAGGCTCACTAATTTGGCAACAGATGCATCAGCGTATTGTCCATCACTTGGAAAACAACGTTCCCCAAAGAGACATCAGTAGGATTATGGACATTTCAGCCTCTACAATGTGCAACCTAATTAGAAGATTCAAGGAATCCAGTCAAATATCAAAGCATAAAGAGCAAAGCCTAAAAACACTTCCGAATGCTCACCATCTTCTATCCCTCAGATGACACTATCTTATGTATCTGTGTTGGATATCACAACAAGGTTCGGGAATACTTTAGTAAAAATTTGTCAGTCAACACCATTCATCCGTAGATGCAAGTTAAGGCTTTTTATGCAAAGCAGACACCATACATCAACATTCTCCAGAAGTGCCACTAACTTCTCTGGGCTTTTTCTCTTCAGAGATTGAAAGTACCACAATGCAGTCATGTTTGATGGTTTGTCCAGTCGATACTTGAAATAGTGTTTGGAAAAAACAAGTGTCATGTATTTTTGGACCAAAGAGGACAAGGACTGTCCAAGTTGTTATCAACATCAGGTCTAAAACCTAACGCCTGTCATGATATGGGGGTATATCAGTGCTGATCGCTTAAGTATCTTGAACACCTGTGAGGGCACCATTAATGCAGATATCTACAAATTCTGGAGCAACATGTACTACTATCCAGGTGCTGTCATTTCCAGGGACATCTCTGCATTTTCCAGCAGGACAACACCAAACCACATTCTGCTGGATTACAAGTGCATGGCTGCATCAGCAGAGAGTGCAGGTATGAGACTGGCCCCTCTACAGTCCTGACCTACCTCTGAAATGTGTCGCACTTTATGAAGGCCTTATACAGTTGAGCAGATAAAGCCCTGCACAATGGATACACGGGAGAAAATTCTGCTTGCTAAACTTAAACAACTTGGGTCTTCAGTGCCTATGTGTTACTAAAAGAAATGGTGGCATATTATCAAGTGTATGAAGGAACCCCAGTAGTGTTTTTTGACACAGTTCTGCTGGATGATCTGTTGGCTGAAAGTCCTGAGTGTCAGCGTGTCAGGGAGAAGTATGTGCACTATTGTTCATAACTTAGTTTTGTTTTCTTTCTCTCCTTTACTGCTACCTCCTGGGGGTCCAGAGTGTGTCCCATAACTGAGCCTGCCTTCTTAATCAACTTGTTGATTCGTTAGGCCTTTCTTGAAGTGATGTTACCTACCCAGCACACCACAGCATAAAAAAGCATGCTGGCTATCACAGAGTTGTGGAACACATAAAGGATGTTGCTTCCCACATTAAATGAATGCTGTATCCTAGGAAAAAAATCAGTGTTGCCCATTCTTATATAGTTCCCCTGTATTATGAGACCATTCAAGCTTATAATTGACTAGCCGTCAGGCTCCGCCTGCATAATAGTGAAACAGGAAAAACTTTAAAAACTTTAAAAAAAACTTTAAAAATCAATAAACAAACAGGTATCGCTAGCTAGCTTGAGTGAGGAGGGCCCTGCCCGGCTCCGTACTCCTGATATCACGTTTCCCCCTCCCCTCAGTCTGCTGCGTCTCTCTCGGATGTGTTCAAGTGAATCGGTACCACAAGCGAACTATAATACTTAGCGCGATGAGAAAAGTTGCAAAATCAACCAGAATGTTCAAGGAAATTATATAAAAAATCCTGATACATGTCCGTTAAGCAGTTCTCTCGTGAAATGTGGACAGACATACAGACAGACAGATGTACGTTGGATTTAATATATATACAGATGAGGACCCCAAGTATTTATAGCATTGCACCATCTCCAAGTCCATTCCCTTAATAGTGATCATGCGTAGAGGTTGTTAGGTGCGGTGGAAGTTAACATGCATTTCTTTAGCTTTGCTGTTGTTGATTTGCAAACAATTGTTTTTACACCAAAAAACAATGATAACATACAGTAGTTAGCGTGACGCAATACTTTAAACAGGCTCAGTGTGGTTAAGTGTAACCATACTTGGTGTTATGGTTTTCCATTCAGGCTTATTACTTTTTGTGAAATACTGCTTTAGTGATTGTCTCAGGCTCCCAGAAAATCTGTTGGGAAAAAACATGTACAATTAAAGGTGCTACATTCAACACAAAGAATATTTGATCGATCTCATTTAAAAAAAAACAAAAAAAAAAAACAACAAAAGGCAGATTTAACACCGATAAGTGATGCAGTCAAGTTAAAGAGAGAGGCTTTCCATAAAATGTTACGTAAAAGGTACTTACTGATCAGGAAAGCAGAACTGGCTGAGGTAACTCCAGTGTATGTAAAGAGACTTGGCGAGACTTACTCCAGCTCTTAAGGAATCTGCTAAATCGTTGGACTGTGTCAAGAGGAAAAAACACCTTGATGTACTCCAAAACCCTACCTCCTTGGAAGAGAAAGTGTATTCCTTTCTTGCCATGAACCTGTGGACCGACTTGTTGATCTTGCACTGATTTTTAAGGAATCTTGTGCTTTATGGAGCAGGAAAAAGCTTATTACTGTACACTCTATTATCTTGGGTAATGTTCTACACGAGGATGGGGTTCTTGGCCACTCTGTGTGCTATTCAGGCCCTGTGTTAGCTGAGCTTGAGGTCTGTTTACATATGTGGCATTAGTTTGAGGCTATTTAATGTGGGCATTGGATTTTGTCCAGGATTTGTCTTGTCTCCTCACCACTGCTAGAAGTGGGCCAGTATGCACTGGTACCTGCCTTATGAATACCAGAAGTTAATGAATGCCTACCAGTTGTACCATCAGTTCAGATTTCAGACATTAGTAACTCTTATTTACAACAACAATCTATTCATTCGCATCTCAAACCTTCGTGACTTTCATGAACAGAATACCAAGAGAGTATCCATTCTGTGAATTGAAGGGTTGTAACTCTGCTGTTTACAGCTGATGATGGTGCCCTCCCTGTGTTATTAAACTGTGATCTCCAGCATATGGTGGAGTGGTTAGCAGTCAAAATAAAAATTAGTTCATCTAAATCTGTGATCATGGTTGTCTCCTAAAAAAAAGTGTAGCTTCTACCCTACAAGTAAGGAGTGAGCAGGTACTCCAAGCAGAAGAGTTCTAGCATTTTTGGGTTATTTTACAGGTGCAGAGTTGGTCAATCCATTAGGTGACTGCTTAGGGTGCTGTCATCTGAGGGCCGTCCTTTATAAAAGTTAAGGGGTGTGAGATCCGGCCACCTGTCCCCCACGGGATGTAGAAGTATGATAATAATGTCTGGTGTATATACACAAAGGGTTTCCGATTGTGTTTTCTGAATTCTCATGTGTTCCATTCCCATCAAATTATGATGGTGATAATGAATGGGCACCATTAATGAAAGGAAATCCAAGGGGGACTCCCCCCACTTGTTGTTTAACTCTGACAATACTGAGTTGGCGCTGTAATCTGCTAGGCGCTGTTTTTGAATATAAAAGTGAACATGCTCAGTACGCCAAGGGGTGCAAACTCCTTAACATTCATGGTGCTGCTTGTGCTATTGAAGGGGCACGCTACATATACCTAGGGGGACCACAGCTTCATTGAAGTTTAATAATGTCAAGTAACTGCTATGGACAACGAAGGTCGATGTCTGTCAGCCCAGCCTAGGGCTCATAATGGGCTTTGACTGCACTGCACAGGTGATGTTAGAAGTGATTGTAAGACTAACCAAAACATCTGTACATCAGTAGCAGCAATCTATTAGATTTTTACTTGACAATGGTGTCGTTATGTGAACGAAGATATCAAGGAAAACTTTTTGCTTAGAGGTCAGTCGATATATCCATGACTAATGACTAAAAGAATGAAATCACAAGCACAGTTGGTCAAAATGAAGTTCTTGCATAGGATTCCTAGGCTGATTCTCCATGATAGAACAAGATGGCTGGTATGGAGGACCTTGGAGCAGAATTGCTGCATCTCTGCTTTAAGAGGAGTAGCTTGGGCATGTAGTTTGGAAGTTGTTTCCGGATCATCCTCCATGTGTTTACAAGGCATTACCCATTAGAAGAAGATTCAGGACACGTTGAAGGCTTTATACTATGGCTTCTCAATTAGGTGTAGTGTCTTCAGTGGACACCCAAGGGGTCATGTGCTGGTACGGAGGTGTTGACTTCTTGGCATATACAGTAAATGGCCTGAAGGGAACATCAGTCTATCACTCCGACTTTAATCACTTGAACTTACTGTAGACACCATTTATCTCAGTTGTGTTTTCCTACCTGTTGTAGGAAGCAGGATATCAGTACACAAACTTTGTAGTGATAGCATCCCACTGTACAAAAAAGACAAAGCCTGATGCCAATTCATTTACCCTCTCAGCCGGCATATGCCACCCCAGGCACTGTTCCTTGCTGCTTTTTTGGCTCTGAAGCTGATGATCCCCTTACTCACCTCCCCGGAGACTCCACCCTCATTTGGCTGGTGGGTTTTCTTGCTCTCGCTGTTTTTTCTGCCCTGTGCTTTCCCACAGCTGGGGATGAGGGGTATTGATGAGTTTTCAAGTATTTTCTCACGGAGATCTCTGGCTCATTTTAAATGAGTAAGATGCAGAGTTGGCCAGGACACTCCAGGGAGAGAGTGAAGTCCAGCTGCACACATATGCGGTTAGCATTATGGTCATCTGGGCAGCCTAGGATGCTCTCACTTGGGGGGCGTGGGTTGCTGCATGTCTCTTACAGTATGAAACATCTTCCATCTGTGCTTCCTCTTTGTCTCTGAGGTCTACCTCTCATGATATATCATGCCAAGCATGAGTTATTGATAGCACTCCGCACACAGCTGCTTTTGGGTGCTAAGAATGAAGGGGAGGGGGGGGGGACCACCATCACCTCCAGGCTTGCATAAAGCAGCTGTCTGATTCTCTTGCTCTTAAAGGGAGCGCACAAGAGGAATAGAGAAGCCCAAATGCTTGTGGACGAGGCCGGTGACTTTCATACTTTTAATTCAAATCCTTCTGGAGAGTGCTTACACCAAAGTTCTACAAGGTCTGAGAAATGATTTATAGATATTAAAAAGCTAGTGGTGGTGCTTTGAAACCTAAAAGTTATTTTGAATTGAGCACAGTCAATACAAGTTCAACTGGTTTAAAGTATTAGTACACTAATTATTTCATGTATTATACATTCAATAATCTCTATGATGTGAACAATGTTTGAGAATATGGCCTAGTCAGATGGTGATATATTGAAGAAAAGAAAATGTGCTGTTTGAGATAAATTTGTTAAAAGAGCTCCCTAGATGAGATGCTATATAGTAGGACAATTAATCAATCTCTTCTATTTACCAAAATCCCACATTCTCCAACATAAAGACTGATTGTAAACGATTAAAGAGTGACGATTATGCTTATTAGGCAAAGCGCTATATGGCAACTTGATATTGATGCTCAAAAAATCACATAAAATTATATTTTCTTAGTATACAAAAGTCATTATATACGGTATTGCAATGCTGATTCTAATTCAGTAATATTTACAGGTTACATAGTTACTAGGACCCTGGGCTTTTTACAGCACGATTTACACAGCTATATATATATGTGTGTGTATATGTGTGTATGTATGTATATATATATATATATATATAATATAGTAAATGTGGAACACATCTCATCTGAAAGGTAGGAGTGTACAATTTTTTGCTGTTCTTGGTCTCAGGAAGGTCAGTCTTTAGGTTCCAGCAGTAGTCAGCAAGCATACTGGAACTCCACTTGCCTCGGCATTGCTTTTTCATTTCAGAAATGTCCTGATGAAACCGTTTGTCATACTCATTTCTGACTGCTACCAGATTTCCAGGCGAAAACTGCAGTTAAATTTTCAAGAAATGCACTTTTAAACATGTGCTACAGTACATCTCATGACTTTGTAAGAAGTCAGAAAATTATCCATTGCTTCTTGGTAGATATCTGCCTTATGGTTCCCCAAGAACTTCCTGCAAATAGTCTTAAAGGACTGCGACTCAACTTTTCCAGCTTGGTTCAACTGGGCATCAAAATTCTCATCTTGAGTCAATTCCTTCTTTTGACGTCATACAAAAACTTTGATCTTGGTGTCACTAACCCTAGGAAATTTCTGTCTTACGTGTATGACACTGAGTCTGTTTTGATTGAATGTCTTAGTAAAGTGCTTCTTAAGTCCAAGTTTAATGCAATAAGTTTTAACATGCACAGCAACACCAATAGAAACATTTAAATTCTAAAAGGCTGTATAATGAAATGTACTGCATAACATAAAGACTGATTGATTTGTATTGTTCAATATTAAAAGAATTCTATAAAGTAAAGGCTGCTTGTTATGTAGTATAATCAATTCAGACCCTTCATGTGTGAATGCTAGCTAGTGGAATGAGCTGCCCACCTCCATCCGAACTGCCAATTCCCTCGATGTGTTTAGGAAGTGTTTCAAGACACCCTCGTTCTGTGAATTTCCATCTAACTGTTAGGATTTTGTTTAGTTGTAACTCACTTGTATTTTGTTCTGAGCTCTTCACTTGTGGTGATCAATTTCATAACTTTCTCCTCTAACATTTGCTCCCAAACTGTCCCCCAGTCTGACGTTTGCTCAATTATGTTGGCCTTTTTGCAAAATGCTTTGGATAAAAATGTCTGCTAAATAAGTAAATATAAATGAAAATGCAAAACTGTTTGGATTTGATTCCTATAGAATATTCCCATTATCCATCTGATGAGCCCCCACTGTTTGTGTGTGTGTGTCCGTTTGCAGCCATGAGTTAAAGTTTCCTGATCCAACTTCCAAAAGAGTTACCCCCTTTAGGGGACGCCATTCTAAAACTCGGGTTATTCTACTTTAAGTTTCTTTGCTCTTTCTACCTCTGTAGTTGATCCACACCCTTTCTTCTGTGTTGTGTAGTTTGCTGTCCTGATGGTCTTTGTTACAAAAATTTTCCACTCCAGTGAGCCCATTGTGTAGGGTGTTTGGTCTTTTCCGACTTATATGGCACATGTTCTCTGAACAGAGGAGTGATGGAGCAGAAAACAACAGCACTAATGCACCCCATGATCCACTTTCTAGAGCCCACTCAGATGCTTTAGACATTTCTTGTCCATTGATCCTGGAGTCCAGTCTTACTAGGGGGCTGTGTCATGTAAATCTTGTGTCAACCTGCCTCATGTCTTTTTTTCTTCTTTCCTTGTCCAGAATTAGTGGTGGGTGAATCACATACAGAGAGTGACTGTAGGGCATGAAAGCAGAACTGCAAGAGTTAACTGTTGCAGTAAATCCTTGGCAGGTTGCCACACTTGGTATTTCCAGGTGGCATGACATGCCAGTCCCCATTTCCATTTAGGTCCATCACGAAGGTTTTTCCCATTTACTCGGCTCCAGCTAATAAATAACTTGATCTTCCCACCAAATCCCTTTCTCTCCTGACCGAGCAGCCTGTAATAATACTACCAGGACATATTCAAAAGAAAACTGCTGTGTCGATAAATTCTTTTCATTAGAGACGACCAGTGAACTGTTTGCATGAGGTGGTGTGATTGTCAGTCTTTTAGAGAACAGGGTGCTCAGTAGAGCTTGAGAGACAGGGGTTTTGGTCATGACTGGTGTCAGATATCCTCAGTGAAAGGTCATTCAAACATACCACCTCTTAGTGGCACTGGGAAGTCACAACAAATCTGCTGTTTTTGTCATTTCAGGGACTGAAAGGCCTGCACTTGAGCTTGTCTTGTGAAAGGTATGAGGCCCACAACTGCGGAACAGTTTAATGATTTTTTCTGTTTGTTATCTACAGGTGACCAGTTCATCAAAAGTATGGGGAGAAGTCTCACTGCCAGAGGATTTGGAGACCGTAAAACGAAATCGAGAACATTATATGGCCGAATCGGATGACGAAGACTTTATAGCAGATGAAGCTTCTGGAGGTAAGAAGACGGAAACGTGTAGTACAGAGATGTTGCCTGGGTTGTCACTGCTTGCAATTTGCAACGACAAGCTTGGATGTGGATTTTAAGAATATTAATTTTTGCTTATCACGGTTTAAAAGGGATACAATTATACCTATATGTATATATATTTGTGAATCTCCCCTTGGGATTAATAAAGTTTCTATCTATCTATCTATCTATCTATCTATCTATCTATCTATCTATCTATCTATCTATCTATCTATATAAATTTCTGAAACAAAAAGTGTATAAATTGAACATCTGAAACATCGTATAATGTAGGAGAGCATCCAATGTGTCATATTTTATTAAAGTCCTGATGGATCACCATAGTAGATTCCCCCCATCAAACCCAAGCATGTTCTGGTTGGTGAACTGGTTTCCTTAAATTACTCTGGTATGAATAGGTATGGCCTAAAAAGAAATAACAACTGGTTCCTACATTGCACGTTTTATTGAAAGGGTAGGCTCTGGTGCCACAAAACCATGGAATATGTTAAGAAGGTTTAGAAAATTGAGAATTAGTGAAAAATCATCTTTGCTTTACATAAATACATAATACATTTAGAGCAAAATTATTAATATTCTTCTAAAATTTTATTTTATGAAAGTATTCTAAAATGCAACATTGAAGCACATTTCTATTAATCCATTTTGTGAACATGTTTATTCAAATACATGCTTTGGGGAGACTGCAACATTCCTAAGAACATAATATGCAAGACAGGATCCAAGCAACAATGGAAAAGGACGCAGAGCCAAACACGAGGCCTATTTAGAGTATAAAATAAGTCCAAAATTCTTTTTAGATGAAATCCCATGGGTACAACATGTAAACTTCCTCATAGACATTTACAAGATTGGGAATCAAACCCAAAAATTTAGCAGCATCACAACACGGACCATTGCTTCACCATTGTTACCTACTCCAAAGAATCCTTCCATTCCTTATACAGTAGGTCACAGGGGCAGAGACCATCCTGACAGCACTGCTTACAAAGAAGGACCAAACCCTGGACATGATATCAGTATATCGTAGTTCACACTTTGGTTTTACCATTGCATACTCCTATAGATCTTTAGAGTTACCAATTAATCTAACATGCACATTTTTGGGAAAACCAGTCTGCAGTCAGAAAAGCCCATGTAGATGCAAGAACACACAAACCAAGTACCGTACTGAAATTTCAAACAAGGACTCTGAACCTGTGCTATCTCATTCAAAAGCATTCCATGTTGGAAGAAAGATATATAATATATGAGAAATAAACAGAATTGGTCAATAGCATGTGAATAGAGTTTAGTTATTGACTATCCTGCTACAAATCACATGACTACAATCTTCTTAATCAGTCTGCTGAGTGGCATTGTGATGAATAGAGTATGTATTTCTGATATTTATTCTACAACTGTGTGCATGGTTTCTGTGATTTTTTTTTTTTCTTTAAGCCGATAAAAGCATATAAGATCATATTGAACATCAGGACAATGACGATCATGTTTCTCGACATTAACAGATTTGTTTCCCCACGACCAGACTGTTACTTAGCAACATTACGCTGAACTGCCGAGGCTTCCCTAGAAAAGCATCAGAAAAACACATCTAGGGTTAATACTTCAGTTCACAAATCAAATGAATGAAAATCATACATCCTTGATCTTGAGTAATGATTCAGTTTGTGAATCAAATGAATTTAAATGTTGCACCTCATTCTTGGGTAAAGATTTATTTCAAAAATACAATTAACAAATATTTTGTGTCTTGTTGAATAATGATGCAATCAACCATACAAAAGTGTGTGTTAAAATAAACTTGAAAGCAAATAATTGTAAGTTCAATTTTGTGTGATTTAATTTGTTAAAAATGCAAAAGTGCAGCGGGCGGCACGGTGGCGCAGTGGTAGCACTGCTGCCTCGCAGTTAGGAGACCCGGGTTAGCTTCCCGGGTCCTCCCTGCGTGGAGTTTGCATGTTCTCCCCGTGTCTGCGTGGGTTTCCTCCGGGCGCTCCGGTTTATTCCCACAGTCCAAAGACATGCAGGTTAGGTGGATTGGCGATTCTAAATTGGCCCGTGGGTGTGTCCTGTGGTTGGTTGGCACCCGGCCTGGGATTGGATTCCTGTGTTGGCTGGGATTGGCTCCAGCAGACCCCTGTGACCCTGTGTTCGGATTCAGAGGGTTGGAAAATGGATGCAAAGGTGCATAGTTGTGTTAGTTTAATATTCTATTTAAAACAATTCCAATATGAATTGCGCAAAACAAATAATGAATACATTCTATTACAAATGAGTACATTACTTTATTGTACTATATGATGAACACAGGAATCATCAGTGACAGAGTCCTTATTCAATGGTAATGATTTACTTTGAACATGAAAGAATTGTAAGAGAAGTGACCTAGAATCATGAATCAGACAGGCTGTACTTCCACATGTGCTCTAAACATTTATAGATAGAGAGATAGTACTGTCTCCTTGGATAACAAAGAAATGCTATTGTCAATACAGACTTGTAGGTGGCAGCAAGATGAGGTCAGACCTGCTTGGATTGTGCCTCAGGTTTATATTTAAATACATTAATATTTGGATAGAGCAGTGTCCATGAAAGGAACAGGCCAAAAAGACACTTGATTCCTTGTTTGAAGTCACCAGCATTAAGAATGATTCATCAAAAACACATTGGTACAGAGTGACTCATGTTTGATTAGCCTGAAAATTGCTTGAGAGTGTTGTACAATAGCCGACCCTGCACTCTGACCTCCAAAGGTCATACAGAAAGACAATTTCCCCTTGGGGCTTAATACAGTGTGCCATATACCAAAATACCAAATACCTGTGCTGAGATATTATGTTTGCAAGAATTACTTATGAATGTTTTGAAATCACTTGTTTGTTTTTTTTTGTCAGGTGCCTCCTGACTCACCGGTACAAGAAGACCCCACAAACGATATACTGTTCGACTCGTGTTAATGTCTAGTTATGCAAGACATTGAGCTTTTTAGGGGTCCTTCCAAATTTTGGCCTTCTAGATCCAAAACACCCTCGTTTTTAGGCAATCTTTGGTCCATATTTTGTGCAGGAAATGACACCTTTATGTTAAGGAGTAAACCTTTAGGTGTCTGAAGCAAAATTGATCAGAAGGAGTTGAAGTGGTGCATGCCACATCAACTGACCCCAGGGGTTTGCCCTCTAATGTGTTACTTTGAAAAAAATGTGAATTGATAATATATGGAAAGTGGCGGGCTGTTTTATGGTATTTCAAAGCTGGTGATCTAGAATATGATAACATTTTTGAAGTTTAATTCTTTGCTGGTTGTCCTAGCCCTCTAAGAATTACTCCCAGAAAGACAAATTTCAAACACAAGCATGTGGGGTATCATTTTAGACTAATCCAAGGTCAGTAATTTAAATATGATGTTATTTTTTATTTTTGACCCTTTACTAGGGATCTAGCCCACTATGGGTATCTATCATAAGGTGGAAAATGACAAATTTCTATTACAATTGAGAATATTTTGACTTTAAATTAAAGCACACATTTTAATATTTCAAATTTTTGATGCAACTATTCTTGTTTATTATGCAGTACTGCCTTATTAAGGCAATCATTCTGTTTCTAATGGGTAATCCAAATTTGGGTGGCTTACGCTAATAGAGAATTTTTACAGTGTACAGCACTTTTCTTTTTACATATTAATTCAGCTGAATTCGTGGTAGTCTTAGTGACTCTCCTGGAGTCATGCACGGAATCAGAATTATAGACTGAACTCTCTGCCTTTCTTCATGAATACATATTCATAGAGCATAAGTCACTGGTTCTCAAAATGTGGTCTGCAAACCATATAGATAGAAATAACTTTATCTGTCCTCAGGGTGGAAATTTGGCTTATTGCATAAGCTCTTTCAATAAATAAACACATAAATATATAGAAAAATAAATAAACATATACACACACACTATGGTCAGACAACACCAGAATGACTACAAAGGAAGAAAAATTTAAAAAGTAAGAAAAGAACACTTCTGACTTGGAAAGGCACGGTCCCAGTTAAGCATTATGCAGATCTATTGCTGTTGTTATAAAGGAGCTACTGTAGCGTTTCTGGACACACTTATGCTGAATAATTTCTTGGCTTAAAGTCCTTGGTGTTGGTTGATCTGTCAGAGAGAGGATGTACAGCGTTTTTCATAATGGCACTCAGTTTTGTTTAATTCTCTCAGCCTAGCACACTAAAGTATAAAAAATCCCACCGGCATTCACAGAATTGTAGAAGACGTGAAGGATGTCACTTCCTATATTAAAGGAATGCAGTCTTCTCAGATATAAGACCCTGCTCTGCCCTTTCTTATATAGTTCCTCTGTATTCTGAGACCAGTCCAACCTGTCATTGATATGTAACCCCAAATACTTGTAGGAGTGGACCATCTCTACATCCACTTCTTGAATGGTGACTAGACTAAGAGTCTGTTTGGTGTAGCAACCATCAATAATCAGTTCCTGGTTTTTCTGATGTTAAGATGCTGACAATTCTCTTGGCACCAAGAAGCAAAGCTCTCCAGCTGACTCCTCTCCTCTGGCTCATCCTCCTTATCAGCACACCCCATAAGTGCAGAATCTTCTGAGAACTTCTGTAAGTAACATGACCTGCTGTTTATAGTCGGAGGTGTACAGAGTGAAGAGTAAAGGAGACAGAACTGTCCTTGTGATGCTCCAGTGTTTCCCGTATTAGAAACACAGTCCTTGAGCCTCACAAACTGTGGTCTGCCTGACAGATTGTCCATTATCCAGGACAGCATAGGTCATCCACCTGCAAATCTCTGAGTTTATCCCTTAATAGAGATGGCTGGATCGTATTGAAAGTACTGGAGAAATCTAAAACCAGAATCCTCACTGTGCTGCCAGCTTTTTTCAGGTGGGAATAAGCTTTCTAGAGCAGACAGTTAATTCCATCCTCCATGAAATCTTTGTCAAATAGGTAAACTGCAGTGGGTCCAGGTGGTCTACCATAAGAGGGCTCACATAGGACCTGCCTCGCAAAGATCTTCATGATGTGAGACGTGAGAAGTGCCACTGGTCTTTAGTCATTAGGTGAAGAGACGCCTGCCTTCTTTAGAACAGGAGCAATGCAGGATGTTTTCCACAACAGCAGCACTTTCGGTAGCCTTAGGGACAGACTGAATAGGTGACATGTTGTCCAGAGGCGTAAGTCAGTTGGTCTTCATGGTGGCAGTCATTGTATCTCAGCCAAGTAATGTTCGAATCTTTCAAACAAATAGTATTCTGTTACTTTAATTTTTATTTACTTATTTATTTACCCCTAAACCCTTAAATGAACTAACTTACCATCAGAGTCATGTGGAATAGCAGTAAGAAAATCAACACACAGTGCAGTGCCCTGAATTTCTTGTGGACATCGTCTTTCAACTCTGCTCCTATTTTCTTAGAGCAGTTGGTCTCAGTTTTCATATTACTTCAACCTTGTAGCATTCTTCCCATTTTGCCAGATGTTTTCACTATGTGAGAATATTTTTTTAAATCTACCTTGACATCCACCCAGAGAGCAGACTCTTTCTAAAAGTAAAAAGTTAATTGCTGGTGACCTGCGGCGTTGTTCATCGCAATGTATCAATTTTGTCAGTGTGTCCATCTTCAAGGCCGACTGTTTATTATGGGTCACTGGTTAAAATCCAGGGCTTTCAAGTGCAAATCCTGCAAGGACGCACATAAATGTTAGCATTTTTGATATTAGCACATGTAAAAAATGTGATTATTGTATTAGGGATTTTATGCTTATATATGTTTTGTAGAAGAAAAGAGACAACAAAATAAAGAGTTGGGGTACCAGCCTGGTAACCCTGTATAACTGGATTGCAAAACAAAGAAAAAACATGCAATAACAATAATAATGCAATAAAGACAGAGATTTCTTTTCAGACGCTAGTTCAGCTTAGGACTGACAAAGATGATCAGTCTTTCCAGCAGGAAGAGGTGGGTCCAGGTGGACAGACACTGGAAGTGATGTCAGAGGTGTTATAGATGTCAGTCATCAGGTCTGCTGAGGGAGGAAGAAAAAGGCAATTGGACACAGCGCCAACCCCTGAAGCTACAGGAGAATTACAGTCACTAGAACCTTTCAGCTGTCCCCTACGTGCACGTGCTTGACAATATATATATATACAGGGGGTACGGAAACTATTCAGACCCCCTTCAATTTTTCACTCTTTGTTATATTGCAGCCATTTGCTAAAATCATTTAAATTATTTTTTTTCCTCATTAATGTACACACAGCACCCCATATTGACAGACAAAAAAAAGAATTTTTGAAATTGTTGCAGATTTATTAAAAAAGAAAAACTGAAATATCACATGGTCCTAAGTATTCAGACCCTTTGCTCAGTATTTAGTAGAAGCACCCTTTTGAACTCTGAATTCACTGGAACAGGTAACACTTGTGCATTAGCATTAAACACCCTAAAGCCCGTCCGATTCTGAGCTCTCCCACATCAGAACTAATGATACCCCTATGAAAACTTTAAATATGTGTATCAGTCTGCTAAAGAGATCCTGAAGAGGCGACTCACGGACATGCTTATTTAAATTGTGCTTCTGTGCATCATCTTTGTCTTTCTCTGCTCAGTTTGGTTCTGAGGGTTTTTCACTTTCTAGCGAAAAAGGTTGGGTTATTTAGCATGGGTGCTTTTTATTGAATTATTTTAAGATTTCAAATTAAAAAACATAGTTGATTTTTGTTGATCTTTTTTTGGTTTGATTAGGCTTTGCCACCTTGATTATTTCAATTCAAATATAAAAAAATGGTCACAAAAAACTACTTTTATGGTAATTTTTTTGATTATTTTAATGATCCTGCTTCCAGCTGGAATTGATTTTGCATTAGAAAATGGATGGATGACTATTAAGATTTGTACTTGTGGTCTCTCTAGAAGGTGCAATATATTGTAAATATTGTTTATGATTACCAAAGACAAAATTATGTGACTTATATAAAAAAAAGATTAGTCATTGACTAACAAGTTCTTAAATGTAGAAAAAATAATTCACAACAGTAGTGAATAAGAAAGCTTGTGATCCATAAATGTCTGGATGTTGTTTCTTAACTGCAGACTTTGGGACTTGGTGGCTGCCTGTCTGTTTGTTTGTAGTGACCTTCATGTCCTTGGCTTATTTAGCCGAGTAGCAGTTTGGCAGGCATGCAGCTACAAATCAGGAATTCTAATACTGTACATTTTTATAATTTTCTTTTTGTTCTTGTGTACTACAGAGCCACCAGAAAGTGGTGAGGAAGAGGGCAGCACCCAAGAACCTGAGACCATCAGTGCCACAAGTATTCCCGCTACATGTAAGACATTTAAAAAGACTTTCTGCTTTGTTGTATTTTGCTAAATTTATTACAATTTGAAAAGAAATAAAGTAGAATATTTATTTTTATAAATAAGAAATTTAAGAAATAAATAGGGGTACAGAATATGCAAAATAAAACTATAGCTGCAGTCTTCTGATTCCTTATCACTTAAGATTATTCTGTCTATCTATCTATCAATAATATATTGCCTTTCTTTATCCAACTATCTATCTATCCATCTATCTATAGTGCCTTTCATATCTATCTATCTATCTATCTATCTATCTATCTATCTATCTATCTATCTATCTATCTATCCATATACTGTACATACAGAATATTGAATGTTAATCATGCTTGGAGATTTAAGCACAGGGTTCTGCCATCTGCACTGATACAATCTGCCCAGCACTGCAGACTCTTCTTCCCCTACACTTTTGATTACCGGCCATGCCTGTTTTCTGTAGAATTTGTGTTTACCTCTAAATCAAAGCTACTGAGATATTTTCCACATAAGATGGTGACACTCCCTGAACACTATGCAGGCTTATCCAAAGACTGGATGTACGGAGATATCCTAGTGGATGGATTTGTTGGTGATAAGGTGTGCTTCTAATGGGTGGAAGTAGAGCTTGGGACTTCATTTCCCTCAGGGTCATTACAGCACCCTTCTAGTGAATTTTGTGCATGATCTTACCAGGAAGGAGATTGGAAATGTTGCTATAAACCGCGTGTGTCTTCAGAGATGTGTATGAAATAATGTCATGGCTGTCTTAAGAGGCTGTTTAGTGTCATTTCTGTTAGCCTACAGACAAGTGAGTGGGTTAGGATAAGACACTTTTTTCACTTAGGAACTGCTCTCATCCATCAACAGAATTTCTTTGTCTTTATGGTGCTATTTGGGCTTTTGTGATTTAGGCTCTTTGAACTTCCCCTCCTATGGACATATACACTCTTAAAGTGGATCACATTACAAAGATGTAGATTTGTTCAGTTATTTAATCACGTTTCCAACCAATCTGCTTGTATGTTAAAGCAGTCATCTTGATATATTTTAATGCCTGCTTCTTTCTTACTTGTATTTTGGCCAATGCCCTTCTTTCCTGCATGATAGCATTGCTCACGAGACGGAGAAAGTGAAGTACTTGTAAATCTTTTAGGGCTTTTCCCAGGAACAGTTCTGGAAGATTAAGGTAAAATGTGCGAGCAGCTTTCTGTACCTTTTATTTTGTCACTGGTGCATGTAAAGCTTTCATGTCACAGGCCGCATCTTTAGAAGCTCTTTTCTATGAAGTGGATGGACATGCCACTGGGTTTCTTTAGTAATGTTTAAGGCATTTGTGTCTGCATTGTGTAGGAGATCACTTGTTGTTGCTGGCCCCCAGTTCATTCATTTCCTTTTGTCAATTGACATTTTTCAAAGTTAAACAACTCCTCTCATTTATATGCACTGACTCAATGTGGCAGCTTTCAATTTTCACTTGCAAGTCTTGGCACGGCTCAGCTTCTTCAGTGGCACTGGACCAGTTCCTTAAATGCCAGGGTTGTTTTTTGAAGTATTTTTTTTTAAAATCAGTACTGGAGCTGAGGCTGCAGACTGTGGCCAGACCTTAACCTTTGCTTCACATCTCTGTGAAGGTTAGGTCATCCAGGGATGGTGACTATATGAACTAGGACGAGATAGAAGGAACATCATATCCTAAATGCATAGAACTGTCCTCACCTCCTTGACAACTGAGCCCATTAATGACCAGGCAACTTTCCAATGCAGACATGTTAGCAGCTGGCCTGCGAGTAACAAAACTTGAGGGCTCCTTCTATTTTCTACATATATTTTCTTATGCCCTTTTCTGGGTTTCCCAGCTTTGGTTTTCTTTCTACTTGCCCACAGCCCTCATTCTTTCCGTTACTTTTTTAGTTTTTGGTAATGGACACACTATACTTTTATTCTTTTAAATATTTACAGTGCCCTCCATAATGTATGCAACAAAGACACATTTATCCTTGACTTACCCGTCAACTCCACAATTTAAAATTGCAAATCAAATATTTCATATGAGGTTAAAGTGCCCATTGCACACTTTCATTTAAGGATATTTACAAACATTTCGGTTGAAGTATGTAGAAATGGCAACACCTTTTCTACATGGTCTCCCCATTTCAGGGCACCATAATGTTTGGGACTACTGGCGTCATAAGTGTTTGTGAATCCGCATGTGGGTTTCATTGCTTCATAAGATGCCTCTGCTTGCTTCTTCCCTTTGGAGTTTGTTGCAGCCATTGGTCAACATGAGGACAAGAGCTGCACCAATTCAAGTCAAAGAAGCCATTAAGAGGCTGTAAAACAAGAATTAAATGATTGGAGACATCGGTGAAACCTTAGGATGACCTAAATCAACTGTCTGGAATATCATTAAGAAGAATGAACGCACTGGTGAGCACCGTAATCGCAAAGGAACTGATAGGCCAAGAAAGATAACAGAAGAATCCTCACTGTGATAAAGAAAAAGACCCAAAAGCCTTTCAGATCAGAAACAGTCTTCAGGTATCAAAGAAGACTCAACAGAAGACTTCATGAACAGAAACGCAAGGGCCACATTGCAAGATGCAAACCACTAGTTAGCCACAAAAACATGATGGCCAGATTATAGTTTGTGAAAAAGGACCTAAAAGAGCCTGCAGAATTCTGGATAAAGGTCTTGTGGACAAATGAGATAAAGGTCAACCTGATCAGAGTGATGGCAAGAGCAAAGTGTGGAGACGAAAAAGAACTGCCCAAGATCCAAAGCAGAACTCATCTGTTAAACATGGCGTTGGGGGAGTTATAGCATGGGCATATATGGCTGTCACAGGTACTGGCACACTTCTCTTCATTGATGATGGAACTGCTGATGGCAATGGCACAGTGAATTCTGAGGTGTATAGAAACATCTGATCTGCTCAAGGTTCAGTAAATGCCTCCAAACTCACTGGACTGTGCTTCACCCTACAACAGCATAATGATCCCAAACATACTGCTAAAGCAACGCAGGAGTTTTTCAAAGCTAATAAAAGGAAAATTGAAGAATGGCCAAACTAGTCATCTGATTTAAATCCAATTGAGTATACTGTCCATGTGCTGATGAGAAAACTTAAGGGGGCAAGCTAACGAAACAAGCAGGAGCTGAAGATGGCTGCATTAGAAACTTGGCAGAGAAGATTCTCAGCACCTGCAACAAAATGATAGATAGATAGATACTTTATTAATCCCAAGGGGAAATTCACATAATCCAGCAGCAGCATACTGATACAAAAAACAATATTAAATTAAAGAGTAATAAAAATGCAGGTAAAAACAGACAATAACTTTGAATAATGTTAACATTTACCCCCCTGGGTGGAATTGAAGAGTCGCATAGTGTGGGGGAGGAACGATCTCCTCGGTCTGTCAGTGGAGCAGGACGGTGACAGCAGTCTGTCAATGAAGCTACTCCTCTGTCTGGAGATGATCCTGTTCAGTGGATGCAGTGGAATCTCCATGATTGACAGGAGCCTGCTCAGGGCCCGTTGCTCTGCCACAGATGTCAAACTGTCCAACTCAATGCCTACAATAGAGCCTGTCTTCCTCACCAGTTTGTCCAGGTGTGAGGCGTCCTTCTTTATGCTGCCTCCCCAGCATACCACTGCGTAGAAGAGGGCACTCGCCACAACCATCTGATAGAACAAATGGGGGTGACCAGGTGGTAAAAGTGTTGTCATTTCTACTTGGTGTGACCGAAATGTATGCATATACCATTAAATGAAAGTCTGTAATGTGAACTTTAATTAAATCTGAATTGTTTGATTTGTAATTTTTAACTATGTAGCTGATGGGTATATCAAGGAAAAATGTGTCTTTGCCCCAAGCATCATAAAGGACACTGTATTTGAGTGAAGTTTACAGGGAAACACAATTGGTCTGAAACTTACTAGCAAATTCTGAGTAAATTCTTCCATCTATCCATTACCCAACCCGCTATATTGTTACAGGGTCACGGGGGGTCTGCTGGAGCCAATCCCAGCCAACATAGGCCACAAAGCAGGAAACAACCCCCGGGCTGGGCTCCAGCCCACCGCAGGGCACACACACACACACACCCACACACCAGGGACAATTTAGAATCGCCAATGCACCTAACCTGCATGACACGGGGAGAACATGCAAACCCCACGTAGTCTAAGTCAACTCAGGTCTCCTAACTGCGAGGCAGCAGTGCTACCACTGCGCCACTCTGCTGCTTACCCATAATGCATGGTGCTGGCTGATATCCCCCTTGTGGATGGTTGATTTTTTAGAGTCTACCTTTTATTCAGCAATTTCATCCGCTCTGCAAAATCAGAAGCTTATGTGTGAGAGAAGCATTTTCTCTGTGAGCACCCATGACACAAATGAAGTGGAAACCATTCAGTCCTGGCCAAAATCAATGACAAGTGACACTGGTGATGCTGTGGTAACGTCTTGCTTTTGCTGTGTTTAAAGAACAAGTAGCTGTGTTGGACTCAAAGGCAGCTGGCATACTGAGGCCATCTGTGAAGAACACCCCCGTGCCACGTGAAAGTGTTTACCAAGAAAACAGCTGCTGTTGCCTGACACTTACACACAAATGAAGATGAGCTGCTCTGAGCAAATCTCTGGGCTTGTGATGTCAAATAGAAAAGCATATTATGGTCCTTACACCAGTCCACTGCCGTATGTCCTGAATGCTCTTTCAAAAACTGTCAGGTGATTAATGACTGGGTACATGGGCTTATATAGCATCCACGTTAGAGGTTTTAAAGAAGTTGCATGACATTTTGGGATGCATTGTAATAACACTGCTGTGTTACACTCCTCTCTGTTTCCAACATGGCCTCACAGTTGATCCTGTGAGTGGTAAGTGCACTATGCACAGTGGATTCAGAATGTATTCAGACCCCTTCACTTTTTTCCTATTTTGGTATGTTGCAGCCTTATTCTAAAAGCGTTTACTGGGGGACAAAATAATTTAAATGATATTCAGGACCCCAGAATGATAAAGAAAAAACAAGGTTTTAGAAATTTTGGCACATTTATTAAAAACTAGCTAACATAGCTGAAATACCCAGTGTTGCCCAGGAGGAAAATAAAGTGTTTTTTTTAATTGTTTGAGAAAAATATAATTAAAAAAACACAACTTTAAAAATAAAAATAAATGAACAAACAATGAAGAATCACTAATGTGCTTGTCTTGCAGTTTTGTATGTGTGTTATCATCCAGTTGACACTCGGAACCGGCCAACTCTATTTAATTTCAAAAGCAACAGGGGCGTGCGATGGCGCTCAGACATAAAGAATGCTGGCAGTCACCTCCAGTTCGCCCACTGGTGGTCATTCCAAGTGTCAACTGGATGATAACATGCATAAAGGAGTGCAAGATCACCCCCTACCCTATCCAGAAGGAGGTGGTTAGGGTTGATTTCACCCTGCAGTATTTTTAGTTGACCAATGAGAAACATGTGTACCAAGTTTAATGAAAATCGCTCCAGCCATTTGGAAGTGATTCTGGAACATACATACACACACACACACACACATACATTGACTTTTATATATACAGTATACTGTAGATAAAAAAAAACTAAACTGTCACATTGACACAAGTATTCAGACCCTTTCCTCAGCATTTACTTGAAGCACTTTTGGGAGCAAATCCCATCCTGGAGTGTTCCTGGGTTTGACGCAACAAGCTTCACAACTCTGGATTTGGGGAATTTACCCAGTGACTCATTCTTCTCTGGGGATCCCGTCAAGTTCTGTTAGGGTGGATGGAGACCATCAGTTGACAGCTATTTTTGGATCTCCCCAGAGATGTTTGAATGGGTACAAGTGTGTGGTGCAGTGGGTAAGTAGGTTTTCAGACCCTGACGTGATGGGTTCAAATCCTGCTACTGACCCAGTAGGACTGTGAGCAAGTCACTTCACCTGCCTATGCTCCAATAGGAAAAAAAAAAAGAAAGAAATGTAACCAATTGTCTCTTAAACATTGTAAGTCACCTTGGATAAAGGTGTCAGCCAAATATGTGGCTGGGCAGCTGAAGAACATTCACATAGTTGACCCTAAGCCACATCAGTGTTTGTATTTGCTTTGTGCTTAGGGTCATTGTCCTGTTTGATGGTGAACCTTCTGCCCAGAGCACTTTGGAGCAGATTTTCATTAAGGATATCGCTACACTTAGTTCTGTTCAGCTTTGCCTCAACCCTGTCTAATCTGCTATTTCCTGAAACAACCCCAATACATCCACCAAAATGCTTCACTGTTAGAAAGACATTGCTCAGATGATGAACAGTGCCTAGTTTCTTCAAGACATGATGCTAATCTTGGTTTCATCAGACCAGATAATCTTGCTTCTCACAGTCAGAGGGTCATTCAGGTGCCTTTTTGCAAACCCCAAGTGGGCTTCCATGGCTCTTTCACTGAGGAGACACCTTTGTCCGGCCTCTTTTTCATAAAGTCCAGATTGGTAGAGTTTTTCAGTGGTGGTTGTACTTCTGGAAGTTTCTGTCATCTTCACAAACCATTGGTCTCATGTTCACACCACTTTCCGTGGCTCTTCTCCTATGATTGCTCAGTTTGGCTGGGTGGCCAGTTCTATGAAGAGTAATGAATGTTCCAAACGTCTTCCATTTAAGAATTGTGACGGCAGCTGTGCTCTTGGAAACCTTCAATTCTGCAGGATTTCCTTTGTAGCCTTCCTCAGATCTGAGCTTTGATCTAATCCTCTCTCTTTCTCCAAGCTCTACATGCAGTTCTTTTCAACCTCATGGCTTGAAACCTTCTAAAGACAGGTGTGTGTCATTCCTAATCGCATCCAATCAATTGAGTTGACCACAGGTAGACTCCAAGCAAGGTGAAGAAACATCTGCAATGGTGATAAATAGAATGGGATGCACCCGAGCCAAATTTCAGGTGTCAAAGCAGTGTCTGAAAACTTGTCTTGGTGTGATGTTTCAGTATTTTTTAAATTATAAGAAATTTGCAAAGATGTCTAATATCCTGTTATTGCTTTGTCATTCTGGGGTATTGATTGTTTCTTAATGTGCATAGAAAAATGGAAGTTTTAGCACAAGCAACATAACAAAATGTGAAAAAGTGAATGGATCTAAATATTTTCTGAATCCACTGTAAAAAAATGAAATTCAGAAAAAATCTAAAATCCAAAATAATCATTTATCCATTGGCTTGGTAGATCAACGGGAATTAGAATCTCTCCCTGAGAGTGGAGGTGCACTCAACGTTCGATTAGAAACCTGTCCCTAACAGGGCCTGTACTCGTACGCCAGGCCAGTAGAGATCTATTCATCAATCTAATTGCCTTGCCTTTTGATGTGTGGGGGAAAACATGAGTACCTGCAGAAAACCAACTGTGATTTGTGGGTAGAAAATGGCATCAGTGGCCACCTTATTAGGTGTACCTACTTAGTACCAGGCTAGAAGACCCTTTACCTCAAGGACAGCCTGAATACCTCAAGGGATAGATTTAACAAAGTACTAGAAATGTTCTTAAGGGACTATGCTGTTAAGAGACATGTAAGTGTCTGAGGAATTTTTGTGAGAGAACAAAAAGGCCAGGGAATGGAATTGAAGCCTTAAGCCTGAAGACGTAAATGGGTCAAAACTGGAAAGTCAAAAAAATAATCAAGCATCCAGGAATTAAAAGGCAAAATGGTAATCAGAAGATGTGGGTAGAAATGAGAGTCAAAAAGTCAGAAATAAAACTACCACTAAAGCTTACTTGGAAAATATTATATTCCATTCTATATTATTTATAGTTAAACATTATATATTATTATATATTACTGATTATTTTCAATATTAAACAGTCTTGATTGGTTTCTTTATTTTCTTTTTCTTGCTTCCCCTTGAGTTTGGGACAATCTATACATCTTTCATGAGGTTTTGACACCAAAGGAATTTAATTCTGACACTTATTTTGTGATTCAAGGCTTTTTGAGAAAGTTTACTCCTTTTATGCCATTTTGTTCTTTTCGTGGGTGCTGCCATTTTCTGGCAATGATGTTAATGCTGATGTTTCCCAGACTGAGCCTCTCATGGTTACGCTATAATGCCATTGATGCGACCATATAAAGGTATGTTGTATCTGTGATTCTTGTTATTTTCCAGTGATCATTTTCTTTTAGTTCTTTTACAGTTAAAGACTTAATTTCTTGATTTCAGTTCTCACTTTTTCCCTTGAACTGATAAAAGCTTGGCTTGATTCCTTTTTTTGGATCCTTGCACAGATCTGGTTTGTGAGTTTCTCTCATTCTTTGATGTATGGCTTCTGCTTTGCATAGTAAAGCCTTAACTTGTATCCGTGGATGTAGTGGTGAATGGTGTTGGCTGACAAAGTTGTATTCCTAAACCAATGCCATGATCTCCATTACAGGCACATTTAAGACAGTGACATCTGAGGGATCAGAGATCACACGCTTTCTGACGTGTTTTTCAGTCTTACCCTTTATGAATTGATATTCGATGGGATTCCTTGAATCTTTTAATTATATTGTACACTGTAGAGAGTGAAATACCCAAAATCCTTCCAGTTTGTCTGTGGAGAACGCTGTTCTCAAAGTGTTAGATTATTCCCTGACACATCTTTTGGCAAATTGGCGAGCCACGACCCATGCTTACTCTTGAAAGCTTCTTATATATGAGAACATGATTCCCTTACCTGATTCACATCACCTTGTTATTTCAGCTTGACACATTGTTATTAGTCCTCAACTACCCCATCCCAACATTTTTGGAATGCATGGTGGTTTTTTTTTTCAAAAAAACAATACAATACGTAAAACATGGAATATCGTGTCTTTATACCGTTTATGTTTGAATGCAAGTCAAAGTAAATATACAAATCACTCTCTTTGGGTTTTGTTTTTATTAGCATTTCCCTTACTACACCAACGTCTTTGGAATTGTGGTTGTATATGTGACTAATCCACTGTTTGGAAAAATAAAGCATGTGACCATTGCTAGGGATACAGATTGGAACAGGAAAAATCTTTTGGGTACCAAACCACTAATCCCTGTTTAATTGTAACAAAAGAGAAGCAAAAAGGGTACACAACAGCACAGTATTAAAGACACAGAGAAGAAAATCAGCCAGTGCAGAGATCTCTGCTAGTATTACATTTCCTAGGTCCTCACTCTGGATCTCGTTCAACCTCTGTTCCTGGTCATAAGTGAGACCCTTTTAATGTCATCCTGCCTGGAAAGGGCATCGTGATCAGGGCTGGGTACCCTCATTTGTCATCTTCTAGGAGTTGCAGGGGAAAGAGACAATACTGTTAACATAGGTGCCCCGTCTCTTCCCAGAGTGCATTGCTTAATTCAGTCCAGCTTGGAAGAGTATCCCCGATGACACATGCGTGACAAGCAGTAGAAAGATCTAGGGGTTAAAACCAGACAGTAAAGAAAACAAGTAAGACATGGCCAAAAGAAAGACAACTGTGCACAGCTAAATCTCAAAATACAAAGTTATCAGGAAGGATGGAAAAATGACATTGAAGACTACACATATCCAGGTGTCACACGCCTTGGGTGAATCTGTTTATGTACACTGCCACTGGAAAGTGTGCAAAATGAAGACCTGACCCTAAAGTCATCTGCCATCATTCTGTTGATTGGTCGCTAAATATTCAGGACAAGCTGGCCTTTCAATTCATGATATACTGTAGGCTGAGGGCCAGGTCAGCATCTCAGGAATGTAAGAGCCATGTGGAGATATTATGACTTCATTCGTCTGAACGAAGAGGCTTTGTTTTGACACGTTCTTCGCAAGAGTTAAGCAGGGAGCCTCCTGTAGCACCTGGAGGCAAGTAGTTAACTTCCGATCACCTGTGTTATGTGGAGATTAGAATCTTGAAGTTAGTCTAAATACAAGTTGTTGAAAAATTTAGCCCCTTTTCACTTAAAAAGGAAAACAAAGATGTACAAAGCATTTTTATTCATTGAAAACGAAGTGACTTTTCAGGGTCATACAGCCAGACAGTTTTCACAAAATTGTTTACATAAATAACCAAGCTGGTTTGAACTTCTTGGTAACAGCAAATGTCAGATGATCCAGAACTATACCGCTGTAAGAGATGCTGATGCTTTCCTCTAAGGTGGTCAGTTCAAAGTCTCTTCAGAGCGAGTTGGGGTCACACCAGTGTGATGTGACTGTAAATGGGACTGACTATAAATTCAATCTCGATAGTAATGACCGCATACTATTTCAGCTTCATTGTTATGGATAGGTTGCAAATTCAGCTTTATTATTTAGGACTGGATGCTGTTTAGGTCTTAATAATTCATTGCTTTGGAGGGTTTTTAGTCTTGCTGCTCTGGAGAAGGTGTCTTATCCCTGCTTTTAATGAGGTTTCTTTGTAGTTTTATTGTCATTGCTCTGGAGTAGGTACAATTCCAGAGTCATTGCTGAGGACTTGATACAGCATCAGTCTTAAGGCCATGTCACATTAGACAGCATTTCCAACTGATTTTAAGTCAAACCTTTTATCTACATAATCCTAACCAGTTGGAAGCAGTCAGTGGTGCTCTCCCATGAAGATAGTCATCTAGTTCGACATACCCAGTGACTCATTCCAATTAGTCTGGAAGTAAAATTCATATAATACCATTATGAGGAATAAGGAATGCTGGTATTTTGGACCTCACAAGCAGAAGAGAAGCCATTCTTTCTGATATTATGTTTCTGTGTTTCATTTACATGTCCCTCCTGCTGGAGTTCAAATGTCACATTTCTATATATTTATGTGTTAATATTTTATATTAACAGTGTGGATAACTTAGTTTTTATATATCAATATATCAAATTTTATGTTCTGTGTGTTTTGTTGTTGGTTCACCCAAGAGGCATAGCCACCTGCCCATCACTGCAACGGACTGCCCTCAGCACTATAAAGACTGACAAAAACTCACAGTCCTTTGCGGTTCATTGTGCATGTACTTGTAGTGTGGTGAGTTATTCTCTTTCTATTGCTCATTTTTTGATTATTGAGATTGGATTTTTGTGTTCTTTCTCTCTGCCTTCTGACCACTCTTTGATTTTCATATTGGGACTTTGTTCACTTTTGAAGCTATTGTTTTTTTTTTGTGTTTGTGTGTGTTCTTTGGAGCTTAACTATCTTCAGAGCATTTTTTGTGCAAATATATTTATAAAGATTATTCATTGCCCACTTTATTATTTGCCAGGGTTTGACAGTGTTCCCCTCTACTGTGAATTTTGAGTATTTTCAAGACTCTTTGTGCTTAGGAGTTTATAACACTCATGTTTTACATATCATGACAGAATGGGATTAAGACTAAGAGGTCTGAGATTGCATCTAAATTCGCTGTACCCATCAGCTCTTTGTACAACACTAGCTCTGTTAGGCAACATGCTATTGGCTGTCATAAAATGCGACAAGCACAACTCTCTTGGAAAGTCATCACAGGGTCACTGAATATGACTTGCCCAGTGATTGCCAGTCCTGTAAATTGATATGGTCCAGCAACGAGATAAGCAAATGTGACATGGGCTTTACTGCAAATGGTTTTAAACATTATCTGTTTCATTGCAAAGGATTACAGTATGTGAATCTGGAGTTGGTGCTGTGTTAGTATCATTGTGGTGTGTTAGTCAGTCAGTCATTATACAACCCGCTATATCCTAACACAGGGTCACAGGGGTCTGCTGGAGCCAATTCCAGTCAACACAGGAAACAAAGCAGGAACAAATCCAGGGCGAGGCAACCAGCCCAACGCAGGGCGCACACACACTCACACACTAGGGACAATTTAGGATTGCTAATGCACCTAACCTGCATGTCTTTGGATTGTGGGAGGAAACCGGAGCACCTGGAGGAAACTCATGCAGACATGGGAAGAACATGCACATAATAATTATGTTTCATCATGCCACAGCAGTATTCCCCCTAAATTGTGCCAAACTGGATGGGACAATGTGGCCACCAAAACAAAAATGCATGTACTCAGCAGAGAGGCTGGCAGGTTAAGATAAATGCTTCTCTATGCTTATGGGGGATAGGGGCCCAAATGGGGGTGGGGCCCAAATTTTGTGCTACATTAGTGGTTACAACATCTCAATTTTTTTTACAAAGGATTACAACATGCGAGTCTGGATTCACTCTGTCTCAGGAGTTGGTGCAGTCTAAGTTTCATTGTGCAGGACTCTGTGTATTTTCTGCCTTTTTTCCAAATATTATATGCATTCAGGGCTAGGTGTAGTTTGAGGCAGATATCTCAGAAGCAGAAGGACATTAATTATCCAGGTTTGAAAGTGTTGTTATTTTGTTATCCTATACACCCTAATAACTTTTTCTGTAATTATAATTCTAAGTTCAAGGTAAGTTAGTTATTTCAGATAAGCAAGATAGATATTGGTGGGCTGGCACCTTGCTCAGGGTTTGTTTCCTGCCTTGTGTCCTGTGTTGGCTGGGATTGGCTCCAGTAGAGCCCTGTGACCTTGTAGTTTGGATATAGTGGGTTGGATAATGGATGGATGGATGGATGGAAGATAGATATTTCATGGTAAGGATGACACAAATTTTTAGTTAAGGCAGTTCTGCTCACTAATCATGGTGCTGGAGAGTGGCGATGTGTTGCACGTTGATTATCATTTTGAATTTCACTGTACACGTGACAATAATAATTCCATAAATGTATGTATAGACATTTCATTTCAGTGATAAAGATCAGTTGCAGCTGCTCATTGCTTATTAGCAAGTGTAGAAGATGGGTCATGGCTCTGAGCTGGGAGAGGTTTCTTAATTATTGCTCATGACCGTAAACAGCATTAGTCTTAATTCTCAGGACTAGATGCAGTAAGAGTCAGATAGCCTAGGAAAGAACAGCCAGAGCTCAGGTTCAGGTAAGTGTGTGTGTTTCATGGTAGACAGAACAGGCCTTAAGCATAAAGAACATGACAGCAGCTATAATTCTTTCTAGTGGCTCACTGTGTTTAAAAAAAACAACAGCTTATTCTAAAGCTTACAGCTTGCTTGATAAGCAATAATTGTACATTGAAGTGCTGAGGTTTATGGGAAAGCATGACATCCAGAAAATTGGAGCATTTGATGCTGCATTTTGCACTGTGACAAAGCGCCTGCACATACCACGTTGTCAGTCAAAGTGCTTCTGATCAAAAACAATGTGGTTGTCACTTTGCACCCTTTGTATTTGCCAGATCTTGCTCCCTGTGACCTCTTTTTGTTCCCGAAATTAAAGCCGAGACTGAAGGGAAGATTTTTCCACTGTGTTAAAAATCCAGGAGAAAATGCAGGAGGCTGCAGACATGGTAACAAAAGATGAAGACAGGAAATATTTCTAGGCATGGGAGAAGCACTGGGACAAGTCTATTACATCTCAAGGGACAAAAGGGGAATTGCTGTACATTTTCCTTAAGAATTCGAGGAACTTTTGGGTCCTTTCTCATATAGAAGATGACTTGGTTTTTCAGACTTTAGCAGTAATAACTAACTGCTCCAGTGCCCAGGTTTTAAATTCACCACCTTGTTTCCTATGTAGTTTCCATATTCTTCATGTGTCTGTGTCTGGGTGAGTTGCCCCACACTCGGGTTTTTAGTTCCACATCATCAAAAATGATGTGCATTTTCATCCATCCATTATCTAACCCGCTATATTCTAACTACAGGGTCACAGGGGTCTGCTGGAGCCAATCCCAGCCAACACAGGAAACAAACCCCAGGCAGGGTGCCAGCCCACCGCAGGGCATGCACACACACACACCAATCACAATTTAGCATCGCCAATGCACCTAACCTGCATGTCTTTGGACTATGGGAGGAAACCCACACAGACATGGGGAGATCAGGCAAACTCCATGCAGGGAGGACCCGGGAAGCGAACCCAGGTCCCCTAACTGCAAGGCAGCAGCGCTACCCATTGTGCCACTGTGCCGCCCGCTATGCATTTTGTTAACAGTTTATTCCAAATTTGGCCTGATGTGAGTTTGTGCTTAGGTGGCTCCTGTGATGGACTGGCACAGAGTAATCCTGGGATAAGCTCTGGTACCCAAGACTCTATATTCTAAGAATATATGGTCATGTGAAAAAGTAAGTACACCCCATGGAAATTATTGACTTTTTCAACATGTTTGAAGAGGAGAGTAGATCACCATGCAAACAGTGCCTACAGACAAATGTGATATACTTACCTTTTCAGTCATATATTCAGTCATGTATTGAATTGCCTTTCTCGTGGTTTCTTCCATTTTTTTTCCCTACAAGGGTTTTTTGGGGATTTTTTCCTTGTCTTCTTAGAGAGTTAAGGCTGGGGGGGCTGTCAAAAGGCAGGACCTGTTAAAGCCCATTGCGGCACTTATTGTGTGATTTTGATCTATACAAAAATAAATTGTATTGTATATTCAACAAAATATTAACAGATGAAATAGGCTAGTGGGGAAAAAGTAAGTCCACCTTTGGCCTCAGAAAATGATGTTACCCTCAGCAGCAGAAAGGACATCTTGTAAATGGTCTGCATAACTACCTGTTACTCTCTGACACTGACTCTGTAAAATTTCTAACTGCTTCTCCATGCAAAATTCTTTCCGTAGCAAGATGGTGGATTTTCTTGCGTGCACTGCCTGTTTCAAATTCCCATAAAAAATGCAAAAAATAACAACCTGCTTACGAAGAGTACAATTAAATAGAAGAATAAGCAGAACCTAACAAATACATAATAATTTGAGACATAAATCAGTCTATTTAACTAAATCTTTGCATCTTTATATATAATACTCTACTGGGGCTGTCCGTTTGTCTGTCGAGGATTTTAAATCACCTGAAGCTTGCAAACCGTTTGACATATTGACCTGAAATTTGGTACACATATACTACGTGCCGTCTACTATCCACTTTTGGGGTGATGATTGACCTCTAATGTTGTTCCTCTTTTTTTTTTATTTTATTGTAGAATCGGGCAGCTCATTATTGTGTTGAAAGGTCCACTTGTGGTCCAACTTCAAGTTTTAGACTGTGCCCTCCCATTCTCCTCAAGCACACTTTGATTTGATGCACAGTTCCTAGTTGACTCAATGACTGCAAGCTGCAGACAAGGAAACTCAAACCATAACATTTCCACTACCATGGTTCACAGTTGGTATGAGGTTCTTCCTCTGAAATGCAGTCTTTGGTTTGCACCAAACATATCTACTGCCAAACAACTCAACAGACAGTAGTTGTTCTCGGCCAATATTGCAGGTCAGATTTCTGCAGTCTCTTTCTTATTGTTCATGCACACCCTTGACACTAACTTTTGCAAGAGTTACCTGCAGATCCTGTGATGAAATTTTGGGGTTCTTGGAGACTTTTATTTTTTAGCATTAAACAGTCAATTCATGGGGTGAATTTGTTGGGCTTGTCAGAAATGGACACATTTTCATTTGTTTGAAATCTACACTATTTGTAGATGATCTTCCCTACAGTGGAATGACTGATTTAAAGAACACTAGCATCTTGCCAGACTCATTGGCATCCACAACCATCTTTCTGAAGGCCTTAGGGAGCTCTTTTGATCTTGGTGTGATGACACCACAGACGTCAATGGCAAAGAGAACACCAGTCCTTCGATATCTACGGTCCAGACCGGATCCATCTGCATACTCATTAAGGAGGTACGAATCACTGCCACCTAAGGTGGAAGACCTGATTCTACGAGATTTTATGAATCTGAAGTGGTGATAAATGTAGGGGTGTAATTACTTTAACAGGACAAATTAGAATTTTTGTTAATTTAGATTATGAAAATGAGCACACCATATCAGTTTGATGAGCCATTTGTTCAAGTATATCACCTTTATCTCTAGGCACTGTTGGCAAGAAAATCCAATGTTTGCCTGTTCATATACTGTATGTAGAAGAAGTCAACAATTCTTAATTTCTTACTTTTTCAAATAAACTAATACATTCGTATAGATCTTTGGGAGGTATCTCTATCAAATGTCTTTGTTGTTTCTTATTTGTGTTTGAAGTCTTACTGAACGGTACCAATCAGCTTTGATACATTTGGGTATTTATTCAGACTAT
Organism: Polypterus bichir lapradei; assembly: GCA_026402145.1. Lineage (NCBI taxonomy): Eukaryota > Metazoa > Chordata > Cladistia > Polypteriformes > Polypteridae > Polypterus > Polypterus bichir. The sequence continues at coordinate 33,271,915 of JANRMT010062815.1, forward strand.
TACAAGATTTGCATCTAATGATTTTATATTTCATTTCCCTTTATAGTAGATTGGCTCAGGAGAGAGCTTACTGTTGTGAGCTTTACTCTTAATTTGCTGTCATGGCAAATCTGACTTTGGGCCTATCAGGAATGTGTCTTCTGAACACCCACAGGATAATGTAACACATCCGCTAGTGCGGACTCTGCAATGTTATAAGGAATTCTCCACAGACCTGTAAAATTTGTAGTTCTTAGATTCACAGTTTTGTTTTAGCCTACTCAACAACCCCCGTTTAGGGAATACAGTGCTGCAAGAGACACCATTGTCTTACGCTAGGAAAATCAGGGGGTGTATTTTAAATATGTATGAGGACCCTGGGAACAGGACATCAGCAGCAAAGAAGGCCTCCTCATGGGAATGAGGAAAAAATCAAATACGAGACATAAGTATTCTTTATCATATGCGCTATAGCAGTGTTTCTCAACCTTTAAGTATTTGCAACCCGAGTTTTCATAACAGTTTAAATTGCGCCCCCCTTAACATTTTTTTGAAATGTAGATGCATATTTTATTATACCTGCTTAACTTTTATCTACATTTATCTAACTCTATATTTATTGTTCTAGTATCAGAATGCAGTTTAAGTTAATTTGTTTTGGTTTCAACAGATTTTTTTTCATATTTTTGATTCTTGTTTTCTTTTTTTCACATCTTTGCACCCCCCTTTTTGTTACTTCGTTTCCCCCTAGGGGGGCCCGTCCCACAGGTTGAGAATCACTGTTCTAGAAAGATGAATAGCATATGTAAAAAGGGACAGAAGACGTAACAGGAGAAAAACTTCGGTAACACTTTATAATAACTGCACACTATGAGGCATTAGTTAAGCATGACTAAATACTTTGTTCATCATTTAGAAAGCATCACTTCCACATTAATTGGCATTAGCAACCACTTTATAAATGCCATTATAAATGCTTTAGTACTGATTCTTTGAAAAATCTTAATTATTAGTTAATTGATCATTAATAAAGCATCGTAAATGCAGTTATCAAAGACATTATAAATATGCTTGCTTTGTGATCAGTACTAAATAGCTAAGAGAGAGATTGTTTAAAAGTTTATAGGATTTATCCACAGATCAGGTGAAGCTTGGTGCAAATGCTGACCTTTTATTGTGTTGTGCTGTGCTGATGATTCTGAGGTCACGACCCCAGAGACCACACCCCTAGAAACGCAGGATGCAACCTTAATGACAGTTACACAAAATTGGGTTTAAAAGAGAAAAAGCCCATAATACCCAAACATTCAGCCCTGGTCATGACTTCCCAGTGCAGTGATATGGACACTGTGATGTGAAAATGGATGAGACGTAAAATTGAGGTCCTCACTCTCTGTTGTCATTAAAGATCTCTGGGCATCTTTTGAAAAGAGTAGGGTTTATCTCAATGTCATGGCTAAATTGCCTATGATGACTTTGTCCACTCTGGCACCCTAATCCAACCCATCTCTAATTGCCTATCTCTCTCACTACTTCACCGCATAATAGCTGTTGTGTGGTGAGCATACTGGTGCAACATTGGCTGCTGTCGCATCATCCAGGTGGGTGCTGCACACTGGTGGTGGTTGAAATGGCTCCCCTCTGTCAATGTAAAGCACTCTGAGTATTGTGAAATGTGCTGTATAAATGTAATTAAATATTGTCATCATCATTATTATTACAATAAATAATTTACAGAAATTTAGATGTGATTTCCAGCCTGGGCACTATATGACAATAGCATTGTCTGTTAAAACGTCACCTACTTTATCTCAGGTTGTTAAATTTTCCCTTCAGAATCTCATACATGGTTGTTGGCAAGTCTTAACTGGCCCTTCAAGAATGAATATAGGTGTGTGCTTGAGCAAGTTCAGCGATGGACTGATGTTCCACCCAGGAAAATTTGTTATGTCTTCCTTTCAGTGCAGCAGGGCATACAGCCCACCATTACAATAAGTGGACTGCCGTTAGATGAACGGTAGGACACACAGATGGATGCAAAGTGATTCCTTTGACTTTGTAACAAAAGAAAAAGAAATCTGCTTGAGAAATGACATGAATGAGTACTTGGTTTGGACTGTTTAGTCTTTAGCGTATAAAGTGGTATTTATGCATAGTAATGTCATTTTGATAGTGTTCAGTATTAAAGGCAGTGTTGCATTTAATGGACTGTGATCTCTTTCTTGTTATCTAATATGCAGCGTAAAGCACTTTTAGTACTATCGTAAATATAAAATGATTACTTGCTGTATGTGTGGCACATTGTTGAACTCTACTGCCTCACTGACACAGCCCTCAACTGTCTTCTATGTGGTCTCTGCATGTCCTCCTCATGTTGCCGGGGCTTTTCCTTCATGTATTTTGGGTTTTGCCATCACATTCCCAAGAGACTTCCAGGTTAGGTTAGCTGGCCCCATTGACATTATGAGTTTAGGGCGGAGTGGTGGCTCTGAGGCTAAGGATCTGTGCTGGTATCCAGAAGGTTGCCGGTTCAAATCCCCATCACTGCCAAAAGAGATCCTATTCTGCCGGGCCCTTGAGCAAGACCCTTAACCTTCAATTGCTCCAGGGACGCTGTACAATGGCTGATCCTGTGCTCTGACCCCAAGGAGTATGTGAAAACTAACAAATTCCTAATACAAGAAATTGTATAAGGCGAAATAAAGAACAAAAAAAAAAAAATAGAGCCTATAAAAAGTATTCACTCCCATGGAAGTTTTTGCATTTTGTTGTTGTACAATGTTGAATCCCAATGGAATTGATATGACTTTTTTTAAATTGACCAACAGAAAACAGACTCTTTAGTTTCAAAGTGGAAACAGGTCTCTGCAACATGATCTAAATTATAAATATAATTATAAATATTAAACACAAAATAACTGGTTGCATAAGTACTCAGGTCCATATTTAGTAGGTGCACCTTTGGCAGCCATGACAGCTTTAAATCTGTGTGGACATGTCTCTGTCAGCTTCACACACCTGGAAACTGACATTTTTCTACATTCTTCCTTCCAAAACTGCTCAAGCTCTGCCAGGCTGAATTGAGATTATGAGTGAACCAGATACAAATTCTCAAATGTATTTGAGGTCAGACGTCTGACGCGGCCACTCCAGGACATTCACATAGTTATGTTTTAGCCATTCCTGCATAGCTTTGTCTTTATGCTTGAGGTTGTTGTCTTCCTGGAAACCAAATCTTCTCCCAAGGTGCAGGTTTCTATCAGACTGCATCAGGCTTTCCTCCAGGATTCCCCTGTATTTTGCTGCCTTCATTTTACCCCCACAAACCTTCCAGAGCCTGCTGCAGAGAAGCATCCCCAATGCATGATACTGTCACCCCCATGCCTCATGGTGGGGTTGGTGTATTTTTAATAATTTGGCAAACATATAATTTAATCTAATGGCAAAAAAGCTCAAGTTGGGCTTCATCAGACCATAGAACCTTCTTGCCACTGACTTGTGGGTCTCCTGTGTGCCTTCTAGCAAATCTTAACCGATATGTCATGTGTGTTTATCTCTTTGCCACTCTCCCTTAAAGCTGTGACTGGTGAAATAACAGTCATCTCTCCATTGTTAACCATTGTAGCTTATAACTCCTTCAGAGCTCTCATAGGTCTCTTGGTGGTAGTCATCTTCTTGCATGGTGACTCATTGCTTGTGGACAGCCTGCTGTATGCAGATTTACAGCTGTGCCATCCTCTTTGTATTTCTTAAGAATTCATTTAACTGGACTCCGAGGGATATTCAGTCCCTTGGATAATTTATTGTCTCCGTACGCTGACTTTTCAATCACCTTTTCGTGGAGTTGCTTGGAGTATTCATTTTGTAGTTTAGGTCACCATATTGACTCCCCACAAGCTGCACCTTCATATTGATACTGCAATCAATTGAAACCTTTGGACAGGAGAGCTCCATTGATCTAATTCTGTGATTTCTAAAACCAATTTGCTCCACCAGTGATGATTTAGGGGTGTCATATTACAGGAGTGAATACTTATGAAGTTAATTATTTTGTGTTTTATATGTGTAATTCATTTAGTCTGCATTGCAGGGATATGACTTCACTTTTTCTGAAATTACCTCCACTTTGATTCAATGTTAAGAGCTTTGAGTAGTGATATACAACACAATTAATTTTTCTTATTATCATTACAATGTTGTGTAAGAACAAAATTCTTTTTATAGGCATGGTAATTGGGCTCTGCAGTTTACTGATATTGAGTCCAGGGTTGTTTGCTCTCTGGATAGTCTCGAAGCCCCCCTATAAACTTGAGTTGGATTAAGTGCACTTATAATTGTTTTTATGAAAGTACTTTACTTATAAAGAGCTTTGTGATAGTGTCTGCCATGAAAAAAGATGCACGGATTCCTTACCCTGCATTCTAATATAAAGCTCATTGTTATAGCTGCTAGTGTGCGAGCCACTTTATAAATAATGATTGCTTGCAGTGCTTTATTTTTAGTGAAATGTAAGATGAAGTAGTAACAAGTTGGGTAAGTTACATTACTAATAATAAGGGATTGTTACTTGCTTTGTATTGACATTGATGATAATACTTGCAATAAAAATCAATGTGCAAAATTAATTAGATTAGATTAGAGTTCTCCCGTTGACAAGTCGGGACTTGATTTTACTGTATAATTTCTGGTATTTTAGAATGTTGGTCGTTTAAGTTGAATGCGGAAAACTCATGCTATTGTCCAAAAGATTATGATATCCTATTACCCACCTGAGAAAGTAATCACGGAGCACACTACCTTTTTATCTATGTATTGTTCCTATGTGACCACGCGGTAATACCTGAACTATTCCGAAGCGACGTTTGCACTGATTTGTGTTTTTTGTATCTCACACCCTCATACACCTTTAACGTATGAGCATCCCTTATCTACAATGGAGCATTCGATCAGAAGAAAATATGAAGCTGGTTTCAAATGAAAAGTCATTGAAGTGACAAAAGAAATTGGTAACTGCGCTGCTGCAACAAAATTCGATGTGTCTGAGAAACTGGTGCGAGTTTGAAAAAAAAATGAAGTGTCATATTTTTGAACTGGCGTGTAAGTCGGGGTCTGATTTTATGATCGATTTTTCGAGTTTGAAGACCCGACTTATACGCGAGTGTATATGCTACTTTATTAATCCCAAAGGGGACATTCAAATGTATACTACAACAAAACAAAAAACATAGGAACTACTCAAAGTATAAGATAAGACAATAGAATAGAAAGTGTAATAAAAAATATTATGCTAACAAATAACTGAACTAAAGTGAAGTTTGTACCATTATCCTCCGGCTTCTGGTTGGAATAAAGCAAGGGAAGTCGGGGGAAGCGTTGAATTGTCTAAAGACGGCAATCAGAAAAGATCCCCACAGGTGCTTCTTAAAACACGGTGGAGGAATGAGCCCTTGGCTAAAAGGTACTCCAAAACAGTGCCACCTGTAGGGGATGGGCAGAATTATTCATGAGGGTATCCAGTTTTTCTACCATCCCCTTTTCCACAACAGATTTCAGAGTGTCTAGAGTTGGTCCTGTGATGGAGGTGACTTTGTGGATAGGTTTTGCATCACCTGAACTGAAGTTGCTTCCCCTGGATAGCACCACATAGAACAAAACATTCGCTACATCTGACTGGTAAAACATTTCCCGGCAACTTGCTGCATATATCAAAAGATATGGGTTTCCTTAGGACATACAGTCTACTCTGAATCTTCTTTTACAGTACCATTGTAATGTGTGACCAGTCCAGTTTGGTGTTTATATGGACCCCCAAGTGCTTGTAGCACTACACCACCTCATCCACCGCCCCAGATGTTGGTTTTAAGGGCTCCTTAACACGCTGGGAGTCCACCACCAACTATTTTGTCTTGTTGATGCTGATCTGCATGTAGTTCTCCCTGGACCACAAGACAAGTTCATCCATAAGCCTCCTGTACTCCGAATACTCTTCATTATCAATACAACCTATGATGGAGGAGTCATCTGAGAACTTCTCTAGATGATAAGAGCTCATATTACTCTGGAAATCTGTTGGGATAAGAAATAAAGAATGATTGCTTACAATGAATTTTCTGACTTTTATACTGTGTTGTTATATGCAGATTGAATACACTGGTAAGGCAGTAGATAGGATAAATAAAGCAGGACTGTTTTTTAATTTAATATTCTGGTTGGGATTTGTTCAATTGGGTTTCTTATAAAGAACATTTCCTTAATTAGGGTATCATTTTACTCAATAAGGATTTTTACAAAAAAAAACATTTACAAAACAGAGAGTTTGGTAGGGTTGTACCTTTACAAAACACGCGGCTACTATGTGGAGCATCACTTTCATTTTCTAATTGTCCTTTTTCTTTTCTTTCCTGCTCTGTCCCTGCCTTCCATAAAACCCTATCTGTCTGTCTCCCTCTTGTGAATATACACGCCCCTTGCATGGCACCTGTTAATTTCCATATTCTCCCTGTTCCTTGCACCTTGACTTGTCCTCACAGTAGCGCCCTTTGGGGAATCACAGACTGTTGAGAAAGTGATCACCTCCGATGACCTGGAGAACAACATTTACAGTAAGTGCTGCTTCGGCTCTGCCTACTTGTGATGGATCCAGGCATTTATTGATGGTGAGTTACATTGCTTTTGAAGGCCATGCTCCCCGAGTGTATCAGGGGGTCTTCTGTTATTCAGCCAAAGCCTGGATGTTCCCTGACGTAGATGTGGTTTTATTTTCTCTAGGTAAGCACTAGAGACATGATGTCAGCTGTGAATAATTTTACTGTATTTCTGGAATTTTGAAGCTTTGTAGGACTGAGCAGTAGCAGATACTGCAGCCCACCAGAATCAATATTTCTGTATGCTGCTTTGGACGACAAGCCTAAATGAATGCACCAGTACAAATAAATGAGTTATCATCATCAGACCTTGCCTCATTAGGATTTTTCTCTCATAACACTGCAAGAGAAAATAGATGCTAGCCTATTATTTCAAGGCTATGAATGATGACATTTTTGATCTGAATATTTGTTCTTCCTAGGTCTTTTTAGGGTTTCATATACATGATTGGTACAATATATTCATAGATACACCTGTATGTATACAATCACTGGCCACTGTGTTACACTGTGGCTCCCTACATAGAAAGGATAATGCAGGTTCAGGAAATTGGTAAGCAGAGTGATACAGCGGCAATAAAAGTAAGTGAACTCTTTGGAACGGCCTGATTTTCTGCATTAATTGATAATTAAAAGTCATGCATGTAAATCTCAAATATAGATAAACACATTACTCTTAAGCTAGAAATACCCAAACAATTTTAATATTTCATGTCTTTACTGAGCACACCCATCAAACATTCACAGTGTATGGTGGAAAAAGTTAATGAACCCTTAGATTTAATGACTGGTCAACCTCCTTTGGAAGCATACAAGCACTTCCAGTAGCTGTGGATTTGACCTGCACAACATTCAGGTGGAATTCTTGACCAGTCTTCCTTACAGACCTAGCTCAGCTCAGCCATACTCTTAGGATGCCTGGTGGTCTCTTAAAATCGTTCAATAGCATTTCTGTTGGTTTAAGGTCTGCACTCTGAGTGGGTCACTTCAATTTTCTTTTTTTGAAGCCACTTTGTAGTATATTTACTTGTGGTCATGGTCCTGCTGTATTGCCTGATTTCTACTGAACTTCCAATGGTAGACAGCCACCCTGCCATTATCCTGTAGGATTCCTTGAAAAACTTTCCATGTCGATGAAGGCAAGCTGTTCAGGCCCTAAGGCATCAAACTAGCTCCGAATCATGGTGCTCGCTCTAATGAACTTCATTGTTGAGAAGATGTTTTCATGTTGTGCCTTTTTAACTGTATATTCTTCCAGAACAACTCCACTGTAGTTTCATTTGCCCACAAAATATTTTCCCAGTGGCATTGTGGAGTGTCAAGATGGTCTTTGGCAAACTTCAGGCATAGAGTGATTTTTTTTTTTTTTTTTTTTTGGAAAACATCAGATGCCTTCTTGGTGTCCTGCCATGGACACCATGCCTGCTTAGTATTATGTGTATGGTAGACTCATGAGCAGATACGTTAGAGCCTGTTTCAGTGATTCTTTCGAGTCTTTAGCTGTAACCCTTTTTATCTCATTGAACAATCTGCATTGTGCCTGACTGGACCCCATTTCTAGATAGAGTAGCCACAATACTAAATCTTCTCTATTTTATACACATTTTGCCTAACTTTGAACTGATGATTGTATAAATTCTTTCAAATTACTTTGAAAGCCTTTCCAGTTTTATGCAAATCAACAATTCTTGATCATAGATCTTCTGAGGTGTCTTTTTTTGCTTGTGAAAAGCAATCTAAAAATGTTTGAGTCTTTTCTTATTGGTGTAAAGGATGACAGGCATGGGCACAATTCGTTACCAATCCAGAAGGCCTTTGTAATTAAGGAACAAAGGGGAGACATTTTATTTGGAGTAGTGGCTTCCCTGATATGCTAGATGGCAGCACATGGATATCCGCTGGGAAAAATTAGAACTGAAGTGCCTTGGAGCAGCCTGGTTGGGTTCCATGGTGGCCACCAGAAGGAGCTGTTTGGAGTGGTTATCCCTATTTTAAAAGACTTCCGATTAACCCAGAAGTACTTCCATTGGGCTTTGCCCTAGAACCTATGCCTGTTGTCCATTACATTAGTCAATGTAGCTCTAAACTGCACCTTGAATCTCGTTCCATTGGTTGGTCTCCAGGTTTGCTAATTCCTGACTCTAGTTAGCTGTTGTTGAAGCCATCAACCTAGGGGTTCACATTATTTTTCAAAACTAAATTGTGAATGTCTGAATGATGTGTTCAATATGTATAATATGTATTGTAACTTAGATGAAAATCAGATCATATACAATTTATATATAAATGTGGTGGTTTCCAAAGGTTGCTCATACTTTTTTTGCCACTGTACATGCAGTCAAGTTACTAAAGCTGTTTTGGGGGCTTATGCTTTCAGATACAACAACGATGGCAATGGCAAAAGGTATCCCCCACTGCATAGAAGATTTCAAAATCTTGTAAAGTAAAGTTGGACTCGAGTAATCAAAGTCTGTAAGACTTCAGATTTATGAACATTTGTGAACTCTGTCTGATGTTAGTGACGTAGCTGTGATAAATGTACAGGCGCACACCATGGCTGTCTCTTGACAGCATTTGAGTGCAGAACATGACACATCAAATGCATCCCTGAGGCTACCCTGGATTAGACTATTTTTATAATGCAGAATTAAAAGGCTGATTTCAGGTCTTCTTTTATGATCACATCTTTTATCTGTTTATGCTCATGTTTGCATTCCTCCTACAGTATATAAGATCTCAACATTTACACAGGCAACAAATGGCATGTGGAAGGGAAAGACAGCCTAGATAGGTGACATTTTTATGGTGGTAACACTCTGTAAAACAAGTGATAACTGGGAAACCTTCATGTCTTTAAGACTTTTTTGATAAGAACACAGAAACAAACATTCAAAGCTAGATATGGCCATGCCAGCAGACATTTTTTTTCCAGCATCCAGCTACAGTAGTTCTGCCTGAACATTGACATTAACACCAGTGTGAAATTCAACTACTCCCTACTTTACCTTGGCTTAGTGGCCTGTAATTTTAATGCTGCTTCATCCATCACTGATTGCATTTTAAAAACCTAGTCATTTTAATGATCAACTATTATGTAAAAAATTTCTGCCTTAAAAATACAACTGAAATGTATATGGGCTGCATTCTTAGAAAAGAAATCGTATTACAATTATTCTCTATATAAACATCCATTTCAGAGACTGGGGTCCATATTTTTAGGGATAAAAAAAAATTACATTGAGGTGTAGCCTTATATTTTTTCTAATTATTCTCAAAAAGAAAATCTATTGGTTTTAACACTAGAATTGCCAAAGCCTACAAAAAAACTCGTAAATCAAGCCCACCTTAAATCTCTTTGCACCTCTCCGCCAGAGTCTTTTGTCTTGTAAATGTGCCGATCAAGACAAGCAGCAAGCAGCCTACTATTCCATCCCCCCTCTGCTGCAGAACATGCACAAAGTTTTCCCAGCTCATGCCTTGATTATCTGGGAGTGAAGTGCTGGAGTTTTAGAGTGGAAATAATAGGTCGTTATTTGGAAAACACGCATTTCATGTGTGTTCCATTTCTACAATAATCTGTGTAAACACATTGTTAAAACAGAAATGTTTTTCATATCTTAGTAATAAATGACAAAATGTAGGCATAAACTATATAATGTATGAAGCCTGAAGTCCAAAGATCAAATAAACACTTTCACAAAAGGTTCAAGGATGATACAACAGCTTCTGTGGTGCAGCGGTAAGAATTGCTGATTTGTAATCAAGAGTCCCTGGTTCGATCCTGACTGCCTCGTATGTTTACCATTTTGAGTAGTGAGCTGCTCTTATTGTTAGTTTTATACAATAAACACATACATTTGGTTTGAGTCTGTAACAGTTGCTGTAAATTTATAGTACTTGTAAAAGTTAATTGTTTTATTTTTCACTTTTATTCTCTCAGTCATGATCACGATACATACAACCGAACCCCACAAACACAGGGATCTGACGCTGTTAGTTTTTATTTGAAACTGGGAATAACTGTAAATGTGAGTGGTGTTTTGAGAAAATGGAACTGGACATTCTTTGATCTGGATGGATTAAAGCTGACACACAAACGCTGGTGAATCTGCCTTTTTCGTATCTCACTGTCACTTGATTTTTTTTTTATTCAGTTTTATTGAGTGTTCCTGCTCACGCTGAATTAGTATGCACCTTTTGGTCTATGATGTCAAAGCCGCACTGACAAAAAAAAACAAAAAAACAGAGACATAGGTATATATGATATTTGGAATTATTAATTTTATGACCTGTTTAGTACATTTCGGAAAACATTGTGGCACGGATTCATATTATTCATATTCATTTGCATAACATCTTGTGGTTGTAATCAGTGGCTGTGTTTTTTTTTTCCCCGATCTTGCCAGTCCCCACATGTTGCTGTATGTTGGTGTTTCTTTTGTACTCCAGGACATGCAGAGGAAAGAATAGTACAGAGAGGTCAGTTCTGCGCTATATGCAATCATCAGATTCAAATGTTAACAGTTCCCACACACCCAATGACCGTCCTCCCTATATTTACGACATGTGTACCTGTTGCAATGTACGCACTTCTCTCTATGCTTTGTATGAAGGGATTTAAGGTGGGCTTGATTTACAAGTTTTTTTCTTAGGCTTTGGTAATTCTAGTGTTAAAGGTCTTGTTGACTGGTGTGAAGTTACCCATCATTTGCATAAAATGTAACAAAGTAGAAGAAAAACCATTGGTGAATGGCCTGTTTAATTTTATATTTTGTCCTGGTGATGAGCTAAATTCTCTGCTTTATTTGGCAATTAGATGTCACAAAGAAGTTATGAAGTGGACTCCATTCTTCTGCAGTGCTTTAAGCGTCCTAAAAAGTGTGTACTGATGTATATTGTGTTCAGAGTGACGCATACCCAAATAAAGTGGCTCTGATCAAAAATAGCAGGGCATTGTGTGTTTCAGGAAGCCTTTTTTTTAAATCCCTGCAGCCCAGTATGATGGATGAAATTGTCTGGACATGAGCTAATTAATAAAACACATTTTGTCTTGTCATACAGAGCATACATTTTTTTTTTTTTTTTTACCAGGGGCTAATATTATTAGTTCACTTCAGCTGCATGCTGTTGAATATGCTACATACAGCTTATGGTGGAGGTGGTGTGAAACAGATTGCAGCAGACATTACAAAGGTGATTTGAAGTCGATTCATTCAATGCTCAAAACTGTTAAATATCTCGACAATCCAGTAGCATCAAAGCCTAAAATTAGTACTGCATTGGTATAGAGGGGGTTTGAGTAAATGCCTACCAACAATAACACATTTACTAACTTAAAAGCACTGTGCTGTGCTCTTCTTATCATATTCTGAAAAACAGGATGTCCATCAACTATAGAAAAATATCAGGCTTCATTCTGTTTAGTTATGGCTTTGCTCCATTGGTTCTTTATTATTTCTCTTTGTTTTTTTAACTTCAGAAAGCTCTTAACGCTGATTGGTATTGTGACCATAACGGTGATATGCATGTTAGCCTTTTCAAAAGCATAAGGTTATGCGCTGATAAAAAAAAATCTAGTATGATCAGTTTATTATCACACATGACAATAATCAACGTTGCAGAATATTTTTCCTCATTTCTAACAAGAATGACGTCATATGTCGTGTTACATAAAGACACTCCCCAGACCACCATCTAGCATCTTAACGACTGATAATTAATGGCGTAACATGCATTAAAAAATACAAAATAGCAACACGTACTGACCAAAAAAAAATGAACAAAGCTGCAAATGAGACAAATTCACACAAGGTGTTTTATTTTTCACAAGATAAATTACTTAAATAAAATATGAGTTAATTCTTGATGGAAAATAAGTTTTTTTAAACTTATTTTATTTAAGTATGAGTTCTAGATTTTAGTTTGGGGTGCTTGGCCCTTGATAGGCTACACCCATGGGCCTCACTCATCTCTGTTGGTCTTATACTCTATAATGACTAAGTATTGTAGACATGGCAATCCACTGAGAGATACAGTCAGCCATGAGCTCTTGTGCAGAAAGTGGATGTGGACATTCATCAGCATTCTGAGGGGTTCTGTCTGGGTATGATGGTGGAGGAATGTTCTTCCACATTGTTTTTCTTTATGGTTTCTGTCACAGTATGGATGGTTACTGTCCGGAGAGTCCATGCTGTTTGTTTAAGTTTTATTATATGCTTGGTTGCTCATGTTCTGTACTGTAATCATAATAAATGATTGTTGCATGGAGTAGTTCTCTGAGTTTATAGACCTGAAAGAAGAACGGACGGTTACAAGGAGGATAAGAAACAGATTAGGCCAGGCCCCCTCTCACTCTCAAAAGGAAATGGAGTGACCAGATCAGTTGCACATCTTGATCACACATTTAGATTGAAAAAGGGTTTCAATGATAAACTGAGCAATAGATATTGACAATATCAGGGCATGCCACCCATAAAAGTCACATATCTCACAGCATTGGTCTTTTAAGAGGAGTCCAGGAGCTGTCTATTTTTATCAAAGTTCTTTAAAAAAGTCAGCTGCTAATTTTGAAATCTCTAAAGATGTTTGTACGTAGAAAAGGTGTGGCTGCAGTCTTCTGAGAGGTCCAGTCTCGGACATTTGGGAATTCTGCTTTCCTGTAACTGTTGGATTCTCATCGTGGATTCTTTATCCTCTGTGGGATGCTCTTCCGTAATGGTAAATAACCTTACAATACATTTCTCTTTGAAGTGGCAAAACAAACATTTCCTGTTTGGCTGAAGGCCAGTGACTACACGGGGCACTTCTGAGTTACCTGACCCGGCGGCCTATTATGTTATACGTGCCTGCATTGTGTTGTGTGATATCTAAATAAGTGAAGAAGAACTCAATCTGCTGCTTTCCCACTTCTAGCAACACTCAATACCCTACAATGACCAAACGTAGACAGGATCCTCAAAATTTTTGCATATTTCTTAAGAATAAAAAAACGAAATATCCCATTGACACAATTACTTAGTTGAAACCCCTTTGGCAGCAATTCCAGACTGGAGTCTTTTCAAGTAGACGTGACAAGCTTCACACACCTGGATATGGGGAATTTCTGCCATTCGTCTCTGTGAATCCTTTCAAGCTCTGTCAGGTTGGATGGAGACTGTCTATGGATAGCTATTTGCAGGTCCCTCCAGAGATGTTCGATTGTGTTTGAGTTCAAGCTCTGTCTGGGCTTTAAGGACATTCCCAGAATTGTTCCTAAACCATTCCTATGTTGTCTCTGCTTTATGCTGAGATTATTGTCCTTTTGGAAGGCAAACCTTCGTCCCAGTACAAACTCCAATTACAAACTCCAATTGGTCTTCTAGGTGTCTTTTACTAAGGAGAGGTATCTGTTTGGTCATGCTGACATTAAGCCCAGATTGGTGGAGTGATTCAGTGTTGGCTGTCCTTCTGGAGGATTCTTCTGTCTTACACAGGTCTTTGAAGCTCAGCCAGGGTGACTATTGAGATTTTGGTTAACCCTCTTCCCATTGCCCTCCCCCCATAACTGCTCAGTTTGGCCAGATGGCTAGTTCTAGGAACAGTTGTAGTTGTCCCAAACATCTTCAGTTTAAACATTTTGGAGGCTACTGTGCTCTTGACAACCTTCTGTGCTGCAAGATTTTTGTTGTAGCCTTTCCCAGATCTTTACTTTGTCACAGTCCTCTCTCTAAGTTCTGCTGGCGATTCCTTCGGAATCATGATACATATTGTCAACCTAATATAGATGGGTGTGTACCATTTCTAATCATGTCCAATCAATGGAACTAACCACAAGTGGACTTCAAATAAGGTTTAGAAACATCTCAATAATAATGAATAGAATGGGATGCACTTGAGCCAAATTTCAGGTAGCAAAGGGTCTCAATAGTTGTGTCAACAGGATTTTAGTTTTTTTTACTTTCTCGTATACGTATTGTAATTGTCCAAAGACTCGATGTCAAGATTTTGATGAATCTCAACGTTTTAGACCTCTGAAAATCTGAGTCTGAAAATACCAATTTTGGAATTATGTCTGTCTGTCTGTGTCTGTGTGTATGTAAACATGATAACTTGAGTATGCTTTCACTTAGGTCAACCAAATTTTGCATACGAGTATTAGGTGCAAAATGTAGATTGCTATCAACTTTTGAGCTATTTCTGTTAACCGGAAGTGGTACTTTACCTTTTATTCATGGATACAAACCTGTGTGAACCTACACTACCCCCTTTTTTACCTAAAATCCTGATTGCTACTAGATTATGAACATTCTACATAATTATTATTCTGACTCTAAAGGGGAGTATATTGAAAGAGAAGGACCAAAGAGAGAAAGAGAGGTTGGGAGCTTGTGCTGATATAGCACGTTACTGCACCCACCACACAACGCACCACCTGGATTGGACCCAAAGGAGCAGAAAAAGAGATATAGTCAAAATACTTGCAAATGTCAAAACCAAAAATCAAACCACACTTTGACCATGTTAAAAACAAAACCCCAAAATTGGAGTCAAAAAGCATTGCCAAAAAGTCATAAGCCTGAGTGTATAAAAAGAAAATAGCACTAAGTGTTTTCAGGAAATATCCAAAGACTCTCATGAAAACATGGCTGCCAGTGTCTACCTTTAAACCCGTCGCATTAAAGACATCAGACGTCGCAACCTCTGTGACCACACCCTGACAACCAGGAGCCGCATCTTAGCAATGGGATTCATGAAATGGTGTAAAATATTTTTAACAAATAATATAAACTTCTCGTATAAAAGCATAGAAGACATTTGGAATCGTCCTAGTCTAAAAGACATATCAAAATCAGTTAAAGCTATAAATGAAGGGCAAGAAAAATTTTAAACAAAATTGAATTATAGCAGTTATGAAGCAAAGTACACATTACTGATGGCAATCCAATTCTCTACCACAAAATGTTATTTATTGGATTCCTCTTACCAGAGTATTATACAACCCAACTCCTGTGTTGTTCTGCAGACTGCATCCGTACTCCTGATCTGTGCTGTGATGCTGAGGTCTCACCTTGTCACGTCACATTGAGTGAGTTAAAGCCTAGGATCATTAAGAACGCTAGCGCTAGTGCAAAGAATTACGTATACTTTCCTGTTTTGCTGGCACCATAATAATTTCCTATTTATTGTAAAGGCTTTATACTACATGTGAAAAATAAACTTACCGTTAAATTCATCCTGAAGAGAGATTATTGTCCTAGGTTCTCCAGTGGCAGAGAGTCTTGTGCATGCACAAACACCATTCCTCTCTGAAGCGTTGAAAGCGCATGCCGTGTGGCTCTCTGAAAGTTGGACATGGAGGAGTTTCTTTATGGTTTCTGTGTTTTCATTTTCTTTTGTGGTCATAGTTTTGATTAGAGATCATGTTTAATGTATATTGGTGTTATGCGTGTAGTGTTAGCGTTATCACTACCTAAAGGGTGCCTAGCACTAGACAGGGATTTGGTGCAGTGGCCCATTCCATCCCTCAGGCAGTAATTAGTTGTGTCCTTGGCCAAAGTAAGCCAACAAGGTGATGAATTAGTCTTTATAAGATATAGGTGTCCCTGGTTGTGGGTGATCATCACCGAGAGGGTGCAGGCGACACTGAGGAGGGAGGCTGGGTGGCACAGCAGTGTCGCAAATTTATCCCGACAAGGCTCCAGTTTTTTGTGAGCATTAGAGTCTTCATTTTTGTGTATTTGTGGCTGTGGCAATGCCGTTTATTTTTATTAATTTTGGGGAGAGCTTTGTTTCTCCAGGACTGTGTTTTATATAGTGAGATTTTTTTTCATTTTATGATTTAAATTTTTTGTGATTGTTTTTCCTTTGGATTTATTGTTTTTATTTTTCTTCACATGGTTTTTTTTTTTTTTTTTTTTTACAAATTTGTACTCTTGAACTGTTTAAATCAATGTTGGAATAAACAACATTCTATTTTTTTTGCATCTGCCATACTTTTTCTTTAACTTCATTTTACACCTTTGGTCCTGGACTGTCCCGACGACTAGTAAGGAATCCACCTCTGCAGGTGGCCTGTGACATATGCATTTAGAAGAATAATTAAATAAAAACAAAAAAAGGCTTGTATAGCAACAAAAACTTAAACATAGACATGTGCTATGGATATGTGCAAAACGTTTCTGGAAGCAAACATGCAGACTTTGCAATGTCAGCAATCTGAAGAAGCCAGATGTATGAAGTGAGAGGCTTTTCTTGCCTTCCCTGTCAGCCTGCCTCATCTCTTGCAAGCACATGTTTAATACTCAGGGTACTTCTATGGTATAAAAGAAGATTAACCCTTAGTTTGGAATGAATGTCAAGAATTTGATGGTGTGTTATCTGTACAAGTTCAAAAATACATTTCACTTGATAGCCTGTGTTGCATTAGCTTACAGCAGCTACAACAATAGTTATTTATATTGCACATTTTCATCCAAACAATGTAGCTCAAAGTGCTTTACAAGATGACAAAAAGAAAGTTATATAAAATGAAAAGCAAATAAGATTAGGCAATAATGTTAAAGAGAAAAAATATAAGATCAGATGGCTTGGAGGACACTCTAGTTAGGCTGGAGATAAAAACAGAATCTGCAGGGACTCCAAGGCCAAAAGTCCATCCAGCTCCCGCTGGGCATTCTACCTAACATAAATTGTCATAAATCAATCCTCTTTATTTCCAGACTTCACATGATAGTATTTGAAGATGCTGGTCTTGTAGATAACTGAGACACCTGCCTTAAATCCATCAATGCAAGGGCCTACATGGTGTCTTGATCAGATGGTGGTGGCACAGGCCCACAGGAGAACCAGAAAAGACAGCGGAGCTTAGTAGAGATTAATACAGATTGTGGATCCCTGAAGAATACGTATAACTCTATGCCCATATACAGTAGTCTATCAGGAATACAACTAAGATGTATCTGCGAAAAAGCCAGAGTTTTTAGCAGTTTTTTTAAATAATCCACAGTATTAGCCTGGCAAATTTCTATAGGTAAAGTATTCCAGATTTTAGGTCCATAACAGCAAAAGGCCGTATCACCACTTCTTTTAAGCTTGGCTCTTGGAATTATAAGCAGACCTCCTTTCGAAGATCTAAAGTTACGATCTGGATTGTAGGGTGATAGGCATTCCAAAATATAGGATGGAGTGAGATTATTTAAGGCTTTGTAAACCATTAGTAGTATTTTAAAGTCAATTCTGAATGACATGGGTAACCAATGTACCGAATCTATAACTGGTGAGCTGTACTCAGATTTTCTTTTTCTAGTTAAGATTCTTGCTGTTGCATTCTGTACTTATGGTAACTGATTAATGTCTTTCTTAGGTAGTCCCATAAGGAGTGCTTTACAGTAATCTAGTTGACTAAAAACAAACATGTGAACTAATTTTTCAGCATTCAGAAGTGTAACTTTTACCATATTTCTTAAGTGAATAAGACCCAGTAATCTGGTTGATATGCGATTTAAAGTTTAAGTTCAGAGTCAATGATTACCACAAAATTCTTTACCTCCGTCTTGACTTTTAACCCTAAGGGATCAAGTTTATTTCTAATACCCTGTCTATATCCATATTACTGCAGGCATCACCTATCTCTGTAGACCACACCAGCCTGAATGTAATACTGGGCAACTTTCCATCAAGAATTTTTCATAGGATGCTTTTCATAAAATAACTGGAGACTTTCAATGGCACAATAACTTTTGTTAAGAAATTATAAGAAACAAATTCAGTATTAAAGAATTATCTCTCTAAATGGAGGGTAGGTTTGTTCTATCATTTGAAACTCTGTGCTTAAAGTTTGCTGGTACTCACTGGTACACACTGCTTTTTCAATTTCAACACAGAGCACTGGCACCTTTTCTTAGCATGCCAGTGAGTACTGGCACCTCTTCAGGTATCTTCATGAAGGACTACCCTTCCTATGCTTCAATCGACTGTCAATGAATTGAGAAGATCTGCGTTTCACTATGCCTACACTTTTTCTTAGAGTACCAGTCAGTACCGGCACCTGTATGTGAATCTTCAAGAAGGACAAACACAGTTATTTGATCAACTAGTAATTTGGTTTCCACTTCATGCACTGGTGAAACTGTAATGTTTCACTTCCAATAAACAAAGCAGCAATGTGGAAGGATATGTCTAACAGATGGGGCTTTAACTGCTAGCATATTGTTTGAATTTATGTTGAGAAATTGCTTCCTGCTCAAAGGCTATGGCTGTGACAATCGGATTTACAATAACTTTACTAATGCCCGTCCTTACAGTTTATGTTGTGTTCTGATTCTATCACAGAGGTAGCTGCTCGAGTCAACTGATTTGTGAAAGCCCAACCTGATTCTTGTTACCCTCTCTCTAGAAGCTGGGTTGCTGCCTATAGCTCAAGGAAAGTAGGGGCTTACAGTGGTGAAAGTACCATTTGTATGTACTCCCTTTATATAATGCACTTCAGCTCGAGGTATTTTACAGGAACAGAGCTGTAGAACAACAACAATACAACAATTTATTTCTTGTATAGCCCAAACGCACACAAGCAATGACTCAATGAGCTTTAACAGGTCTTGTTTTTTGACAGCTCCACAACCTCAACTCTCTAAGAAGACTAGAAAAAAAAATCTTTTAGGGGAAAAAAATGGAAGAAATGTTGGGAAAGGCAATTTAGAGAGAGACAGACAGACAGAATCCCTTTCAGGTAGGCTGGGTATGCAACAGGTGTCAAAAAATGGTGGGGATACAACACATAAAAACAGAACACAAGTAATCCTCTTCACAGAGATATATGGCCAATCTATCATTGCCTCCTCAGAAATGCAATACAACAGTATTAATTACTTTGTTCTTGTAAAGCCATCCTCACTAAGAGCAGGCGTAGACAGCCGCAACAACTCTCAAGGCAAAATACACGAATAGGTTATACCACTCACTAAATGCAGAGCTATCAAATACAAAAATGCAGATTTGTTCAAATACATCAAAAATAAGTAGAACCTACTTAACGTAAATGACAAACATCAATACCTGTCCATCTAATTGTAGAACCACAGCCAGGTTGCAGAAAAGAAGTCAGATGAGCCAATCACAGGCAGAGTCCTGGAGTCCTCAGCCAACTCGGTGCCTCCCCCTATTGACTCATTCTACAGCTGAGTCAGTGCTGGACTGGCCAATCTGATGAAACGATCTTTCTACCCGAAGATTCAAAATGTCGTACAAATGTTATTTATTTATTTATTGACATTGGTTGGGAAATTACTTCATGGTTGGTAGATGGGTATTATGGTTTTTTGTCATGCCTTACACAGGGAAAGGTGAAAAGAATGAACAGAGGTGACCAGGAGAAGAAATGTTTGAGAAAGCCAGAAATCCAACAATCAGTCCTATCAATCATTAAAATTAAGCTACAACCAAAAAAAATCATAGTCTTTCTGAAGAAAACTAAATAACAAACAAGCACAAAAGCTTTTCTTAGAATATTCACAAACTCAGATGATGATGAATCCAAAATGTTGATTTTTATAGTGTCAAATGCATGAATTTCATGGCCACTGTCCATAGCAACCAATGTTTCAAAGCAAAATGGCAGCGGAAAAGCAGTAGAACAATTTTCATAGCTGAAAACAGTTTCAAAGGAATAGGTAAATTAAAAAAATTGGACACAATATCCCAAAAAAACCCATAACTGCTAGGAAAGGACCTGAAAACAAATATGCAAAAAAATAAAATAAAATAAAAAGGCCCAACATTCAGAAATCATAACACTTTTATGCTGGAAACATGGGACCACATTGCTCTTTAAGGGTGAAGACCAGGATGTGGCCAGTTGTTATCCTCCAGGCCACATGATCCATCACTGGAAGAGTTTCTAGATACAAGAAAACGAAAGGAAACCATCCCATCAGCATGGTAGACATGGTAGAAAATATCAAACACTTGTGGAGCACAATTTCAGTATTCTCCTGTATCTTTTGTCCCTTCTATGCTATTTTTTATGTCTGGTACTCCCTTGACGTTACTCCAGAGATGCTACAGAGTGCTGTCTTATTACAGTATTTAGAGAATATTCCTTACTAAATAGTTTTATTAGCTTAAATACCATAGATGGAAATTAGTAGAATGGCCATTTTTAGACGATTCTGTTATCTGTTAGTACAGTGTTTCTCAACCACTGGATCCTGACCCACTTTTGGGTTGCGGGGTACCGCCAGTGGGCCTTAAGTTGCTATTGTTTATGATACTACTTAGTTGCTTGACTCACCACAGGGAAACCCAACCTCCACTCTGATGATCGTACACGATTCTCTAAGGGGGAACCCCCTTCACTCCGATGATCGTGCACGATTCAACATGGAGACCTCCTGCAGTGGGTCACGAAGAGTGGTCATGGCACCAAGAAGGTTGAGAAACACTGCATTTGTAATAATTTGTGATTATATGAGAAGGTGATTCAATAGTAGATAACTGTTTTGTTGCACATAATTTAATACTAACTCAAATATCTAGGTGTATGCTCGTCTCAGACACATTAAATTTTTATAAAGGGTAATGAACACATATTCAAAACCTCAGTTTCTTGCAATTCACAAGAGGATTTACCAGAAGTGATTTCTTTAACAGCGCTGTTGCCTCGCAGTTAGGAAACCTGGGTTCGCTTCCCGGGTCCTCCCTGCATGGAGTTTGCATGTTCTCCCCGTGTCTGCGTAGGTTTCCTCCCACAGTCCAAAGACATGCAGGTTTGGTGCATTGGCGATTCTAAATTGTCCCAAGTGTGTGTGTGTGTGTGTGTGTGTGTGTGTGTGCGTGCCCTGCAGTGGGCTGGTGCCCTGCCCGGGGTTTGTTTCCTGCCTTGCACCCTGTGTTGGCTGGGATTGGCTCCAGCAGACCCCCGTGACCCTGTAGTTAGGATATAGCGGGTTGGATAATGGATGGATGGATTTCTTTAACTATATTTTTTAGCAAAAGTACTAGTGAGCATACAACTGAATATCTGACATATGAATTATGCAACATTTTTTTTTATGGACATTTTGATGATGTTTGCTATTGGTTCAATGCTGCTCCCCATAGAAGCCTGTTGTGTCCAATACTGTGTTACCTCTGTTCTCCATAAAAAGTATAGTTAGTTTCTTTGACAATTTTATTTCTATTTTTTGTTTTCTTGATTTCTCTCTGATTATGTGTTTAAAATTCCTTTTTTTTTGGTCACTAGCTGGCCATTTCTTTTTTTAATGTATACAGTCCTGCCACTCATGACTTTTCTTCTCATTTGTCCTTTCTCTAAAGTCACACAGATCATTTCCAACAGAAATGCAGACCTCTTAAACTACTGATGTACTGTATGTGACAAAAATTACCCCTAAGTTGGCAACTCATGCAACCAAAGTCATTTGTAAGCATAGGTTATTGAACTTAAACACCATAGTACAACAGCAGAAAATTTCAAACTCTAGTGCTGCAAAAGCACCAGTCATTGTAAGGGATTCTTATATTGGTGTAAGTTAAGTTTTGACATAGAGCCTAGCTCATTCAATACAGATAAACATAAAATAAGTTTAATTACTCCTGTTTTTGTAAAAGCCCTTTTCTTTGTAACCATAGGTGGTGATTATTTAAAGGCGATGCCTTTTTTTAATAAATGAAGATGGCAATCGTTAGAAGCTAAATAAATCAAATGAACAAAGGAGGTAATGATTAGAGGAAAACGCCTAAATATTAAAGCACACGGGCATCAACATTTAAAAATAGAGATCTGATATGAATATCAAGTCCAGAGCAGAGTGAACCACCCAGATTTCAGAAGAGGCCTGCGTGTCCTCCGGTGGTCTGTGCATAATCTGTACCTGATGTGATTACTGACCAGAGCCGGTATCTTCATTTCAGAGAAAATGGATTGCAACATTTGGCCCCTGGCTCCAGTGTTCTGGAATGAAATTGACTGAATAAGACATTTCGTATCACTGACCCAGCTGCGCCGTTTCAGAAAGTTTTAAAGGGAACTCTTTGTTTAGGTTTCGTACCAAGCTGTACCTACCTCGTATAATTTGTTTCTTTTATAGGATAATGTAGAGGGAGTGATCCCAGCTAAAAGGTTTTACTGTCATTAACTGCAGATGTCTTCCAAAGTCAAAGCACGCAGTACCACCTTCCACCATGACAGCAGCACCTTCAGTCAGGAAATCTGCTATTTACAGTGTAGTATTCAGATAAGTGCTCAACCCTAAAACCTTGGAAAACCCCACAGGCTTAAAACAATTACAGTCATGAGGGACATGTTGGACAGTCGTGGGAACTAAGGTGCTTCTAGGTTAACTATTATGACTGTGGGTGGTGACATCCTTTGCATGGCTCTGCCGCTCGCGTATGGGGAAGCGGATGTACAATTTAAACAGATTGTTGATTTCATGGGAATTGTTACATATGCATAATAGAACTAACTATTTTACATTACAGCGAGTAATTAACCTTAGTAAAAAACAGAAAAACGTAATAAATTGAAAGAAAATTATGTTTGATGTTGCTTTAGAGGTATTCATTGCGTTATAGATTTTCATTTTGTTTGGCTTTGAACTTAACACTCAAATACTTTTTAAACTTACACTTTTACTATAACACTTGAGTAAAAACAATATTTGGAATTAACTTTTTGTCAATATCGCATTGAATTTTGATTCCATGTTTGGAGTTACATTGTGACAACGCAACATATAACTGCCCGTGAGTGAATATTGTTTCTTTCTCTCTAATAAACAAATCGACTTTTTCAAATGTTTATCCCTGTGATTTGTTAATTGTCATAGGAAAAGCTATTCTAATGGGGAACTAAACGTTTTAATACAAATGGCATATCAAGATCTCCTTTGGTGTCTAATGTTATTCGCAGAAGATGTACTACATGACCTTTCTTGTTGCCTGTTAAAATTTTACATGTCAGAATTGTTTGACCAATTTTGAATACAACTAATCTTATCCTATTGCATAGCCCATCACTCAAACATAAATTACGCAATAACATTACGATACATCCTTCTTTCAACAGTAATTCGGCCAATGGAAGACCGGACAGTGTTAACAGTTTTAGATATTCTACGGGATATTGTAAGTTGATGTTTTCATCTTCCGCAACCTCACCATCAACTGTTTCAGCATAGTCTATTGATACACATATAACCAATTTTCAGTGTATCTGATCAACAATTTTCGCATTAATTCATTTGAGTTCATCGTTTCTCTGTGCTAGGATTGCCCTTGTACTCATTTCTTCTGTTGATAACCCTTCAGGATGAAATTCTTCAATAAGATTTGGACATAATAAGTCTTTTTTTGGGAACTTAAAGTGAGGAGGAGGAGGTTAGAAGCACACGCAGATATAGCACATTGTCGCACCCACCACACGACAAACCAACTCAGGATCCCAGATTAGGACCCGAGTGGAGCCATTCAACGGGTGACACCTCAGCACCACACTAGTTCAGATGGAGTGGAACCAGTGTGAGTTATTTTATGTGGCTGGAGTGCCAATTCTGCCACCAACCCCCAAGAGGAAAACCTAAAAATTTATAAGAGCTGAAGTGTGTCTGACAAACGCATTCACACGAATTAGAGGTGAGAGGACTATGGGCGTGGGCCGTTAACCATAAATGGTTGAGAGGAGGGCGGGACTTGAAAAAAATCTGTTGCCAATAGTCTCGTCTCAAGATTTTCTTTTGTAATAGAGAGATTTATTTATTTAATCGCTTACTTATTGAGATACTGCAAAAAGCCAAATTTTCTACCTGGGAACAATAATCTATCTATCTATCTATCTATCTATCTATCTATCTATCTATCTATCTATCTATCTATCTATCTATCTATCTATCTTAAGGAGTTTGGGCTTGAATAGGGTTGGACATTTCAGTGAGGTGTGTGCTTGGATAGTTAATAATATATCTACTGAAGTGCTAAGTGTCCCTTCTGCTGAGAATCAATGTCTGATATCCCTTATGGTTTCCATGGTTAATCATAAAACTCCTCAGTTCCTTTTTGAAGTCTGCTGCCCTTTATAGTCATAGTTATAGTCAGGCTAAACAGACAAAGACCTTTATGCTCCATATTTCCTTCTCCCACTGTTCAAAAACATGCAGGTTAGGTGCTTTGGCAATACTAAAATTGGCCCTAGTGTGTGGTTGGTGTGTGTGTGTGTGAGTGTGTGGGTGCACCCTGCGATGGACTGGTGCCTCTCTCCAGTGGATTGTCCCTGTTTTGCATCCTTTGCTAGCTGGGTTAGTCTCCAGCACACCCCCTGACCCTGTTCAGGAATAAGGAGACTAGGAAATGACTAACTGATTGGTGTGTTTTTAATAATGCTTATAAGAACATTTGAAGAAAGTGGCAACTGAGTTCATACCGAATGGTGAAGAATGCCATGCTAAGTTACAACCATTAAACTAATCACAGACATTTAACAATTCTACTAAAACCATTTTTTGGTACTAAAAACATTTGAGTGGTACATGTAGAACATGTCATTGCCTGCTAACTTGTTATGTGGGCAGTGATGATGGTTACTTTCCTAGGTGTCCTGAACATGGAAAAGGAGCTAAATTAATAACATTTATTTTTATTATTATTATTATTATTACTATTATTTTTATTATTAATGTATGAGCGGATGAACAGAAATTCACAGAATCGGTCAATGGCACAGGAGTAGGGTGAGGTTGTTAAAGATGCCACTAGATATCGTATGCCTATGTTTTGGTTGATCAGACCTCAGAGTGGCATTGCGCTGAGTTGTTCAAGTGCATATTACAGACATTTATTATACAATCGTGCATTTGACTTTGGTGATTTTTTTTTTGCACAAGCCACCATGGCAGATATTCAAGAGATAATGATGATCAAACTTCTTCAACATTGACTGACTTGTTCATAAAGAGTTTGTTCTCTGTTAATCAGCAATATTACACTGAACTGCTGAAACCTCCATGGAAAACACACAACGGTGTGCCCACAACTGCATTTTACACAATGACCACTCACCTGCACACACCACAGTATCAGTCAAAAAAGTTTTTGACCGAAAACAAAGTGGTTGTTGCTTCTCACACCCCATAATCACCAGACCTCGCTACCTGAATCTTTTGGTATGGGAAATTAAATTTGAGACTAATGGGAAGAATAAATTCAGGAAGAAAATGGCAGAGGGTAAAGGCAAAGTGAGTACAGCAATGCGAGAAACCCTGAGACAAGTGTGTTGCATTTCAAGGAGAGTGTTTTGAAACTGACTAAAAGGAAATTGAGGTAACGTTTATAATTAAGTCTTCTTTTTTAACAATTCTGGGAATTTTTGGGTGCCTACTTGTACACCTATGCTTTTGTGTTTTTATCGGCTGATGTAAAAAGCCTTCTTATAGTGTTGGAATGATTTTTCATACTCACTGATTGCTTGTTTGTAGGCCGCAGAGAGAATTGGTGCAACATTTGCTTGCATTTATAATGAAGATATAAAGCTATTTTGGTTTTGTTGACACATAAAACATTATAGTAAGTTATGGGAAAGCTTAGCCCACCCACTGCCTTAAATGCTTATTACTAGTGGCATGGAACAGTGATCTGTTATCAGTACACCGAGACCACCTCTAATTACCCAGCTATTTTCAAATAAAGAGAACAAAAATGCTCTTCTGTCAAAAAGAAGCCATAATAACACTTCTATTTGATAAACTATGGAGATACTCTCCAGCCAAACATTCTACAGACACAAAATGCTCCTATTGTAAATGGTTTTGGCTCTGTTTCATAACCTCAGATTGTAACCATAGCCCCTTAAAGTGCAAGCAGCTGAATTACTAGGTGCCTTCGCGCTGTTTAATGTAGAGACAGTACAGCTTCAGGTGTTCTAAAATAAATGTTTAACTCATCGGATCAGGCCGTGTTCAGAAGTCACTAAGAAGGCTAACAAAATATCAGGTTATATAGCGCCCTGAAGTGTAGACTGCAAGTCTAAGGAGGTTCTGCTCAAACTTTATAACACACTGGTGGGGCCTCATCTGGAGCACTGGGTACAGTTTTGGTCTCCAGGCTACAAAAAGGACATAGCAGCGAAGAGCGACTAGGGTGATTCCAGAACTACAGGGGACAAAATGTGAGGAAACATTAAAAGAGCTGAGCCTTTTCAATTTATGCAAAATTTTGATTAAGAGGAGACATACAGTAAATGAAGTCTTTAAAGTTATGAAGGGAATTACAGTCCAGTGGATTGAGACTGTTAATTCAAAATGAGTTCATCAAGAACATGGGGACATAATTGGAACCTTGTTGAGGGTAAATTTCACACAAACATTAGGAAGTTTTTCTTCACACAGAGAATCATAGACACATTTACTAAATTACCAAATACTGTGGTAGACAGTTAAACTTTAGTGACTTTAAAATCTCGACTTGATATTATCTTGGAGGAATCCAATGGATAGGATTGGCAAGATTTGTTAGGCTGAATGGTCTGTTCTCGTCTAGATTATTCTAATGTTTGTGTTGTGGAGACATCCCAGATGCTTCCAACATCATTGGTGGGTGAATTCATTAATAGCAGATTTGAAATTGCTATCAGCCTGTAAGGGTGTTTCTCTTTTAGACAGGTAGCACTAATAAATAATTAAATAATTGTAGCAATGAATAATTAAATGCATCGGCATCTAGATATGCTTAGAGGCTACAATTCCTGGTCAGCCATGTGAGCCTTTATGATGAATCCATCTTCTGCAGTCATTTCTATGTTACGCATTGCTCTCTTTAATGTATTCCAATTCTGAGTCAACATTTACTACCTCCTTCCATATTTTCTTGGCCTGACTTTGGGCTTCCGCTAACTTGCAAGGTCATGACATTCCTGGTCCACATGTCATCATCCTTTCTTTGCACGCGTCCAAAGCAACGTAAATGACTTTCCCTCATATCTTCTTCTTCTACATCTTTCACATCCAACATATTGTGAATTTCACGACTCATTCTGTGTTGTCTCAGTGACACACCGGCCATTCATCTCAGCATCCTCATCTCTGTTCACTGTATGGCCGCAACTACCTCATGTTTTACAGCTGATGTCTCACAGGCATACAGCATGGCTAGCCACACACATGTTTTATACACTATCCCTTTCATTTTTAGAGAGAAGCACTCCAGAGAGTTTTCTAAACATTGCCAATGCACATGTTATTCTTGCAGCAACAGTGTCCTTCCATTCTGCTATGGCACTCAAAGTGTCCACGAGGTAAATAGAAAGTATCAGAGACTTCATAGCTGTGGCCATCAACAGTGAGCAACATGATTTTTGGACTTTCTGTCAGATTACCTTTACTCTGTTTGCATACATAACCGTCTGCCACATTTCCCAAGGCTTCTTTGATTCCACTGCACCAGATTTGACAACCGTTACACTGAATTGAGTTTTCTCCCCATGATAGAGCATGGAAACCTACAGTGTCTTCTATAATATTTGGGACAAAGACACATTTTTCCTTGATTTACCCCTCTGCTCCACGGTTTAAAATTACAAATCAAACAATTCAGACGTGATTAAAGTGCACATTTCAGACTTTAAGTTAAGAGGATTTGCATATATTTTGATGGCAACACTTTTTAGACATGGTCCCCCAATATCAGGGTACTATAAATCAATGAAAAATGTGTCTTTGTCCACATTATGGATGGCACTGTACAACTTTGAACCTGTCTGTAGTGACCACACATTAACTTTGGCCTTTTTCCATTTACTTTTCCTCTTGAGACATTTCACCCAGCAGCTCAGCTCCTTCTTTTGCAACATTTTTTTTATGGACATTTTGATGATGTTTGCTATTGGTTCAGGCTACTCCCCAGAGAAGCCTGTTGCGTCCAGAACTGTGTTATCTCTGTTTTCCATAAAAGTATAGCTCGTTTCTTTGACATTTTTATTTCTATTTTTTGTTTTGGGTTCAGAGTGCAGGGTCAGCCATTGTACAGCACCCCTGGAGCAATTATAGGTTAAGAATCTTGCTCAAGGGCCCAGCAGAGTAGGATCTCTTTTGGCAGTGATGGGGATTTGAACTGGCAACCTTCTGGATACCAGCGCAGATCCGTAGCCTCAGAGCCACCACTCTGCCCGTTCTCACTAGGAGCCATGATGCTGGGTTCACAGCATAGAGAAGTTCTCCAGGCAGACTTTCTCTGCCGTTATTTGACTAACAACAGGTTTCTGTTGCTGGCCTACCTCAGCATTGAAGTATTGTAGCTGCTGATGCTCAGATCAGTCCGGACTCTCGTCCTTCCATTTACATACATGTGCAAAAAATGTCTTTTTAAAAGAAAAGAGAAAGCATACAAATTATAAACTGAGTTACAATAATTTTTAACTAAATCAATTTTTCAACATGTTATAATAAAGAGGAAGTCAGACCACTATTGTTTGCTTTGCCTATGTCAAATTGTTCAGTGAGGATAAGAACAGTGGGAATATATTTGGTTTGGGGGCGAGAAGAACCTGTGCAGTCTTGAAGCAAAGAGACAAGTGATTTAATTGTAAATGACCAGAAGATAAACGCAAATATTATTCTAGCCTAAGTCTTAACCAGAAATCAGTCCTAAACCCGTTGTCAAAACCTAAAAAAAACACGCTAATTTGCTGTCCTAATTCAAAGCCCTACATGTTTTAACTGGAAGTCCTAAATTGAAAATCCACTTCATGACACGTAGAGATTTATCTGCAAATGTGATGGTCTTGGAAGTTCCCTGGTTAACTTTTATACTTTTGGGGCATCAGAGATGCATTGTGGTCAGTTGCTTAGCAACACCATAACAACATGTACTCAAACTGGCAACGGCCAATACAAATAAAGATGACATCAAAAAGAGATGGAAAAGAATTGTAATGTTGTTAAACACGCAACAGATATGAAAATCCCAAAAAAACAGAAAAAAAGTCAAATAAGGTGCACAACAAGGTCAGAAAAAATGTAAAGCATGCTCAACTGATAGCAGGATTACTTTACTACCTAAAGGCAGTGTTAGGTTTTAGGAGCTGACATGGATCAGGAGATGAAACAAAGACAAGCCAAAAGAATAGTCGAAAAGCAGGCAAAGGTCAGTAGCCAAAACGTCAAAAAGAATGCCAGTGAACAAAATATGAAGCAAGGATCAAAAATCAAAATCAAAAATCAAGTCTGAAGTCTTAGGTGAAACTCGCCAGAAGAGAACCCTTACTAAACACACTGATGGCAATTTGAGTCTTGGTTTGCTCTACTGCTGTGTACTATGTGTGGGAGTGGAAGATGCAATTATCTGCTTGGTAATCATGTGACACAATCCACTTGTCAAGTCATGCAGTCACATACTCACAACAATAAAAGCGTAAACATTTTTTACTAAAGTATTGTTAAACTAGCTCTGTATAATTATCTAAGACGGTTTGAAGTCTAAGTAACCAATGTAGATCGCAGCATTGCCATTTGCAGTGCACCATGCGTATGTCTCTGTTATATGCCATTTGGTATGTGATGTATAACAGCAGTGTGTTAATGTTTGTGATGTGCCATCTGTTGGGATTACAAATGCAATGCATTTTATTATTAAAAATGTTTTTGATGAGGCATCTGTCAGAATGACAGACACATAGAAACCGGATGGACACACAGACAGACACACAGATACTGTATTTACCTTATTATCAGGTTGGATAAATACTTAAATGAACCAGTTAAATGGGGGAGAGGTAGATCTTCAAGAACAAAAGTTTTTCTTGATTATCACAACAAACAGTAACTAACGGTAACTAATATTAAAAAATGTTATTTTTAGTTGAGTATTCATTTAATAAGACTCTTCATTTCAGAGGTGTGATTAAAAGGTCTAAGTGAACTTTCTGAATCACAAGCTGTTTTAGACGCACTAATCAGTCATGCATTAAGTCTTTGTTTTATATGTCATCTTTAATAAGGCAAATGTGCCTATTTTAGAGCTACCATCTCTGGGGAATCATACAATACCTCACTTTGTTGCCATCAGCTATAAGTAGATGGTGGTGCACAGAGTGGGATAGCAACACAAGTGATGGTTAAATGGGAACGCATGTCTCTTTTTCATGTGCTCATACTATTTTTGTCAAACTCGTCTAAAAGTAGAGCAGCTTTGAGCCTGCAGAACAGTGATGGATAAAACTGCAAGCTGGAGAAGAATCAAATTGTAGATTTAAAAAAAGAAAAGGCACAGTAGGGTGAGTGCTTTTATCACTGTAAGCCCGTGTTTCTGAGTCTCCACAATCCCGTAGTCACAAAAATCAATATTTTATATTGCACATTCAGCACCAATCAGAATCAAGCCTTTAGATATAATAGTCATTTAATCACTGACTAATTTTACAAACCTTCTCATTCTGGCACAGAGATGAGTGAGTTAGATAGAACAATTTCAAAATATTAACAAATCAAAAGCATATAGCGGCTGTTGGCTTTAGCTGGTAAGTTGTTTTTATAACTTTCTGTTTTCCTTTGAGCAATGATGTGCTTCCAACTTCCATTTTGTTTCGTCAGTTTCTCATACTCAGATGAGCTTTCCCTCTAAGGATTTTGGTTTGACCACCGGCACTGGATAAATTTGACCTTAGTTACTAAATATGCATGTTCCATTAAGCATGTAGCTCCAGATTCTCATCAGTCCCTTGCCTTTCACTATAAAGACATGTGACAGCTGTCCATTTGTTGCTTCCCCGAAAGTCTTACCCATTGAGGATAAATATTAGGTGTAACACTAGAGGGCGTTGTCGCTCCTCTAACCCGACAGACAAACGCTCAGGACACCAGGTAAAAGTACTCAGAAGAGTTTTAATCTGTAATCTTTTTATTAATATTGTTCCAAGCACCACAGCCACCATACACAAGTAAATAAATAATAACAATAAAGCACATAAATTTCTACCTCCCAACTCTGGCTCGCTTGCTGGGTCTCCACCAGTCCTTTATATAGTCCTTGACCCGGAAGCGCTTCTGTCCTTCCAACCATGTGACTCGTCAGCACTTGCGGGTCAGATGGAGAATTTGATTTTTCTTCAGCCTGGAAATACTTCTGTGCTTCTGTCCCCGTGACTTTGGAGTACTTCCGGGCTATGTAAACAGCAGGGATTCCCCAGTCTCCCTGCAGCATCTTCTGGCATCACCCACGGTACCCAGCAGGGCTGTGTTGCTCAACTCCAAGTCCCATAGTGCCCTGTGGGCATCCGGGGCACCGCTGTAGTCCAGAGAAGCTTCTATCTATCGTCCTGGGGGAGGCAGTGTCCCTGATAAGCTGCCTTCTCCCATCCTTCCGTTACTGGGGTGTCCCGGCCGATCCCTTACATAGGATAAATGGGAATCTATTACCTTATTTGCTGATAAGTGTGTGCTGTGAATATGACAGATTAGTCAAGGGTGCCCTGCATTTTATGGGTTTTCTTTGGGGTCTGAAAGGATGGATGAACTTAGAGATGAGCTGATGAGCTAGAAATGTTTCACTGGATTGTAGATCAGCTCTTAAATATGGTCACATTGACTCCCCTGCACACACCTTTCATTCAGTCAAGGCAGAGCAGTTTCTTCATTGCTTCATGCAGTTGGCTTCCTTGATTTCCGGTTGG
The DNA here is from genome assembly GCA_026402145.1 of Polypterus bichir lapradei. Lineage (NCBI taxonomy): Eukaryota > Metazoa > Chordata > Cladistia > Polypteriformes > Polypteridae > Polypterus > Polypterus bichir. Next base: position 33,304,168 of record JANRMT010062815.1, read on the forward strand.
ATTCTCTAGAATTGTCTGGGAATTTTCAGTAGTCGCCCTTTGGAACTTTCCAGCAGCAACCAGCAGTGTGCCACTTGTCATCAACCCAAGCATTCACAATGTGAATAATGTTTCACCTGAGTGTTAGATGTCTCCATTCTAAAGGGGCAAGGAGGAATCCGTGTTTGCCAGTTGCGTCACAGACACTACTGAAGTTCTACTGTCCTCTTGTGACTCCTGAGTGTCGCTGCCACTCATTCAGCTCATAAATCCTGCATGATGGCACCTCTCCAAACCTCAGCTCTTGACTGTTATTTGGAAATTACCCTGGCTGGACAGCTCTGTTCTGTAACACATGTTCTTGTTGGCTTCTTGTAATTCTGCTGATGATGTGGGGGTTGATGGAGACCACTGTTTTGACTCTGTTGTCTTCTGTCTTCAGCAAAGTTTGCAGTTATAAATCCATTCAGATGACAACTTGTACAACAAAAAAGCAAGCCCTATCTGTAGGCTCAGAATTAGATACAAAAATCAAAGATCACTTCATTGTTCAATAGAAGTACTTCAGTATTATTATGGGAGAAGGAAATGGATGCAGACACTGGAATGCAATCCAAAACCAATAATTTAATGTCACTCAGTCTTCCAACTTTCTATGCATTGTTTATTAGCAATTCATTATGTACGAAAATGAGGGATTTCTATTTTTACCCACTCAGAGATACCAAATAAATGTAGGAAATGGTGTATTGATGTGAAAAAAAGAACTGATTCATGTTGATCAATGAGTTAATTATCAGTTTTGCCTTTGGCAATGCCAGTATTTGATTAAATAATTTGGTAATGCTTACACTTTATTTTCCTTCCTCTGTTGGAGTATTTTCGGGTCATTCAAAATGTATATCATGTGTCAGGGATGCCAGGGGCAACAACCCGGCCGGGACGCCGTGAGGGACCGGATGTGGGTGTGTGCCCACCCTGGATCACGTGGGGGTCGCCTTCCTGGTTGCTTTAGGGGCCACGGGTTAAGGGCATGGAAGCCCCACCCTGCAGGGGCCCGTGGTCACCGCCAGGAGGCACCCAAATGCCTTGGGGACCTGTTCCCTCAGCACTTCCGCCACACCAGGAAGTGCTGGGGGGAAGATTTAGAAGGGCGCCATTGTGGACTTGAACCCGGACACACACAGACGGACATCGTTCTTGTACCCAACACACGTTTATTATACAATATATTTACAATTAGTCACGTGCACTCCCCAGTGCCTCTTGCACCGTTTCCCCAAAGTCCAGGGCACACAGTCCAACTGCCTTTCTGGCCTCCTCCAGTCCTTTTTCCAGCTCCGTCTCTCTTCCACCCGACTTCTGCTATCGACTGAAGGGAGGCGGCCCCTTAAATAGGAACCCGGATGGGCTCCAGCTGCTTCCTGGCACTCCTCCGCAGACACGCCCCAGTGTGGTGGAAGTGCCGGCTGCGCACCCGGAAGCCGTCCGGGTGTCCCCTGTCGTCTTCCCCCCAGCACTTCCTGGTGTGGCGGAAGTGCTGGGCTCCAGGGTTGTTCAGGCACCGGGGCGCCACCTGGCGGTGGCCACGGGTCCCTACAGGGCTGGGCTTCCAAGCCCTTTACCCGTGGCCCCCAACATAACCAGGGCGGACGCACCCTCGCAGTCTGGAGGAGGTACAAGCCCTCCTCCGGTCCTCCTGGGCGTCCCGGCCGGGCTCCAGCCCCGGCCGGATGACACACATGGTATCTGAAGCACTTGTTTTAAGGAACAGCACAGTGCAATTTATTGAGAAACACAACAATTACAGAAATATTATAACTGCGTAGAAGACGTGACACAAGACAGATGAGACAGACAAACATACAACACACAAGAAACTGGCTGTTTACTGGCTATTTAGAGTTCAATTTATCATGGCAAAGATTAACAGTTTTACAAAGTCTTTAAGGATAATGTCTAATGTTGTGTGGAGCTGGGTGTTGTTCTTCCAGGTTCCAGTAAAAAACACTTCTTGTGTTGGAGTATGTTCTTGGCTCTTGTTACATGGTCCTTTGTCCGTGGTGTCATGTGATTTTGCCTTCCTTAGCGCACTATTAGACTCTGTCACAAAGATCAGTCACAGACAACATGTATGTTTGGAGCAGCCACCTGTATAATGTTTCCAGGCTGCAAAATTGAACAGAGATGTTCACAGGTTTGAGTCCAAAATAGCACTGATAGTATGGCAGTAAGATGGCGGCTTTAAAGGCTAGTAAAGGAAATGACGTCATCGGACCCGGAACCAGAAGTGACGTCATCTGGGCCAGAAGTGACATCATTATTGGCACCAGAAGTGATGTCATTGGACCGGAAAGTGACATCATCATTGCCGCCAGGTATGGAAGTGACGTCATCGGGACCAGAAGTGGTGTCATCAGTGGTGCCGGAACCCTGCGGGATTTCCCATGAATGGTCTACAAGAGATTGAGAGAGACATTCAGCGCACCCCACCCTATCATTTATGCCCTTCTGCTGTCTCCCAATTGCACGCGTGTGACAACTTTTTGCTGTATCCTCTGCAACTTCATTGGGAAAAGAATTATTCTTTCTGGCGCAAGGGTTTAGATGCTGAAATTCCCTTCTTGAAGTAATGGCTGCTTTTTGGTCTTTTCAGATGCTGGCATCGAGCTTGGTTTGGCAGAGTTGATCTTAGGGATAATTCAGGGCATCCAGTTCCAAGAGTAACTTCATAGCCTAAAGAAAGTTTGTGAACATTTTGCATCGCAGAGAGTTGGTGGCTTATCACCCCAAAGAGATCAGCTCATCAGCTTTCATCACCCAAAGAGACAGAGGAGATGAATTTGGCTAGTTTTGAAGGAATTGGATCAAAGTCACTTCCATTTACAGATTCAGTGCATGCTTTTGGGTGTGTTATTTTGTCCATCACATCCACGTAGAGTACAGTCTGTTGTCACAAGCCTAAAATGAATTTCTGTTTAGTTGAATTTTTGTCTGAGGGACTCTCTGCAGAGGTGTCAGCTCAGCTCTAATGTTACTAGATTAAGTACAGGACTGACCAAAGTGTTGGTATGATCTTCAGTTTGCCATTAACTCAGTAATGGAGGTGGTGGGTGTAGCTGGATTTCCGCATCCTTATTAAATGTAACATCTTAACAGGCCTTGTGTGCCACTAAAAGCCTGAAAGAATGGGCAATGCCCACTTTGTCCTGTAAGGTGTTGACATTTTTGAACTAAATGTTATTTTTCTAGCAATCATAATATATGTTTATTTGCCTCAGCGATGTGTTTTGTGCAGCATATTTATAAATTATTAGGCATCCCCCACGGCTACACCCATGTATTAGTGAAACAGGACAGTGAGGAGGGCCCGGCCCAGCTCTCTACTCCTGACGTCACTCTTTCCCCTCCCCTTGGCCCGCAGCCTCTGTCTCGGATTAGCACGAATATATCGCTCCTGCAAGCGAAGTATGATTCTTAGCACAATGAGAGAAGTCGCAAAATCAACTGGAATGTTCAAGCAAATTATAGAAAAAAAAAGATCTAAATCCGTTAAGTAGTTTCCTCATTCGCTAACTAAGCGGAGTTAAGGTTACGCCCTGAGGCAGACGTGTGAGTTAGGAGGGCCCCGCCCCTCTCCCTGCAGCCTGATGAGTCTCTCTTGGATTGTGCTAATAAATCGGTACTGCAATGAACTATGATACTTAGTGCGATGAGAAAGTCACAAAATCAATGGAATGTTCAAGCAAATTATAGAAAAAAAAACGATCTAAATCCGTTAAGTCGTTCTCTCGTGAAAAGCAGACAGACATACAAACGTGTCTAAAAAACTATAAGAAATTTCGCGCTTGGACCGAAATTTTTAAAACCATTTCTTAGCGAGCACATATGGGTCAAGGGTAACCTACATTCCAAATTTCAAGTCCCAGGTTGTCAAGGTTCGGGAGATTTCGTGATGAGTGAGTCAGTGGTATTTGTCTTTTATATATTTAGATAGATTACATTTGTGGTTTATGGAGCACCAGAGCAAACCTATAAGGAAAAGAATTGTGAATATGTTCACATCTGACGTGGGTGGAGGATTCTTCTAAATGGATGGAATATGAAGGAAGTGAAGTGAAGTGCTGTAGTAGAATGGTATGCCTCTGCGCTGCCTTTCAACTAAAATAAATTCAAGGAACCTTATACTTGGGATTTACAGTATGAATAAAATGCAAAAATGCAGTGCTAATAATTTCCATTAACATCCTTACAGTAATCCTGATACTTTGAAGCTATGGCATGTAGTATTTAGGTGATATGTAAGCTATAAGCAAGGATATGTAAGGAGCTCCCTCAAGGACATTGGAGAAAGTGTGCAAACTCCACTCAGTCACTTGAAATTTAAGGCATCTGATCTAAGCAAACGATCACAGCTGATAATGATCAATAGACAGAATCATCTAACATAGGGTGATCTATTTGTTCCTTTCTGCTTCAGTCTCTTATTTCACCTGGCAGAGCAGATTAATTCTGAAACACGTGTATGTTTTCTGTCAGCAGTAGCAGTAAATCTTCCTCTATGGCAGAAAGGTGCTTGTCTTTAAGAGACATTTTCCACATGTGCACTACTAATAGGCAGTTGTCCTGAGACTCACACTATAGCTACAGGCTGTAAATTTTCCTTTCTCTGCTTCTCCACCTCTATCTCTTTCTTTCCGTTAACTGTTACAGCTCTTCATTGTGTGATAGAACCAGGGGCGTCAGTGATCCCCAAACACGAGCACACCAGGAGTCCCGGGTTCAAATAATGGAAGGTTTATTTATCAAAATCCTCCAAAAGTAATGCAAGCACAAATACACAGATTTCCTCTCTCCACAGTACCTCTCTTCTTCTAACCACCGCACTGCTCTCCTCCAGTTGAGTGTTGCTCTATGTCCTCTCAGCTCAGACTCGCCTGGATAAAGGAGTAAAGTTCCTTTTATTATGGACCCAGGGTGATTGCCCAATGGAAGTACTTCCAGGTCACACAGAAGTCCCATAAATTGGGGAGTACATCTCCCTACAGCGCTCCTGAGGCACCCATGGTCCCCAGCAGGGCTGTATTGCTGGGCTACCTCTCCCAGCATTCCCTGCTGGTTCCAGAATGGGTGCCTTCATGAAAAGCTGCTGCCATCTAGTGTCTTGGGGGAATAGATAGTCCCCAGCGCCCTCTTCCACTTCCAGTGGGCTGTCCATCCATCTGTTCTGCCCATCTTTTCTGGGTCTGGTTCCTGTGTCTTCCCTGTCTGCCTTCTAGGAGCCCCCCGTTTGGGTAGGGAACCATCCCTTCATCTGCCTTGCAGTTAGGAGACCCGGGTTCGCTTCCCGGGTCCTCCCTGTATGGAGTTTGCATGTTCTCCCTGTGTCTGCGTGGGTTTCCCCTGGGTACTCTGGTTTCCTCCCACAGTCCAAAGACATGCAAGTTAGGTGCATTGGCGATCCTAATTGTGCTTGGTGTGTGTGTGTGTGTGCCCTGTGGTGGGCTGGCGCCCTGCCCTGGGTTTATTTCCTGACTTGTGCCCTGGCTGCAGTGCTGGTCCAGCCCATGTGGTGTCTACAATTGCTATAGTCTGGTTTGGCCAGAAAAGGTTAAAACATTGAACCTTGAGGCTAAACATGAGGCTACATGTTTTGTCATCTTTGTAGCTGAACATTATTGATGGTATAAAATGAGAGCTTAGGTCTCAAATTAGTGGTCAAATCTCAAATTTATGACTTAATAGAATGTGTTGTTTTTTGTTAGCAATACAGGTCCACAAACCATTCTATACAATTCAATAATTCAAAACTTTCAAACAAATTCTATTTTGACCTGATTAGTGCCTAAAACTAGTAATCCCAGATAGTATGCAGGGCTGCTTGTAATGCTTTGTGATTGTGGCTGAGATAACAATAACAATGTATTGCTTGTACAGCCCAAAATCACACGAGGCTTCAATATGCTTTAACAGGCCCTGACATCGCCTCCCCACCCACCCCCCTTAACTCTCTAAAAAGACAAGTACACCCCCCCCTCAATCCCACCCAAAAGCCTTGTAGGGAAGAAAATTGAAGAAATCTTAGGAAAGGCAATTCAGATAGAGACCTCCCTTAAAATGGTATCAAAAATGGGGTAAATACAACACACAAAAAACAACACAAGTAATCCCCTTCCCAGAGTTAGGTGGCCGATCTATCATTGCCATCCTAGAAACAGAATACAACAGTACAAACTATTTTGTTCCTGCACGGTTCCTCTGGCACAGAGCGCTGTGACAACTCTCAAGGCAAAATGCAAGAATAGATTATACCACTTACTAGATACAGAACGGCGGCACGGTGGCGCAGTGGGTAGTCCTGCTGCCTTGCAGTTAGGAGACCCGGGTTTGCTTCCCGGGTCCTCCCTGCATGGAGTTTGCATGTTCTCCCTGTGTCTGCGTGGGTTTCCCCTGGGTACTCTGGTTTCCTCCCACAGTCCAAAGACATGCAGGTTGGGTGCATTGGCGATCCTAAATTGTGCTTGGTGTGTGTGTGTGTGTGTGTGTGCCCTGCAGTGGGCTGGCACCCTGCCCTGGGTTTATTTCCTGACTTGTGCCCTGTGTTGGCTGGGATTGGCTCCAGCAGACCCCCGTGACCCTGTAGTTAGGATATAGCGGGATGGATGGATAGATACAGAACTCTCACATATAAGAATACAAATTTGTTAAAATATATCAAAAACAAATTAGAAACAAATTAACATAAATGAAAAATAACAATATCAGTCCATCAGCTAATTGTAGAAGCACAGTCAGATTGTAGAAAAGGAGTCAGATATAGTCAAGAGTCCTGGAGACCTCGGCCAACAAGCTGCCACCCCTATTGGCCATTCTGTAGCTGAGTCAGTGCTGGGCTGGCCAATCAGATGACAGGATCCTTCTACAAGATGATTCAACAACAACATTTATTTATATAGCACATTTCCATACAACAATGTAGCTCAAAGTGCTTTAATAGTATTTTAACAGATTCCAGTCTTTCTTTATCAGAGATGACTTTTCCATTGGCAGGCAAACAACTTGGCAGCAGAGCAATGGCACCAAGTGCCATATTAGAATACCAAGAAAAGAAACAGAATAGGGGAGTGTTAGTAACAGTTTATAAATATCGTTTTACTTATATTTTAGTACAAATGACTAACAACAGAGATGCGGTATGCACAGAAAATAAGCAGCTCTACTCAGGGTATGCTAAACCCAAGTAGTGAGTCTTCAACCAGGATTTAAAAACTGAGACTGAAGGGGGATCTCTTATAGACAGCTATAGATAGATTTTGACGGTCCGGGTTAGCTTCACATCCTTTGGCAGCTTGAAGCCACTTCCATTAATAGAGAAATCGAGGATGAGCTGGGCAAATGATGACACACACAGACAAGAGGCTGTGAAAAGTGATTTGTGCTTTTTATTTTAGAATAAAGCAAAGTTAAACAAGGGTGCAAACAGTGCAGTGCTGTTCATAATAAATGAATAAATAATCCATGAAAACTACATGAAAGGTGGACTATAACAACAATGAATAAACAGACAATAAATAATCCTTAACGAGGTTAAAATTCAGTTCAGGTTTTCCTTTATAAACAGTCTCAAACCCCAGTGCATCTTATAAAAATCTGACGTCTGTTCTGCTTATCCCATCAGGGCCTTGCAGTGAGAAGGAGGCCATCTGCTGACAGGTGCAGGCAGCCTTGTTATTCTGGGTTTAGGGTCCCATCATCAGTCCCTCAGTGTCTGCAGGAAACCACACAAAACCCCACTTACGTCTCCCTCAGCCAGTCCTTTGCCGTTTAAAGGAAGAGACCGCACAATGGAGCAGCACCCACTCCCCTGCATTGCTCAATAGAAGCGCCCCTTCTTCATCCTCCTTCTCGAGCATAGCGGTTCCGCTTGCTTCCCCTAGGACATACTCCCAATCACCTGCCTCCACTCCATACTGCACAGGATCCTCACCATTCTGCCTCTTCTTTCTCTACTCTTCCAGCCTCCATTCTCTTTTTCTCCTTTCTTCTTCATTTCCTTTTCCTTCCTGGCTCTCTACTCTGGCTTCCTGTGGGTGCAGTTGCTCCACCTAATGAGATGCTGAGAGTCAATGGGGAACAGCTGAGTTAACTGCATGGGTATGCAACAGAAAATTAATTCTCTGCCCCCACTGAACTCACAGTGACAATTGCAACGGACCCCACTATACCAGATAGATAGATAGACAGATAGCACTTTATTTGCCTTTTATCCGTAAAGAAAATTAATGTTAAAGCAAAGTAAACGGAGGGATTGGAAAGTTGTGAATCACTGAGCAGCTTCAGGACTAATTATGGGATGCGTGTCTTGCATCATCTCAAACAGATTTCCTGTCAAGAGGCTGCAAAACTGCAGTGAGGCTTGTAAATGTTCCATGAATTGTAAAATATAGCTTCTTCAGTTTTTCCATCTGTTCCATCCTGATGTGTCTGTTGATCTTTTTGACATGAACAAATCTTTGAATGTAGTGAAGTTGTTCTTGCAGGTGTTTTTTAGCATGTTCTATTATACTGTGTCAGGGTTTGTTAGATATTATTCATAATGTAAGTATTTGCTTTTGCTAAATACAGGGTGAGCCAAAAAGAAGTACCACATTTCAAGTGTTTATTCTACAAAAATGATACAAGATAAAATAAATTTCATTACAACACAAGAAAGGGTATACAAAATAGATTTTTTTAACTGGGTTTTAAAAATGATGTCTTCAAGGTGGTAGCCATCATTAGTGTTTCACTCTTCAAGAAAATTTCTAAATGCTCGCATGACTCGTTTGGCCATTTCAAGGGGAATAGTGGCGATTTTGTGCCGAATAGTGTCCTTGAGGACTTCAAGGTGGTGAGGTCAGTGTGTGTATACCTTCGACTTAAGATAGACCCACAAGAGAAAATCGCAAGGAGCAAAATCAGGTGAATGTGAAGGCCACCCGACATCACCATGCAGGGAGATCAGCTTTCCCGGAAACATCTCCTGCAAAACGTGCATGGATCTCTGCACCATATGAGCTGTTGCTCCATCCTGTTCAAACCAGGTATCCACCACATCCATTTCTTCCAGTTGAGGCCGCAAAAAGTTCTCTAGCATTTCAAAGTAATGTTCTGAAGTGACGGTGACCGTTGCTCCACCCTCCTCAAAAAAGTAAGGTCCTTCAAAGCCAAATTCTGCATCAGCACACCAAACTGTAACACGCTGTCTGTGCAGGGGTCTCTGAAGTTCACGAGAGTTGGTTTCAGCCCAATAGCAAAAGTTTTGCTTATTAACACAACCATTCAAATGGAAATGTGGATCATTGCTGCACATGACGATGGCATCTCGATGAATGGTTTGCTGAATGTTCCCTCACAACTCTCTTCGGCTCTCCCAGTCTTTCTCAGTGAGTTCCTGCACTACCATCATGTTGTACGGATGGAAATTAAGGTCGTCATGGAAAATCCTCCTCAAAGACGTGTTGGAAATGCTTAAGGTAGAAGCATGTTTGTGCGCTGAATGTATAGGAGACTGCAAAATTGATGCCCTTACAGCTTGGATGTTTTCAGTTGCTATTCTGCAGGGCAGACAGAGAGGTAAAGTTGTCACTATTGTGTTGAGGTTTCATTATATATTGTAAGAGAAGATACTGTACATATGGCGTTCAAGTGTTGTGGTACCAGCCCGGTAGATGTCTTTAATAAAGTGTTCGAAAAGAAAAAGTCAATATGAAAATAAGTCACAGAAAGCAAGGACCTTTGATCCTGATGAACTCTGAAGCTTTTCAGGGTTGTGAAAATGAAGTTGTCTCTTAAGCTGTATCCACTCTCTTTGGCAGAAGGGTCCAAAATGAACACTGACTTCTGGTTCTCCTTTGTAGTAAGTAAGTGAAAGACCAGACAATGTGGGGCTTCAAATAACATGGCAGAAGGGATATTACAGCTCATCTGTATTTTCATCCTCCGATCTTAAAGGAAAAGAGGCAATTGTAGTTAGCAGTTAGCAGCTGTGTTAAACTCTTATCCTTCCTCGTCAATTTTACCTGACGATAGCCAGTGGTGTACTCCCCCTGGAGACTGCATATCTGACAAAATTTAACATGAAAGAGCTAAAAGTTTCTGTTACTTTATATTTTAATATGTACACGTGAAGCTTGTCATCAAAAATATTCTTAAGGTTTGTTTGCTACACATTATCATATAAAATACAATTGGAAGAATGCAGTAAAAAATAACCAGTAGATGTGATAGATAGATAGACAGATACTTTATTAATCCCAAGGGGAAATTCACATAATCCAGCAGCAGCATACTGATACAAAAAACAATATTAAATTAAAGAGTAATAAAAATGCATGTAAAAAACAGACAATAACTTTGAATAATGTTAACGTTTATCCCCCCCGGGTGGAACTGAAGAGTCACATAGTGTGGGGGTGGAACAATCTCCTCAGTCTGTCAGTGGAGCAGGACAATGAGAGCAGTCTGTCACTGAAGCTGCTCCTCTGTCTGGAGATGATCCTGTTCAGTGGATGCTGTGGATTCTCCATGATTGACAGGAGCCTGCTCAGTGCCTGTCGCTCTGCCACGGATGTCAAACTGTCCAGCTCCGTGCCTACAATAGAGCCTGCCTTCCTCACCAGGCGTGAGGCATCCTTCTTTTTTATGCTGCCTCCCCAGCACACCACCGCGTAGAAGATGGCACTCGCCACAACTGTCTGGTAGAACATCTGCAGCATCTTATTGCAGATGTTGAAGGACGCCAGCCTTCTAAGGAAGTATAGTCGGCTCTGTCCTCTCTTACACAGTGCATCAGTATTGGCAGTCCAGTCCAATTTATCATCCAGCTGCACTCCCAGGTATTTATAGGTCTGTACCCTCTGCACACAGTCACCTCTGATGATCACGGGGTCCATGAGGGGCCTGAGCCTCCTAAAATCCACCACCAGCTCTTTGGTTTTGCTGGTGTTAGTTTTAAGTGGTTTGAGTCGCACCATTTAACAAAGTCCTTGGTTGTCAACAGTGTAAAAAAGCTTCAGCCTCCTACTCTAAATGCTTTGAAAATTAAAATTTCAAAGGACAAAAAATATATTCTGATTGCTTAAGCCTTTCAGTAAGAATTCAACTGTATTTTTTGAGAAACAAGCAACAAGAATCTACACTTCAGGGATGAATGTTTGCTGTGTACAGGAAATAAAGAAAAAGGACAGCTGGGCTATTTTAAAAAACAGCATAAATAATAAATAATATTTTTGTCAAAACAATATGGAGTTTCAAGGACACATTTGATATAATTTCTGGCCTTTGTTTCACGTTTGCTCTGCTGTCCCACAGACCTCTATTGTAAGCAGCTAGGAATAGTTTTCTTTTTTTAATGTATGTGCTTTACTTAATAATACAAATTTCAAAGATATATGAATGCATGCTACAATTGTGTAAAAATTTGGAACTTCTCCTTTAACCCCCAAGAGTGTCCACATTGTTGAATATGTGCTGCTGTCCCAGGCTCGGTGTTATCTGATAGTCATTGTGTGGGCTGCAGAATGCGCCGTGCTCATTAGCTGTAGCCCAGCGGGGGGGCTGGATGGTTGATGCACTTACTTGCCTTTAGTTTTTAAAGGAATACACAAATACTTGTGAGCGCAAGACCCACAGGAGTTTATTTATACACAAAGGAGTTGCAGCCGAGGGGTAGAACATCACACAGGCAGCGAGAGCAGCTGAGAGGCGAGGTCGGGCTGTGTATCAACCGTGTTTCCAGCTCCATCACATGGAAGTAATTCCCAGTCATCCAGGGGAGTTTCCAGCAAGCTGTGGTTTTCTACAGCTGACATGTTTAAGGGAACACTACACCCAAAAGTGATATTTTTTTAAATGTTGCCCCATATAGTTTGTAGTGGTGGTGGAGAGCAAATTTTAAGCTCATGTTTTCGTGGAGAACATTCTTGAACATGCAGCCTAGTGGTCATCTTATTATTTCACCCTGGACGTAGGCCATCATGACTATTTTGTTGAGTCCTTAAAGGTTCTGACCTTTAAGATCCACCTTGGTTAGTCCTCTTAGGTCAGAAACCCTAATTTTCTATATTTTCTAGTAAAAACTAACATGCACCTAATATTTTTCATGTTTGTGAAGATATGTAATGGCCCCACCATCATAATCTATTGGTTGATCAGGAAAATGCTGAATCAATTCATCATTGGAGTCACAAGGAGACAAATCCAGATAGGTGAGACCTGAAAGACATGCAGGTGTGAAAGGGACGGAGAAGCTTCAAAAAGTTCATACATAACTGGAACTTCTAATAAAGGGCAGCTGACTTCTTTATGAAATCAAGTTGGCCTCACCTGGCTCAAGGCTGCTTATTACCCCACATGACAGACCACCTCAGGATCCCAAATTAGGTCCCAAGCGAGGCCGTACAATGGGTGACACCTCAGCACCACACTAGTTTGAATGGAATGGAACAATGTGAGGTTTTTTTATGGCGGCTGGAGTGCCAATCCTGCCACCAACCCTCAGGTTTTTCCTGTAAGTTGGAGGGCCTGCTTGCAGGGCTGGATGCAGGTTAACGTCAGGATAGATCAATTGCAGGTTAAGGGCTTTGCTCAAGGGTACCAAAGGAGTAGAGACACTTCTGGCACTTACGCTGCTTCTCTGTGCACTCGACAATTCTGACCCACTGAACTATTAAACATGGTTGACAGTATTAGTGGTGGGCATTATAGTTTGCAATATGAGATGGATACCCACCAAAAGGTATTCCTGGGTAGTAAGAAGCAGCAGGTTAGGATGGATTAACCATCATATTAAAGGCTGCATTCTGCGATTCACCATTCTGCTTCTGTATTTATGTCAAGGCCACGCGTTGTGCTGTGCAGGTTACAGCAGCCTTGGAGTTGACTCTTTTATTTCTCATTGTTTTTGGTCACTCTTAAGAATTTAAAATGCTGAGAAGACTAAAAAATATGATTTCATTGTGACAAATAAGTAGTCAAGCTCATTTTTGGTTTCATTCCAAGAATAAACTAGTGTGAGCACCATTTTCTCCTTATTGTTTGTTTTACTGTTTCATACCTTGTTTTCAATTCTTAATTTATTTATAACTGTGTAAGTTGGCAGTGTTGTCCCAGCTCGTTTTTCTGTAGTGAACTGCATAATCATGTCTTGTAAAATTAGAAAATAAAATGACTTCATGGAGATCCTGTTCCTCTGGCCGGCAGCAGGAAGCGTGCTGCTTGTACCTTGGAGGCGATGAGTCACTTAAGGAAGACGGCCTGCATGTTGGAAAGGAAACCTCCTTTTGTTCATGAACAACTTTTAGAGGCTTCGGATGAATGGCTTGTTCCTATCTAAACAAAAGAAGCCAACATAACTCTCTCACATTTATCAAACTTCTGGGATATGAGCAGCCTTTATCCATTCCTGCTTGCTATCAGCTTTTCCTTTTTTCTCACATGTGCAATGGCCCCAGACTTTCTTTGTAATACCAACTACAAACTTTTCTGTAGTTTAATATACACTGGACGATCTTATACATGACAAGTCATGAAAAAAAATGTAGAAACAATTTGTTTCAAGGAGACTAAAATGTTTGACTTACCTGTCATAACACTGCAATGAGCTACAGCCTGCCCCAGAAAGATAAAGTGCATTTTTTATTATGCGAGTATAGACATATGATGAAGTAAAGGGAAATTCTATCTTAATGGAGGAAAAGGTGAAGTATTTAAATCCAGATTTAACCCAGAGAGAAAAGGTGAAAATATCAGCTGTGAATGAACGAGTACTAGAGCAGGTGAGCACTTAATTAAGACTATAGAAGTGAAAACACAAATTAAAATGAACAATCAGAAAAGAGTGAGCGTAAAATTAAGGGCAAAATATACAAAGAAAGCTTATAACAGAATGAATTATTAGGTACAATACTGGAACCTGTCCCGAGGAGAAACGTCTGTGCATTGCAGGACATCATATAGCCAAATTATGTGTTATGTATTTTTCTGTCCATTCACTTAAGAAGAAATTGATCTTCATTGTATTAGAACATTAGAACAATTTAGATGAGAACAGGCCATTCATCTCAACAAATCTCGCCAGTCCTATCCACTTATTTCTTCCAAAAAAACATCAAGTTGAGTTTTGAAAGTCCCTAAAGTCCTACCACACTACTTGATAGCTTATTCCAAGTGTCTATCGTTCTTTGTGTAAAGAAAAACTTCCTAAATGTTTGTGTGAAATTTACCCTTAACAAGTTTCCAACTGTGTCCCCGTGTTCTTGATGAACTCATTTTAAAATAACAGTCTCGATCCACTGGACTAATTCCCATCATAATTTTAAACACTTCAATCATGTCACCTCTTAATCTTCTTTTGCTTAAACTGTAAAGGCTCAGCTCTTTTAATCTTTCCTCATAATTCAACCCCTGTAGCCCTGGAATCAGCCTAGTCGCTCTTCTCTGGACCTTTTCTAGCACTGCTATGTCCTTTTTGTAGCCTGGAGACCAAAACTGCACACAGGACTCCAGATGAGGCCTCACCATTGTGTTATAAAGGTTGAGCAGAACCTCCTGTGACTTGTACTCCACAAATCAAGGTGCTATATAACCTCACTTTCTGTTAGCCTTCTTAATGGCTTCTGAATGCTGTCTGGAAGTCGATAGCTTAGAATCCACTATGACTCCTAAATCCTTCTCATAAGGTGTACTCTTGATTTTCCGAACGCATCTAGAAATACAGTACCTTTTGTTAACACTTAATAGTATAGTTATGACCATAATAGGCCAACTTTCTCATCTTGTTTTAACTTCCTTAATGGTATGTTTACCCCCAGAAAAAAATATCAAGAATGTTCAATTTTTTTCATCAAGAAAAATTTCAATTACGTGTAAATAGCAAAATGTCAACATAAATACGGTTAAAAGTATGCCGAGTGTCCACTGCTGTACAGATTTAGTACACGATATGTTTTGAAACAGTCACCAATGCAAAGTTGGGACAATACAATTGTGTTTGTTTGTGCACTTTTTTATATTTTTTTTTTCAGTTGCTTACTCATGAGAGGGTAGAATGTCAGTGTCTGCTCCGCATGATTGTCACATCCATTCTGTTATTGTAGGCTAGCACGTTCAAGGCTTACTGACTTCCACATTGCTTCTGACGTGAACATTGTGAACAGTGCTTTGGGGCCTAACATCTTTCTTGTCCTTCTACTTGATTGCTATCATTTTGCCTTTTTGCCATGCAGGTGCCAGTCATAACTTGCATTAGTTTCACTATCCATGTCAGTGTCTGATGACCAATTCACATTGTCATCACTATCGCATGATTAATCTAATGGTTCGGTTTCAGGCTGTTCTATGAAAAGATTTAAAATCACTTCAATTTTTTTTTTTTGGTGGGTTCCTCCTGACTCACTGGTGTGAGAAAATAACCACATATGATATGCCGCTCAACTCCTCTTGATGTTTGGTTATGCAAGACATCAATCTTTTTGGGGTTCTCCCCTACTTTTTGGACCTCTGGACCTCAAAAAAAGCCATGATTGTGGGCCATTTTTGGATCATATATTGTGCAAGACATTACACCCTTATGGTAAAGAGTAAACCAGTAGGTGTCTTCAGAAAAAATGGTCAGAAAAACCAGACCTTGTGCCTGTCTCATCAGCCAATGCTAGGAGTTAAACCCCAATGGGATACAAGGGGTAATAGTTACTTCATATCACAAAATTTTCAAAATATGGGGATCAGTAATATAGGCAATATGGAATGTTGTTTTATGCTATTTTGAGGTTGCTAATCATGAATATGATAATATTGTTGATATCTGATTCTTTACTTGTGGTCCTAGGCCTAAAAGACTACAATCACATTACCAGGATGACTCAAATCCAATTTTATGCCTTACCTTGACACAAATCTGATGTTTTCATGGTTGTGTGGGCACAGAAATCTAATCTTTTCAAATCAGATTTGAGTTACTTTTATAGATTGGATAAATACTGTATGTGATTTGTGGTCATGTTACATGAATGAGAACAGCCAGATCAGAATTTATGTCTTGTTTTGCCTATCTATATGCATTGGTTGAGCACTGTCATCATCGTCCAGCACATTAAAGGAACACTTTGAAAACACATCAGATCTCAATGGGGAAAAAAAATCCTGCTGGATATCTACACTGGGCCAGTCAATGGTATCAATTCCTTCATCCTCCAGGAACTGCCTGCATACACTCACCACATGAGGCCGGGCATTGTCGTGCACCAGGAGGAACCCAGGACCCACTGCACCAGCATAGGGTATGACAATGGGTCCAAGGATTTCATCCCGATACCTAATGGCAGTCAAGGTGCCATTGTCTAGCCTGTAGAGGTCTGTGCGTCCCTCCATGGGTATGCCTCCCCAGACCATCACTGACTCACCACCAAACTGGTCATGCTGAACAATGTTACAGGCAGCATGATGTTCTCCATGACTTCTCCAGACCCTTTCATGCTCAGGGTGACCCTGCACTGATCTGTGAAAAGCACAGGGTGCCATTGGTGGACGTATTTATGTGTCATCCTGGAGAAATTGGACTGCCTGTGCAACCTCTGTGGGGTCCCGGTATCGCCTCATGCTACCAGTAGTGACACTGACCGTAGCCAAATGCAAAACTAGTGAAAAAACAGTCAGAAAAGATGAGGAGGGAAAAATGTCAGTGGCCTCCACCTGTCAAACCATTCCTGTTTTGGGGGTCGTCTCATTGTTGCCCCTCTAGTGCACCTTTTGTTAATTTCATTAACACCAAAGCAGCTGAAACTGATTAACAACCCCCACTGCTACTTAACTGACCAGATCAATAGCCCAGAAGTTTCATTGACTTGATGCCATACTCGGATTAAAAAGTGTTCCTTTAATTTTTTTGAGCACTGTATAAAAAAATGATCAGTTTCAATCATGCAAGTATTGCAAGCGTATATCCTATCGTTTTGGACTATTTCAAAGTCAGTGATTATGAATATGATGTTATGTTTGATTTTTGGTCCTTTTTGAGCTCTCTGTGGATCTCAGTCAGTGGGTTTAAATTGTCTCATTTTTATTGCAATCGAGAATAGACTTTAGATTGACACTGTGGACGCTAAATGAAGATTTATTAATAATTTTTCTTCAATAAAGTTCCCAAAGCACCTCACTCTCCACAATTCTCAATAGTAATCACAATAGTCAACACAATACAATCCTCCAACTCCCAGCAGCTCCGTCACACACCCTCCCAACTCCGGCTCGGTCTGCTGGGGTTTCCCACAGTCCTTTTAAAGTCTATGACCCAGAAGTATTTCTTCTCTGGGTCAATTCCACATCTTCCTTCGTCAAGTGCCCCAGAAGTATTGCAGGCTTCCGTCCTCGTGACCCTGAAGCACTTCCGGGGTGGCGTAATCATAAAAGTCCCCGGGTTATTGGTGAGCTCCCCCTGGCGGCACCCACGGCACCCAACAGGACTGAAGAGACGGACTCCATGTCCCATGCCGCCCTACGGGAATCCAAGGAGCCATTTCTATCCAGGGGAGCTATCCGGGGGATGTAGCATCCTGTAAAGACTGTTTTTTCCAGCTGAGGGACGTCCTGTCCGGGCTGAAATGCCGGCCGTCCCTCACAACACACATAATAATATATAAAATATTTAATGCAACTATTCTTGTTTACAGTCTTATGTACTTTTACCTCATGGGCATGAACACTTCGAATTAGGATGGCTTACGCTAATGTAGACTTTTTTGTTGTTCAGTTTTTCAAAAGTCTAAAACCCTTGCAAACAGCGGGTACCTCAGCTAGAGCAAATGCAAACAGCATGAAGCAAGCAAATACCTTAGATAAAAGAAGGTACACTGAAGGTTGCAAAAATGCACATGAAATGCACATGAAAGTGACTCTATTTCACAAGCCAAAAAAGCTTATGGAATCCTTTTATTGATTTAGAACAGAAGTAGGAGGTGGCTCACTCAGTTAACCCTTCCAAGCTTCTAATTGGCTTCTTGTTGCACGGGGCTCACTTTGAAATCTCTGAGTCGGCAGACTGCTTGCTGACCTATGTGGCTGTGGGTCAGGCGGAGTCGTGCTCAGTCAGCCTTTTGTTTGATTCTCCAATGCCTTCCGTACCGCCGCCCCTTCTCACAGCACAAAACTGTTACAGTTCTGAAGAGGAAAATTATTCTGTGAATAAAGCTTTTGAAAGGAGGTCTTACTCGAATCTTAATATCTTCTTTGACCAGCTCATGGAAAAAGTGAGTGGGCTGAATTAAGGGTTGCAGGCAGTGACCGCTGTCTTGTGTACACTTTGATTCGTTCCTAAGTCTGAACCATGGGCAACTTTCCGAAAGCCGTCACTTGCAGAATATACTGTCTGCTGGGTTGCTTTCAAACCAGGCATGTTGCTGGCACCGGGACACCTGGCAAACAATCTCATGAGGTTTGCTGCATCTCTGACTTCTGGATACCCAGAAGACAAGAGGGATTTTGGCAGAGTCATGGGGTGAGTTTCACAACTAATTAAAAGAAGAAGACCTTGTGCTCTGTAGAGCCAGCCCGGACACGTCACAGTCTCCCAAAACCAGACTACAACAGTCTTCACAATATATGAGGATTGGCTGATTGGCATAAGTATCCACATTCTTGGCAGCAGCTGGGACATTGCAGCAACCTGTCCATCACTCAGCATTAGAGAATAGTGATCAATCTCCCTGGTCTGAAATCCTAAAGTGGGCTCTGTCCCAACTTGTGACTGAGAATAGTTCTCATTGTAGGTGAAGGGCAGGGAGAATGCATTACTCTACTTGGATTGCTTGCCTCCTACAAATGGAGCTGGCAGCGTGCTTCTTGTGAGAGGCGCAGCTGGACACTGATGTCATGTTGACTTCTGGAATCTGGGAGAGCGCAGCAGAGGCTGGACACGCTGGAGATTGCTTAAAAATAAGCCTGACCTTTCAGATTTAATTAGGAGCCCCATGTTTACGCTCCTGCAGCTGCAGATGTTTGCCTAATGAGGTGATTTCTAAATTAACCCTTAACATCCTGCTCTAATTTAATAATCAAGGTCAGGCCCCCTGGTTGGCCTAACACCCCGCCACTGTCTGTGTACTGGTTTTGAATTTATTTTTATATGAGAGACATTCAAAAAGTTTCAGCATTTTTTTTAAACTCTATTTATTAAGAATTTCAAAAACAAATTACATCAATTTTCTACACAGTCACCTTCCTTTGCAATGCAATTTTCCCAGCGTCGCACCAACTTTTTAATGCCCAATTACAACTCCTCCCGCCTTCACCGTTTCCAATTAGAATATAAAAGTGCAGAAACTTTTTGAGCGTCTCTTGTATATATATCTTTTATTTTATATATATATATATGTATATATATATATACACTGTATATATAGTGGAACGAGCCCCGGACACAGACAGGCTGACATCGCTTTCTCACCCAACACGCGTTTATTATATACACTATTTACAATAAAGTTCAGTGCACAACCCAGTGCCTCCAGCACCGATCGCCCAAAGCCCAGGCCTCACAGTCTTTCGTGCCTTCCTTCTGGCCGCCTCCACTCCTCTGTACAGCTCCATCCTCTTCCACCCAACTCTTGCTCTCGAATGCAGGGAGGCGGCCCCGTATATACAAGCCCGGATGGGCTCCAGCTGCTTCCCGGCAATCCTCTGCGGATACACCCCCGTGTGGCGGAAGTGCCGGCTGCGCACCCGGAAGCCCTCCGGGTGTCCCCAGTCTTCTTCCTCCCAGCACTTCCTGGTGTGGCGGAAGTGCTGAGGTCCAGGGTCCTTCAGGCACCGGGGCACCCCCTGGCGGTGGCCTGTGGCCCCTACAGGGTTGGGCTTCCAAGGCCTGTACCCGTGGCCCCCAACACAACCAGGGCGTTGCCCCCTCGTGGTCTGGAGGAGGCAAAAGCCCTCTTCCGGTCCTCCTGGGCGTCCTGGCTGGGGCTAATGCCCAGTCAGGACGCCTGGAAGATTGAAGAACCGGGAGAGAAGCAGTACCTCACCTGGAACATGAGAAGGCAGCCACCCTAGTGGGTTTTGGGGCCACCAGAGGGTGCCTGGATGGCTCAGAAGTCATGGTATGCAACACTTCTGCCACACCAGAAAGTGCTGCCGGACCAGGAAGCAGGTACACTTGGAGTGCTTCCAGGTGCCCATGCAGCACTTCCGCCACACCAGGAAGTGTTGCAGGAAGGTCATCAGGGAGCATCTGGAGCACATCTATGTGCGTTATAAAAGGGGCCGCCTCACTCCATTCGAAAAGCCAGAGTCGGGTGGAAGAGGACGGAACTTGCGAGGAGTGGAATAGAGGCGGCAATAGAGAGAAGAAGAGAAAGGACTGTGAGTTATTTGTGGTGAGTTGTGCACAGTGTGTGAAGTGCATAGAACTGTAAAGACGAGAACTAAAAATAAAAACCTTGAATTTGTGCAAGTGTGCGTCTTGTGTCTGTCTGTGCCAGGTTAAGCACTGGTATAGCGTCCTCTACTGTCACAATAAATTTTATATATTTCAAACGGAGAATCTGCAGGTGGGTGTTGTAACAATTTGCATTATTATCAATCACAAAGCATTCAAACCCTAATTAATTTCTGGGATGGCTTCTCAATGGAGTTTACACCTTTTCTTTGTGTTTACATGGGTTTACGCTGGAGTACTTTTTTCCCCCAGAGTGCATAAACAAGCATTTGAGTTGGGAGTCTATCCTGAATCCGCATGACTTGTGATGGACTGGCTTCTAATGTAAAAATTGCCTTCTGTCTTATTCCACTGGACAATTACACAACTTCTGCTCATGGTATATGTCAGATTTGCCCACCATACACTCTTAAAAATAAAGGTGCCAGAGTGGCTCTTCAAAGCCATTCTATAGGGGATCTAGTTTTAGTTCCCAAAAGACCCATCCACATAAAGGTACCAGAAAGGATTTTCATTATTTTAAATGTGTAACAGGCTACATACAGTAAATAACCATAAATAAATGGTAACAGATTTATTTGTGCAGTACCAATTGGTCATGATTTTATGATGATGAATCTTACCGCAGGCTAAATCCAGTTTTTCTTAATCTGTTAGTGTCCTAAAGCCTTTTTTTTCTACATATTATGAAGTTTTTTAAAGCACAAAGTACCAGCTTCATATGCAAAGAACACATCTCAGAATGAAATGGTGCTTTGCCAAGCAATAGCTCTGTGAGAAACCACACAACCTGGTAAAGAACCATATGGTGCCATGTAGGGAGTGTAGTTATTGATCTCATCGCTGGACCATGTCAGTTTAAACAACTGCAGGTCACTGTCCATATCACATTTAGTGATCGCGTGCTGACCATTCTTTTTCTGACAGCCAATAATGTCCTGCCTGATGGCGCTGATGCTGTGCAAAGGGTTAACAGGTACGGCGAGTTCAGCCTTAATCTCTGTCTATTTTTTATTTTTCCCATTCTGTTGTGGAATTTAAAACAACAGACGGACAGCTTCTGTTCTATTTGCGAGGTCTAAAACACCTGCGTTCCTTATCCCTTATGTGCATGGTACTTCTAGCATTCATTGGTTGTCAGATCTCATGCCTACAAAGCCCACACCTACAACTAAAGACAAACTAGTTGAAGTCAGCCACTGTGTTTGTCATGTTAAGCGACTGCTGTCGTGTGAGCGTGGTGCCAATTGCCTACTTCGTAAGATTAAGTGAATGAAGGCTGTGACTGCATAACACTGGAAAAATCTCATAATGTGTCTTATCCTTAAACTCTGCTAGAAAAGCAGGCTTAAAAATGAATTGATGGCTGCAGAAAGTTGCCACGTATTAGAATCTTGATGATTTTCACATAAGCAAGCAGTATCAGTTTAAGAAAATAGCCACTGGCTCCAAAATAAATAGTTCTGCACATTTTTAAATCTCTCTATTATAAAAAAAATCTTTTGACGAGATGAGATCTTTTGAAGAGAGACAGAGAGACACTTTCACTTCCCGCCAAGACAGACAAGTCACGTCATACTTGCAACCTTTGGAAGCAAATCCCGTGATACAAATGCAGAGCAGGTTAGAGATAATGGAAGTAGGAAAATTCAAAAGTCTCAAAAAATGAGAGTGAAGATCACATTAGAGCAAACAAACTGAAAATATTACTCAGTGAAATAATGGAACAGCGAAAAGAGATCAAATATTCAGGTGGTGTACAGGCTTTTAAACGTTTGAAATGCAGATCACGTGGCACGGCAGCAGCAGCAAGCCAGCAGCTGATCGAGCAAAGAGGAGGTTAAAAAAAAATAACTATTGTTATTTGTTTCCCATTGTACCACCATTTAAGAGGGGTTTCGGAGGAGTGACCACATCTCTTTGGTGTGCGTTCAGCCCTCCTCTTCACAATGGTGCATAGCACTGGCTGGGGGGGGGGGGGGTGCGAGTGAAGTTTAGATCACGTGGCACGGCAGCAGCAGCAATCCAATAGCTGATCGAGCAAAGAGGAGGTTAAAAAAAACCTATCTGTTTCCCATTGTACCACCATTTAAGAGGGGTTTTGGAGGAGTGACCGCATCTCTTTGGGGTGCGTTCAGCCCCTCTCTTCACAGCGGTGCGTAGTGCTGGCGAAGGGGGGGAAGGGGTTTGCGAGCGAAGTTCAGATCACGTGGCAAGGCAGCAGCAGCAAGCCAGCAGCTGATCAAGCAAAGAGGAGGTAAAAAAGCAACTGTTATCTGTTTCCCATTGTACCACCATTTAAGAGGAGTTTCAGAGGAGTGGTTGCATCTCCTTGGGGTGTGTTCAGCCCCCCCCCACACATCGGCGTGTAGCGCTGGCGGGGGTTAGGGCTTGGCGATCAAAGTAAGCAGGGGATGAAGCCCCCTAGTATGTAATAATATCAAAATGTAATTTTGTTTGCTTTTAAATCACACATCTTTTTCTGTATCAAATTGTCATTTTGTTTACTTTTAAACCGCAAGCTGTTTTCTGTTGTAAAAATGAGCAACATAAAGACAGATGTTGTGTCTTTGAAATTGACATAAAAATCCTCCTTTCCTTCTCCTGCTGACTGATTTCTTACACCAGTGTCCCGACTTGGCATTCCCGTGGTTTCCAGGTAAACAAGAAGGGTACGGAGATTTTGAGAATTAACCACCTATCATTTTCTATGCCTGAATGAGAATGCGAAGAGCAGGATGCCAACTGTTAGCCAAGTTTGCTTAACTTTTGATTAGCTGGATGAGTAATGAAGGTCACATAATCTGAAACATTTTGATAGCTTGAATTATTGTATGTTGGAGTGCCCCCTTGTGTTCAGTTTTGTTATGTTTAGTCTCTATCTAGCCCAATACTTGAACTTTGTAAAGATGTTAGAATGATGATTTCCATGTGTACTGGGATTACAGTTTTGCTTACAATCTTGATGTCAGTAGAGTTTTATGTGATTTGTCAAATTTCCTTTTATGAGAAGATGTAATGATATGCATCACAGTCCTTGGCACTATTTCTGTTTGCTGCTGTGAGTCTTGTTTAAGCTAACTTCATTTTTTCTTCAGGTGCCCTGCAACCCTGGATTAGATGGGTTTCAAAATGGTTGTATGGCCTTTGAAAAATGAATCACTTTCTGCTAAGTGTAAAGTGTGCAACTTTGTCATTAAAACGCATGCTGTTCTTTTCCTTGAGTTTTGAAAACATTTTCTTCCTTTTTTATTCTGCAGTTTATTACCGGGCCCTTGTGAACTTTACCAACTCCATCGACTTTGTGCCAGCACTGGAAGACATTACATCCACGGAGTTCCAAGAAGTGTCAGAGGCAGTAGTTGATACAGTGAGTACTGGCATTATAGATTCTTCCCAACAGAATTGTAGCCGTTACAACAATAACACCTTTATTTTCTTCAGTACATTTTCATATACAGAATATAGCTTGAAGAAATTTAGAAGATGGCAGTGAAATTTTTACAGGGAAAGAAAAAAACAAATTAAAATTAGATAGGAATTGTTAGAGGTTGTTGTTAGCTGCAACTCCACTGTGTGTTGGGAATGAAGTGGATGATGATAGTTCATTGAGGCAGATACGGTGGAGATGAACTGATAAGCCTTCAGCAGCACCAGTTTATCATTTATTACAAATAATTTGAAATGGAGGTATTTGGTAGTGCTGCTGTTTCAGTCACAGAAGACAGGATTTGATTTCTGGCCTTATCACAGCCTTTGGGGAGTTTTCATGTTCTCTGCATGTCTCAGTACTACTTTATTGCTGTATTTATTATGTGCCCCCTAAGAGTTTTTATATAGTGCATTTCCTAATCACTGCACTGAGACAGTGGTGAGGTCTGCTTTAGGAGTGATGGATGTGTTTAAGGTTGAGATGGGATTACATCAGGGATCGGCTCTGAGCCCTTTCTTATTTGCAACGGAGCAATGGTGATGGACAGGTTGACAGAGGAGATTAGGCAGGAGTGCCTGTGGACTTTGATGTTTGCGCATGGCATTGTGATCTGTAGTGAGAGTAGGGAACAGGTAGAGGAGACCCTGGAGAGGTGGAGATATGCTCTAGAGAGGAGAGAAATGATGGTCAATAGGACCAAGACTAGGGTTGCCAGATGTCCCTTATATACGCTGGGACATGTCCCATATTTGATAATTTTGTCCCCTGTCCCATACTGACCTTTCAGGGACACCCAAATGTCCCGTATTCAGTTTATTTTCAAATTTCGTAATAAAAATATACTTTTACTACCTTCTTACGGTACTTAGTTGTAACTTTAAAAGTAATTATACTTTCTTTTCTCAGATTCTCTTGATGAAAATAACCCAAATGTAATGAGGAAACTCGTGTTTGCTGCTTGTTTCCAACTTGTTCATTTGCTATAGTTGGCCGAGGACAGCGACACTCTCTCACTGTTTTGCTCTCCAGCCGCGCTGCTGTGCAGTTCTGTATCAGCATTGCAACATACAGTGACTGTCAACAAAGTGTGTTGTTACTGCTTGTCACAAACCACTTTTTTTCTGACTGCCTGCATTAAATAATAATAATATTTCTCTGTTGTCTGTATTAAATAAATATTTTCAAATGATTTCACGCCCTGTGGTGGGCTGGGGCCCTGCCCGGGGTTTGTTTTCTGCCTTGCGCCCTGTGTTGGCTGGGATTGGCTCCAGCAGACCCCCGTGACCCTGTAGTTAAGATAAAGCGAGTTGGATGATGGATGAATGAAATGATTCCACTTTTACAAGTTTTTTTTTTTTAGCTTGTATTAAATAATTTTCAAATGATTTTACTATTGTTTTCCTCATAACCCATTAGAATCCTTGCTTTATGTTTTTAACTTATGTCTCTACTTTTATATAATATATTGGTCTGGTGTGTAGGGGGCATGTATAAATGTATATATATAGTAATATAGAGAGAGATTTTAAGAGTGTCCCGTATTTCTAATTTTCTAATCTGGCAACCCTAATCAAGACAGAATACATGTGTGTAAATGAGAGGGAGGTCAGTAGAATGGTGAGGATGCAAGGAGTAGAGCTGGCAAAGGTTTAGGGTTAGGGTTACAGTACAGAGTAATGGGGATTGTGGAAGAGAGGTGAAAAAGAGAGTGCAGGCAGGGTGGAATGGGTGGAGAAGAGTGTCAGGAGTAATTTGTGACAGACGGGTATCAGCAAGAGTGACAGGGAAGGTCTACAGGACGGTAGTGAGACCAGCTATGTTATATGTGTTGGAGACGGTGGCACTGACCAGAAAGCAGGAGACAGAGCTGGAGGTGGCAGAGGTAAAGATGCTAAGATTTGCACTCGGTGTAACGAGGATGGACAGGATTAGAAATGAGTACATGAGAGGGTCAGCTCAGGTTGGATGGTTGGGAAACAAAGTCAGAGAGGTGAGATTATGTTGGTTTGGACATGTGGATTGGAGAGATGCTGAGTATATTGGGAGAAGGATGCTAAGGATAGAACAGCCAGGGTAGAGGAAAAGAGGAAGGCCTAAGAGAAGGTTTATGGATGTGGTGAGAGAGGACATGCAGGTGATGGGTGTGACAGAACAAGATGTAGAGGACAGAAAGATATGGAAGAAAATGATCTGCTGTGGCAACCCCTAATGGGAGCAGCCGAAAGAAGAAGCTGTCAGTTAATCTTTATAATCTCAGACATATTAAAAAGCTGCACTAGCACTGTGGCACAGTGGTTAGTGCTGCTCCCTCACAAAACTTCAGATCCTGTGCAAATGTCTGTGCGGACCATTGTTGTATAATAATGAAATAGAAATACTTGCGTATGTGTTGAGAATATTTCTACTTTGCTTGACTATAAAAATTTTTGCCAACTTTCACTTTTACTTCACTATATTTTTAAAAGCAAAGGGCTACTTTTACTTTTATTTTAGTTACTGCAATATTAAAACAGAAAACAAATGGGCTATGTAAAATTTGATCAGTCAGATATCTAAAATATGGGCTTCACCCTCTTTCATTTGCACTGGCCAGATATTTACACGGTCATTCTACGTACACCTCGGTGCATCCCAAAAAATGAGGCGGGGCTGGATGTTAGGGATGTGCAGTGCCAGGGTTATGAGTTAGGTCAAGGGTGGGCAATGTCGGTCCTGGAGAGCCGCAGTAGCTACAGGTTTTCATTCCAACCCAATTGCTTAGTTAGAAACCAGTCCTTTTCATTCACAGACCTTATTTAATTTTATGGCTTGTTGCTCTGCAATGTAAGGTCTTATATCTGAGGATATTATCCAAAAATGATTTGAAGCCTAAAAACGATAATTTTTCAGTCTGTCACATTTTCTATTATGTTTTTTATTAAGTCAAACAGTGCATGATGAACACACACAGATGTAAATGGAAACAAGCAGGATGGAGAACTGTTGACTGCTTTGTCATTTACATCTTATTGTTAATAAGGAGCCATTAAAAGAGTAAATGCAGCAGTTTAAGATTGTAATAAGCAATTAAGGGTAGAGAACCTTAACAAGCGAGACCACTAAAATGAAGCATCAAAATGTCAGTTGAGCAATAAGTGCTTCATTAGCAATAATTGACTTCTCATTAAAAAAACTGAGTTGGAACAAAAACCTGCGGCCATTGACTGACATTGCCCATCCCTGAGATGGGCACATAATCCTCAAGTGGTTCCAAAAAGCACCTTTAAAAATGACTACTAGAGGGGGATATGCCATCAAACCCCAGGTGGATAACGGCACAAATGCAGGATTTTTATAAAAAAAAAAAAAAAAAAAAAGTTTTATTTTTAACAGAATGCTCAGTAGCACAAGACCCTCTGTGGAGCACAGATAGAAATTGCCTGATAGGATAAATAGTCCCAATACAGAATCCAGAAGTCAAAAACAGAACACTGGTCTCAAAATCCAGAAATTCACAAAAAGGCACAAGGCATGGCAAAACACAATAGCTCGCCCACTCCATAGCACACTTACAACAGACCGCCAGGAACTACTATGTAAGACCCTTCTGATTTATAGGGTGAAGGGCGATGGTGGTTATTGATTGGTGGCCCTGCCTCTTGGGGAACCACCCATGAAACACATGGGACATAAACAAGGCATTGATACATTACTAAAATAAAAAACAAAGAATCCAAATAATAAACACAATGAATGTAAACAAAAGAATGAAAATTGAATAAAGACGACATAAAACAAAGATACAAGCCCTGACTGAAAAATGACACCCAATCTTAGCCATTCTCTGAGATGATGCTGAGGTCAGCTTAACAGAGGCTAACTGCAACCCACAATACATATGACAGACCCATCTCCGGTTCAGACACTTCCTGATTGTGACAGGCCTGCTTATTGGTGACACACAATCCCAGTCTCAGTTATTTCCACAGCTGATGCTGAGCTCAGAAACTGAACTCACACTGTCGGCGAGGTGTTGTTGTGTGTCCACTCTGAATTCTACATTTCATAATTTGCAGATTTTTGTGCTACAGGACACACTTCACTTAAACACTGGCTTGGTTACTGTCTTGTGAAGCTTGTCATTATCCTCAAGGGTAAATGTGCTTTGTATTAAATCTTGAGACATGTGGACTGGCTTCTCTAAATTGTCCCATTGTGAGTGAATGTACTCTTCTTATGTGCACAGGTGTGAACTGAAGCCTCCACCAACGTTGCATTTGGCCTTTTGCTGAGCTCAAACCTAAGTTACAATGGCTGAATAAAAAAATAACAATAGTTTAAATAGTGATGATCATATTATCCATCCATTCATCCATCCATCCATTATCCAGCAGGGTCACAGGGGTCAGCTGGAGCCAATCCCAGCCAGCACAGGGCACAAGGCAGGAACAAATCCCGGGCAGGGCGCCAGCCCACCGCAGGGCACATGCACAAACTTGGGACAATTTAGGATCACCAATGCACCTGACCTGCATGTCTTTGGACTGTGGGAGGAAACCGGAACACCCGGAGCAAACCCACGCAGACTTGGGGAGAACGTGCAAACTCCACGCAGGGAGGACCCAGGAAGCAAACCCAGGTCTCCTTACTGCGAGGCACCAGCGCTACCACTGCGCCACCGTGCCTCCCTAATCATATTATGTGTTTCATCAAAGCTTTATTTCATATGGCACATTTTATGATGAACACTGCAAATCTCTTTATATTCTAAATAACACCTTTCCCAATTGGTACTGCCACTGACTTCTTTTGTAACGAGTGGTTCAGTTAACCACAAAGTGATTTTCAAAGCCATTCATTCACATTACAAAAAGGTAAAAACAGTTGTTACAAGCAGTGAATTCTTTAAACCTTAGCTTACACCACAAATCACATAAGTGATTGTTTGGGGTGAGATGACATAAAACTGCCTTTAGTTATGGCTTAAATATAAAGAAAAAAATTCTTTTCATCACTGTAATGTTCTTTTAAAAAGATGTGGGCAGACCTGGCAAATAAATTGATTCCTTGAAAAGATGACTGTTAAAGCTGTGAGACAATAAAAGGACTGGCAAAATAACTAACTAAATTAAGATCTTATGGCAGTGGTTCTCAACCTGTGGGGTGGGCCCACCTAGGGGGGCACGAAGTAACAAAAATGGGTGTGTGAAGATGTGAATAAAAGAAAACAAGAATCAAAAATATGAAAAAAATATTTGTTGAAACCAAAACAAATTAACTTAAACTACATTCTGATACTATAACAATAACTATAGAGTTAGATAAATGTCGATAAAAGTTAAGTAGGTATAATAAAATATGCATCTACATTTCAAAAAAATGTTAGGGGGGGCGCGATTAAAACTGTTATGAAAACTCGGGTCGCAAATACTTAAAGGTTGAGAAACGCTGTGTTATGGGAAGCTGCTATATAAAAGGTGGTGTGTTTAAGTGCCCATATTTACAAGTTCTTCCAGTGTCTGTCCAAGTACTCCAGCCTTCATCGCACAATTTTAAAGATGTGGTTGTTGCCCTGAATGGCATTTTTAACTTGGCTGCGTGAGTAGGAGTGTGAGTGTTTTTGCCTGTGTGAGCAGGCCCTATGAAGGACTGGTACCATACCTGTGCCTAATGCTGTTGGGTTGAGAATGTTACTTTAGGGTTAAATCTCTAAGATCATTAACCTCCTTAGCATTATGTTTATCCCAGGAAAAATGAACCAAAAATATTGATATTTTTTCAATAAGAAAAAAAATGTTGTTATGTGTAACAGAAAAATGTAAGTACCAAAATATCAACATAAATACAGTAGGAAAGGCATGTTGAGTGTTCACTGCTCTACTTTTGCAGATTTAGTACACGTCCTATGTGTGATATGAGTTGAAATTGTTGCAACGCACAGCCTAACATCACAAGCGTGTTTCTTTCCACACTTTTCTTTTCCTTGCACACAAGAGGGTAGAACAGGGGTCCTCAGTCACGGTCCTGGAGGTCTGCAGTTGCTGCAGATTTTTGCTCCAACCCAATTGCTTCATAAGAAGCACTTATTGCTCATGTGACACTTCTGCTTCACTTTAGTTGTCTCGCTCGTTAAGATTTTGAACCCTTAATGCTTATTTTAGTCTTAAACTGCTGTATTCTTGGTTTTTAATTGCCCCTAATTAACAATAACATGCAAATGACAAAAGAGACTGGCATTTCTCTGTTTAGCTTGTTACCATTTACACCTGTATGTATACGTGCTTCCTGTCTTGCTTTATGGTTGCGAGACATGGACACCATCCAGTGACCTGAGATGAAGACTGAACTCCTTTGGTACTGTGTCTCTCTGGAAAATCCTTGGGTACCGTTGGTTTGACTTTGTGTCGATTGAGCAGTTGCTCATGGAGTCCTGAATGAGGCACATTACCTGCATTGTAAGGGAGCGTCAGTTACGACACTACGGCCATGTGGCACGTTTCCCCGAGGGTGATCCAGCTCACAGGATCCTCATTGTTGGGGACCTGAGTGGCTGGACCAGGCCAAGGGGTCGCCTACGTAACACTTGGCTGCGGCAGATAGAGGGTCATTTCTGGAGGGTGAGACTGGACCGCGTGTCTGCCTGGTGGGTTGCCAACCGTGATCCCGAATTGTTTTGTTATGCAGTGGGTGCAGCAACACACTGTACCAGTGCATGCTCCCCAACTTGACTTGACTTGTATTTATCATGCACTATTGGGTTTAATTAAATACTTGGAAGGAAAGTGATGAGGAAAAAGTGAAGGACTGAGAATTACTCATCCATTTTAGCCTTCAAATCATTTGGATGAAGAAAATCTAGGATATGAGAATGACCTGACATAGCAGAGTTAAAGCACTAACAAGCCATGAAATTAAATTATTGCCAAGAATTGCTTTCTAATTAAGCAACAAAAACCTGTAGCCACTGCGGCCCTCCAGGACTGTGACTGAGGACCCCTGGGGTAGAATGTCAGTGCCTGATCTACACAATTGATGCTCCCCTTGTGTTATTGTAGGCTACTACAGCACAAGCATTAGTGACTTCCCCAATTCCTCTGACACGGACAATGACAGCTGCTGCATTGTAGACAGTGCTTAGGGGGCTGACTTCTTATATGTCCTTTCACAATCATTTTACCTTTTGGTCAAATCAAATACTTCAGGCATATCATGGTAGTTTGGTCGTACAGTGCTGTATCATGCATCAGATTTGCTTTCCATGTCAATGTCTGATAACTAATTCACATTTTTAATCACTATCGCATGATTACTCTAATGGTTCAGTTTCAGGTTGTTCTAAAACTGTCGTTTATAGATTTTTGTTTGCCATTGTGTTTTTAGTTGGAGGCTGGACTCAAGCAATAGCTCAGTTTCAGTTCATTCTAAAACTGCCTTTATGGCTTTTCGTTTGCTGTTGTGTTTTTAGTTGGAGGCTCCACTGCATCTATGAATATTGATGAGTTTTCTTAGAGTGGCAAAATGCATTAAAATCAGATTTTTTTGCAGCACAATGTTATTTCATGCAGTAGATGGAAGCAGAATACTGACCTGAATGTTACTCATGCTTAAAATCGTTAAATGGATCATTACACGTCACCCCAATTCTTACTCTTGTTTAATCGTAATTACATAGAATTCCATGCCAGTGTCACACTCAGGGTTAACGCTAAGGAGGTTAACTGTTGCATTATTTTGTGGTTTTAATTGAGACTAAACCCCATGGAATGATTTGTACAGAAAACCACTTCAAGCATACTTTACAAAGCAAATGGTCTTCTGTTAAAACTCTTCAGTTGTGTGGTGATAGCTCTGTTGTCTTGCTCAGTTGTTGAATATCGCTGTTAATGTAAAAGAAGAAGGCAGAAAATTGGAATTCCCTGACTACAACTTAACATTTATTCATTTTATTTTTTTCAGCTTGAATCAGAATATCGGAAAATTCCTGGGGATCAGACAGTCAGCTTAGTCTTAATCAAGTAAGAAAATGGGTTTGTTTTTCATTGCCTTTTTTGTTCTGATAAAATAAGTATAATTTGAGAGTGCATTTTCACTTTTGTTAATGGAGAAGTAGACTTCTGAGCTGAGCAGACCCCTTGTTAACAACATCCACTTAGGAAAGACCCAGCTTTGAAGAATATCACAATATATGTACGACCCACATTTACCACCTTCAGTGGCATTCAAGTATAAATTTGCTATTTTGTTTTGTCCTTAGGAAGGGCACACCCTGTGATAATCTCATCACTTAATTTATAAAGCCAACAGTAAAATCCAAAAAGATGCTCAATGCTGGAATACACCTGTGTAAACTTTAAACTTTTAAATGGCTTAAGATGGGATGGGGCCTGCACATGGCTAAAAAATGCATAGAAGGTTACCATGATGAAGTGGCTGCCTTCAGGTGGCAATCCAGTGTTGTGTTTAAATTGTAATATAAGTTATGAGCTGACTTTGACTGACTTTATACCTCTTTTCCTCACTTAATCACTTCATAACAGGGAGATTCATGGAAGTGTTTTCGTGGAATTGGATGTGGGTTCTGATTTTAATAGCAACGATCAGCAGATTGAAAGGGTGCTTTACTCAGTCATCAGGAGCGGCTCCATTGCTTCTTATGACACTTCAGTGACGGGCTTCCAGTTCCGAAGGCTTGGAGAAGGTGAGTTTTACTCCTTGGATGCCTCTCTGGCTTTGAAATTATTTGTCCTTTGTGCAGCTTAGTGAATCTTTGTACCAATACCTAATTAAAGAGAAATCAGCCAGGTAGTGAACACTGTCATAAAAAGCTTTGTCAACAGAACACACTGTATTTTAAATAATAATTATTCTGTGTTTTCAAAACCCCTTAATAGCCAGCATTTAATGTTTATTTTTACAGGTATTTGCTGTGATCATAAACCTGAACTACTTTAATCATTTTTAAAGTTTTTAAAATGTAATATACTTTCTTAAAAGCTATTTGCTAAATCCTTTAGGAGAGTCCTTTATGGTGAAAACCATTTTTCTATAACAACACTCAACAAAGTAAATCCTTTTCAAATCATATACTGTACACTCACTGAACAATGTCATAATAGAATTACACCAATATTGGGGAGGGGGGCTCCTTTTGCTCTTGAAACAGTCAGTCTGCGTGTCATGGATTCCGCAAGATATTCTGATTCTGGTCCACGTTGACCTGATTGCATCACACAATTCATCAACTCCTCATTCATATTGCAGATCTCCTGTTGTACAACATCCCGAAGGTGTTCGACTGGATTCAGATCCGGTGACAGAGAAGGGCACTGTAGAACACTGAACTCATTGTCATGGTCATGAATCCAGTTTGAGATGGCTTTTGCTTTGTGACGTGACACATTATCCTGCTGGAAGTAGCCATTAGAAGATGGGTAAATTGTAGCCTTGAAGGGATGCAAATGGTTAGCAAAAATAATCAAATAAGTCATGGCGTTCAAGCATTGATTGATTGGTATTAATGGGCACTAAGTGTGCCAAGAAAACATTTCCCAAACAATTACACCACCATCACCATCCTGGACTGATGACACAAGTCAGGTTTGCTATTAGCATCAAATTTTTATCCTACCATCTGTGTGCCTCAGCAAAAATCAAGATTCTTCAGACCAGTTTGTGTAAACCTGTGCCCATTTCAGCCTCAGCTTTCTGTTCTTGGGTGACAGGAGTGGAACCTGGCGTGATCTTATACTGTTACAGCCCACCTGCCTCAAGGTTTGATGTTCTGTGCATTCTGAGGTGATTTTCTGCTCAACACAGTTATACAGAGTGCTTATCTGAGCTACCCTTCTGCTCAGATCTCTCTCATCAACTAGGAATTTCAGCCCAAGGAACGTCCACTTGCTGGATGTTTTTTGCACCATTCTCAGTAAATGCTAGAGCCTGTTTTGTGTGGAAATCCCAGGAGATCAGAAGTTACAGAAATGCTCAAACCAGCCCCTCTGGCACTAACAATCATGCCACAGCCAAAATCACTGAGAGCACATTTTCCCCAATTCTGGTGTTTGATGTGAATATTAACTGAAGCTCCTGCCTTGTATCTGTTTGATTGTATATATTGTGCTGCTGCCACTTGATTGGCCGATTAGATAATTGCATTGATAAGCAGGTGTACAGGGGTTCCTAACATAAAAATCATAACATTCACAAGCTTAATCCAATTCACCTTCACTGTGGCTGGACCTATCATGGCAGACCTAGACTGGGCATCAGTCCATTGCAGGGCCACTCATTCAATTTGGAATCACTAACTAATCCAACATTCTCTATTTTGGAGATGTGGCAGGAAAAGCTGATGCTGAGAATGAACAAAGTTCACATAGGCAACAAATGAGTGCAGAATATGAACAATATCCATCCATCCATCCATTATCCAACCCAATATATCCTAACTACAGGGTCATGGGGGTCTGCTGGAACCAATCCCAGCCAACACAGGGTGCAAGACAGGAAACAAACCCCTGGCAGGGCACCAGCCCACCACAGTAGGAACAATATATACAGTAAAATTAACATTTATTGGTTAAAGGTGCTATAATAGTCATGTGCCCATTTCCTAAAAATCCGTCAAATGGAGTTTATCATTAAAGGCTTGAAAGCACTTCATGTTACCTCCTGCTGTCAAAAGATGTTATATAAGACAAAGATTAAAAGAGTGCATAATATATTTCTTTTCAAAAGTGCTTCTCATGAAATGTGGATATACTGTATATAGTAGATATTAGAAAGTCCTAGACTTCTATTGTTTGCTTTGCGTGTTATAATAAAATATGAAATCTTAATGTGTTTATTTGACTTCTAAAGGTTGCAGTACAACATATTAATCTATTCCATACGAATGAGAGTGAATAATTATGGAATTACTTATATACATATCTATCTATCTATCTATCTATCTATCTATCTATCTATCTATCTATCTATCTATCTATCTATCTTATTTAAAATTGTTACTGCAAAATCCCATGCACACATTCTAAATTTGAGATTTTTCATGTTGAAAAGTGCCAAAAAATCCAAATTAAATTAATAGATGGTAATACAGGTATTAATAACACAAAGATCGCTGAAATCTAGCATTGAATGTAAACAGGGAAGACATCATTCCCACAATGCTGTGCATCTGAATTGAAGATCTGCCTCTCCCCCTCATTCACTGGTGAAGAAACCTGTCTTCAATTCAAATGGTAATGACATCATCCATGCTTACATTTAATGCAGGATTTCAGGAAATAAATGTTAATAATATTTTAGCAAAAATGTACACATTTGCATGATTTCACCGTACAAACAGATATCGGACACATGGACATGTGACACGAGTTACGTTAGAATTTTGTTCTTTTTTCCGTGGACTTTTTTCACATCAGCTGACACTGCACAGTTCTGGTCACCTATTGAAACCCATTGAGTTTGAATATTCAATATTTAATTACTCCATGAAAACATGACATTAAAATTCTTTGTTGGTCACCCCTACAAACTACATGGGGTAAGTAACATATTAAAAAATATCATTTTTAGATGGAGTATTCCTTTAATATAAAAGAATCAAATATGCAGAAGTCCAAGGTGTATTTAAATCATTATATATAGAAGATAGGTGTCTTCACAGACCACCAAGGTTGCAAATCGAGCATGATCGTCAGACCGGGAGGGTGACCTGCTACCAGTATAAACAATAGTAACTTGTGACCCACCAGTGGCAGCCTGTGACCCACTTTTGGTGACCCAGAGCTTGAGAAAATATGTCATACAGTGCATAAAATTTAAATACATGGTTATTGCTTTCATTTATTATCAAAAATATTCCCTTACCTGTGGACTTCAACATGCTTGTAAAGAAAGTTTGTTTTTTCTATTGCGTAGGCTTTTCGAGGTAGTATTAAGTGCAGAATCCTTATCACTGTGTCAGAGATTGAATTACTGCATTGCTACAACAGGCTTGCATTATCAAGAAACATAGCCATTCAGTTTGGGCAGGTGTGAAAGAAAGAGCGAGAAAATGGTGGGTTCCTGCTTGCCTTGCCATCATTTTCCTGTTCTGTTTGAAAGTTGTGATGCATGGTGTGCAGTATTCATGCTGTATAATGTTGTTGGGTTTGGGGGGGGAGCTCATTCTGCATTGGTGAAAGTAACTGTGCATTTCGATTGAAGGCTAAAAATACTACCAAATAAGAGCTCACCATGAGGCTTAGTCCTGTCATTGAGCTATGGCAGGAATATTTGAGATTCCCCTAGCCGTGCTCCAGGAGCTACCTGAAGTCCATGTGGGGCGATT
The DNA here is from genome assembly GCA_026402145.1 of Polypterus bichir lapradei. Taxonomy (NCBI): domain Eukaryota; kingdom Metazoa; phylum Chordata; class Cladistia; order Polypteriformes; family Polypteridae; genus Polypterus; species Polypterus bichir. The sequence goes on from JANRMT010062815.1 coordinate 33,340,363, forward strand.
TTTTGGATGTAACAGCTCTGACCAAATTCCTCTCTGCCCTGCTTTCCATTTCCAGTGACGCCGCCATTTCCTCTGCCGCCAGAAGCCATGGAGTCCCCAGGTTTGTACGAGTAAGCTGCATGACTTTCCCCCATTAACACATCTGGTGTTATCAGCAAAGCACATGTTTATTCATTGTCCCCCACATTGCAACTGTAACTACAGTATCATGCTCTATAAATGCATTTATTTTACACATAACTGAAGCCTCTAATTGTTTGCAGCTTGCAAACGGACTCCATGGAGATGCTCATTCAAAATGACTTTCTCTGTACGCAGAAGTTAAATGCTTGGATAGCATATGTTAGAAATTAAGGCTTTCTGAACTTATGATTTGTTATGCATTAGAAAAGCAGTTTCTTATAAAGACAAAAATGTACTGCTGGCAATTATTCTTCATTTTCACAGGCATGTGTTTTTGTTGATCTGGTGAAATCATTCAGTTTGGTCTGACAGAATCATTTAAAGAATGAAAATTCACTCCTTAGACTGGAATGTGCATTAAAATGGTGTAGTAAGGAGAAACCTTGGATAATATAAAAAATACATAAATCAAGGGAGTTGAGTGTGAGTTTCTCTTCTTGTTTAGAGAAGTGTCTTCACGCTATTGCATTTCACATGTCCTAATATACAGTACGACACATCCTGTGGGCGGACAGCACAATGGCACAGTAGATGCTGCTGTTATCTCGTGGCTTCAGTGAGCTTCATTTGATTTGTGGCCCTGTGGTGTTTGCACGTTCTCGCCGTGTCTGCATGGGTCGCCTCCTGGCACTCTGTTCAATTTCTTACAACCTAAATATGTTCACATTAACATATTTATGTGTACAATAAATGTGTATCGGAGCATGAATTGTACACCATGGAGAGTTGGTTCTTTCCATTTGCACATTAATGGTGGAATCACCTCCTGTAAAGGAAAAAACTGTTTCAGAAAACAGCTGAAGAGAAGAGTCTCTGAAGGGACAAGTGACTTCATTTTTGGCCATATTTTGAGGAACTGGTATGTTCTTCCAATGCCTGAGATATTCCATTGCTGATAGACGGACATTTTCTAAATTGTCCTGATGTGTGTGTCTATGTGCCCATTTCAACCAAATTGGTACCAGCTTTATGCAGAGTTCTGCTTTGGCTAAAAATCTGTGAATTTATAAAAGTTTTTCATCCAACTGTCTCAAGGTTTATTGAAATTATTAGTGTTAAATGTTTGTTTGTTTGTGATCTAATTTTTTGTTGAAATACAGAAGTCAGCACTTTAAAGGAAAATGTAGGCCATTTTAACAAGAATTACATTAAAATAAAACACAATACTCTGCACCCCATAACACAACTCAACCCACTCCTACTACATTAAAATTGTGAATGAACAATCATTCATTCCATTAAGCTCACTTAATTACTTGTTGGCAAAGTTGTTCAAATGTCTTGTCTTTTTTCTTATATTAATACAAAGCCATTATGGCCTGTATTTTAATGACACGGCTTAAGAATTTGTTCCAGTTTCCACAAAGGGTATATGAAAAAGGCTTTGTACCTTTTGTTCTGATTTCATTTAGCTGGAGGAGTTGCTTTGGGTCCACTTTAAATGCCGTAAATGATTTGGGTGATGTTTGGAATGATGTCCCGTCTTAGCCTTCCCTATTCAGTTTCACTTGTCATTTGAACTCGACTTCACATAATCCTACATTTCCACATGCTGTTTGCAGTGTTCCTTACTTTTCCCAGGAATTTTAAATGTTGGTGTGGCTTTGATCGGCTGGAAGAATTGAGGTGGATAATACTTACGTGCATGTCCTAAATAAACCCCACCTGAAATGCAGTGCTTTTAACTCCATGTTGATTTAGACTTTTAGACGTTTTTTCCCAGTTTTAATGTGTGTTATGTTGCTCGATTACCTTTCTAATAACAATTTCATGTATTCCTAATATTTTCTTCCTCATACAGGTAATCTGTGTTCATTTTTGATTGTCTTTTTGCAAAGATTGACTTACATGGCCACTTTGGTTGGCACAGTGGGCCTTGCTCTACCTGCGTACAGTCAATTCTGCATAGTGGCTTCATGTTCCAATGCGATTTCAGCAGAACAAAAAGCATCAGATGGAAGGCTGACTAGTGGTGCTTACTTCCCAGTCGTGCACTGTACTGGCTGGGCTAAATACAGAAAACAGAAGGTTCGATGATTACTGTCTGCTTCACGTGTTTTGTCTCTAATTCCTTACTTCTTTTTCCCGCCCAGTTATTACCAGTCCTCGAACCTGCACAGCAGAGGAGTTTACCTGCCAAGATGGTGAATGCATTGAAATTGGATTCCGTTGTGATGACCGGATTGACTGCCGTGACATGTCTGATGAGATTGGCTGTGGTAAGACTGCTCTTAATCCTATTATAGAGAGAGCCTCTGTATAAAGGTTATTGAACTTGGAAAACCTTGAGATGAGCTGTTTAGAAGAAGTGATGTCATTTCTCTATTAGCTTTACAAGAATGGGGCAGTAGTTCCATTAATTGCTCTCAGCTTCATCCTAGCTTGAACATGGCAGTAATTCTTTTACTGCATAAAACAGAACAAGGACCATAAGTTATGTCAGAATTATAGACTCATCTCCCTTATCAACACAGATGTTAAATTACTAGCTACAATTTTAGTTATTTGTCTTGAAAGGTTTATTCAAAAGTTAGTCTACCCAGATCAAACTGGCTTTATTAAATCTCGCAGGTCTTCAGATAACCTGTGCAGATTGCTCCATGTCTTTGAATGTGCTCTGTGAAGGACAGCCAGGTCCCATGCCCGGCAGGGACGCCCCTGCTGCTTATGTTCTGGGGGAGCCACCATGGGCAGTCCAGTACCTCCCCCGCGATGCTTGGTGGCAGCCTCCCTGGCTGACGGTGACTCCCCAACCACCCGCAGGGCTCCATGGGAGATGGAGTCCTCCACAGCCTGGTTGGGGGCTCGGATGTCCGCTAGGGGGAGCTGCATGGACTCAGCAGCCTGGCTGGACGAATCTTCAGCCCCACCCAGAGGTGCAATTAGGACCAGGTGGTCAAGCACCTGGAACACTTCCTGGTGGGTTATAAAAAGGGCCAGAATCGGGAGGAAGAGGTTGCCTGGGAGGAGTGGTGGTGCCAGAGGATTGTGTTTGGAGTTAAGTGCTTGTGGGACTGTGTATTGCCTGTGGGGTTCACGGGGAAGATGTGCTCCACAGGTGAAGAAAAATAAAAGAGTCTTTGTGCTTTTACATGTGCCTCTGGGTCAGTCTGTGCCGGGTCGGGTGCAATATAGCGCCTTCATTTTACAGCTCCTAATGTAGACTCTCCTGCTGTGCGTCTGTCTTTAGATGATGAAAAAGCTTTTGGTCAGGTTTTGGAAATGGCGTTATTAATATGATTAAAACACTCTATTCATCTCCTTCAGCTTTAGTACTTACAAATTCTTTAAGCTCTTACCCTCTTCCTGTAGCAAGAGGATCTTGTGAGGGTTGTCCACTCTCTCCACTCCTATTTGCATTATCACTAGAGCCCGTGGCTATAGCAGTCCATAGTTGTGCTGCAATCTCTTCCATTTGCATCAAAGGCACCTCTCATGCCATATCTTTATATGCAGATGATGTCATTTTATTCTTGAATAATGCCTCAATGGATATTACTAATGCATTGCATTAATTTAATACTTTTGGGAAAATTGCCAGATACAAGATCAGTTGGAATAAATCACCATTGTGCCCACTTATTTCTAAATACCCCATCAATAGTATTCCTGCTAACATTCCAGTATCCAATCAGCTCAGATATTTGGAGATAGCTATATATCCATCAGTGATCAAATTGCTACTTCTATCTCTGTATTTTGAATGAAGTTAAAAAATCTCTCTCCTCCTGGTCCTTCTTTTTCTGTCCCTTCCTACTCGAATTGCTACAATCAAAATGAATATTATTTCCCATCTGAATTTTGTTAGTGCTATGATTCCACTCCCACAACCCGCCCCGAAAAACATTACTGGCACAATATTAAGTCTCTTCTCTCAAATTTATTTGGAATGGTAGGAAACCATCATTGAAATATACAACTCTAACTCGTGCCAAAGACCCCGCTGGCCTGTCTTTACCAGACTTTGAATTATATCATTTGGCTTTTGTAGCCTGGCCCTCTTGGTTACCACTGGAGTCCTCTATAGCTAGCCCTTACAATATAAATAATGTTTTATTTTGTAAACTTTCCATTAGATCTTGTAGACTGTTTTGGGCCTCTTATAACTCATGGTATCTAGTGCTGGTGCTCGGTCGAGAAAAAACTTAGTTCTATACCCAGGTGGCACAGACAAACACCTAGATTTAATAATTCAGCTATTCTAATTGGAGGACAGCTTTGCCCTTTCCAACCTTGGTCCCATCGGGGTGTTGTGATGCTGGGGAATATTTCTACTGATTCTGGACTGTGCTTGTTTCAGGAACTGCTTGCACACTTGAATTTGACCTCCACCTCTTTTTTTACTTTTATCTCCAGCTCAGATCAATTCTTAAGACCAATGGTATCAATTTATAGCCTAATCTTCCTTCCTTCTCATTCTCTATATCTCTAGCTAACTACTATTCCTACTAGCAAAGGGCCTGTATCAGCTATTTACTCTTCATTAGCCAAAGCCTCTTACAAACCTGTTACTGTCACTTACATGTGGACTAAACACTTATCCCATTACAATAGGAACATATGTTGGAACACACTATTTAAGAATGTATGTATATCTTCCAAAAACCCAAACTATCAATTTTCACAACTTCAAATTATTCGTTGAACATTCCTTACTCCCAGAAAGCGATAAAAAATGGGCTTGGTATCAGATTCATTATGTCATTCTTGCTCTCTAGATCTCCCTGGTACTTTCCTTCACATTTTCTGGGAGTGTCCAGGTGTCTTTGCCTTCTGGTCTGCAGTTGCCCTTTACTTTCCTGTATATTAAACTGTAAAAGTCCCTTTCTTTCTTTCAGTTTTTCATTTTGCTGACGATTCTTTCCTTTCCTGTAATTGTTATCAAAAGAGAGTTATAGTTGTTGTTATTAGGTACCATCGCTGACAAAATCATTATTGCTACTAGATGGAAATCCCCTGAAATTAATGACTGCTCAACACTGGCTTGTTTCGTTTTTTAATTTGATCCATTTTGAAATGTTCTTTGCTATCAACCTGTGGAGGATGGCTGCTGTTGCACTAAAAGCCTATATATAGCATCTTTCTTTTTCATTTTTGCACCTTTGCTGTCAAGTTTCTCTCACAATCTTATATATCTATAGATGAAACTCCAGAGCCCCAGGGAGGTTCAGGGGCTATGATTTTATTAAAATTGGTTTTTTTATGATGTAATTTCCATGTTGAGAGGGGGGATAGGGTTATTACAAGTATGTATTGGTTAGGATTTGTTTTTTTACAATTATTATTTTAAGCATTTGACTGTTCATTTTTTATTGATGGAAAATAAATAAAAATTTGATCACAAAAAAAAAGAATAGGGCAGTAATAATGACTTCAAAGCTTACCTATACTGGATATTGTTTAGATAACCCTTTGAAGCTGTAGCTGTAGGTGGATAAAAAGAACCCCATAGTTGAGTTTCCTAATTTTGACTAGATGAAGAGCATCCCACACCTTAAAGTGAACTTTGACTTGTGGGTTGTTAATCGGAATTATAAGCTCAACAGCTCTGCAGTGAAAATGCGATGCTGCCAAGATGGTGCAATAATTCACAACTCTCTTTCACTTACAGAGGAGATCACCACTGCCCGGCCAGTTGTCACAACTCGTCCACGGCTTCCTCCTACAACAAAGCAGGTATTAGTGACAAGACCACCTCCAAGAACAGTTGCGCCTGCTGGACGACCATGTCGCCTGGATGAAGCTGTATGCCAGAATGGGCAGTGTATCCCAAGAGATTACCTGTGTGATGGCGAAAGGGACTGCAATGATGGCAGTGATGAGCTCAGCTGTGGTAAGTCAGGCATCTCGCCAAGTCCAAAAAGACATTCAGTGGAATCAGTTGTCACATTTAGTCTAATGTTTTCAATACTGGAATTTTTCAACTGACTTACTTTTTCAATTTACTTAACTGAATTAGCTAAAGATTTGTCCTGGCTGGCATTAACAACATAGCAATATTTGTCCAGTGGAACCATTATTAACTACTGGAGATCAAACTGTTCAATTCATACTTCTGAGTCTTACTTCCTAGGATTAGTGAGCTAAGGGTATGAAATTTGCAGATCTGACAAACAGAAAATCCTCAGTGTTCCTATTATTTATTGTCACCAACACTGCTCAGAAGCTACTGAAGATGTGAAGGCCCTTCTGACTTCTTCTTCTCTTTATCGATAGGAACACAGTCACCTTGTGAGCCCAATGAGTTCAAGTGCCAGAACGGCCGTTGTGCCCTCAAGCTGTGGCGCTGTGATGGAGACAACGACTGTGGAGACAACTCAGATGAGACCTCATGCCGTAAGTGTTTAGCTTAGGGGTGAACAAGAGGCTGTTTTCAAGATGATTACTGCTTCAGCTCCATAAGTCTTTCCATTAGGATGTTTTCCCACTGTAGTGCTAAGTGAAGTAAACATTGAAGATGCTGCATTACAAGTAGAAACAACTCTGAATGGCGCTATTAGGTTTGGGAACCCTTCTGCATTTTCAGCAGGTATCTCGGGGTCACAAGTGTTTCACTCCTTAACTTGATTGCCTCCTCTGTGTTCAACAGCCTTCACTTGCAGAAGGGTTCCAACTATAGGCTTTTGTCAGCCATAACCATGCAGAGCTGTTTTATCCACCACAGCAATCTCCCTAGTGGCTTTCTTCAATTTGGGTTCCAGCCTGATCTTCTGTAGAAAATAATGCACTGATATTGTAATATATAGTAGTGCCTTCATACACTGCTATATAACTTTATCAGGGAGTGCAACTCCATTAGGGTGACAAAGCAGGTCCACTGGCGAGACTGTTGTAGTTTACATTCAAACTGGTAAGCCTCCAGAAAACAATTCACACATTCATGTGGCAGAGTAAGTCACAGGGTGCCCAACATTGAAATGGACTAAGCAAAGCAAAATGAAAGTTAACACACCAATTAGTAATCACCTTCAAAAACGAACAATAATATAAAGATGTCACTAGTACACCAATGCTGCAAGTCATGCCTTCATAACAATACATAAACGTTAAGTTCTCCTCTTCTCTGTAGAGAGCTGTCTGCCAGGTCCTATTACAGTGATCCCTCGCTATATCGCGCTTCAACTTTTGCGGCTTCACTCCATCGTGGATTTTATATGAAAGCATATCTAAATATATATTATGGATTTTTCGCAGGTTCGCGGATTTCTGCAGACAATGGGTCTTTTAATTTATGGTACATGCTTCCTCAGTTGGTTTGCCCAGTTGATTTCATACAAGGGACGCTATTGGCGGATGGCTGAGAAGCTACCCAATCAGAGCACGAATTATGTATTAAATAAAACTCCTCAATGATATACGATATGCTTCCCGTGCGGTGCTTTGCATACTTAAAAGCTCTAACAGCACTTACTGATTTTTGACTGCTTGCTTTTCTCTTTCTCTCTGACATTCTCTGCTCCTGACGGAGGGGGTGTGAGCAGGGGGGCTGTTTGCACACTGGCCTAGAGGATACAGACGCTCCTCCAAAAAATGCTGAAAAACTACCTTCATATTGCTCCCTTCCTTGCAGCTGCTTTGTCGGGCGGTGCTTCGTATACTTAAAAGCACCTATTGATTTTTGATTGTTTGCTTTTCTCTCTCTGTCTCTCTCTCTTGGACATTCTCTGCTCCTGACACGCACTCCTTTGAAGAGGAAGATATGTTTGCATTCTTTTAATTGTGAGACGGAACTGTCATCTCTGTCTTGTCATGGAGCACAGTTTAAACATTTGAGAAAGAGACAAATGTTTGTTTGCAGTGTTTTAGAGTCCCTGTCTCTACAACCTCCTGTGTTTCTGTGCAAATCTGTGACCCAAGCGTGACAATATAAAAATAACAATATAAACGTATGGTTTTTACTTCGCGGATTATCACCTTTCGCGGGGGGGTTCTGGAATGCAACCCCTGCGATCAAGGAGGGATCACTGTTGTTTCCATAGGCGATTCCACCAACATAAAGCCCCCTTTAATACCTTAAGTTGATGTCAAATTCTAGTCATGGAGTATATCAGATTTGCCAACAGCAGTTATTGATATTGCTGCCAGGTCATGTCAATTTACGAGACTGAAAATTGCAGTCCATGTCACATTCACCGACTGAATGCTGACCTTCCAGCACTCAGGGGTATGCTCACCCCTTTTTGTGACAGCCAGTATTGTACTGCCAGACAGAGCCAGCTCTGTATGAATAGTTAACAGATATGGCGTGTTCAGCTATGCTGTAGTGGAACATAAAATATGAAAAATCAGACAGATAAGCATCTCTTCTGTTTGTGAAGGCCAAAACACACACGTTGCAGCATTATATGCATTGTACTTCCAAATGAAGTGCTCTTGTGCTCAAAGTGCCCACACCTATGACTAAAGACATGAAATCTGTTTGATTTTGTTGGAGTGAGTTGCTGGGTATGTCACATTAGACGACTGTTTAATGGGCGTATGCGTCCAAATTTTGACTTGAAGTGTATAAAGTCTGGATATCAAATAGATATTTTCACAAAAGGTATAATGAAACAAGTGTGCCTTTATTCAAGAATATGACCAAAGAAAAGAAATTATTCAATTTACATGTTTCTGTCAATATGTAAATAACAAAGCCTATTTATCAATTGCATGGGTGTTTTAAAGGGAAGAATGGCTGCTTCTAAATCAAGAGGTTGCAGGTTCGATCCTGGGTCTTCCCTGCATTTTCCGTTCTGAGTAGTGAGCTGCTATTATTATGATTACTTTTATACAGTATAATAAACATATATTTGATTTGATTAACTTGTGCTGAAGCTTCAGTCACTATTGGTTTCTCCTTTGCACACTATTAAATGAAGCACATTATAGAGTAAACCTGACATAGTAACAGTATCAGACTATGATTAAAAAATACATTTTTGAATAAGATCAAGTGTAAAATGATCTTAAGCAGGACCTTGAAAAAGAACTGATATCAACAATAGACAGCAATGTAGTGTGGAAATGGAGATAATAAACTGAAACAGTGTCTATGGCATAGAGTTTATGCTGGGAAAGGACAACTCTAAAAAGAAAGACAAAATGGCAGGTGTTCATCCATGATGTTTATCAGGTTAGCTGCAAGACTGGGACAGCTTAGCTATTAGCTAAACAAATGGGCTACTTGGACTGAATGGTCTCCTCTTGTTTGTCAAATTTCTTATGTTCTTATATTCTCAGTTTTCCTGTATTTAATTACAATTTTTTAAATGAATATTTTTTTCCCTATTTTTAGCTACCAAAGGGCCAGGTGAAGAATGTGCACCAGAACAATTTGTCTGTGTCTCCAGTCGTCAGTGCATCCCTGCCAGCTACCAGTGTGATGAGGAAACCGACTGTCCAGACCGATCGGATGAAGTTGGCTGCAGTAAGTGTCACCGTGTCTGTTTATGCAGCCATATGTGTTATGTCTTCTCATTTTTGTGGTGGGAGATAAGTAGCTGGGGGCAAAGTAGACAGCAGGGATGGAATTTTATTGGCCTTTGGTGTATATGAAGCCAGCCCAATTTAAAGCAAACAAAGAAAAAAGTATTAGAATTTAATTTATGGTGATGATGAGGAGACCACAGCCTTTTACTGTCTTAAATATATTTTTCATGCACATGAAAAAAGGAGACTTTGCTCAAGGATATTTCTGAAGTGGATGGATATGCGACTCCTTAAACAGCAGAAATGAACAAAACTGAAATAAATGAAATGCATCCATCCATCTAGCCACCCATTTCATCCAAACAAGCTTATCCTGAGCAAGGTCACAGGGTTGCTAGAGCCTGTCCCATCAAGCACTGGGTGCAAGGCAGGAACAACACCTGGACAGGGCACCAGTCCATCACACACTGAACACACATAAACATCAGGGGCCAATTTAGCAGTGCCAACCCACCTAACCTACATGTAAATAAGATAAGAAAGGAATATACAAGGAAAAGCAAACAAATTAAGTAAGGTACTTTGTAATATATAGATTAAACTGCACATAGAAAAACAGGAACATGCAACTGAAACTAAATTAATAATTTATTGTAACCACAAAGGAGCGACCCTGAGCTCCAAACCGCAGACACATTAATGCCGAAAGCAATTCTGGATTCAAATAAAAAATACTGATTTCGTCCGCAACACCTTTCCAATAATCACCCGTCACAAGATCAATACCACAATATCAGATTAGATTGATTGTTTTCCCTCTTTCCTTCCTCCAATAGCGTCTGGAGGGGCTGCTTCGGGTGTCACCGCACTGTATGTTGGGAGTACTTCAGGGTCACATGAAGTCCAGTATTGTCCACTCCCAGCAGCTCCCTTGTGTGGCACCCAAGGACCCCGACAGGGCTGTATTTCTGCACTCCAATTCCAATGCAACCCTGTGGCTTTTCTGACTGGAATCAGCCTAGGAGAACACTGCCACCTTCTGTGTCGGAGTATGAACTGCTCCCGGAATCCATGTTCACTGAATCCTGATTCTAGCTGGGATGAAGGTTATAGGGTGTTCTGGCCAGGTTGTGTCTCCAGTCCTGTCGTCCTTCCATTATGGTGTCCTAGCCGGACAAGAACTCAGTCTCCATCTCAGTCTGGATGCTCATCTGTCCTCCATGGCACTTATTGTGTAAATATATATAATCTTATATATAAACATCTATGCGTGGAAGTGTGTCTGTCTGCCTGTCTGGCCCGGAACTGCGAGGCTACAGCATGATGCTCAAAGAAAGTGACTCTGTCGCCGCTGTTAATACACAAGTGAGGCGAGCACATCAGCCAAATAAAACGTCCAAGGTGAGAAAAACTTGCTTAGCCGCTGATAGACAACAGAGGCAAGCACAACCGCAAAACAAAACCAACAAGGAGACGCTAATGCACAACCAATGTGATTGATTGTTTGAAATGCCAGAATCCATGGTTTCTAGGAGCCCGGGCTTTGTACAGCACGGGCTTACACAGCTAGCATTTTAAAAAATATCCTTGGAAAGGTGAAACTATGTAATACCAGAGTAGACTCAATATGATCAATATGACCTCATAATTGGAAAGTTAAGTGAAGAAAAATAATGGAAAAATATAATTATGGGGTGTATGGAGTAATAAATATGGCTAGAAATACCATAAATGTAAATCATGATGTAAATAAGGAAATTTAAAAAGTGAATAAAATGTGGAAATACACTCATTGGACAAATTACTAGGAACACTGTAATAATACTGTGCAGGACAACAACAACAACAGCAACAACATTTATTTCTATAGCACATTTTCATACAAATAATGTAGCTCAAAGTGCTTTACATGATGAAGAAAAGAGAAACAAAAGACAAAGTAAGAATTAGAATAAGAAAACACTAATTAACATAGAATAAGAGTAAGGTCCGATGGCCAGGGAGGACAGAAAAAACAAAAAAAAAAAAAACTCCAGACGGCTGGAGAAAAAAATAAAATCTGCAGGGGTTCCAGGCCACGAGACCGCCCAGTCCCCTCTAGGCCTTCTACCTCACATAAATGAAACAGTCCTCTTTGTATTTAAGGTTCTCTTGGAAGGACTTGATTATGATGGTCATGTACACTTCTGGCTTTAATCCATCAATGTAGGACATCACGGTGCTTTGATTAGGTGGTGATGGCACAGATCGCCACCACAGAAAACTGGGAAAAGAAACAAAAGAGAAAGTAGGGGTCAGTACAGATTTTAGAGCCATCATGAATAGTTATTATAGTGAAGTTATCAGAAGGCCATGTTAAAGTAATGTGTTTTTAGCAGTTTTTTAAAGTGCTCCACCATATCAGCCCGGCGAATTCCCATTGGCAGGCTATTCCAGATTTTAGGTGCATAACAGCAGAAGGCCGCCTCACCACTTCTTTTAAGTTTTGTTCTTGGAATTCTAAGCAGACACTCATTTGAGGATATGAGGTTACGATTTGGAATATAAGGTGTCAAACATTCTGATATATAAGATGGAGCGAGATTATTTAAGACTTTGTAAACCATAAGCAGTATTTTAAAGTCAATTCTGAATGACACAGGTAACCAGTGTAGTGATATCAAAACTGGAGAAATGTGCTCAGACTTTCTTTTCCTAGTTAGGATTCTAGCAGCTGCATTCTGCATTTGCTGCAAACAATTTACGTCTTTTTTGGTAGTCCTGAGAGGAGTGCGTTACAGTAATCTAGTCGACTGAAAACGATCTAATTTTCTCATCTTTCAACGATATAAGATGTCTGACTTTTGCTATGTTTCTTAAGTGAAAAAATGCTGTCCTAGTGGTCTGATTAATATGCGATTTAAAATTTAGGTTACAGTCAACGGTTACCCCTAAATTCTTTACCTCCGTCTTGACTTTTAATCCTAATGCATCAAGTTTATTTCTAATAATCTCATTGTCTCCATTATTGCCAATCACTAAAATTTCTGTTTTCTCTTTATTTAGCTTGAGAAAATTACTATTCATCCAATTAGAAACACAAGTAAGACATTGTGTTAGTGAATTTACAGCGTCTGGGTCATCAGGTGCTATTGATAAATACAGCTGTGTTTTATCAGCATAGCTGTGGTAACTCACGTTGTGCCTCGAGATAATCTGACCTAACGGAGGCATGTAGATTGAAAAGAGCACTGGACCCAGGATAGAGCCTTGTAGAACACCATATAGGACCTCCTTTTGCTCTCAAAACAGCCTCAATTCTTTGTGGCATGGATTCCACAATATGCTGGAAACATTCCTTTCAGATTCTGGTCAATGCTGATATGATTGCATCACCCAGTTACTGGACTTTTGTGAGTTGCTCATTCATGGTGTGAATCCCCTGATCTACCACATCCCAAAGATGTTCGATTGGATTTAGATCCTGTGATTGAGAAGGCCACTGAAAAAATACTGAACTCATTGTTGTGTTCATGAAAACAGTTTGACATAATAATAATAATAATAATAATAATAATAATAATATGAATGTAAAGAGTTATCATTATTATTATGTATAGCACTTTTCTCACTACTCAAAGCACTCTCCACACAGGGAGGACCCATGACTTTTGCCTTGTGACACTGTATATTATAATGCTGGAAAGTAGCCATTAGAAGAAGCGTACATTGTGTTTCATATTGTCACCAAAAATACTCAGATAGACCATGGCATTCAAATGATGATTGATTGGTATTAACAGGGCCAAAGTACACCCAGAAAACATTCTCCACAGAATTAAGCCACCACCACCAGCCTGGACTGTAGAAACAAGGCAAGTTGGGTGCATGGATTCATGCTGTTGGCACCAAATTCTGACCCTACCACCTGTGTACTTCAGCAGAAGTTGAAATTCATTAGTCCAGGTTATATTTTTTCCAGTTTTCAGCTGTTTTGGTGATCCTCTGCCCACTGCAACCTCAACTTTTTGACTTTGGCTGACAGGAGTGGAACCTAATGTGGTCTTCTGCTGTTGTAGCCCTTGTGTCTCAAGATCCAACATTCTGCATATGCTGTTATGCTTTTCTGCCTACCACAGCTGTACAGAGTGCTTATCTGAGTTACTGTAGTGTTTCTGTCAGCTCAAACCAGTCTGGCCATTCTCCTTTGATTTCTCTCATCAACAAGGCATTTCCCTCTGCAGAATTTCCACTCACTGGATGTTTTTTTGTTTTCCACACCATTCTGAGTAAACTTTGGAAACTTTCGTGTGTGAAACTCATAGAAGATCAACAGTTACAGAAATACTCAAACCAGCTTGCCTGGCACCAACAATCATGCCACATTCAAAATCACCAAGTTTGTATTTTTCCCCATTCTGGAGTTTGACATGAACATTAACTGAAGCTCCTGACCTGTATCTAGTGGATTTTATGAATTGCACTGCTGCACCATGATTGGCTGATTAGATAATTGCATGCATAAGCAGGTGTACAGGTGATCCTAATAATTTGCCACGTGAGGGTATATTACTTTTTTTTTTGTAGATTTTATTTGAAGAAGTTAACATTCCAGACATTCAAGACTTACTTTAATAACAAAGAAACTATCATTACATACAATTGAGTCAGAATGGGGATTACAGTATAAAAATAATATTGCAAAATAAATATACTTATAACTAAGTACAGTGGGTATTACACAGGAAATACAATAATCTGAAAATATGTGTTATTGATTTTATGAACTTCATCTATCCATCCTTTTTTTTAGTTTCCTTTCTCTTTGTAAGGGTATGTGATATCCAATTCTATCCCAGAAGCACTGAGTGCAGGGTAGTAGTAAACTCTGATGGATCTCAGTTTCTCATACTGCTCATTTAATTATATGAAGCCACAGAAGAGTTGTCACTCAGCCAGACAGTTGTCAGTTGCCCAGAAAAAGCACGAGAATGTGAATAATTCACACTGAGAGCAAACAAGTTGAGAAATTTAACTTAATTCCCTGCAATAAAATGTACAGTAGAAACACTGTGGAATATGTGTCTGTGGAAATAACTATGAAAATAACTGCATTTTCCCCTGCTAAGTAATAAGGTAGATATTTGCTTTATCCCTACATGTCTGAATGGGTTTCCTCATTGTTGTATTTAAACTTTTGTTCTGATATAAACAGACAGATGACATAAAAGTTCAGAAAGGCATAAAGGAAAATCTGTGTCTCTGGCTGAAACCTCTGATTGTTTGCTGATTGACTGATTAAAAAATTTTTTTTTAATCCGTGGGGGAATCTGGAGCTGCTTGTGAATTTCCCCTTGGGATTAATAAACTATCTATCTATCTATCTATCTATCTATCTATCTATCTATCTATCTATCTA